>CM077079.1:55281022-55881022 GCA_039513925.1 Platanthera zijinensis | reverse complement strand
CTCTCTGTCAAGAGTTCAGAAGAGAACCTGCATCCTGAAGCAAGACTTCTTCCTAGATATCACTAAGCCAGGGGGAGCCTTGTTTCTTTAGAGCTTTCTAGCTCTGTGCAATCCACTTGCTTCTCTAATATTGTTTTAACAATAGAGAAGACATTCTAACTCTCTCAACCTCCTGTATAAAGGGTTATTACTCCCTTCAAAAGTGAACCTTGGTGGCAGGGCACCTGATCAAAAACTTGTGTTGGATTTTGAGCTCCTGATCAAAAGCTCAAAGGGTCTACTTGATCTACCTGAAGCAGATCAGTTGGTGGCAGGGCACCTGAACAAAAACCTGTAGTGGATTCCTACCAGGGTGGTAGAAGAGTGGGCGTACCTATTTAGAGGGAACCACTATAAATCTCTTGTGTTGTCTGTGTTGCTTAATTTAATTATTGCACCGTGGCTGTGAGTAGAAATAACTAGGATTGCTAGTTGCTATGATAGGACCAAAGCTCAACTGTAATTACAGTTAGCTTTCTCTTGTGCACTTCACTTTGTGTTAGGCTCTAGGGTTTCAAATATCTATAAACTCATTCCGCAAATTAACTCTAAGGGAGTTGAGTAGGGTGTCATAATTTTTGAATACTCTATTCACCCCCCCCCCCCTCTAGAGTTGTATCTATCCTCACTTTCAATTGGTATCAGAGGGAGGTTGACTTACTGTATAGGCTAATACCTGAGTCAGAAGATCCTGATAGATACCAAGCTTATAGATATTCACTTCATGGCCCAGTACAAGGATTATTCTAGCACCAGACCTCCAGTTTGCAACTTAACTAAGTTCAGCATCTGGAAGGCAAGAATCAAGTTATATATAAATTCTATTGATGAAGATATTTTTTTCTTCTATTTTGACAGAACCTCCAACACCTCCTACTGCAGCCACTGCTACAACATCTACAAATCTCAGTGCAGTGCCACCTCCATACTACAATGATGCATACAAGAAAGTAAAAGTAGCTGATGCTAAAGCAATGAATATTCTGGCTCAGACCATGTCTGATGAAACCTTTTAGAAAGTGGCTGATTGCACTTCTGCAAAAGCCATGTGGGACTCACTGAACCAGATTGTAGCTGGTTCAGCTGATGAGAGGAAGGACAGAAGGTCCAACCTTATATCTCAATATGAAAACTTCAAGAAGACTGAAGTTGAATCAGTCGAAGCTATGTACACCAGGCTCAGCTCCATCATCAATGAGCTGAGAACCCTTGATAAGGAGATAACATTAACAGAGGTCAATGATAAGATACTGATGTGCTTCCCCAACACATGGTATCTTAGGATCTGTCCCATCAAGGAGGCCAGAAGTACTACTGAGATCTCAACTGAAGCCCTCCTTGGAAAGCTCAAATCTTTTGAGCAAGTTCTAAAGTCCAGGGAAGCTGAAGCTGAAGCTAAGACTCCCACTCCAACAAGGAAAGAGCAAACTCTTGCTCTCAAAGCTGTTGATGCTTTTGAAGGAAGCCAATCCAATGAGAAGCTGATGGCACTCTTTGCCAAAAGGTTTCTCAAGATAGGCAGAAAGGACTTCAGAAAGAAGTCTTCAAGATATGAAGATAAACCAAGGTATGACAGATCTCCTGCTAAAGAAATTATCTGTTATGGTTGCAGGAAACCTGGACACATTCTACCAGAGTGTCCAGAGGAAAAGAACAAGGATAGGAGAAAAGAAAAAGAACATCAGAAAAAGCACTCCAAGTCCTCCTCCTACAAAAATAAGAAGAAGGAGAAAGGATTTGTTGCTGAAACCTGGAGTGATTCAGATGAGGAATCTTCCTCCTCAAGCTCCAGTGAAGATGAGGAAGAGAAGAAGGCAAAGGAAATTTGCCTAATGGCAATTGATGCCTGCAGCAATCACTCAACTGCAGAGAGTTCTGATGATGATGAAGAAATGCCTACAGAAGATCAGGTATTATCTTCTTATGATTTTTCTTCTGCTGAATTTAAATCTGAATTTAAATCCCTTTGTTTAGATTTAATTAGTTCAGAAAAAGAAATTAAGGAGCTTAGAAATAGGATAGCAGAATCAGAAATCCTCTCCATTGAAAATGCTAGGTTAGAAGCAGAACTCACTAAGTCCAGTGAAGAAATAAAATTTCTTAAAAATGAACTAGCTAAGTCAAAAAGATTAGAAGAATCTCTAAATGGTAGAAGCCTTAAGCTGCTAGAGATCACTAGCATGACAAACACTAGGTCAGGCAATAATAAGCTAGGCTTAGGAGCCTCATCAAGTGAACCCCCATTGGTTCTTAAAAATCATCTTTAAACTCCAGTAAACTTTATTTCAGCTGATGGAATAAAGAATACTGAGCAAGTAAATCTAGTTAACAAAGCCTTAAATAAATCTAAGAGAGAAAAGAGAAAGCAAAAATTTAAGGAACTACAAAAGTCGTCGAACGCTGCTCGACGATCGAAGGCTCAATGGTCAAACGATGCTCGACGATCTGAGCATCGATCGTCGAACGATGATTGACAATCTCAATATGATTTTCAAAATAATCACCTGAACTTTAGAAATCCTAAGATAAATACAAACACTAGGTTTGTTGACCAATCAACTGCATGGAGCATTCCACCTAGGAGATCCTATCCCTTAGGATATAAACCCCAACCTGCTTATTCTTTTATTTCAAGCTTTCATTATATGAAGAATAATGGACCCAAGGTTGTCTGGGTCCACAATGTCTAACTGTTTAATTTGCAGGTGAAGACCTATCCAATTACTAAAGATAAATGGTATTTGGATAGTGGATGTTCCAAACACATGACAGGAAACAAAGAAAATCTGTCAAAATACAAGGCCAAGCTTGGACCAAAGGTGATCTTTCGGGATTCCAGCTGTGGTCAAACTGATGGATATGGTAGGACTACTATTGGAGCTGTAACATTAAAAAGGGTTGCATATGTAGCTGGACTGAAGCACAACCTTATCTCTGTAAGCCAGTTATGTGATGCAGGATATCAGGTATCTATCACTAACACTCTTTGTAATATTACTTTAAATAGTAATATTATGTTAGTAGGAATTAGACAGGGTAATGTTTATTTAGTAGATTTTAATTCAACCCAATCTGAAATCTACCTGTTTAATGAAGTAACAAATAATAACACCTTATGGCATAGGAGACTTAGCCATGTTAACCTCAAGAACATATCTAGGTTATCTAAATACAACCTTGTTAGAGGTTTACCTTCTTGCCCCTACAAGAAGGAAAGCCTATGCAAGGCTTGTCAATTAGGCAAGCAAACCAAAAACTCCTTTTAATCTGTAAATAAAAGTGATTCACCTAGAATCCTATATTTATTACATTTGGACCTTTTTGACCCAATAAATGTACTGATGTAGGGATGTCCAGAATCGGAGATCTCTACGGAAATAATTCACTCCTCGCCCAATATCGCCTTAGATCTACCGCACCTACACAGCACCTATCGCCCACAATATTTCCTCGTCACAAACGCAGCGCATAAAAATAACAAGGAGGATTGGTCGACTCGAAAACAGCGATCGAAATTTGAGTCGGATCGTTCCCCAAATTAACATAAAGATTGCCAACCTTTTTGGGAGCAAAACCAAGGCTATAGGCCAAGATCCGCTCCGGCAAATAGGATCCACCCGATCCGGAAATAAAAAGCCTAGCAACGGCGATTTCGAAATGAAAATTACAGCGATTGATTTAACAAAGCGGATAAAACGATTCGCGATCCTCCACAACTAATTAGAAGAAATCACACAAGGAGGGATGAGATATTTTACCCAACCGGAGAACGTTCACACAAGATAACTGTGGGAGAATCACTCTCTCCACGGATCCACCGGCATCACACCGAAGGGCTTGCAACCTTCTTCCACAGAGTCGCACCGAAGGAAGCCGCGAAGGAGTCGCACCGAACCGGATGGAGGGAGCAAAGGGGGGGCCGGCGGCTTCACACCACTAGAAGGGGGGGGCGGCGGCAATGAGGGGCAACCTCCTTGGACGAAATTCTCAAAGAGAGGAAATAAGGTTTCAATCTTTTCTAATTATCTCATAACAAAGGCCTCCTTATATAGGAGTTACAAACAAGCTTTAACCATTCATGATGGAGATGTAATCTCATCCATCCAAATGGTTAAATGCACACCAAAATAAAAATATTGTCCAAATGCAAAAATAAAAGTGCAATATTGAATATAAAATTATCACTTCAAACTTGGATAATTTTATATTCCTAAAACAGAAATAATAAAGCATGAAAAGGGAAATGTTTTAATGCGATGCGGCGAATGTTGCGCGCCGTGGGCGGAGGTTGTAACGTAGCCTTCCGCTAGCATCATCGTGACGCCTCACGTCCTTTAGTTGAATCGCCTCAGCAACCGGATCAACCTCATCATCGTCAGCATCGTCTCCAAGTAGAGGTGGAGGTGGAGGGGGCGCGCCATCATGTACAGAGTCTAGGAGGGAAGTATTACACTTTTGTGATTGTAGATGACTTCTCTAGGTTCACTTGGGTGTTCTTCTTGAGAACTAAGGCTGATAACTTCAAAGTTCTTACAGACTTTCTGCTATGTGTGTAGACTGAGTATTCTACTCATGTGGCCTTGATCAGAAGTGATCATGGTACTGAGTTTGAGTCTCTTCTCATGCAAGAATTCTGTGAGAAAGAAGGTATCAAACATAGCTTCTCTGCTCCTAGAACTCCCCAACAAAATGGGGTAGTGGAAAGGAAGAATAGAACCCTGATTGAAGCTGCTGGAACATTATTGGCAGATGCTAACATGCCTCTTTCTTATTGGGCAGAAGCTGTTAGCACAGCTAATTATGTCTTGAACAGATGTCTTATACACAAGCTTAAGAGTAAAACTCCTTATGAGTTGCTTAAAGGAAAGAAACCTAAAATTAATTATTTTAGAGTCTTTGGTTGTGTAGTGTATATTCACAATAACAACAAAGAATATTTTAGAAAGTTTGAAGCAAAAGCTTCAATGGGATTTTTTCTTGGATATTCCCAAGTAAGCAAAGCTTATAGGGTCTTTAACAAATCAACATCTAAAATAGAGGAGTCTGCGCATGTTTCTTTTGATGAGTCAAAGATGTTTTACAAGGAGAAGGAAACTTCTCCTTCCTGATGCTCATTGCAGGTACTTGAGTCATGCAAAGATGTCACTCAAGAGATTCTCCATCTATCAACTCTTCATATCACTGACTCAGACAGTGATGGAGACACTATGGAAGCAGTTGCTGTACCACAAACAGTTGATCCAATTCCTCAAGAGGAATTAATCCAAACTGTTGCTGAAGATCACATCCCAGCTGCTGATATTGTCACACTTAGAGATCATCCTACATCTCAAATGATTGGTGACATATCAGCTGGTGTGCAAATAAGACATCAATTAAGACGGGATGTGATGCATGCTTGTTTCCTTTCACAGATTGAGCCCCTCACCATAAAAGATGCTGAGCTAGATCCCCACTGGATCATTGCTATGCAAGAGGAGCTTAATCAATTTGAAAGATGTAAAGTATGGACTTTGGTTCCAAGACCTAAAGGCCAACTGATCATAGGCACTAAGTGGGTGTTCAGAAACAAGTTGGATGCAAATGGAATTATTGTAAGGAACAAAGCTAGGCTTGTAGCTCAGGGCTATAGACAGGAGGAAGGTATAGACTATGACCAAACCTTTGCCCCTGTTGCAAGGCTAGAGGTAATAAGGATCTTTCTAGCCTATACAGCCTATATGAAGTTTAAGGTTTTTCAAATGGATGTCAAGGGTGCATTCATAAATGGTGAGCTAAAGGAAGAGGTGTTTGTTGAACAACCTCCTGGGTTTATCTCTTCAACTCAACCCTCATTTGTTTACAAGTTGCAAAAATCTCTTTATGGACTTAAACAAGCACCCAGAGCCTGGTATGAGACTCTAGCTAGTTTCCTGTTAGAGCACAACTTTGTTAGGGGAGTAGTTGATAGAACCCTTTTCGTTAAGCATCAAAAGGACACCATACTGTTAGTTCAAGTTTATGTGGATGATATTATTTTTGGCTCCACTGATCTCAAACTGTGCAAAAAGTTCTCAAACCTGATGCATTCTAAGTTTGAGATGAGTAGTATGGGTGAGCTATCTTACTTTCTTGGTCTCCAAGTAAAGCAAGATGCTGATGGCATCTTCATCTCCCAATCCAAATATGTCAAGGAATTGGTAAAGAAGTTTGGGATGGCTGATGCTTCAGCAATGCATACACCCATGGCTACAAATATAGTTATAGATTCTGATTATCAGGGTAAGCCAGTTGATCAGAAAAACTATAGGGCCATTGTTGGTTCCCTGTTGTATTTAACTGCAAGTAGACAAGATATAATGTTTGTCATATGCCTATGTGCTAAATTCCAGGTCAACCCCAAGGAATCTCATTTGATTCTTCTCAAGAGAATTTTGAGATACCTGAAGGGATGTCCAAATTTAGGACTGTGGTACCCAGCTGAATCAGAATTTGAGTTAATTGGATACTCTGATTCTGACTATATTGGTTGTAGAGTTGACAGGAAAAGTACCTCAGGAACTTGTCAGTTCCTGGGAGAGAGATTGGTCTCTTGGTTCTATAAGAAACAGGCTTCTGTCTCAACTTCAACTGCAGAGGCTAAATATATAGCAGCTGCTAGTTGTTGTTCACAGATCATGTGGATTCAAAACCAGCTTTTGGATTATGGGTACACACACAAGAACACCAAAATCATGTGTGACAGTACCAGTGCTATCTCCATTGCACAAAATCCTGTGCACCACTCTAGGACCAAGTACATTGAGATTAGACACCATTTCCTGAGAGATTGTGTGGAAAAGAACAAGATAAGCCTTGAGTTCATATCCACTGACCTTCAGAGAGGTGATATTTTCACCAAGCCCTTAGATGAACAGAAGTATCGGTTCTTTTTGGTTCAACTAGGCATGATAAATGGAAAAGACTAAGTGTGACTTCTGCCTTTGTTGAAATCTGTTTGAAGATCATCGAACGACGTTCGACGATAGTCGAACAGGTTGAGCCTATCGTCGACCTATGGGTGACGACGGCTTGTTTGTTTGTGAAGACAGAAATAGTCGAACGATTGATCGACTACTCTGCTTTAGGAAACGATCGTCGAACGACCGTTCGACTATCGTCTCCAGTATCTGTTAAAATAGATCGACGATTGTCGTTTTAATATAAAACCGATGGTCGACCTAGGTTAAGAGATCGTCTTTTTAATAGTCGACAGAGCTCGTCTTTTCGTATTCCATCTTTCTGCTTGAGCTCTGCCCCGCATTTTCTGCTCTTCGCTTCTCTCGTTTTCTTCGACAAAATCGATGGCGATTGCTCCAGCTCTCCTGACAGCAATAAAGTTTGACGCCGGTTTCAGCATGGATTTCGAATCGTCCAGCGCCTTCGATGCGGAGATCATAGAGATGCTATAGCTCTGCAAGGATCAAAGATTGGAAAAGCTGAAGTCAACAAGGATCAAGATCAACATTCCAGAGATCAAAGAATGGGTTTACTCTTCGTCTTCCATCGACGAATCCATGACCGGGACAATAGGCGGCGAAGAGGTAATCCTGACTCCTGCCGTACTGACTGAAATTTTCGGATTGTTGAATGGACAAGAAGAATATGACCAAGATATTCAAGAGTATGGAAGAATGCTCGTCGAGCTAGGACATGCTGAGGGCATTCCTACAAAGTTGCTGAAAGTGAACTTCCCTTTGAGGATTAAGTTCTTAGCTGAACTTGTTGGAAAAGTACTGTTAGGTAAGCACTCAGCTCATGACAATATAACCAGGCAGCAGTTTGCCTTGATGAGTGCGATTATCAATAAGAAAGAGATAAATTGGGCAGGGATAATGTTTGATTTGATCAGAAATAAGAACAGCAAGAAGGAAGTAACCCTTGGAAGGGTAATAGGAATTTTCCTAAAAGAAAAATATCCTCAACTGTTGGGTACAGTTGCAACTTCCATCAATGCCAGTAAGAAAATGGATCCCACCTTATTTGTTAAGTGGAAAAGGAGCATTCAGAAGCCTTCACCAGCTGGGGTAGCTCCTATTTTATCTGAGAATACCAGGACTGTACCAGTCACTCCCCACCTACATGAAGAAGGCTCCTCCATTCCCCCCATTACTTCTACTTCTACATTACCATCTACATCCACTGTCTCTCTTCTACTTGATTCCTCCACTATTCTCCATGCATCACCACCAGCATCTCCACTCCATTCACATCTTGCTAGGATTTCTCATCATAGTTTTGATCTGTTGGTTTCATAGAATCTACCCACTCCACCTCAGTCGCCAATTTCTCATCCAGATCATATTGATCTTCCTGCATCCACCCATCAATCCCCAGTTCACAACATATCTCATTAGGAGACCACCATCCCTGATGATCTTCCATCTACTGAGCTTCCCCCATCCACATCATTTAAAATAACTCCAGCTTTCATTGCAAACATCCTGGAGCTAATTACTCCTTCAATCAAAACCATGATTGAAGAAGCAATTGCCCCTCGTGTTTCTACCATCTCTTCCCTGTCATCCTCCATCATAGCCCTCTCCAAGTCTGCTGAGCCCTCTTCACTTAAGGGCCTGACTTCAGTATCTACTGAAATCAAGCAGGGGGAGATGTTCAAGGAAGATGCGTCGGGACTGCCCCTTGTTACTCTTCCAGCAGATCCCCAAGCTGAAATTCAAAAAGAAACAGCAGTTCTAGTTGACATTACAACATCATCTGCAGAACCAAAACTAGTTCAGAGGCCATCTGATATCATAATGGAAGCAGAATTTGCCTTCAAAGTGTGCCTTAAAGAAGCATCCACTCCCTTAGTTGCTCTATTCCTAGAAGGAGTCATTACCTCCTATCTAGATGACTTGTGGGAGTTAGAAAATTCTGAAGAAAATCCTAAAGGTAATTCATTTACTCAATTCCTTGACATGTTAACTGACATGCTAGCCTGTAAATACCTGGAAGGGATGTTTCGATACCATTTAGAACACATTTGTGTCCCTTTGGTTTCAGATCCAGTTCAAGAAGTTCAAGCTGCTCAAGAACCTGCTCAACAACCAGCTCCAGAACCAGCTCCAGAACCAGCTCAAGAACCTATTGTTCAAGATCCTGTATCTACTCCTCCAGCTCAGATAGTTGTGCAAGATGAACTGGTCCTCAAGATAGTTACAGTTGAGCAAAAAAAAGTTTCAGATGATCAAGAAGAAAGATCTACAGTCTGGGATGACACCCCAGGACTAGACCTAGATACTCTTCTGGCACAGGATGCCTTAGAAGAAGAAAGAGAGAAAGCTGCATTAAAAGCCAAATAACAAGCTGAGCAAGAGGCTTTTAATCCCTATGATCAACCTCAATCATCTCATTCTGATGATGAGGATGATTCTGATGAGTCAGAAGGTTCTAAGAAGAAGAAAGTAGCAAAAAGAAAAAGGAAAGCTGATGCTCCTCATCCTCCTAATCCTGATCATGATGTTCCCTATTACATACTGAAAGGGATAGATCCCAAATCTAAAGAATATCAATATTGGATAGGACTATCCAAAAACCAACAAAAGCAGAAAAAGAAAAGCAAAAGATATGATAGTCCAGCTCCAAAGTGGAATCCCAGAGGCCCTCCTCCTCCTCCAAGTGCAGGAGCCTCTGGAAATGTTTTTGTCAATCCATCAGCCCCTTCTGCTAGATTCACTCCGTCTCAAGCACATTAAAGAAGAAGTAATCCAGGATATCAAGGCATATCTCAATCTGGACATCAAAGACAAGAGGCTGATACAACAGAGCAAGTGAAGGAGGTAGTATATCAGAAGCCAACCTTTTCTCCTCCTCCTTCACCCAAGAGAAAAGCATCCTATCCTAAAGAAAGCAAAAGCATACCATCCAAAAAGCCAGCTCAAACGAAGAAAACAGATTCAAAAGGAAAAAGGATTATTTACTCTGAAAAATCAAGTAAAAAATATGCAGGGTTTGCTCCTCCATCTTCTCTTATTATTCAAGAAAATAAAGAGCCAGCTGTAAGTATGCTAGAACTCTCTACAAAATTCAAAACTGTAAAACCTTTAGATTCAACTGATGATAATGAATATGAGAGCAAAGAGCTAAATCCTGATTTCAGGATGGCCAGATTTCTCGAACTAGTTGGATCAGCCCAAATCAGACAGGCCAGAGCTGAAGATAAAGATATTACAGGCTTAACTACTATGTCTAAATTCAGAAAGAAGGAGCTAAATAAATTCTAGGTCAGACCTGAGGTTTTTGATCCTTCTAAATATATGGAAAAGCACCCAGAAGCAGTAGTGCCAAGAGCAGGAGAATCTAAAATCATTGGAGAACAAGATTTAAAGATATCAAAGAAGGAAGCTCTAGATCCATTCAGAAAAATTTCTTTTCTTCCTGGTTCTTCTGTATCTAAATCATATTCTGATGTTGCTTAAGTTTTATGTATTGACAGTATGTTTATTTGACTGTTTGTTTAATGCAATTTGATGCTTAGATGTTTCTTTTCCTGAGTTATATTTATTTCATGTAGTTTTGTTTTGAGAGACTTAACCCAAATAGGGGGAGATTGTTGGTACCCTAGTTTGGATTTGAGTTTAGTCTTCTCAATTAGTTTCTTGACGCAAGATTTATCTATGGTCAAAGGTTAGTTGTTAGGTTAGAATTCCTCAGTTGTAGAGTTGTCACTTTTCCATATGAAGATTTGGTTAAGTTGTTTTTGGTTCGACTATGGTCGAACGCCACTCGACTATCGTCTATCAACTATTTGACGATCGTCTACCAGTTGGTCGACTATCGTTAGTCAGTAGATCGTATATCTCTGAGTTAGTTTAACTCTTGTTAGCTTGACGATCTGTGGTATCTGCCTCGTTGATCGTCGAACCCCGCTCGACTTCTTTTGACCAGACAGATTTTTTGATAGTTCAACTATTTGTTAGTTCAACTATTTGTTTGATAGTTCGACTATCTGCCTTGATAGTTCAACTATCTGATAGCTCGACTATCTGTTTGATAGTTCGACTATCTGTTCTGTTTGATAGTTCGACTATCTGCCTTGATAGTTCAACTATCTGATAGCTCGACTATCTGTTTGATAGTTCGACTATCTGTTCTGTTTGATAGTTCGACTATCTGCCTTGATAGTTCAACTATTTGATAGCTCGACTATCTGTTCTGATAGTTCGACTATCTGCTGTGGTAGTTCGACTATCTGCTTTGATAGTTCGACTATCTCTTTCGTTCGACTATCTGTTTGATAGTTCAATGATCTCTGTGGTTCATTCGACGATCTCTGTGGATCGTTCGACGATCTTTTGTCTGCCTTTAGTAATTTTGTACTCCTTCTGTTCTATGATTTATTTCCTATTTATTTGGCATTTTATTAAAGATTATTTCATTGATTTTATGCATACATCTCAAGGCAATCTTTGCCCCATCCTTTGTGCATAAGTCAAGCTTTTTCTGACAAAGTTTTTTTGTCTTATTAGTTGAAATATCTTTTTGCTTTATCTGTCATGCGGTCCTTTATAGCCGTTAGACACAAAAGTCTTCTATGGCCGTAAAGATTTTAGTCTGATGTGACTTTCTCTAGTATTCTTTTATCAGATTGGATATGCAGCTTCTCAGAAAGCTTTATCCCTTTATAGCATGTCTGTCTGCAGGATATATTTTGTGTTGTACTATTTGCAGCCCAGATCGTAGATCTCAGAAGAAGACAAAGTTCAAACAAAGATTAGAGTCGTTACAAAGACCAATATATAAAGTGCTTTCAAAAGACAGAGACATAGAGAAGAGAGATACATACAGATATACTAAGAAAGCAGAGCATACACATAGTTTCATACACAACAAGAAGAGATACAACTCTCAGATATTGTTACATTCAACTGAGAAGATCAACCGTCTTCAACTCTCTCTTCTCCAATCCTGAGTTCATCCTGCTGCCAGGAACATTCACTCAGAGTCTCAAGAAGAAGAAGAAGAAGGAAGAAAAGCTGTTGAAGAAGAACATTCATTTGACATCAAGAGTCTTCTTCAAGCTGCTCCTTCAAGAAATTCAAGACAGCTCTCTGTCAAGAGTTCAGAAGAGAACCTGCACCCTGAAGCAAGACTTCTTCCTGGATATCACTAAGCCAGGGGGAGCCTTATTTCTTTAGAGCTTTCTAGCTCTGTGCAATCCACTTACTTCTTTAATATTGTTTTAACAATAGAGAAGACATTCTAACTCTCTCAACCTCCTGTATAAAGGGTTATTACTCCCTTCAAAAGTGAACCTTGGTGGCAGGTCACCTGATCAAAAAGCTGTGTTGGATTTTGAGCTCCTGATCAAAAGCTCAAAGGGTCTACTTGATCTACTTGAAGCAGATCAGTTGGTGGCAGGGCACCTGAACAAAAACCTGTAGTGGATTCCTACCAGGGTGGTAGAAGAGTGGACGTACCTATTTAGAGGGAACCACTATAAATCTCTTGTGTCGTCTGTGTTGCTTAATTTAATTATTGCACTGTGGCTGTGAGTAGAAATAACTAGGATTGCTAGTTGCTGTGATAGGACCAAAGCTCAACTGTAATTACAGTTAGCTTTCTCTTGTGCACTTCACTTTGTGTTAGGCTCTAGGGTTTCAAATATCTATAAACTCATTCTGCAAATTAACTCTAAGGGAGTTGAGTAGGGTGTCATAATTTTTGAATACTCTATTCACCCCCCCCCCCCCCTCTAGAGTTGTATCTATCCTCACTTTAAAAGTAGTTGTTTGGATAGCCTTCTTATAGCTTTGACTTCTTCTCTTAAAGACCATTAGTTTTCTTTTATTGGCCTCCCTGACTTCTCCATGCTCAGACTCTAAAGAACTTTCAATATTAACTCTCTCTCTCTTGAGGAGTGGAAGAAATTTCTTTCTCAGCTCCATGTTGCTCCTCCTCCATATTAACCTGCTCCCCCTCAATTCTTACTTGCTCCCCCTCAAATCTTAGGGTCTCCATTTTATCTACTGCTCCTCCAAGATCAGGAAACAACTCTCCAAGAGTGAATTCTTGTTGTGTGAGAGCAGGAGATAGTACTTTCTCAACAACAACAGCAACTCCAGATATATCAAAATCGGATTGAGAAACTATGTCTTCTGATAAATTGATTATTTCTTCCTCTTGGACCTGTTTAGAATGTGGCTCCCCCTACAACTGTGCATTAATTGGCTCCCCCTACACCTGTGCAGATATAGTCTCTTCCTGGACTTGTGCATATTCATGACCATGCTCAGAAAGGTCATGTGCTGGTGATTTTTCTGTTAGCTCTTGCTTGTCCACATCAGGCAACTCCTTTGAAAGAACTCTATCCCATCTTGAGAATAACCTTATGTCCATTCTCCTCATGTGATTTATCTTTGATCCAGGAATCTGTTGTATCACCTCTGGAATTATTCCAGCCAGGTACAGACTCATGATCCTAGCCAAGTTTAGCTTCTTGATTCCTTCTTTTATCTTATCAAACAGTATTGCAGACCAATTGGTTTGAATATTAAAGATTACCCTTGTCATCAGACTGAACATATAGGCTAATATCCTATCATGGCCACCTGGTTTACATAATATCACTTTTCCTACTATTTCAGACAGGAATTTCCTTTGATGATTCATGTCTTTTATGTTGATGGCAGCTCCTATCTTTAAGGTTGGATCCAATCCACACCATTGAAGCGCCTCCCTGGTCCTTGAGGATGGGACCTCTTCCTCATCATGTATTCTAGGAAGATGGAGAATCTTGCTCAACCTCTTCTGAGACAGCTTGAATTTTTCTCCATGTATAGTGGATTTGAACTTCAATCCTGTTGAGTCCATTAATGCAGCAGTATAGAACTCAAATACTTCTTTCTTCCATATCTTTATAGGCTCAGAGATAAGATATTCTAATCCGTTGTCTGCAAGAAGAGAAATGACCTGTTTGATCTCTGTTGTAACATCGGCGAATGCATGCCTAACCAACTCAAACCCTTCATTGATGTTGTCTTCAACCTTGGGCGCCATTGGAATGAAGAGAAAGCTTGATTGGAGAGGAGAGAGTTTGTCGACACAAGGTTTTTGTCTCGAAAACCTAGTGAGTGTGTCGACAGAATATGTTCTTGACCTATTTATACCCTTCTAATTAAAGAAGGTCAAAAGGCGGGCAAAAACAGTCTAAATGTGTCGACACAGTTGCAATGTGTCGACACAAACTTCTATTGTCTAGACCACGGCGCTGACTACTATGTGTTGACACCAATTGATGATATGTCGACACAGGAGATACATAGTAGTTCATCAGAAATTCTGTGTCGACTCTTATTACAAGTGTCGACACAAAATCTGGAAGTGTTGACATCATTACTCCGGTTGTGTCGACACTATATTTCTGGATGTGTCGACTCTTTGTCCCTTAGGTGTCGACACAATTACTCTGTGTCGACACAATTTCCTTGAATTGTCGACATGACTTCTCTGTGTCGACATTTTATCACTGAATGTGTCGACACCATTTTACTTAGCCAATTTTTTTCGTAAACTAACCTATGGTCAGCATTCCTAATTCAATTTTAAATCTATTGAATTTAGTTTCATCCAGAGGCTTAGTAAATACATCTGCAATTTGATAATCAGTTTTAACAAATTCAAATGAGATGTCTTCTTTTTCTACATGTTCTCTTAGAAAATGGTATCTTATCTCTATATGCTTAGTCCTATTATGTGAAACAGAATTGTTTGTAATAGAAATGGCACTTTTAAAATCACATAATAAAGGTGTTCTACTTACTTGAATACCATAGTCCCTTAGCTGATGCTGAATCCACAACAGCTATGCACAACAACTTCCTGCTATCACATATTTAGACTCAGCTAGGACATTGCCACACTAGTCTGCTTCTTACTGCTCCAGGATATCAACCTTCCTCCCAAGAATTGGCATGTACCTATAGTACTTTTTCTATCTTCTCGACAGCCTACAAAATCTGCATCTGAATAACCTGTTAGTAGAAAATCTCCATTCCTAGGGTACCAAAGGCCTAGATTAGGTGTGCCCTTTAGATATCTCAAAATCCTCTTGACTGCAGTATAATGTGATTCTTTAGGGCATGCTTGGTACCTAGCACAGACACATATAGCATACATAATGTCTGGTCTACTAGCAGTGAGATATAATAGAGAGCCAATTATTCTTCTATACAAAGACTCATCTACAGGTTTACCTGTATCATCTTTGCATATAGGCATACTTGTTCCCATAGGAGTTCTCATGGTGGAGGATGATTCCATACCATACTTCTTAATTAACTCCTTGGTGAACTTAGACTGGGATATGGACAAGCCATCATCAGTCTGTCTTACTTGGAGTCCCAGGAAGAACTTTAGTTCCCCCATACTGCTCATTTCAAACTTCCCTTGCATAAGTTTGGCAAACTTCTTGCAAAGGTTTTTCTCTGTAGACCCAAAAATTATGTCATCTACATAGATCTGAACTAAGATTATCTTACCTTTAGATTCCCTTAGGAATAGAGTTTTGTCTATTTTACCTCTTGAGAATTTGTTCTCAATAAGGAAAGTAGATAGGGTTTCATACCAAGCCCTTGGGGCTTGCTTTAACCCATACAATGTTTTCCTAAGTCTATAGACATAACTAGGTTTAAGAGAATCTACAAAACCTGATGGCTGCTCTACATAGACTTCTTCTTTTAGATCACCATTAAGGAATGCTGATTTCACATCCATTTGATATACCTTGAAGCCTTGATATGCTGCATAGGCAAGAAACATCCTGATTTCTTCCAGTCTTGCTACTGGGGCAAATGTTTGATCAAAGTTTATTCTCTCTTCCTGCATGTATCCTTTTGCAACCAATCTTGCTTTGTTCTTCACAATAACTCCACTCTCATCCAACTTGTTCCTAAAAATCCACTTTGTACCAATGATGTTGTGGTCTTTTGGTTTAGGTACTAACTCCCAGACCTTGCATCTTCTAAACTGATTAAGCTCCTCTTGCATAGCATTAATCCAGTATTGGTCTTGGATAGCTTCTTCAAATTTCTTTGGCTCCAGTTGAGATAGAAAACTTGAGTGCAGGACTGTATTCAGATTTCGGCTTTTGGTTTGCACTCCTTGTCTTGGATCACCAATTATCTGATTTGCTGGATGATCCTTTAGATGTCTTACAGTTGGAGGTAAACTTTCTTCTGGCTGAACACCTCTAGTTTCTTCATTATGCTGCACCTCTTGGTTGTCATAAGCTTCTGGAGATTCTTGTACTCCCCCTGGATAGTAGCCATCATTTTCCAATACTTCATCTGCAGTTGAGCCTTCTGTAATGGAAAGCTTGTCCATTCTATTGCTTATACCTGTTGGACTGCATGAACTACAAGTCAACTCACTGTTGATTAATCTAGTTTCATCAAATACAAAATGTATAGATTCTTCTACAACCTGGGTAATCAAGTTGTAGACCCTATAAGCCTTACTATTATTGTTGTACCCAACAAATATCCCATCTTGGGATTTGGTAGCAAACTTAGTTAGATAACACTTGCCATTGTTAAGGATATAACACTTGGAACCAAAGATTCTAAAATAGGATAAATTTGGTTTTCTACCTTTCATGATCTCATAGGGTGTCTTTTTGTGGCTTTTGGTAATAGAGGCCCTATTGATCACATGACATGCAGTACTAACTACCTCAGCCCAGAAATATTCTGAGAGATAAGTGTCACTCAATAGAGTTCTACCAGCCTCAATCAATGTCCTATTCTTTCTTTCAGCAATACCATTTTGCTATGGTGTTTTAGGTGAAGAGAATTCTTGGAAAATCCCAAATTCTTCACATAATCTTGTCATACTTTCAGATTGAAATTCAGTGCATGGTCACTTCTGATTTTGACCACTGTACTGTTCAGTTCATTCTGAATTTGTTTGACAAAACTATATAAAACACTTGGGGTTTTAGATTTCTGTCTCAGAAAGAACACCCAGGAATATCTAGAATAGTCATCTATAACCACAAAAGTGTAGACCTTCCTACCTAGACTATGAACTGGCATAGGACCAAATAAATCCATATGCAGTAGGTATAAACACCTGACTGAATCCATGTTTTCAAGGCTATGAAAGGAGGATTTTGTCTGCTTGCCCTTTTGACAAGCTGAACATATCCCTCCCTTTATACACTTAACTTGAGGACCATTCCTCACTAACTCTTTGCTAAAGTGTTGGCCAATTGTTTTATAGTTAAGATGAGTAAGCCTCTTGTGTTATTTGACACAATGAGATGCTCTCTCATCAGCTACAAGACAAATAGGAGAAACCTTGTTCTCACACACAAAGTCAAGACAATAAACATTTCTTTTTCTATACCCAGTCAATATGACCTTTTGATCATTTGACCTTTTGATATGACATCCATTCTTAACAAATGAAATGTCATATCCTAGATCACTCAGCTGACTTATATTTATCAGGTTGTGTTTCAAACCTTTTACATAAGCCACTTGAGTGATGGTAATTTAGTTTGAAGAAATGTTACCAAATCCTTTGATGATTCCTCTTTCAGATCCACCAAAGATTACTTTAGGCCCATCCTTGATAGGTGAGTATTCCTTCAGCAGCCCCTTTGTTCCAGTCATGTGCCTGGAACATCCACTGTCCAAGTACCATATAGGGGCATGGCAACTTGGACTTTCCTGCAATACATAATTACTTTCCCTTAGAACCCAAGTAAGTCTTGGGTCCTTGGTTCAAGTTAGCACCATTCATATCAAAACTACCAGCAGCTCTTCTAACTGGTAGACTGTTGTTCTTCCTGACACTTATGTTATGCCAGCAGTCTTAGGCAAAATGGCTTGTTTTGTCACAGCACCAACATTCATACTTGTTGTATATAGGTCTAGATACATTTTAAGCGGAAAAATTTCTTTTCTGTGCTGGTGCTGCTGCAGCTACACCCACTGATTTCTTATAACCATGGGGTTTATGAACATGGGCTGACTTATTGGCATTAACACCCTTATTATTCAAAATATCAGTCTTATTATGGCCATGAATGTTTTAAAGATCATATCTATTATAAGACACTTGTACCTTTCTAAACATTACAAGCACTTTAAAATTTACTGGCTGGACTGGTGCTTTGCCTTTTCTCTTGAATTGGACAGTCCTGGTGTTACCTTTAAAGCCTAATCCTGTCTTACCCTTTTGAGCCACAAACTCATTTATTAAGGGTAAGACTGATTTTGGCTTAGAGTAATAAGCCACTAGATCTTTCTCCTTTTGAAGTCTGACTTCCATACTTTTAATTAGATCATTTTTATATGTGATTGTACCCATCTGAATAACAGTTATAGTTTTCAGCTTGGCAACCTCATTCAATTTTTGATCCAATTCTTTCTCTAAACCAGATGCAGTCATCTTAAGATCTGCAATTTCCTTAGCCTGAATTTTGGCCAGGTTTTTGCTTTTCTTAAGTGCCTGCAATAAGTCCCCATATTCATTTATCAACTGATGAATATCTCCTTCAGATTCCGATCCATCCTCATCACTTGATGAAGATGAATCTGACTCTGAACCAGTACTATAATCAGAAATTCTAGAATTACTTTGTACCTTACTGGGACCAGGCTGATCCTGGCACTTGTTGTCTTCTGATTCAGCCATTAGTCCCATGCACTGATGGTCTTCTTGTTCATTGATGGAGTCCAGTAATTGCATAAACTCATCTTCTTCACTAGCTGCATACAGTCCAATGTATGCTTCAGCTTCAGATTCTGACTCTGAGGAGGATTGATCTGTAAGACTCTTCTCCTTCTTAGCAACAAAGGATTTCTCCTTCTTGCCCTTTTGTTGAGTCTTCTTTTTGTCTGCTGACTCCTTCCTCTTTTCTGGACACTCAGCCACCACATGTCCAGGCCTATTGCAGCAATAGCAAACAATTTTTGATGTTGTAGCTTTGCTGGGCTTAGACCTACACCTTTCCTTTCTTGATGATTTTCTATTTTGATAGTAGTCATCAACTGGCTGTGATGTGGAGGGCCTTGACTTCCATTGCTTCTTCTTCAAGAACCTCTGAAACTGTCTTGTAAAGATAGCAAAATCTACATCTGAATCACTGATATCTAAGTTCTGATTGTCTGAATTCTCTGAGATAACTTCAGCAACTTCCTTAGGAGGTGATGGAGACATCCTCCTGCTCTTTCTAGTGGCTTCAACCTTGAAGGCTACTGACTTTTCTCTATGCTCTCCTTTTGTATTTCTTTCTTCCTCCTTCCTAGCCATTAGTTGCATTTCATATGATAGCAACTTTCCAAATAAGGTTGTAGGAGAAATATCTGCTAGTTTGGCCACTTCTCTAATGGTACAAATCTTGGTATCTCAATCCTTTATCAAGGATCTTAGGAATTTGTCATTCAGCTCATAAGTACTGAAGACCCTTCCATAGGACATCAGTTCATTCACTATCTTGTAGAATTTCTTGTAGCATTCAGATATGCTATCAGACTTCCCTTGTCTGAAACTCTCATACTCTTGATTGAGCATAGACTTTCTGTCTTGTCTAACTTCTTCAGAACCCTCCATGTAGACAATCAAAGTGTCATACATTTCCTTGGAGGTTTTGCAGTGAATCAAATTTTGGAAAGTAGAATCATCTATAACACTCACTATGATATTCTGAGCTCTTTTATCCATAGTTGCCAGTATAATCTCATCCTTAGTCATTTCAGAAAAATCTTTAGGAGTTCCTTGATTTGCATCTAGAACAGACACATTCATTGGGATATATGGACCTTCTTTTACTGTGATATATATCCTTGGGTCAGAGGCCTCCATAAACAACCTAACCCTTTCTTTCCAGATTCCAAAAATCTCTTTCCTGCAGATGGGTAATTTCATTGACCCTAGTTCCTTGTGATTCTCTCTAGAACCCATTTTCTTGATTCTTGATTCTGCCTTAGGGATCTAACTCAGACTGTTAAATCCTTCTTTGAGAAACCTCCCTCTGATACCACTTGATAGTTTTACTTTCAAGACTACCTAAACACCTAGAGTGGGGGTGAATAGGTACTTTTCCTTGATTTAACTTAAGGAAGAAAGTAAGTACAGTTCTTTGAGTAAATCAGATATTTATACAACTAACACAGCACAACAATCACAATCATACACACATCACAGATTGCACATAGATTTATAGTGGTTCCCCAAGGTCTGGGTATATCTACTTTCCCCCTTCAACTATCAGCAGTATGCTAGATTCGGCCTAACTTCTTCATTTATCTCAGATCCTCAGATCCTACAGCTCAGAATCCAGAAGGATTCCTACAACTCAGAATGTTTCCACATTCCTACAACTTAGGCTAACAAGCCCTACCTCAGCCTTCCCACAAGGCCTACAACTCAGAGAATACCTTCTCCTATAACTCAGGCACAAACAGCCCTACCACTCAGAGAATAAATCTCCTACACTCAGCCTTTATAAAATAGGCTTACAACTCAGATCTATGAATAGATCCTACAGAATTTGATAAGGAATTTTATAATCTCTTACCCCTGTTGAGAGAGAAGGGATAAGAACTTTCTTGATCAGCTTCTTGAAGAGGCTGATGGCTGAAATCAACTTGATCTTAGATTTCTTCAAAGCTTCTTGAATCTGAACTTAGTTGGGTTGATTTCCTTTGAATATAACTGACTAGCAGCTTCCTTCTTAGACTCCAGAAATAGATCTGAATCTTCTTGACAGATTAGTTCAGTATCTGCTTCTTGAGAGACCTGTGAATGTCTCCTTCTTGACTTCAAATAGTTGAATCTCTCTCTATCCAAACCTCTTGAATATACTTCTGAATTCTTAATTAAATTAAACTTAGACAGAATCTGAATAGAAAACTACTTCAGAATGTCTTCTTAGATCTTCTCACGAAGATCTTCTTCTTTGTGACTTGTACTTTCTTGATCAGAGATCAATCTCATAATAGGTGTGTTAATTGTGTGTATTATCAACTCCTTTCTTCTTCTGAATCCATCTATATATAGACTTCATCCATGGTAACCGGCTGATCCGGTTTCTAACTAACTTCTGACAAGTCTGACAGCTTCAGTAAACCTGTTGTAACTCACAGCTGTCAAGTCTTCAAACAAATCTTGAGCCTTTGTCTTTGTCAGCAAAGCGTCGAGACTGACTGTCATAAAGTGTCGAGATCATCTGTCAATATGTGTCGACACAAGTGACTTAAGTGTCGACACAGACTTTGGTGTTGTCGACATAGCTGCCTTGATGTCGACACAGCTTCTTGACACTGCATCTTGAGAATGTGTCGACACTGATTATTTGTGTCGACACAAACACTTCACCATTCATAAGCAATCAACTTGGTCTAGACTCAGCTATGTGTCGACACAAGTCCTGTGTGTCGACACAGTTGATGTAGACTCAGAACATAGCGTGTGTCGATACTGCCTCCAGGTGTCGACACAGTTGTTGTCGACTCTGCCTCTGTGTGTCGACACAGCCTCCCGGTGTCGACACTTTTGATGTCGACTATAATCTTATGTGTGTCGACACAAACTCACTGAAGTGTCGACACAGCCATTTCCAAGTGTCGACACAATCTTACTGAAGTGTTGACACAGCTTCCTCAGGTGTCGACATATAGACTTGGAATCTTTTTCCTGCATTCTAGCACATCCTTAACCTACACATATAAACTAAAAATAACATAAAATACACCTTGATGTATATCATTGAGCTAAGTGAGGCTTATCCAAATCAGGTACACATTTTCCAATGTACCCAACACAGTGAATCATTTGTGAGAGGCATACGCCAGGAACAACCTGATTGCCTCGAGCCTTGCAACTGGTGCAAAGTTTTGGTCGAAGTCAATCCCCTCCTCATGTTTGTATCCTTGAGCCACCAGTCTGGCTTTGTTCTTGATGATGACACTGTGTTCATCCAGTTTGTTTGTGAAGATCCACTTAGTGCCGATCACATTCTGTTTCTTTTGTTTGGGAACTAGCGTCCAGACGTTGCATCGTTCGAATTGATGAAGTTCATCTTGCATGGCCAATATCCATGACGCATCTTTGTTTGCTTCGTCGAACTTCTTTGGCTCAACCTGTGACAGAAAACTAAGGTGCAGAATCTCGTTAATTGTACCTCTGCGAGTTCTTACACCGTCCTGAGGATCTCCTATGATCTGATCTCTTGGGTGATCCCTCACGTGTCTGAGCTCTAAGAGTCTGGCATCTGGAGCTCCTACAGCCTCTCGGGCTCCTCCCTCTTCTAGGAGAATCTCCCCATCCTGACCGTCATCTTCTCCAGTTGGTGTTGAGGTGGAGACCTTGACATACTTTGGAGCTTCATATTTAGCAGTCTCATCTAGACTTAGCTGTTAAAGCCTTGCACCTGCATCTTCAAGAATGTCACTAGAAGAATTGTTGTGAAGCAAGCTTCCTTCATTAAATACAACATTAATTGACTCTTCTACCACTAGGGTTTTCTTATTGAAAACCCTATATGCCTGACTATGGCTACTATAGCCCACGAAGATGCCTTCGAAGCATTTTTCTCCGAATTTAGTACGTGGGTACTTCCCATTATTGAGTACATAGCATCTGCAGCCAAAAATCCTTAGATAGAACATAGTCAGTTTCCTGCCTTTCAATAGCTCATAAGGCGTCTTACGATGGTTCTTGTTGATCAAGGCTCAGTTTTGCATGTGGCAAGTTCTTAGAAAACAGCATATTAATAGTTTTGAAATTATATGTGCTAATCTCTTGTGACATTGTTCATAGAGAGATGCACTGTCTTTTACTACTAGGCAAACGGGGGTAGAAGAGTCTATGTTAAGAAAATCTAAGCAGAAAATATTTCTGCTCCTAATGCCAGTTAATACCGTCTCCGAAGAGGCACACGATATTATCAGGCACTTTTCCTTGCAGAACTTAACGTCGTATCCTTTATCACACAACTGGCTTACACTGATCAGGTTATGGTTTAACCCTTCAACATAGGCCACGTCTATGATAGAGAATACACCGTTGGATATCATGCCATAACCCTTGGTGACTCCTCGATCTGATCCTCCAAAGATGACTTTGGGTCCATTTTCGACTGGGGAGTAAACACACAACAGGCTTCTTATCCCGGTCATATGTCGGGAACATCCACTGTCCAAGTACCAGATTATCGTTTTGGTGGCCTTTGGACATCCCTACAAAACAGAATTAGTTTCCCTTAGGAACCCAATCGGACTTGGGTCCTAGATTCCTTATTAGCACACTCCCCCTCGGGTGGTTAACCCTACGAGTGGTCGGCCTCGCATTGCTAACATGAGGAGTCTCATTGTTTCTTGGATTAAACCAGCAATCCATGGCAAAGTGACCAACTTTGCCACAGCACCAACAGTCAAACCTATTATACCGTTTCCTAGGCTCCTGCTTCACCCTTGGAACGGTGGGTCCAGCCGAGGTGTTGGATCTGGAGGTGGAGACATCATGATGACAGCAGTCACACGATTTCTTCACTTCTTGTTCCTTCTGTATAACAGGCTTGGCCTTTGGTGCCTGCTTCCTATTATGGCCGCTAGAGAAGTGGCCATAATTCTCCACTTGGATTTTCTCAAAAGGTGTCTTGAAGACACTCTCACCATAGTTGCGGGGGAAGGTCCATCCATCATACGGGCTCTTGGGCTTTTCAACCGAGGGCCAGAAGAGGTGGTCATAGGTTGACTTAAAGTCATGCTCATTGCAGGGAAAGCTAGGCTTTCAGAATGAAATATGACCGAGTGGGGCCTTTCCCTTTTCTGCAGCAGAGGCCTTCTTTGTAGCCTTATTTTTCCTCTGATTTCTTTTTCTCCTGGATGATTTACCAGGCTCAGCCACATGCCCTAAGCCAGCCCACTTAGCCTGAGCAGAGAGTTCATCAACCAGAGGAAGAACGGTCCTGGGCATAGAGAAGCTTTTGACAATCTTCCTCTCGGCCACAAGCTGTTCTTCCAGCTTGTTAATTTCTTCCTGCTTTTGGTCAAGGAGCCTTAGAGAATTTGAGTGCTCAGAAATAAAGTCCAGGTGTTCCTGTCGGAGAGATATCAAGCATGTGATCTCTTCTCTTAGGGACACTCCCTCAGCCTTAAGGAATTTGACTTCCTTTTTCTGAGCGCTCAACCTCTTTCGGCATTCTTCAAATGTATTGAGCAAGAGCTCATACTTTTCGAGGAGTTCAGCTTCACGGGAAGATGGGCTGTCCTCGTGATCATCTTTAGGAGACTCATACCCTGTACTTGAAAATAAGTACACTCCAATAGAGAGAGCACACGTGGATCAACACACTGATCTAAACAACGAGGGATTACATTGCGCAGACCCGTGTATATTGACCCATTACACTCTGACATTGGTGTGTACTTAGCATGGAATGACTGCAAGCACAACTTGATAGAATTGTCAAATACATTGTCAATTCAACTTAGCTTGTTCAGTCTCTTCTTCAAATCAGGTCTATTGTGGATGCAATACCCAACAGAAGGCGAGGCCATCAACACTTTCTACCCTAGGGAGCTCGTCTTCCCCATCTCGCATTTCGAGGTGGGGTTGTACCTTCCGCTCTGGTTGGAGATCCTCCAGATCCTCAAGTACTTTGGCGTGGTGCCCGCGCAGCTGAACCCGAACTCCATCGCCATGATGATGGCGTTCGCGAGCTTCCTCCGTCGGGAGCGAATAGAGTTCAACCTGACCGTGTTCAGGAAACTCTTAACCTACAAGGCGACTCCCAATGGCGTCGCCTTCTTCGGGGGCTCCTTCATCAAGGTTCGTGAGATCGCAAACAAACACCACAACTGGATGACCATGATCGTCTTCCTCAAGGGCGATCTCGGAAACGTCCCCTACTCGCCGCAACAAAAAGGCGAGAAGGTATACCTCCCCCCCCCCTCGTCTCCGGCAACGATGTCGAGTGCCACAAGTTTTTCCTTCACAAGAACTTCGAGGTCACCTTCCTCCAAAGGGGCCTCGACTCGCTCCTCCCCGTCATTCCCGGAGAAGGTATCTTTCAACTTTCCTCTTTGCCAGATCTCGCCAAATCCATCGGAATTTTTATTAAGTTATTTCTGTAGGGGAGCGACTGATTCCCGAGAACCCATATTTTGCAGATCCGGGACTACTTGCTGACCCACTCGCCCGTAAGAAGGCGGCTACCGCCGCCTGCCGAGATGAGCCACCATCGTCCAAGTCCTTTGGCAAGAAGCAAACTGATCCCGCGGGGTCTAAATCGCCTCACCGTCATCCACCGCAGAAGAAGCTGAAGGCGGTGGTGGTTTCTCGGGCGAAGCAACAACAACAGCCCAAGTACATGAGCTCGCCCGAGACAACCCCGAACGGATCGTCGGGGAGCCCGCTGAAGGAGACAACGGGCAAAGAGCAGGAGGGAGGCGCGCCCTTTGCTCCTGCATTCAAGAAGGCTCCAGCCCGCGAGTCGGGCCCGCCGAAGGACCATCCCCTCTTCAGTCTTGGCGGGATGTGGAAGGACTCGGTCGGCGAGCCCGTGGTCTAGTGGGACGAGTCAGCCCACAGAATCTCCGTCTCCACCCTCCAATCCTCCTGGGCTGACCGCGATCCCTCTTCAGATCAAGCCTATGCTCTCGGCTTCGGCCTGTACGGGCGCGAGGATGTCACAGCCTACAAGCGCATGACCATGCGCCAACTCGGTCATGAGGGCCTGCAGGCCCATATGCGGGCACTGGAGCTCCACCACATGGTGGTTCGTCGCGGCTTCAACCTCAGCCATCTCCTGCAGAAGGCAGAGCAGAAGCGCGACCTGGCCCAGGATAAGGTCGTCGACCTGGAGAGGAGGATCGGCATTGTCGGGGACTTGCTCGCCAAGGGCATCGGCGGACTGGTGAGCACTGGTTATCCCTTCCTCTTTTCACTTAGGATTTTTAGCTTCATATTTACTTACATGTTCTTGCCTCAGGATGATGAGGCCACTAGGGAGCTGCGGACTCGCGTTGTCAGACTGGAGGAAGAGAATAATCAGCTTCGTGCTCGCTCCGCCGAGCTGGAGACTCTCATCGCCGAGCTATAGGCTCGCGCCGCTGAGCTGGAAGGGAGGAGCGAGAAGCTGAGCGAGGAAAATAAGGGGATTCATGGCGAAATCGACCGCCAGGCGGAAACCTTCCTCCCTCCAGGTGGCAGCGAGCCCCCCTTCCCATACAAGAGCCCGAGGATCTTTGGCGAGGCTGAGGTTGTTGAAAGACTGCGGGTCAACTCAATCGAATCCGCCGAATGAACCCTGTAAATTATGAAGGATATGCAGGTGCTGGTGGAGGGCTGCGAGGAGGTCACGGTCTGAGACCTCATGTCGAGTCTGTTCCCGCCCACGCCGCCCAGCGAGAAGGAAGACAGCCTCTACATGTTCTTTGGGAAGGACTTCAAGAACAATCCTTCTGGCGGGGCGGACGGAGATTGCCAATCCGGGGGAGGAGGCGAGAGCTGGCCCTCCCCCCCCCCCCTTTTCTTTCTTGTAACTCTCTCTCCTCTTTTGTAACCTCGCCTAGGAGAGCTCTCCTTTTGTAATCATTTTATGCTGAATGAAAAGTGAATTTTTCTAAAGCGCATATTTAGGATTCGTACCCACGAGCGAATTCCGAGAGCTCGCCCCTCCCCAGGTTAACTAGGAATGGACCACCTGCCGAGCTGGGTTCATAACCACCCAGCTCGCGCGCGAGTTGTCCCTTCTCTTGCTGATGCCGAGTCAAAACTGTCAAAATCTTTCACAAGTAAAACTGACGGGGGGAGTGCCTTGTTGCAGCTTGTCTTCCTCAACAGGAGGACCGATCGGGGCTCGTCTTCTCTATGCCGAGCTGGGCCTGCGAGTTCAAGCTCGCCTTTAAGGACTTCCCCCCCCCCCCCCCCCCCCCACACCCTTAGAAAAGCGATCTTCCTAAATAACTCCAGGAGAGGGTGGGACTCCCTCGAGTGACATCCAGCCCTGCCAGCTAGGTGAGAGCCTGACAGCGGGATCTTCTCGTGGTCTGGGGCAGACTCCCTCGAGTAACATCCATCCCTGCCAGCTATGTGAGAGCCTGACAGCGGAATCTGCTCGGGGTCTGGGGCAGACTTCCTTGAGTGACATCCAGCCCTGTCAGCTAGGTGAGAGCCTAACAGCGGGATCTGCTCGGGGTCTGGGGCAGACTCCCTTGAGTGACATCCAGCCCTACCAGCTAGGTGAGAGTCTGACAGCGGGATCTACTCGGGGTCTGTGGCAGACTCCCTCGAGTGACATCCAGCCCTGCCAGATAGGTGAGAGCCTGACAGCGGGATCTGCTCGGGGTCTGGGGCAGACTCCCTCGACTGATACCTAGCCCTGCCAGTTAGGGGAGAGTCTGACAGTGGGATCTGCTCGGGGTATATCAAACGAACATTAATCATTCTCATAGATGGCAACGAGAGCAATGACACTTCAAATTTTATTAAGAAAAGGAACGCTACTTACATGTTCTAAGGGAAAACAATGTTTCAAGTCATCACCGCTCCAGGTGAGACTTAGGGTCTTGCCCTCCACATTCTGGAGGCGATATCCTCCTGACCTCAATATTTCTTTTACAATGTACGGACCCGCCCAATTGGGGTGGAGCTTTCCCACGATGGCTGATCGCCCTGCGGCATCTACCTTCTTCAGGACCAAGTCCCCTTCTGCGAATTGTTTGACCCTGACGTGCTTGTCGAAGTACTTTATCATTCTTCTTTTCACTTCCTCCTGACGGAAGGTAGAGAGGTAGCGTACCTCCTCTACCATGTCAAGGGAGAACCGCAGCTCCTCCTCATTCTCGGCTCTCCATTCCTCCCTATATTCCCCTACCTCGACCACCCGAGGCGTCCGGACTTCGAACTCTACTAGGAGTACTGTCTTGCACCCATGAGAGAGTTTGAAGGAAGTCTCTCCTGTGGCTGTGTTGGGTGTGGTCCTAAGAGCCCAGAGGACCGAAGGGAGTTGCTCCACCCAGCTGCCCCTCGAGTTCTCCACCTTCTTGAGGAGGTTGACGATGATCTTGTTCGCCGCCTCCACCTGTATGTTGCTCCTGGGGTGATGAACCAAAGAAAATCTGAGATCTATCCTGAGTTGCCCACAAAAGCTGACGAATTCGGCGCTAGCGAACTGGGGTCCGTTGTCCGTGACAATGGCCTGGGGCAACCCGTACCGGCAGATGATTTCCCCCCATACAAAGTTCCTGATGACCAGGGAGGTAACCTTGGCCAACGCCTTGACTTCTAACCACTTGGAAAAATAGTCAATCATGACCAACAATAATCTCCTCTGCCCGCTGTCCTGAGGGAAAGGCCCCACCAGATTTATTTCCCAGATTGCAAAGGGCCAGGGCGCTGTGATGCTCCTGAGGCGCTGAGCTGGCTGCAGTTGGAGGGGGCGAACAACTGGCACTTGCTACACTTCCTCGCAAACTTTGCGGCGTCATGGCTCAAGGTCGTCCAGAAGTACCCTTGTTTGACGATTCTTCCTTCCAGGGTCCAACTCCCAGAATGGCTCCCACACTCTTCGGAGTGGACTTCCTCCAGGATCCTCAGGACCTCCCTCTCAGCCACGCAACGTGCCACCGTTCGTCTCCTTTTTTAACCATTACTACATTGGAGACCCAGCCAGGGTATTGGATTTCGAATACAAAGCCAGCCTTGAGAAGCTTGGCAACCTCCTCCCTGATCAGCTCGGCCAACCTATCCGCCGTGGATCTCTTCTTTTGCTGGACGGGGTGAGCTTCCAGGTCCAGGTTGAGGCGATGGCAGGCCACGTCGGCATCGATCCCTGGCATCTCTGCGGCATTCCAGGCGAAGATGTCCACGTTCTTCTGGATACACTCCAGCATCCTGCCCTGGTCCTCCAGGGTCAGCCCCCCCGCTGACGCGAACCTTCTCCACCCTGCCTCCTAGGGTGAGAACCTCCATCTCCACCACCTCCTTTGTCGCTTCTAGGCGGGACTGCTCCCCCCATTCTTCAACGTCCCCCCTCCTGGGGCAAGGAATTCCTCTCCAGCCTCCTCCACGGCCATTGCCTCGGCCGACCCCTGAACTTCTTCTGCCAACTCCACCTGGGTGTGGCTATCCTCTACCTCCATCTCTTCTCCGTCAGCCTCCCGCTCCGCCTCCTCCATCCTCCACCCCATCTCCTCAACACCCTCCTGCCAAGAGATGGAGTTCACCGCCATGACGTAGCACTCCCTCGCTACCTTGGGATTTCCCCAGACCCGGATCTGGACCCCCTCGGCATTGAACTTCAGGCACTGGTGGAAGGATGAGGGGACGCAGCGGAAGGCGCTGATGAGGGGCCTCCCGAAGATGGCGTTGTAGCTTCTGGGGGCGTCCACGATGACGAACCTGCAGGTGCGGGACTCCCCCCCCCCCCCCAGAGAGACATGGAGTCCCACTCCTCCTTCGACTTCCTTCCTCTCCCCTGAAAAACCAAATAGGGTCCCTTCTGAGGCCAGCACCCTCCTGGCCTCCACCTTCATCGCGTCAAACACCTTCTTGAAGATGACGTTGACCAAGCTCCCGTTGTCGATGAGGATCCGGTAGACAATGAAATCTTTGATGGCCGTCTGGATGACCAGTGCATCGCAAAAGGGATCCTTATGACCCGGCATATCCTTGACTGAGAATGTGATTCTCTCTTCCGGGGGTGGGGTCTGGGATGTGGAGCCAACGCTCCTGCGGTACATGGTGTGGAGACTTGCCTTACGGGAAGCCTCGACTCCTACCCTCCCCCCCCCCCATGGATCACCCTGATCCCTCCTCGGGTCCCCACATCCGCCCAGTCTTCACACCTATCCTCCTCTGCTCGAGGCAGTACCTCCTCGATCCGCACTCCTTGGAGGTCTCGCTGCTGTTGTTGCTCCTTGTTTCCTCTCATCTCGAGGAACTTCGGGCACATGGTTGTAGCGTGCCCTTCCTCCTGATGGAATTCACAGTAGGGCAGCTCCACTCTAACCTCCCTTCTTCTCCTTCACGCTGCTCTCCTCCTCTCTCCCATGGCTATTGTCATAGCCTGCTCCTGGTTGGGGAGAAGTGGCCTCTGGTCTTGCCTCCTGCCTGGAGGATAGAACTGGCCCTGGCCTCCCTGGTGGTTATCCCCACCATGATGACCTCTCCTCGGCCCTTAATCTTGTCACTTCGGCCTCCAACCTAGCTGATGGTTTGGCTCCTGACGCCTCCACCTGTGTTGTTGTTGTTGTTGCTGCTCCCTCTACCGGGGTTCAGCTCTCCTCTCCTCCTGACCCCTGACCCCCCTAGGCCTTTCCTCCTCCGTAGCCCACCTGGCTAACTTCCGGGCAAACTACGGGTTCAACGCCTCCCCGTCGACTTATCTTGCCGCCCTCTCCATCAACTCCTCGTAGGAGAGGGGCGGCACCCTCTTCAGCTCCATTAGAAAGAAACCATGTTGCAGCCCCAGGGTGAAGGTCATCATCAGGGTATTGCTCAGAATCTCTTGGACTTGGGTGACCTCCTCCTGGAAGCGATCGACGTAGCTCCCCAAGGTCTCGTTCACCCCCTGCTTGATGTGGAATAGGGACTCTGACTCTTTCTTCCTCCCCTTGGAGGTTGTGAACCTCAGCATGAACCCCCGGCGTAGGTCCTCAAAGCAGTAGATGGAATTGGCCGGCAACTGGTAGAACCACTCTCTCGCCTTCTCCTTGAGGATGATGGAGAAGAGCCTGCACTTGAATCCATCTGACATCTGTCGGATCGAGACCACGTCCTCAAACCACTGGATGTGCTGAACTGGGTCTCCCTTCCCGGTGTAGTAGGACATCTCGGGCTCCCTGAACCCCTCTAGAACCGGAGCAGAAGAAACCAGCTCGCTGAAGGGGCTGCCTCCCCCTACCGGGCGAGCTGGGGGGTATCGCACCCCCATCTCGCCGAACCTACCGCTGCTTGCTGAGCCGGGGAAGAGCACCCGCCCGGGGAACTTGCCGCCTCTCCCTTCCTCGGCGACCTCCTTCCCAGCTCGCCTGCCGGGAGCGCCCTCGCCAAGGGCTTGAGCCGTGAGAATAGGGACCGCTGGAGTCAAGCACTCGACACACGCGCCGAGTGTGAACCTGACCAAGCCGAGTACCTCCTTCCTAAAGTCCTTGAACATCCCTATTGTGGCGAGAGGGGGAGGGGGTGGTGAGTCGCCCCTGTCTGATCCTTGCCCTTCTCCTGTCATTGAGCTTGCTGAAGATTTTTTGTGCTGACCACGCTCTATGCTCACCGCACCAAAATGTTGAAACCAAAAACTCGGTCTCGATCGAGTTCACCCTTGGGGAAGGGGTGATCGTGCACCTACTTCTCTCCTGCAAGAAAAACAACCAGGAAAAAGAACAAAGGACTGGACCAAGGGCCCGACGCGGAGGACCCACCACACACCCGGAAGATCACTGAGCGCTTCCCCTCCTTAGCCAAGTGACGGGCTAAGGTACCTCAAAAAGCGTTAGGAGACTAGGAGAAAGGTAAGCATGTCTTCTTAGGTACCCCTTGGGTCCTATTTATAGATTTCTGAAAACGGCCTGCAAATAGCCAACCTCTGCTATTCTGAATAGCGATGTGCAGCCCAACTGGGTCTGCCAACAACGCAACTCCGCTGTTTTCACTTGCTAGGGGAAGGCTAGCGGGAGCAAAATGGTAAAAACACCTCACAGATCCCTGGGCGAGTATCCCTCAACAAACCCTACTCGACAAGGGCGGCGAGTACTCGATGGAGCAAGCACTTGATGCTTATCTTCGACCTTGGGAGAGTACGGGCCCGGCCTGCCCTACTCGCACGTCGCGGGCTTGTTGAACGGTTCGAATTCAGCAAGCGACTCAGAGCTCGACGAACAGCTCAGAGCTCAGCGAACAGCCCAGAGCTCGACGAACAGCCTAGAGCTCGACGAACTGGACTTGGCGAGCTGGGCTTGGCGAGTACGAGCTCGCCTCCCCAAGGTATCTCACCCCGCCTGGGCGAGTCGGAGACTACCGAGCTCTCCCTCCTGCCGAACTCGACCAGGGACTCAGACTGCCTGATTTGGCCATTCTGTCTCCTGCTTACCCACTCACCGGATACGGGGTTGTACAGGTCCGTTCATGTGTCTCATGAACCAGGTGTTTGAACCCTACCTATGTATAACACTTGTATGGACCCCCAAATATGAGGCTATTTTCACTAAACTCAGGAGCCAACTCCCCACGGTCCCCACAACACTGATCCTGAACATACCTTCAGGATAAGAAGGATTTCTAATCTATATTGATGTCATGTAGGGTGATGTACTGATGTAGCATGGGAAAGTTGTTGTTAATGCCTCCCAACAATTGAAGCTTCCTGAATGTAACAACCATCCACATGATCTCAAACTTGGGGCGGTAGTCTTTACATTAAAAGCATGGAAGCGTTAGTTGTATAGTGTGAAGTGTATGGGGTACTCAGATCATAAAGTCTAAAGTATATTAATACAGAAGGAACTCAACCTCCAATAGCGCCGATGGTTCAAAATTTTGGGTCATTATGATTTCAATTTTCACACGGGTAAGGCAAAAGCGATGGAAGACACATTAATTCGTCAACTACCCACCATTGGGTGTTGGCTCGAAGGCACGATGGAATATTTTGTTGGATCACTGGAACGACTTGGCCTCACCGTAGTATTATTGTGTCATCTCTTGGGTTATACTATATTGGGCGGGCATCCTATGTGATCTTCATGACAAAAGTTGTGATGCTCAGCCTGACAACCCTTTACTAGAGGATGTCATCATCTCACTGCGAACAGGAAAATACAAGGAGATGCAAGATGGGCTACTACACTTCAGGTTTCGGGTCTAAATATGCACCGTGGGTTACCTCAGGGACAGATATTACAAGCGTCTCACTGCACCAAATACTTTAGTCAACCTAACATTACTAAAATGCATGTCGACCTTCGGTGTACTTCTTAGTGTCATTGGATAAAGATTAATATTATTGCCTTTGTGACGCATTGTAAAACCTGTCAAATGGTCAAAGCCAAATGCAAGAACCTTTGAGGATTACTACAACCAAAACCGATAACTGAATGGAAATGTGAGCACTTCTCTATGGATTTGATTCACGGGTTGTCTAGTTCTCTCTGGGAATGACTCCATGTGAATTATTGTTGATCACTTGACGAAGGTGAAGGTTCATCCTGAATTGACAAGTTGATAATGTAGATGTCCTTGTTCGATTGTTTGTGGAACAAATTAAATTATGTGATTCCATGGGCTACCAAAGAAAATGTCTCCGATCGAGGTTGGTAATTCATCGCCAACGATTAGCGGAAGGTACGGGCCTATTTATGCACTAAATGGATGTTTAGTAGCGTCTTCCATCAAAGTTAGAAGGACAAACCGAGAGGACTAATCCAACTATGGAGGACCTCCATGTATGCATCATGGACTTCCAGAAACCGTGGGAGCAACTCTTTTCACATATAGAGTTCTCATTCAACAATAATTAAGTCAACATTGGCATGGCTCCTTATGAGTTTATGTACGAAGGTGTCAGACTCCTCTTTCCTGGGTACAAGGTGAGGACACAAAAGCTATGGGAATAGTATACATTAACAACATTACTATTGTTGTCAGGTTGATCTAGGATAGATTATTGGACACTCAGAGCCACCAGGCTAAGTACTATGATATCGAGAAGGAGTAAGTAGATTTTGATGTAGGCGACCAAGTATTTCTGAAGATCTGCCAATGCACGATATTACTCAACTTCGCAGACAATTGAAACTCGGTACATGTTATATAGGTCCATACGTTGTGCTGGAAAGAAACAATCATGTAGCCTGCAGACCAGAGCTTCCTACATAGCTTGGTGGTTTACATGATGTTTTCCATGTATCATCTCTACAACGTGCATTATTACGATCGGATCAATATGTACAATCAGTTGACCAACCAGTACAATAAAATCATTCAACCAGTACAACCAAATCGTTCAATTCTCCTTGAACCTTTCTGGATCGCTGACATTGAGACTCAAGTTTTGAGGAGGAAGGCACTTGTCATCAAGGTGCAGTAGAATAGTTGCGGGTGTGAAGAATTTACATGGGAACCAGAAGACTTGATATGAGAAAAGTACCCAATCAACTCACCACGGGTACAACTCTCTCTCTCCCTTCCCCTTCAAACCTCATGGCCCGCTCTAATTTTCAGGAGAAATTTTTTGTTTATTAGATGGGTAATCCCACATTCAAAGTTCCTTGTAATTGGGAAACTAAGCCTTTTACCTCCAATAACTGTTCCCCTGGCCAACCCAAGTTGCCACTTTGAGATTTGATGCTACCAATTTACCATATCTTATCGTGGACATCAGTAGACTTAACAAAAACTCAAGTTGACCTTAATAACCCATGGGACCCACTCAAGCATAGCTTGACCCAAATTGAAATTCTTGGTCAACATGGACTTAAAGTGATCACCATGAACCTTCGCCAAGACTCAACCAAACTGATGGGACCCACAATGTTTCACTTTGACTCATTTGACCCAAGTGGGACCCCAGGACCCACTTGGATTGACCAAGTAAAAAAATCCTAAAGTCAAACTTGGTTATTACATAAAAAAAACAGTTTTCAATGTGGTGCTACACGAGGGCCCCACACAACTCAATGGACCAAGTGGGATCAATGGCCCCATGTAGATTGACCCTTAACGGGTGAAAATGTACCCATTAAGAATGGATCAACGCAATAAGGCCACCCATCTATGCATAGTCGACACATATGACCAACAAGAACAAAAAAATGATGAATTCCTCAAATCAATGCTCTTAGGTGCTTCACAGCATCTAGGAAGCACCATACATGGCAGTGAACCTTAACCCGTGAGCAAGGAAGAAGACAGTCCAACTATGCCTACTTAAACCTATATTCAACATCTCACTCAACTTCCTAGCTAATATGCATCTCAGAAAAAGACCTGTTGTGATATACTAACATTCCAAACTACTAGATAAAAAACCATAGCAATTAATTGTCCTTCCTAAATTCTTTGTTACTACTAGATAAAAAACCACGGCAACTAACTCAGCCTTTTAATGTTATAAAACATCTAAAAAGGCCAATTATGAACAAGAAATGAATCTAGATATACATCTATTTCAAACATAGTATAAGTGTATTATAGTGTATAGTATAGACTATAGGATATAGGCTACAGTATTATATAGCATATTATAGTATTAGTCTATTATATTAGTATATATTATATTATATATTATACTATACTATAATATATCGACAATACTAGGATATAATATAGTATAATATTATATAGTATACAAATATACAATAAAAGAGTATTATAGTATATCTTTACTATATACTATAATATTATATAGTATACTTTATTATAGTAGTATAGTATATAGGCTATATATATAGTACTATTATAGTATGTTACATAGTATTATATAGTATAGTATATAGTCTATTACAATAAGTATTTAGGGTATTTCTATTTTAATATACTATACTAATAATATTATAGTATACTAATAGTGTTACAAACTTGCACGTATATATATACAATATAGTTAATACTATTTATATACATTACTAATATTACATGGGCCATATATAGTATAGTTTATATAGTACCATAGCCTAAGCATGCACGTTTTCGCTGGATCCGGATCCTCTCCATTTCGGATGAAATGGAGGGGATCCATTTCACGGTCAGGATCGAGTGCTTTTTGATCCGACGGGTTTATCATTTCCCCTCCTTTTATATTTTTTAAAGTCAAAAAAATCATGTCCACTTGATATCTTGTGAACTTATCCTCTCCATTAAATGATGAAATGGACCCCCTCCATTTCATCCGAAATGGAGAGGATCCGGATCCAGCGAAAACGTGCATGTTTTACTGAAAAACAATATTAAAGAAAATTCAAATTGAAAAATACATATACAAAATGCTTGAAAAAGTACTTCCTGCATTCCAATTAAAGAAAATAGAAATTTTAAAAAAAAATAGTAACAAAAATTGATCATATATGCATTTCGAGCCAAAAAAAAACCAAGTGAACTAACCCAATACTTTATCCTTGAGAATGGGGGTTGTGGAGAGTGTTGGTTGGAACTAGGGAGTAAGGTCATTACTACAGCAGCCCAATGAGAAGTCGCGCGCAGGAGAAGGATAGTGACGGGTCGAAGCTGGCCAGAGAATACAGGCTGACGGCATCTGCAATGATAAACGGGGTCGGGGACAAGGGTTGAGGGGGTAACAATTAGCGATTTTCGTGATTGTCTCCAACTGCGGACGAAGGGACTTGGTTAGTGGAGCCGGCTGGGTGAGCAGATTGGGCGCAAGAGTCGGGAGGACGGCCGGTGAGGTGTGAAAAGGGACGGCGCGGTGGCTTGATCGAGGGACGGCCGTGGTGTATGGAGCCATCGTAGAGCGGCGTGCAGAAGAACAGATGAAGAGGTCGGTTGGTACTTGGGTAATGGATGCCATCCTTTATGTGCAAATTAGTGACAAGAAAATACCCTTAAAAATAGAGTGTTGATATTTGTACATCTAAAATGGCTATGCTCACATCATTCAGCAAAATAAAACTCCTCTTTTTAATCTCCAAAATATTATATTTGTACCCCCCCTGATTTTCTTTCCGAAATTCCCGCAGCCCTTCCGCTCAATCTCCCCGAAGCTCTAAAAAGTCGTCCGGTCGCCGCGCCTTTCGTCGTAGCCCTCCGACCGCCGCGCCTTTCGTCGAAGCCCTCCGGCCGCAGCCTCTTTCTTCATTTCTCCTTCAGTTCCTCTGGACAACAACAATGTTCTCGTCTATTACGAGGTATGTTGGGGACTGTCGGTTCTTCTGTACGGGAACGAAGAGCCTAGTGAAGCCTCCCTGTTTCGCCAGTGCTCAGACGTGAAGATTTTCCTTCTAGAAAACCTTTCAGTTCCTTTGTGAGCCTCCCTCTCCCCATGCTGCTTGGGTCGACACATACTGAAGAGGAATTTGATTGTTTCCAAGCAGTTCTGGCAGTCTGTCTCCTTTTTCAGCTATCCAATACAACCTCTGACCTCCTGCATTTCAAGGCTTGCAAAATCCAATTCCAGACACTGGAGTGACTGATTAGTGTGTCTTGCATCCCCTTTTGTTGTCTCTGGTGTTTTGCTTCAACAAAATGCAGTCCATTGTTAATCCAACCCTTGGAAGTACAGATTAGTGGAAGAATCAACTACTCCAGTGACAAAATTGCATCAAACCCGTGTTTGCACTCGAAACTGCAGTAGATTTCCTTCATTGGTCTTAACTATTTTGCAAGTTCTTATTTAGAAGTTCTAATACTTGCTATTGAATATTTCATTGGAAAACATACAAATTGGGATTACAATTTTATAGGCATTTGCTTGATCACTTTGTTTTACTTGTAGGGATAAAATATTTTCAGCGGGACCATACGGATGCTGGCTGAATATTGAAGAAAATTATGTTTTTTGTCTATTACCTTTATGTAACAATATATGTTAAGAATCATATAGTTATTCTTCCTTCAATTATTTTTTTAATGTTATTTTAAAATTTGAAAAATGTGGTATAAATAGCCACTTGGGGTACAAATATAATTTTGGGATGTACGAATATCCATGGGTTATAAATAGTCATTTATGGTGTACAACTATCAGCACCCAAATATTAAAACTCCCGATTTAGGTGGCGTTTGGTTGGGCTGATGGACTGCAGTGCGGTTGGGCCGCACCTTGATTTTAGCAATAAGTTGTGTTTGGCGTAGTTTATTTTAATAAAGAAGTTTCAATTTGGCCGCAGGTTTGTTAGGAGCTCCCGAACGCAGGTTCTCCCACCCCCCCCCCCCCCCCCCCCCCCCCCCCCCCCCCCCCCCCCCCCCCCCCCGATACCTGTTTTACTTGTAGGGATAAATTATTTTCAGCGGGACCATACGGATGCTGGCTGAATATTGAAGAAAATTATGTTTTTTTGTCTATTACCTTTATGTAACAATATATGTTAAGAATCATATAGTTATTCTTCCTTCAATTATTCTTTTAATGTTATTTTAAAATTTGATAAATGGGGTATAAATAGCCACTTGAGGTACAAATATAATTTTGGGATGTACGAATATCCATGGGTTATAAATAGTCATTTATGGTGTACAACTATCAGCACCCAAATATTAAAACTCCCGATTTAGGTGGCGTTTGTTTGGGCTGATGGACTGCAGTGCGGTTGGGCCGCACCTTGATTTTAGCAATAAGCTGTGTTTGGCGTAGTTTATTTTAATAAAGAAGTTTCAATTTGGCCGCAGGTTTGTTAGGAGCTCCCGAACGCAGGTTCTCCCCCCCCCCCCCCCCCCCCCGATACCTGTTTTACTTGTAGGGATAAAATATTTTCAGCGGGACCATACGGATGCTGGCTGAATATTGAAGAAAATTATGTTTTTTTGTCTATTAACTTTATGTAACAATATATGTTAAGAATCATATAGTTATTCTTCCTTCAATTATTCTTTTAATGTTATTTTAAAATTTGAAAAATGGGGTATAAATAGCCACTTGGGGTACAAATATAATTTTGGGATGTACGAATATCCATGGGTTATAAATAGTCATTTATGGTGTACAACTATCAGCACCCAAATATTAAAACTCCCGATTTAGGTGGCGTTTGGTTGGGCTGATGGACTGCAGTGCGGTTGGGCCGCACCTTGATTTTAGCAATAAGCTGTGTTTGGCGTAGTTTATTTTAATAAAGAAGTTTCAATTTGGCCGCAGGTTTGTTAGGAGCTCCCGAACGCAGGTTCTCCCCCCCCCCCCCCCCCCCCCGATACCCTAACTCGCGAGCCTTGCTTTTGCATGTCCCATGATTGGGCCCTAGGGTTTTCCTCGCCGTTTAGGTGGCTCTACGCTGCCTCTCCTGCAGACGTCGATGCCCCAAACAACCGATAGAAACTCTCCCCGGAAAGCCATGCTCACCAGTACAAACTCTTCGAGATAAACCCTTCGTCTGATTCGTTTCCTGCATTGGATGAAGTTCTTCTGCTGGGTAAGCCTATATTGATCTCTCTTTTTTCCAGTTTTTGGTGCAGTTTTTTTCAGATTTTGGAGCAGTTTTTTTTCCAATTTTTTTGTTCAAATTTCTTCATATTTTGGATTCGTTTTTGTTCAGATTTTTCTTCAAATTTTGGTGCTGTTTTTTTACATAGTTTGTGCAGTTTTTCGTCTACCTTTTCTTGTTGATTTTGTTGTTCTTGTTCAGATTATACGGTTTTATGTTCAGATTTTACTAATTTGTCGTATGAAATTGTATTTGATTTGTAATATGAATTCAAATTTGTTCAGGTTTTTGCTGTTTTTTGTTCAAATTTGTTATGTGAATTAGATATCGATTGTAGCTACATTAGTAAAACTTGTTCAGATTTTATAACAATGGTTTGCTAATATGTGTGTATGTGTATATGTGTTGTGTGTGCGGTGATTTGAGGACCTAATTTTATGACAAAAAAATTTCACTCAAAATTCTGTTTTGTTTTCATATTATTTTTCCAAAATTTTGTTTTGAAAATTTCATTTCACCCAAACAGTTTTTTAATAAAATTTTGTTTTCTAGAATCGGCACTTTTCCTATCAGCAGCTTTTTAATAGCAACTTTCCATCAGCAACAGCTCAACCAAATAAAGTCTTAATCTAATTTATCAAGGTTTTCATGATGGACCGATCTCAGGAGAGATTCAAGATTTAACGGGTTTGACCGGTTGAACCGTTTTGACATTACTGATTAGGATTATAGTGTATCATCATCTAAATATACATATTAAATATGTAATATATAAAGTTTTAAACAGATAGCTCGGAAAGAGCTTCCATTTTCTGATATAACCCGCAAGCATCTTTCATCTACCCTACGATCCCCTCTCTTCGATTATTCAATTTCGAGTTAGCGCTCCGTGTGAAAGAGAGAACAAGTGCTCCTTCACAGTCGCTCCTCGAGGGGAATCTATCTAATAGCGGTCGATTAGCGAAATGAAATCAATGGCACAGCGTCTGATTCGATCACTCTATCGAGTAGAAGTACAGGGATGATTCAATCGATTCCTAAGACCTTGAAGGAATACCTAACTCCCTTCCTGATCTGAGATGAGAAGGCAATCAATTTGTTAGCTTTCTCAGCTTAAGGAGTTTACTACAACCAAGGCCTCTCTATCATGTCCTTCGCTTGCTCCGTGACAACAGATACATTTACATAAAAGAATTCCCTACCAAGCGGTAGGGCCTCTCATGTGGCCTAAGACCAAGCAAGATATGGGGATTTCGAACTAAGCTAACGAAGGTGATTCGCTCCTCTTCAGTATCTTTCTATCTGCATCTTCCTCATATGTAGTTTCTATGCCTTCAGAAAGGCCTATTATTGATCCACCATACTTCCCCCCCATATGAGAGAGACCCTGACTCCAACGGTGCCTACTCCTTCAAAGCCGAAAGCAGCTGATTCGGTCACAGGATTCGTGAAAACAGAACGACTTCGCTTCGCTCGCCTGCTTTTTTCTTTCTAAAAGAGAAGTGCTTGAGAATATGTAGATCATCCATAATCTCTAACATCTAGCTTTTCTTCCTTTCTTCACTATGTTCTCCAATTTCAACTTCCCTGGATGAGATTCTATCATCTGGAAGAGGATGACCTAGAATTACGGAGTAAGTATAAGTGTAGTAACAGTCTGATCTAGAAATGTCTGGGTACATCTAAATGCGAGCACAAGCAGTTATAGCAGCAGACATCCTAGGAGGTAATCTTTCTCGTCAGCAAGGCTTGTCTTGCTAATTTCATTTCAAATATAGTATATAGTATAGTATTGTATTGTCTTTCCACAATTCTTTCTTCCATCGCAGATCTCAGTTAATGTACTTTCGGGATTCATACCAAATCTACCGTAAAGCGAGTTCATGAAATTTTTCTCAACATATGACATAGCCTCATCACTAGCTTTCTTAGCTTCTTGTCTGCTCTCGAACAAGGTTGACACAAAGCTCTCGAAAGTGCTTTCGAGAGCTTTGTCTTCTTCTCAAACAAAGAACCCCTTAGTGGTCTAATCTGGTAACCCAACTCACATCTTGAAATTACTCGCTAGAAAAGACACATATAGCGAGGAGTAAGTTTATATATGAGAAGCTAAATGATTCGTGCGTGCGATCAGTAAGTTTATAAATGAGAAGCAAATGAACTACGAGCTTGAAGGAAAATGGGAAGCTAGATGAACTACGAGCAGTCAGTTTATCAAACTTGTTAGGTATCACATATATTAGTCAATTGGGTTGGCATATTTTTTTTTTATAACTCATGCATTTTAGGCTTCATTTGCCGCGGCGGGTGGAGACAGGGGAGGGAGGAGTCGGGCCGCTGCTCGAACAAGAGGGGGGAGGCAGCTGTTCGAAAACCCGCTATCCGCTCTATTCCTCAAGACGCGGCGGGTGGAGTCGCAGTAAATCCCGCCGCCGGGCATTTGGTTACCCGCCTTGCGACGGCGTTTGTCGCAAACACGGCCTCCAAACGCCGCGCCAAATGAAGTCTTAATAAAGGAAAGCAATAATGTGGGAGAAAGTCTCACATACAAAAATCTCACAAAAGAATTAAGCTGCGTTCGTTTCATAGTGATTGGAGGAAGGAATTGGAATTGGGTACCTTCAATTCCAATTCTTGTGTTCGTTTGACCTTTTTTAGGAAAGAATTGACATTCACGGAAAACCTATGAGATTTGGAGGAAGGTGTCTGACCAAAACCAATTTTATTGTTCGTTTGCTTAATTTAAAGGAGGGGATTGGTTTTGGCTCAAAACTTATGAGTTTTGCTCTTTGAAAAATCCTTATATACCCAAAACCTACCTATTTAGATGGATTTTCGGACATATTTGGCACTATTCATCGTCATTTTGGCAGCAGCTCCAAGCAGAACGAACAATAGATCGGGCAGGCAAGCAGAGCGAACAGCAACTAGGGCAGCAACTCCAAGCAGAACACGATGGAAGGGGAGAAAGGTCTTCGCGATTAACTGGAAGAAAAGTCTTCGTCATTTTGGCAGCAGCTCAAGTAGAAGAGATGGAAGGGGAGGAATTGTATAGTGCCATTAACTGGAAGAAAGGTTTTCGCGATGGAGAAAGGTCTTCGCGATGGAATTGTAATAAGAATCTGCAGCGGTTAAACCCAAACAAACAGCAGCTTCAACTCCTGGCAGCTTCAACCCAAATGAACAGCAGCTGGGACAAGTTTTTTTCTTCTAGTTTGGCGAAGCTTGAGTGCCTGAGATTTGGAGAAGACGGTGAACAGTAGAATTCTTTTCTCTCAAAACCTTCTCCAAACAAATAGAATAATTTGTTTTTGGCCCATTTCCAAAACCTCTGCGACATGGGTTTTCGGTCAAAACTAATTCCTGTATCTTAAAACCTACCAAACGAACAGAGCCTTAAGGTATATCAGCTCTGTTTAGATGTCAAGTCAGCCTGAAGGTATTAAAGCTGAAGAAAGAATTTTATGGCATACGTCAAGCACAGTTGGATTCAACTGTGCGAGGAGGAAAACACATGATATGTTTTGTTTGGCTTGATTTTCAATAATCTGTCACTAACCATGCGATTTGTTTTCGCACGGGTTGCTTTGCCCATGCATGATGAAAAATGCATGGTATCCAGCTGTATCAGGGTGGGTGTTTCCTGTATGATTAATATCGCACGATGCACGTACGGACATGCGTTTGACCGTGCATGCCTATTTTTCTGACATTTTACTATTTAAGCACAGGAGTTCGCCCTATTCTAGGGGATTCCAAGTTTTGGCGCCCTAGTGTTCAGGTGTCGCCCTATTTCGTCGCTCCACCACTGCCCACCTTCTTGAGGTCCTCCGACGATATTATTCTTGAAAATTATAGGCTAGGAGATCCTATTGGCCTCCTACATCGTGAGCTTGCCTCCAAATAGGGGTTTCAAGAGATTTCTCACTACACGTGTGGAGTTCTCCGGTGAGGTCGTGGCTGAAGATGATTGACGAAGAAGACTGGTACATTAGAAGAAGGTGACAGTGTTGAAGCCAAAAATGACCGAAGCCAAAATTGACTTCTGTGGAGTTCGACCCTTGGGGAAAGGAGTGACCTCACACCTACTATGCTCGGAAGAACGTCACGGACCGAAGACTTAGGAAGCTATGAACTGACCCTCGGCTCTAGCGTGGAGGTCCCACCTCACACCCGGAAGACCTTTGAGGTCTCCCCCTCCCTAGCCAATGCTTGAGCTAGGTGCCTTGGAGGAAGAAAGCCAAAGAGATTTTTGTGGCTAAGGAATGAATGAATGCTCTCCAAGGCACCCTCAAGGGTCTATTTATAGCTTTTCCAAGTCCTAGGAGTAAAATGAACAAAATACCCCTAAGGCAACTAAGCCTCTAGCCAATAGAAAAAACTTCACATCGGGGGGTAGAGAGGTAATTCCCCCCTAGGGCATAACGGTAAAAACATGGTCCGGAGAGAGGTCCAAGGGTGGGAGGAGCCACACCCCTTATCTCCCTGGGAGCTGTCCCGCCGAGACCCTGGGAGCTGTCTTGCCGAGACCCTGGGAGCTGTCCCGCCGAGACCCTGGGAGCTGTCCCGCCGAGACACTGGGAGCTGTCCCGCCGAGACCCTGAGAGCTATCCAGCCGAGACCCTGGGAGCTGTCCCGCCGAGACCTTGGGAGCTGTCCCGCCGAGACCCTGGGAGTTGTCCCACCGAGACCCTGGGAGCTGTCCCGGCGAGACCCTGAGAGCTGTCCTACCGAGACCCTGGGAGCTGTCCCGCCGAGACCCTGGGAGCTGTACCGCCGAGACCCTGGGAGCTGTCCCGCCGAGACCCTGGGAGCTGTCCCGCTGAGACCCTGAGAGCTGTCCCGCCGAGACCCTGTGAGCTATCCAGCCGAGATCCTGGGAGCTGTCCCGCCGAGACCCTGGGAGCTGTCCCGTCGAGACCCTGGGAGCTGTCCCGCCGAGACCCTGGGAGCTGTCCCGCCGAGACCCTGGAAACTGTCCCGCCGAGACCCCTGGGAGCTGTCCCGCCGAGACCCCTGGGAGCTGTCCCGCCGAGACCCTGGGAGCTGTCCCGTCGAGACCCTGCGAGCTGTCCCGCCGAGACCCTGGGAGCTGTCCCGCCGAGACCCTGGGAGCTGTCCCGCCGAGACCCTGGGAGCTGTCCCGCCGAGACCCTGGGAGCTGTCCCGCCGAGACCCTGGGAGCTGTCCCGCCGAGACCCTGGGAGCTGTCCCGCCGAGACCCTGGGAGCTGTCCCGCCGAGACCCTGGGAGCTGTCCCGCCGAGACCCTGGAAACTGTCCTGTCGAGACCCCTGGGAGCTGTCCCGCCGAGACCCCTGGGAGCTGTCCCGCCGAGACCCTAGAGCTGTCCCGCCGAGACCCTGGGAGTTGTCCCTCCGAGACCCTGGGAGCTGTCCCGCCGAGACCCTGGGAGCTGTCCCGCCGAGACCTGGGAGCTGTCCCGCCGAGACCTTGGAGCTGTCCCGCCGAGACCCTGGGAGCTGTCCCGCCGAGACCCTGGGAGCTGTCCCGCCGAGACCCTGGAAACTGTCCCGCCGAGACCCCTGGGAGCTGTCCCGCCGAGACCCTAGGAGCTGTCCCGCCAAGACCCTGGGAGCTGTCCCGCCGAGACCCTGGGAGCTGTCCCGCCGAGACCCCTGGGAGCTGTCCCGCCGAGACCCTAGGAGCTGTCCCGCCGAGACCCTGGGAGCTGTCCCGCCGAGACCCTGGGAGCTGTCCCGCGGAGACCCTGGGAGCTGTCCCGCCGAGACCATGTGAGCTGTCCCACCGAGACCCTGGGAGCTGTCCCGCCGAGACCCTGAGAGCTGTCCCGCCAAGACCCTGGCAGCTGTCCCGCCGAGACCCCTGGCAGCTGTCCTGCCGGGTCTACCTGGGGCCTCCCGCTACACCCGTACCCTAAAGAGGGGCCGGGGCGAGTGCCGGCCTCCCGCCGCACTCTCCCCCTGAAGAGTACTCCAAGCACTAGCCTGCTCAGCTCCTTTTTTCCTCCCATACTAATATATTTCCAAGGCAAGGCCAAAATTGGCCACCAAGAGTGCTAGGACGTCCAAAAAGCTTAAAACTATATAGGGGCGAATACGGGGTTGTACACAATCCCCGCTCTTTTCGAGCGAGTCCCACGGTCGGAAAGAAACATCCAACCCAACGTATTCGCTGAGTGACCTCTTCTCACGGTTTGAAAGATTATAAGGTCTCTCCGAGGGGTCAACCTGTCATGCCAGCTTGATGGGAGCCTGGGTGGCGAGACCTCCTCCGGGCAAAAAACACTTAACCTCCCGGAGGGGTCAACCTGCCATGTCTGCTTGATGGGAGCTTGGGTGGCGAGACCTCCTCCGGGCAAAAAACACTTAACCTCCCGGAGGGGTCAACCTGCCATGCCAGCTTGATGTGAGCCTGGGTGGCGAGACCTCCTCCGGGCAAAAACACTTAACCTCCCGGAGGGGTCAACCTGTCATGCCAGCTTGATGGGAGCCTGGGTGACGAGACCTCCTCCGGGCAAAAAACACTTAACCTCCCGGAGGGGTCAACCTGCCATGCCAGCTTGATGGGAGCCTGGGTGGCAAGACCTCCTCCGGGCAAAAAAAACACTTAACCTCCCGGAGGGGTCAACCTGCCATACCAACTTGATGGGAGCCTGGGTGGCGAGACCTCCTCCGGGCAAAAAACACTTAACCTCCCGGAGGGGTCAACCTGCCATGTCAACTTGATGGGAGCCTGGGTGGAAAGACCTCCTCCGGGAAAAAAACACTTAACCTCCCGAAGGGGTCAACCTGTCATGCCAGTTTGATGGGAGCCTGGGTGGCGAGACCTCCCCCGGGCAAAAAACACTTAACCTCCCGGGGGGGTCAACCTGCCATGCCAGCTAATGAGAGCCTGGGTGGCGAGACCCCCTCAGGGTAAAAACACTTATCCTCCTGGGGGGGTCAACCTGCCATGCCAGCTGATGAGAGCCTGGGTGGCGAGACCTCCTCCGGGCAAAAAACACTTAACCTCCCGGAGGGGTCAACCTGCCATGCCAGTTTGATGGGAGCCTGGGTGGCGAGACCTCCTCCGGGCAAAAAACACTTAGCCTCCCGGGGGGGGTCAACCTGCCATGCCAGCTGATGAGAGCCTGGGTGGCGAGACCCCCTCAGGGTAAAAACACTTAGCCTCCTGGGGGGGTCAACCTGCCATGCCAGCTGATGAGAGCCTGGGTGGCGAGACCTCCTCCGGGCAAAAAACACTTAATCTCCCGGAGGGGTCAACCTGCCATGCCAGTTTGATGGGAGCCTGGGTGGCGAGACCTCCTCCAGGCAAAAAACACTTAACCTCCCCGGGGGGTCAACCTGTCATGCCAGCTGATGAGAGCCTGGGTGGCGAGACAATCTCGGAGTCTAAAGACTTAGCTTCCACGAGAGATCAACCTGCCATGTCAACTAGTGAGAGCCTGACAGCGGAATCATCATCGGAGCAAAGGACTTGGGCTTCCACGAGAGATCAACCGGCCTTGTCAGCTAGTGAGAGCCTGACAGCGGAATCATCATCGGAGCAAAGGACTTGAGCTTCCACGAGAGATCAACCGGCCTTGTCAGCTAGTGGGAGCCTGACAGCGGAATCATCATCGGAGCAAAGGACTTGGGCTTCCACGAGAGATCAACCGGCCTTGTCAACTAGTGGGAGCCTGACAGCGGAATCATCATCGGAGCAAAGGACTTGGGCTTCCACGAGAGATCAACCGGCCTTGTCAGCTAGTGGGAGCCTGACAGCGGAATCATCATCGGAGCAAAGGACTTGGGCTTCCACGAGAGATCAACCGGCCTTGTCAGCTAGTGGGAGCCTGACAGCGGAATCATCATCGGAGCAAAGGACTTGGGCTTCCACGAGAGATCAACCGGCCTTGTCAACTAGTGAGAGCCTGACAGCGGAATCATCATCGGAGCAAAGGACTTGGGCTTCCACGAGAGATCAACCGGCCTTGTCAGCTAGTGAGAGCCTGACAGCGGAATCATCATTGGAGCAAAGGACTTGGGCTTCCACGAGAGATCAACCGGCCTTGTCAGCTAGTGAGAGCCTGATAGCGGAATCATCATCGGAGCAAAGGAAGAAACGAGCCACCCTCTGAGGCACTCTCGACCCTGCCAGCTGGTGTGAGCCTAGTATGAGGAGATCCTCTCGGGGGTGGGAGATGGACATATCACCTAAGCTTTTTCAATTCCAACATCCTCTAACGGGGAAAAAAAGATGGGTTACATGACCCCTCCGACTCAGCTGGTCGGGGACTGGACTCATTACATCATAAAGAAATACAAGACTCCGCCGAGGTGAGGCTTCTTCAGAGGGCCTGGGCCTGGTGTCCGTCGTCCGTTTCCTTCTCCTCGGACACTTCCATCCTACTCAGGCTCTCCATGATCTTCTCCATCTCCTCCGCCTTGGCCAACCAAGAGATGGTGTTGACAGCCGTGACATAGCACTGCCGCGCCATCCTGGAGTCTCCCTTGATCCTGATCTGAGTCCCCTCTGAGTTGAACTTAAGGCACTGGTGAAGGGAAGACGACGCACAACGGAAGGCACTGATGAGGGGCCTCCCGAAGATGGCGTTGTAACTGCTTGGGGCGTCAACAATGACGAACCTGCAATTTCTTGAGGTCCCCCCTAACTTCACCTGGAGTCCGACTCCGCCTTCAACTTCCTTCCTCTCCCCTGAAAATCCAAACAGGGGTCCGTCTGAGGCCAGCACCCTCCTTGGCTCTACCTTCATCCCGTCAAACGCTTTCTTGAAAACAACGTTGACAGAGCTTCCGTTGTCAACCAAGATTCGGGAGACGGTAAAGCCTTCGATGGCCGCCTGGATTACCAGGGCATCATAGAAGGGATCCTCATGCTCTGGCATGTCTTTCGATGAGAAGGTGATCTTTTCTTCCTGGGGTGGGGCCTGGGGCGTCGAGGCGACGCTCCGGCGGTACATGACGTGGAGACTTGCCTTTCGAGCGGCTTCGATCCCCACCCCCCCCCCCCCCCCCCCCCCCCCGTGGATCACAGCTATACCACCTCGAGGTCCTACATCGACCCGGTCCTCGCATACATCATCACCCCCTCCTTGGGGTAGAACTTCAATCCGCTCCGGCGGCGGTTGCTGGGCTGGACCCCTCGCCCCCCTTACCTCCAGGAACTCGGGGCAGGTGGCTGTTGCGTGCCCCTCCACCTGGTGGAAGTCACAGTACAGTAGTGCCCTTTCTCCCCTCTTTCGGCGAGCTGGGCGATCTCTCATGTTGCCTCTTCCTCCTTCAACTATTGCCAAGGCCTGCTGGGGTGGGGGCAGGAGCTGCCTAGGGGCTTGCCTCTGGAAGTTGTACCTCCCTTGGCCCCCGTGGAAGTTCTCTCCACCTGGGACGAGAGCTCTTCCTGGACCTTGGGCAGGTCTTCCCTGCTGCCTCCACCCTGGTTCCGGACCCTCCTGTCCCTGGAACCCCTGAGCTCTCTGCTCCTCCCTCCTTCTTCTTTCATGATGCCTTGGGCCACCTTGCTCCTTTGACTCTCTCTATTAGCTTCGCCAACTTCTTGACGAATGCCAGGTTGGCCGCCTCCATGACTATCTCCTCTGCCGCCCTTTCCATCAGCTCCTCGAAGGAAAGAGGAGCCTTCCGAGTCAAGCTCATCTTGAAGAAGCCCTCCTTCAGCCCAACGGTGAAGGCCATCTGGAGGGCATACCCTGGCACTTCTTGGATGTCAAGGACCTCCTCCTGGAACCTGTCAACGTAATGGGCCGGCGACTCCTCGGTCCTTTGCTTTATCAGGAAGAGGGACTCAGGACCTTTCTTCCTCTTCTTGGAGGTGGAGAAGCGAAGCTGAAAGCTCTGGCTTAAGTCTTCGAACCCAAAGATGGACCTTGGAGGGAGTTGATGGAACCAGTCCCTCGCCTTCTCTTTCAAGGTGATCACAAATAGACGACACTTGAAGGCGTCCGTCATCGACCTGATGGAGACGACATCCTCGAACCACTGCAGGTGCTGGACGGGGTCATCCTTCCCGGTATAGTAAGCCATGTCTGGCTCTCTGAACCCCACGGGAACGGGAGCTGAGATGATCAGCTCGCTGAAGGGTGACCCCCTAAGGGGAGTTCTCGCCACCTCTATCCGCGCAACCTGCTCTCCAGGAGGGCTAGCTCTCGCCGGGCTGGGGAACAGCTCCCGGCCAAGGAGGTCTCGCTCGACCCCCTCTCCCATCCTCTCCTTGCCAGGTCGCCTACCTGGTGCACTTCCTACACCCCCTGCTGGGGTCACCTCGCCTGTGCCCCTGGGAGCCAGCTCGCCGAGACCACTCTAGGTTAGCTCGCCGAGACCCCTGGGAGCTAGTCCCTGGGGGGTGGGGGTTGAGCTGTCAGCCCGCGGGGCAATGCTTCTCAGCATATCCATGATGCCTGAGATGGAAGCCATGAACTCTTCCCTTCCTACGAAGGGTCCTGGGTTGGGGAGACCACCGAGGTCATCACTACCTCCCTGATCTCCAGCCATGACACTCTCCCGAGATTTTCTGTGTTAGTCACTCTTCATGCTCACCGCACCAAAACTGTTGAAGCCAAAAATGACCGAAGCCAAAATTGACTTCTGTGGAGTTCGACCCTTGGGGAAAGGGGTGACCTCACACCTACTATGCTCGGAAGAACGTCACGGACCGAAGACTTAGGAAGCTATGAACTGACCCTCGGCTCTAGCGTGGAGGTCCCACCTCACACCCGGAAGACCTTTGAGGTCTCCCCCTCCCTAGCCAATGCTTGAGTTAGGTGCCTTGGAGGAAGAAAGCCAAAGAGATTTTTGTGGCTAAGGAATGAATGAATGCTCTCCAAGGCACCCTCAAGGGTCTATTTATAGCTTTTCCAAGTCCTCGGGGTAAAATGACCAAAATACCCCTAAGGCAACTAAGCCTCTAGCCAATAGAAAAACTCAACATCGGGGGGTAGAGAGGTAATTCCCCCCCCCCCCCCCAGGGCATAACAGTAAAAACATGGTCTGGAGAGAGGACCAAGGGTGGGAGGAGCCACACCCCTTATCTCCCTGGGAGCTGTCCCGCCGAGACCCTAGGAGCTGTCCTGCCGAGACCCTGGGAGCTGTCCCGCCGAGACCCTGGGAGCTGTCCTGCCGAGACACTGGGAGCTGTCCCGCCGAGACCCTAAGAGCTATCCAGCCGAGACCCTGGGAGCTGTCCCGCCGAGACCTTGGGAGCTGTCCCGCCGAGACCCTGGGAGCTGTCCTGCCGAGACCCTGGGAGCTATCCCGGCGAGACCCTGAGAGCTGTCCCGGCGAGACCCTGAGAGCTGTCCCGCCGAGACCCTAGGAGCTGTCCCGCCGAGACCCTGGGAGCTGTCCCGCCGAGACCCTGAGAGCTGTCCTGCCGAGACCCTGGGAGCTGTCCCGCCGAGACCCTGGGAGCTGTCCCGCCGAGACCCTGGGAGCTGTACCGCCGAGACCCTGGGAGCTGTCCCGCCGAGACCCTGGGAGCTGTCCCGCTGAGACCCCTAGGAGCTGTCCCGCCGAGACCCCTGGGACCTATCCCGTCGAGACCCTGGGAGCTGTCCCGCCGAGACCCTGGGAGCTGTCCCGCCGAGACCCTGGGAGCTGTCCCGCCGAGACCCTGGGAGCTGTCCCGCCGAGACCCTGGGAGCTGTCCCGCCGAGACCCTGGGAGCTGTCCCGCCGAGACCCTGGGAGCTGTCCCGCCGAGACCCTGGGAGCTGTCCCGCCGAGACCCTGGGAGCTGTCCCGCCGAGACCCTGGGAGCTGTCCCGCCGAGACCCTGGAAACTGTCCTGCCGAGACCCCCGGGAGCTGTCCTGCCGAGACCCCTAGGAGCTGTCCCGCCGAGACCCTGGAGCTGTCCCGCCGAGACCCTGGGAGCTGTCCCGCCGAGACCCTAGGAGCTGTCCCGCCGAGACCCTGGGAGCTGTCCCGCCGAGACCCTGGAGCTGTCCCGCCGAGACCCTGGGAGCTGTCCCGCCAAGACCCTGGGAGCTGTCCCGCCGAGACCCTAGAAACTGTCCCGCCGAGACCCCTAGGAGCTGTCCCGCCGAGACCCCTAGGAGCTGTCCCGCCGAGACCCTGGGAGCTATCCCGCCGAGACCCTGGGAGCTGTCCCGCCGAGACCTTGTGAGCTGTCCCGCCGAGACCCTGGGAGCTGTCCCGCCGAGACCCTGAGAGCTGTCCCGCCGAGACCCTGGCAGATGTCCCGCCGAGACCCCTGGCAGCTGTCCCGCCGGGTCTACCTGGGGCCTCCCGCTACACCCGTACCCTAAAGAGGGGCCGGGGCGAGTGCCGGCCTCCCGCCGCACTCTCCCCCTGAAGAGTACTCCAAGCACTAGCCTGCTCAGCTCCTTTTTTCCTCCCCTACTAATATATTTCCAAGGCAAGGCCAAAATTGGCCACCAAGAGTGCCAAGACGTCCAAAAAGCTTAAAACTATATAGGGGCGAATACGGGGTTGTACAGACAGCTCTTCGGGACCCTGGTCGGTAGTTGGAGCCCGAACTCGGACAAGGTTTGACAACTCCATATTCTTGTCATGAACCTCCAACGAGTCCCCGCCCCTTTGGTTGTAATCTCACCCACTCCATATTGTAGTATTGTTCTTCTTAATTCCTTGCTTGTATGAATGATTATTGGAATACCCTAATTTGTTATAGTTTATTTCATGTTTATGCAAAATTTCTTTGTGGTTTATGCAAGTGAGGACCCCCCCCCCCCCTCCTTATCATTTTCATTCCCCCAATCCTGACCGTGATCGCATTAGCAATTGCTACTGGCGTGCATTTCGAAGAGGTACTCTCAACCCTCATTCCGCCAGTACGAATCATTCCCTCTGCTAGCCTTCTCGCTCATCAGCTACAGAAGCAGTGCATCGCGACCTGCATAGTTTCCATCCAATCAGATTGACTAATTCTATTTTTTATACATACAAAAAACAATAATTAACTTACACATTTAGGATGAAATCTTGACAATTTAAACTTACGAACATCTTCGCGCACGAACTACGCCTGTGCTCAATGTTCTCGAGTAATTTCCAGTCGTCTTCATCCGCACGGTCTTCGCTCGTGCTATGCCCGTGTGTAGTACATACATACATAAAATGTGAGCTGGAGTAAATATATACTGTCGTTAGTGCAGGAATGCCTCTCGTGCTAGTGATAGATTCCCATCGTGAGATAGTAGCCCTGATCAACGGTCGTCTGAATCCGCGAGAGAAATTCACCTTACGATAAAAGCCCCAAGTTCTGGATGCTCGCCGGCGGCAGCGCGGGCGTCGCGTCGCAGCCGAGAAGCGGCTCGCGCGCCTCCTCCTCTCTTTCTCCTACGGCCATCTGTTCCAAGCCACTCGTCTCTCTCTCACACATACTTTTTCTCCCTCTCTCTCTGAGCACGTATTATTTCTCACACTTTCTCTCTCTCTCTCTCTCTCTCTCTCTCTCTCTCTCTCTCTCTCTCTCTCTGAGCTTGGTTGTCGTGTGTGATTTCAGCTATTTAATAAGACTTTGGTGTGTATAAAAAATAAATTAATTAAGGGGTTATGGTGTATAACAATTTTCAGTTAATAGGACCAAATTTAGTATTTATTGAATGGTCAAGATTATTTGTCGGAAAGTACAATCATATTGACTAATTCTATTTTTTATATATACAAAAAAATAATTAACGTACACATTTAGGATAAAATTTTGGCAATTTAAACTTACGAGCATCTTCGTGCACGAACTACGCCCGTGCTTGATGTTCTCGGGTAATTTTCAGCCGCCTTCCTCCGCACGGGCTTCACCCGTGCTATGACCGTGCAAAGTATATACATACATAAAATGTGGGCTGGATTTAATATATATTGCCGTTAGTGTCGGAATATCTCTCATGCTAGTGATAGATGCCCATCGGGAGATAGTAGCCCAGATCAACGGTCGTCTGAATCCGCGAGAGGAATTCACCTTTCGATAAAAAGCCCCAAGTTTTGGCTGCTCACCGGCGACAGCGCGAGCGCCACGTCGCAGCTGAGAAGCGTCTCGCGCGCCTCCTCCTCTCTTTCTCCTACAGCCATCTGTTCCAAGTCACACCTCTCTCACACACACTTTCTCTCTCTCTCTCTCTGAGCACGTGATATTTCTCACACTTCTTCTTCTCTCTCTCTGAGCTTGGTTGTCGTGTGTGCTTTCAGCTATTTAATAGGATTTTGGTGTGTATAAAAAAACAATTTAACTGGGAGGTTATGATGTGTAGCAGCTTTCAGTTAAGAGTACCAAATTTAGTATACAATTAGTGGTCAAATTATTTGTCGGAAGATCCAATCAGATTGACTAATTCTATTTTTTATATATACAAAAAATAATAATTAACTTACACATTTATGATGAAATTTTGGCAATTTAAACTTACGAGCATCTTCGCGCACAAACTACCCTCGTGCTCGATGTTCTCGGGCAATTTTCAGTCACCTTCCTCAGCACGGGCTTCGCCCGTGCTATGCCCGTGCGTAGTACATACATACATAAATTGTGGGCTAGATTTAATATCTACTGTCGTTAGTGCAGGAATGTCTCTCATGCTAGTGATAGATGCCCATCTGGAAATAGTAGCACGGATCAACGGTAGTCTGAATCCGTGAGAGGAATACACATTTCGATAAAAGCCCTAAATTCTGGCTGCTCGTCAGCGGCAGCGCGGGCGCCGCGTCGCAGTCGAGAAGTTGCTCGCGCGCCTCCTCCTCTCTTTCTCCTACGACCATCTGTTCCAAGCCACTCCTCTCTCACACACTTTCTCTCTCTCCCTATGAGCACGTGTTATTTCTCACACTTTCTCTCTCTCTCTCTCTCTCTCTGAGCCTAGTTGTCGTGTGTGCTTTCAGCTATTTAATAGGGTTTTGGTGTGTACAAAAAAACAAATTAATTGTGGGGTATGGTGTGTTGCAGCTTTCAGTTAAGGGTACCAAATTTTGTATACCTTGAGTGTCAAGATTATTTGTCGGAAGATCCAATCAGATTGACTAATTTTATTTTTTATATATACAAATAATAATTAACTTGCACATTTATGATGAAATTTTGACAATTTAAACTTACGAGCATCTTTGCGCACGAACTACGCCCGTGATCGATGTTCTCAGGCAATTTTCCGCCGCATTCCTCCGCACGGGCTGCGCCCGTGCTATGCCCATGCATGGTACATACATAAAATGTGGGCTGGATTAAATATCTATTGTCGTTAGTTTGGGAATGCCTCTCATGCTAGTGATAGATGTTAATCGGGAGATAATAGCCCAGATCAACGGTCGTCTGAATCCGCGAGAGGAATTCACCTTTCGATAAAAGCCCTGAGTTCTGGCTGCTCGTCGGCGGCAGCGCGGGCGCCGCATCGCTGCCAAGAAGCAACTCGCGCTCCTTTTCTCTTTCTCCTACGACCACCTATTCCAAGCAACTCCTCTCTCTCACACTCTCCTCTCTCTCTCTCTCTCTCTGAGAACGTGCTATTTCTCACACTTCTCTCTCTCCGTCTCTCTGAGTTGGATTGTCGTGTGTGCTTTCAGCTATTTAATAGGGTTTTGGTGTGTATAAAAAAACAAATTAATTGAGGGTTATGATGTGTAGCAGCTTTCAGTTAAGCCTACCAAATTTAATATAAATTGAGTAGTCAAGATTATTTTTCGGAAGATCCAATCAAAAAAACAATTAACTTACACATTTAGGATGAAATTTTGGCAATTTAAACTTACGAGCATCTTCGTGCACGAACTATGTCAGTGCTTGATGTTCTCGGACAATTTTCAGTCGCCTTCCTCCGCACGGGCTTCGCCCGTGCTATGCTCGTGCATAGTACATACGTACATAATATGTGGGATGGATTTAATATCTGTTGCCGTTAGTGCGGGAATACCTCTCATGCTAGTGATAGATGCCTATCGGGAGATAGTAGCCAGGATCAACGGTCGTCTGAATCCGCAGGAGGAATTCACCATTCGATAAAATCCCCGAGTTCCGGCTGCTCGCCGGCAGCTGCGCGAGCGCCGCGTCACAGCCGAGAAGCGGCTTGCGCGCCTCCTCCTTCCTACGTCCGTCTGTTCGAAGTCACTCCTCTCTCTCACAGACACTCTCTCTCTCTCTCTCTCTCTCTCTCTCTCTCTGAGCTTGGTTCGTGTATGCTTTCAGCTATTTAATAGAATTTTGGTGTGTATAAAAACCAAATTAATTAGGGGGTTATGATGTGTAGCAACTTTCAGTTATGAGTATCAAATTTAGCATACATTGAGTGGTCAAGATTATTTGTCGGGAGATCCCATAAGATTGACTTATTCTATTTTTATATATACAAAATAAAAATTTAACTTACACATTTATGATGAAATTTTGGCAATTTAAACTTACGAGCATCTTCGCGCACGAACAACGCCTGTGCTCGATGTTCTCGGGTAATTTTCAGCCGCCTTCCTCTACATGGGCTTCGCCCGTGCGTAGTATATACATACATAAAATGTGGGATGGATTAATATTTACTGTCGTTAGTGCGAGAATGCCTCGCATGCTAGTGATAGATATCCATCGGGAGATAGTAGCCCTGATCAACTGTCGTCTGAATCTGCGAGAGGAATTCACCTTTCGATAAAAGCCTTGAGCTCTTGCTGCTCACCGGCAGTGGCGCGGGCGCCACGTCGCAGCCGAGAAGTAGCTCACGCGCTCCCCTCTCTTTCTCATACGAACATCTGTTCCAAGCCACTCCTCTCTCACACACACTTTCTCTCTTTCTCTCTGAGCATGTGCTATCTCCCACACTTTCTCTCTCTCTCTCTCTCTCTCTCTCTGAGCTTGGTTGTCGTGTGTGCTTTCAGCTATTTAATAGGTTTTTGGTGTGTATAAAAAGCAAATTAATTTGGGGGGGGGGGGTTATGGTGTGTAGTAGCTTTCAGTTAAGAGTACCAAATTTAGTATACATTAAGTGGTCAAAGCCCATCGAGAGATAATAGCCCTGATCAACGGTCGTCTGAATCCGCAGAGGAATTCACCTTTTGATAAAAGCCTCGAGTTCCATCTGCTCGCCGGCGGTAGAGCGGGCGCCACGTCGCGGCCGAGAAGCGGCTTGCGTGCCTCCTCCTCTCTTTCTCCTACGACCATCTATTCCAAGCCACTCCTCTCTCTCTCTCACACTTTCTGAAGTTATCTAGTGTCAACTAACTTCACCTATGAGGGGGAATAGGTGATTTGCAGTCTTTTGTGGAATTTAAAATAACCTGCACAAGAAAACAACCACAACACAAAAAAGCACAAAAGCAATTATAGTGGTTCCCCGATTTGGGTACGTCCACTCTCCCCCTTCGACCTATCTCCCAACAAGAGACGACTCGATCACTTCACCAAACGGATTGAAATCCAATCCTCACACTATGGAAGAAACCCTTCCACCCGAAGGAGTCACTACTCCTCCACCACGGGTTGCACCCAACCCTTACAACTAGGAATCACTATTCCTTTACAACAACACGAAAATTAGAATGTATAAAAAATACAAACTTCAAGTATGGAGAACCCGATGTCCCTCTTCGTTCGTTGAAGCGTTCTTGATGAAGACGAAGAGTCCACGACCGGAGCACTCTCTTGGAGAGGATCTTCCCGAGATCGGCAGCGGCAAATGATTGCGGCGGCGATGCTCTGTAGATCCAAACTTCTTGACGAGTAAAGCAAGGTTTACTAACGATCTCAATCAGATCGGTCATCTTAATCGATTCAGAATGAAGATCTAACTTCTTTCAACAAATCGAGAGACAATGGATCTAGAGAGAGAAGCGTGAGACGCACTACTTAGCCTCGGTTCTGTCGTCGGGAGATCACTCAAGATCAGCGATCTGCAGCGGCGACAACTTTGCGAGCGGCGATGGCTTGCGAGCGGCGACGGCGACGGGAGGAAGTCCGCGATCGGCTAGGTCACGCTCGGCGGCCGTAATCCTTTCTCGTTTTCTTCGCTATCATTATTTATGCCTTCGTAACTTCAAAATAGGCGAGTATATATACTGTAGATCAACCCTACAAGACCGTTGTGGGCCCCACAAGAAGAAATCCTAAGCCCGGTCTAATCAGCGCCTGTTATCTTGGTTCGGTCTAGCGAGCAGATAAAAATCGCCTAAGGCAAATTCGGCGGGAATCATTGGTGATTCCCGTCGAAGTCGGCGGGAATCACTCATGATTCTCGTCGAATTATCCTTGGTAGAGTTTCAGTTGAAAAGCTTGCCATCCGAAGGGAATCAGCGAGAATCAAGACCATTCTCGACGAATCGGCGAGAATGCAAAGTCATTCTCGACGATTCGGCGAGAATCAGTTAATGATTCTCGTCGATTCTGACTTAGCAGAATTCTTTAAGGCGAACTGTCAACCGGATACAGTCGGTGGGAATCGGCGAGTGATTCTCGACGATTCGACGAGAATCACTAGTGATTCCCGTCGAATCGGCGAGAATCACTTAGTGATTCCCGTCAAATTTTCCTTAGAAGATTTTTCTTCTTTCTTCCCATGACTTGGTCTTTGACCCATCCTTTCTCCTTTTCTGCTCTTAATCTATCTCAACCCTGTACTTGAAAATAAGTACACTCCAATAGAGAGAGCACACATGAGTCAACACACTGATCTGCTCAACGAGGGATTACGTTGCGCAGACCTGTGTATATTAACCCACTGCACCCTGACATTGGTGTGTACTTAGCACGGAATAGCTGCAAGAACAATCTTGAAGAAATATCGTCAAATACATTGTGAATTCATCTTAGCTTGACCGGAGGCTTCTTCAAATCCAGGTAATTGTGGATACAATACCCAACAATCTCCCCCTATTTGAAGAAGTCAAAATCCTACTAGCTAAGATGAATTACACCAACCCGAGTAATATACATAACAAAATAAGAGAGACAAGAATTCAAAATAATAAAATTTCACGCATTCAGAACAACAGATGAATCAGCATGTGATTATATATATATATATATATATATATATATATATATATATATATATATATATATATATATATCCAAAGATTGTTCATTTAACTACAAGAAATGATATACAAGCATATAGAAAGATGCATATAGAAAAAAAATCTATTCCTTTGCATGAGCATCCTTAGCCTGAGCATCCTTTAGTTTTTAAGCCTGGAACTTCTTGCTTTATCTTTCAAAGTACTCCTTTGGCTTCGGGTAGTATTTGGGTGGAGGAGCTTTATGTAGCACAGTGTTAGACCTGAAGAATATGCTTCTTTTCGCCTCATACACCTTGTGCATCTCCCACTCATACTGACTGTATACTTCATTTCTATCCAGTTCTCCCTGCTGTTGTAATGTGAATGTATCCAATATGATGCTCCTCGATGTAGGGCTCCATTGTTCATTTCGCACTTCACTCTCCTTCAATCTTACTTTCTTCTCAGTTGGAGTCTCTTTGGACGTCCCTTCTTGGAGTTTTCTTTTTCCTTTCGCTATGGCTTCCTGGTCAAACATGACCCTGAGAGTAGCTTTGGCAGTGGCCCTAGCAGCCCTTTTAGCATCGGCTTCACTGAGGGGAATCTCCTCAACACCTGCACCCTCACCAGCAGCAGTAGTAATCTCATCAGGAGGAGGAACTAGAATTGGAATTTGTATACCGGATGCTTGCTGAACTAGCCAGTGACAGCTATCAAAAACATACTTATTTGACTTCTTGAAGTTGTCAACCATAATCTGTTCTAGCCCTGCCATCTTAGCGTTATATTCATTCTCCCCCTTTTTGGCTTCTAGGGCAATGGAGTTTGCATAGGTATGCAGTGACTCATCTATATGCTTAACAGTCTTAGTGAACTCGTTCAGCAGGGATGTCTGATTTGCGTTGAGTGTCACCATGCTGGCATCGAATAGCTTGATGTTGTCGGCCACAACATGCGCATTTTGGTTCACCACTGCTAGATCAGATGTGTTCTTCTGGAGTCCTTGTATTAGAAGATTTACTGCAGTGCCGGCCTCTGCATACTTGGCATCAAACTTCTGTTCCATCGGATCCAGTTTATGATTTATTTCCACAACATTCTTAAGCATTAGCTCCTCAGATTGTTTAATTCGTTTTAGCACTTTGTTGTGAGATTGTTTAAAAAAAGTTTTCAGTTCATCCACTATACCTTGAATGATATTCACTGTGTGATTTGCCAGGTTAGGTCTTAGTGGATAACCTTGAGGCATGCCTTGGTCGTGCTCTTCTGCAGATTCACTGGGAGAGCTTGATAAGTTCACAGTCTCCAGTTGGGGGATTGGGGCAGCCTCTGTAGTTTTCTCATGTATACTTATCATTTTCTGTTGAGAGGACTCCCCCTCCATTGATGCACCAGATTCCTCAGGAACTTTCAATGGATCCTGTTCCTCAGAGGGGACTTCAACATCACCCCGCGTCTCTACCATCATGAAAGTGAGGCTAAGATCTATCTCAACTCTAGAGGGGGGTGAATAGAGTATTTTAAAATAATTTTTCACAATTGAAATAAACAGCACATATAAAATTCAATTTATGATATAGTGTAGAGTGCTAGTAAGAAGTTAAAAACTAAGAAGTAAAAAAGCACAACACACAGCAAACAAATCACACAAACAAACCAGAAGACACAAGGAATTATAGTGGTTCCCCAAAAACCTGGGTACATCCACTCTTCTACCACCCTTGGTAGGAATCCACTCAGGATGAGTTGATCAGGTGTCCTGACACCAATGAGCTTTTGATAAGGTGCCCAAAAACCAAAACTAGATTTTTTGATCAGGTGTCTTGCCACTACTGAGTTTTGACAAGGCTCTCAGAACCAGACAGAACTTTTGAAGGGAGTTCAAGAACCCTTTTACAGCAGGAAAAGAAAAATAAGAATGAAGGGTGTCTTCTCTGTTCTCAATCAAATGAGAGAAGCATAAGTGGATTGATGATGTCAAAGCTCCCCCTGAGATGTAGAAAGGTTCAGGAAAAGAAGCTTTGCTCTAGGGTGATAGGTCTTCAGAACTTTGATCTCCAGCACAGGATGGTTTCAGCAAGAAGGCTGAATGTAAGGTGTCTGGAGTGATGAGATTGTGAACACTTTTCAGTCAGCAAGAAGATTTTTGGAGTCACAGTTCTTCTGTTGTTCTTCTGCTATCAGTATTCTCTATTCTGTGTGTTCACTTTTTTTTTCTTGTCAATCTCTGAGTATCTTCTTCTTGTGTGTTCTGTAAATCTTCGCTTGACCCAAGGCAGAAAAAAGAGATTAGTCTTGTCTTCTATAGGAAAGTCCAGCAAACATTCTCTGAATAATTCCTTGAAACTTGCTCCAGAAATAAAGACAAACGGCTGGGAGATCTTCTGACATAAATGCTGATAATATTCAAAAACATTCCAAAGAACAGCAGCATTTGAATTCCTGAAAGCGTCGATCTCTCCAAAGAAAACGTCGATCTGAGCTCTACGATCGTCGAACTGAGCTCAGAGATTAAATGGACAAGCAGACAGAAAACGTCGATCTGAGCTCTACGATCGTCGAACCGAGCTCAGAGACCTGAGAAATAACTTTAGGGAGGGATCGTCGAACTGAGCTAGAAGATAGTCGAGGGGAGTTCGACGACTCAGCAGAAGCTAGTCAAAAGCAGATAGTCGATCTGAGCTCGAAGATCGTCGACCGGAGTTCGACGTTTTATTGAAGATGAGCTCAGAGAGCGTCGAACGGAGTTCGACGATTCGTCGACCTGAGCTCGACGTAAATTGCCTTAGACTAAGCTCTTCAACCTTGATCTTGGAATGATCCTGGGGGCAGCTTCAAACCTAAGTTCTAAGCCCTAGACTCATTCTAATGTTGACCTTTTCAACTATACAACTAGGTCAACTGGGATTCCTAAGACAAGCATAGTGATCCTTACCCAAATTAGTAATAGGGTGTTCCAACAATCTCCCCCTATTTGGGTTAGGATTACTATTTACAGACAATCATAGGAAATGAAAAGCATACAACAATACATAAGCTAATACAAAATGCAGAGAAGATATATAGCAGTAAAGCAGATCACAGATAAATATCAGCAGATATCCAAAGGTGGATGAAATGTTTAGCTTACACAGTTCACTTCCTTTCAGATCCCTTTTTAAATAAAATTTCTCTATTTGGATTCTGACTTTCTTTCTTTGACCTTCTGTCATCCTCTGCACCTAGAGAAGTTTGAGATTTGGGCCTTGGAACAACAGCCTCAGGGTGCAGCTTCATATAGTCTTCTGGATTGAAAAATTTCCTTGATGTATATCTTTCCAGTTCTTTCTTTCTCTGCTCTGATAAGGTAGTTATGTTTGAAGTATCCATGCCTTGTTCTCTGGCCTTTTTTATTTGATCAAGGGCAGCCAATTCTTTCATTCTGGCTGTCCAGGATACAGGGTTGTTCTCAGGATCTTCAAAAGGAATAGGAGATTCATATCTGTTGATGATTTCAGAAACAGTAGAAGGAGTCCTGGAAACAATTGTGTCTTTCAGCTTGTAAGGAAAAGGACCTGAAGAAGGGTCAGGGTGACCTTGTCCTTCCCTTTGATAGGATCTTTGTTCTCTTTGATTTCCTCTGTAATTACCCCTTCTGGGTTGATATCCTCTTTGATGTTGTCCCCTTTGATATGATCTTTGATAATACTGGGAAGAACTGTGGCTGGAGACTGGAGCTTGAGGGGCTGAACCTGAGCCAGAATCTGGAGGAGGAGGAGGAGGAGGCTGATATTGAGAAGATCCTTTTTCATATTTGTCAAGCTTCCTCTTCTTCTTCATAGCTTTCAGTTGATTTTTGGAATATTGCATCCAAGGCTCAGAGATGGGGCAGTCATGCAGGATGTAGTATGGAATATCATTGGAGTCTTTGGCTTTGGCAGGAGGGACTGACATCATTGCTTTACTTCTGGCTTTTCTCTTCTTGGCAATAGTTCTAGCAGAATCATCAGAATCAGTCCTGTATTGGTCACTCTCAGAACTTTGATGTTGATCATACAGATCATCAATTCTTCTGATAAGCTCTTCTTGAGCTTTAAGTTTTGCAGAGACATCAGGAGCAGGAGGAGAGAGAGCAACAGCAGAGCAGGCAGAAACAGGAGCAGACACTGGAGCAGGAGCAGCAATTTCATCAGCATCAGTTGCTGGAATCATTTCTATGTCAGCAGTAGCAGCAGTTTCAACAGAAGGAGGCACAGTGGCCTTAGTAGCAGCATCAGAGATATCCACAGCCTTCCAGGACTTGATGTAGGAATCAATATGGCTGGGATCACAGGTAGATACAGGCACAATGGCCTTAGACAAATCTTCAGCAGGAGTTGCAGGCAGATAGCTGAAATGGACTGTATCAAATATAGATAGCAGCCTCTGCAGATTCAGTGCAAAAGCACATCCAAGAGCTGGAGCTGGAGCAGACATAATATCAGCAGCTGGCACATCCACTTCTTCATAAGGCATCTCCCCCTGCCTTGGTTCAGAGAGAGGTGAATCAAGGCACACAGAAGATGTGATAGCCAGGGAGGAGGAAAGGGAGGCAAGCTTGGTAGACAGCTCCTGTACTTGCTTCAGGAATGGAGCCAGGGAAGACTCCAGTAGAGATGTCAGCTTGGGAGCTAGCAACTCATACATCCTGTCTGCCAAACTAGGAAGATCTACATGCTCAAGTGGGGCTTGAGCAGAGGTAGAGGCAAAGGTGGATGGAGGGATGGTGGCTGAAACTGAAAAAGTGGAGAAAGGTGGAGAGGGAATGGTTGGTTCAGAAGATGGAATAATGGAGATAGAGGAGGTTGAGGTGGAGATAGGGGAAGTAAGAGATGGTGTGAAGGAGGGTTGAGAGAGAATGTCATGGAGCAGTTGTTGAAAGGAGGAAGTTGAGGGTGGCTCAGGAGGAGTAGAGGGTGAATCATCCATGAAGGAATCATCTGTAAGTGAGAAGGATGGAAGGGTGAAGGTTGAATAGGAGAAGAGAGGATGGAATTCCTCTGAGGTGGATAAAGGAGGGGATGACATAGGTGAGGAAATGGTAATTGGGGATGAGATGATTATGGTGGTGACTGGTGGTGAGGAGGTGACAACTTGGGTGGATATGGCTGGAGGAGGGGAGGAAGCAGGCAGCTCTTCTGCTGAAGGAGTGACTGAAATAGTCCTTGTGCCTGAATGAAGTGTTGCAGCAGCCCTGGAGGGGTTTATGATCTGCCTGTCCCATTTACTGAAGAGGGCACAGGAAAGCCTCTTGGATGCATTGATAAACATGCCAGAGGAGGTTAATAGGTCAGGGCACCTGTTGTGCAGAAAGACCCCTAAGATTCTCCCATAACTAACTGCATTCTTGTTGATCTTCTTCTTAATCAGAGTGAAGAAGATGGAGCCCCAGTCCAGGTGTTTCTTATCTAATAAAGCTCCCATCAGGCAGAACTGATATCTGGAAATGGTGTCATGGGCTGAATGCTTGGCCAACAGCACCTTCCCAACTACATCAGCCAGGAATTGAAATTCTATAGCCAGATTTTTCTTCAGCAGCTTATTAGGGTTGACTGCATTGTGACCCATCCTATCCAGCATGGTGTCAAACTCCTCTCCAGACAGTTCAATGGAGTCTTCTCCAGTACTGAGTTGAAAGACTTCTGTTAAAAGAGCCGGGGATAGAACTACCTGAGTCCCCTTAATGGTGCCGACAACAGAATTCTCAGTCTCGTCTGTTGCGGTAAAACACCACTCTTTAATTTCTTCTGAGGCGATCTTCATCCTTGTAGTCATTATTGGAGTCAGCTGTTGTTCTCGGAATAAGTTTAGGATGTCCTTGAAGCGCTGGTCGCTTCCGTCGAAGGAGTTTATGTCGATGTCGAAGCCTGTGTCGAACTTCATCTTAGCAATAGCAGCACTTGATTCAGCCATATTCACCTGCAACAGAAAACCAAAAACGACCAAGCGTAGAGAATTTGGAGGGAAAAGAAAGAGAGTTGTAGAGTATGAAAGCGCAAAGGGAGAACGACGGCTGAAAGAAAGATTTTATATTAGGGTTCGACGCGAAGAAGGAAAATCGTGGAGCTCAGTTCGAAGAAGCGTCGAACTCAGCTCGACGATTTGGGCAACAGAGGGAAATGAAAAGACGCCAATAGCGTCGAACTCCGTTCGACGTTATTGAGAGCGTCGAGCTCCGCTCGACGACCAAGGATCAGACAGAAGGAAAGCCTAGATACAACGGCGGCGCTGAACTCAGATCGACGCCTCAAGAACCGTCGATCTCCGTTCGACGTTTTCTGGGAAAACGTCGAGCTCAGTTCAGAGCCAGAACTTATTCTACAGACACAAAAAGAGAGAAAATTTTTGACCTAGTCTTGGTCTGTTTTAGCTTTTCAAAATCTTGTAATTTAATTAAGGCTTCCTCCATCTAACATGCCTAACTGATTTAGGAAGAAACTGTGTTTCTTTTCATCCAAAGGTTTGGTGAAAATATCTCCCCTTTGCAAATCAGTAGGAATATATTGAAGTTCAATTTTATTTTTCTCTATATTATCTCTTAGAAAATGATGCCTAATTTCTATGTGTTTTGTCCTACTATGGAGGACTGGATTTTGTGCTATAGAGATAGCACTAGTATTGTCACAGAAAATTTTAGACTTCTCTAAGTTGTAGCCATAGTCTAAGAGCTGATTCTGTATCCACAATATTTGTGAACAGCAACTGCCTGCAGCCATATACTCAGCTTCAGCAGTTGAAGTTGACACAGATGTTTGTTTCTTACAGAACCAAGAGACAAGTCTATCACCAAGGAACTGACAAGTTCCACTGGTGTTTTTCCTGTCTATTCTGCATCCAGCATAATCAGCATCTGAGAATCCAGTTAAATCAAATGCTGAATCTTTTGGATACCAGAGACCTAGATTTGGACAACTTTTAACATACCTAAGAATTCTCTTAACTAAGATTAAATGTGACTCTCTAGGGCTAACTTGGAATCTAGCACAAATACATGTGGCAAACATTATATCAGGCCTACTAGCTGTAAGGTACAATAAAGAGCCAATTATTGCTCTATATGTTGTCTGATCAACAGGTTTCCCATGTTCATCAGTATCTATTACAGCATTTGAGGGCATGGGTGTTTTCATACATGATGCATCAGACATACCAAATTTCTTAACCAGCTCTTTTGCATACTTGGTTTGAGAAATAAATATGCCTTCAGCATGTTGCTTGACTTGCAGTCCTAAAAAGAAGGACAGCTCACCCATGCTACTCATTTCAAATTTAGAGTGCATAAGCTTGGAAAACTTTTTGCACAATTTTGAATCAGTAGAACCAAAAATAATGTCATCTACATAAATTTGCACTAGCAGGGTATGGGACTTATGGGTTCTAATAAAAAGAGTTTGGTCTACTCTCCCCCTAACAAAATCATTTTCCAGAAGAAAGCATGCTAGGGTCTCATACCATGCTCTAGGGGCTTGCTTGAGACCATATAATGCTTTATGCAATTTGTAAACATAATCAGGGTGAGTTAGAGAGATAAAACCTGGAGGTTGTCTAACATAGACTTCCTCTTTGATGTCCCCATTGAGAAATGCACTCTTTACATCCATTTGATACACTTTGAAACCTTTGTGGGCAGCATAGGCTAGGAATATCCTGATGGCTTCCAGCCTTGCAACTGGTGCAAATGTCTGATCATAGTCTATTCCTTCTTGTTGAGAGTACCCTTGAGCAACTAGGCTTGCCTTGTTTCTGACTATAACTCCTTGATCATCCAGCTTGTTCCTGAATACCCACTTTGTTCCAACAATGGGATGATCCTTTGGCTTAGGCACTAGTTCCCAAACCTTGTTCCTTTCAAATTGATGTAACTCCTCTTGCATTGCAATGATCCAGTGTGGATCTTGCTCTGCATCTTGAATGGATTGAGGCTCAATTTTAGATAGGAAGCAAGTGTGCATCAGGTTTTGGTTGACCTGACTTCTAGTTTGCACACCAGCTGAGATCTCTCCAATTACTTGGGTGATTGGATGATCTCTTGTTGTTACTAAGTCAACAGGGAGTGTTGATTGTTCACCAGCCTGTGTTGTTGTCTCCTCTAGTGGAGCAGCAACTGGCTCTTCAGGATGATTTTCTTCAAGATGTTGAACTTCTTCTTCATCATCACTGCTCTCATTCTTTTCAGCAACTTGCAGTTTGTTCAAGTCTTCAGCTAGAGAATGTACCTGCAGAGGTTCTATGGTAGAAGCATTCTTCTCCTTGAAAGACATGTTAGCTTCATCAAAAATAATATGAACAGATTCTTCAATTTTACAGGAAGATTTATTATAAACCCTATAGGCCTTGCTGATCATGGAGTATCCCAGAAACACTCCTTCATCAGCTTTAGCTTGGAATTTTGCTAGATATTTCTTGTCATTATTATGAATAAAACAAGTGCAACCAAAAACTTTGAAATAGCCTATTTTAGGTTTCTTCCCTTTGAGCAATTCATAAGGAGTCTTGCCCTTCAGCTTGTGTATCAGGCTTCTGTTCAACACATAGTTGGAGGTGTTCACTGCCTCAGCCCAAAAGGACAGAGGTAAGTGAGCATCTGCCAATAATGTAGTTGCAGATTCAATGAGTGTTCTATTTTTCCTTTCAGCTACCCCATTTTGTTGAGGAGTTCTAGGAGCTGAGAAAGTGTGCCTGATCCCTTCACTCTGACAGAACTCTTGCATGAGAAGAGAATCAAACTCTGTCCCATGATCACTTCTGATCAGGGCAATGTGAGTGTTGAACTCAATCTAAATGCATTTGAGAAAATCTGTCAAACACTTGAAGTTATCAGACTTCTTCCTCAGAAAGAATACCCAAGTGAATCTTGAGAAGTCATCTACAACCACTAAAGTATAGGACTTCCCTCCTAGGCTTTGCACAGATATGGGTCCAAAAAGATCCATGTGCAACAGGTACAAAATCCTAGGTGAATCACTCTTATTATTTGATTTAAAACTACTTTTAGTTTGCTTGCCTAATTGACAAGCCTTGCAAAGTCCTTCCTTCTTGTAGGGACCAGAAGGTAGTCCTTTAACAAGGTTGTCTTTAGATAGCTTAGCAATGGTTCTAAGGTTAATATGCCCTAGTCTCTTATGCCATAAAACATTAGATTTTGAAATGGAATTAAACAGGCAAATATCTACCACTGGTGAATGAAAATCCACTAAGTAAATGTTACCTCTTCTGTTACCTGTCAACACAGTTGTGTTGTCCACTGACTTGACTTTGCATATGGCTTTGTTGAAGGTCACTTGATATCCTTCATCACACAGTTGACTGATACTTATCAAGTTGTGCTTGAGTCCTTCAACATATGCCACCTTCTTGAATGTGACTGGGCCAATTTTGACTGCACCATATCCTTTTGTAGTTCCAAAGCTTGAGTCTCCAAAAATTACTTTGGGTCCAAGCTTGGCTTTGAAGGAGGTGAAGATGTCCTTGTCCCCTGTCATGTGCTTTGAGCACCCACTATCCAGATACCATTGATGGTTTGATGCTGGATAGGTCTTCACCTACACAAAAACAGCTTATTTGTTTTTGACCCAGTTTACCTTGGGCCTAGGTTGATATCCCTTGAATTCTGAAATAAAGAACATCCCAGGTTGATCCTTATAACCTTCAGGATGGTATCTCCTAGGAGGTACTATCCATTCAGTATAGGGATTAAAGCCTTGGGATGTGGAGCTTCTAGGATTGAATCTGAATGTGCCATTGAAGGAGTGTTCACAAGCCTGAACTCTATTCGACGATCGTCGAACTGAGGTCGACGATCTTGGGTCAGATCGTAGATCTCCGTTCGAAGATCGATTATGCTGAGGATCAGAGTTTGGATATCGTCGAGCTGAGGTCGACGATCTGTAGTTAGATCGTCGAGCTCTGTTCGACGATCGTCGAGCTCTGCTCGACGCCATCTGTTGAACTGAGTTCTTCTCTGACAGATCTGCATTCTTCCTGGGTACCTCTATTACTCCCTTTCCTTTGTCAGTGACAAACTTGATTGGAGTTGTCAAAATTATAGGTTGGCTGGATGAAGCACCCAAGCCCAGTGTGCTATTAAGTCTAGAGTTCACTGTGCTTGTGATGTCCATCAGTCTGATACTTCTCCCATTTAGGGATTCTTCAAACTTTTTGGCCTTTGATAGTTCATTTTTCAGTGAAGCTATCTCCTCCCTATAGCATTCTAACTCCTCAGAGAGTTTGAGGTTCTTTGAGTTTAGGACACTATGCTCAGATAATTGATTCCTGAGAGAGATTATCTCCTTCTCAGATTTTAATAGATCTAGACACAGTGTCTTAAATTCATCTTTGAAGTCTTCAGAATTAAAATCAAAAGAGTTGATTACCTGATCCTCATCTGGTTGACTTTCTGAATCTGAATCTGATTCTTCATCAGAGTTTTGCTGTGATGCATTGATAGCCATCATGCAAAATTCTTTTTCATCTGCATCATCCTCATCATCACTGGAGCTGGATGAGGCTTCAGATTCCTCTTCAGTCTCACTCCATGTCTCAGTAACAAAGCCCTTCCTTGTATGTTTGTTCTTGCTGGAGGAGGCTTTGTCTGAGCTATTCTTCTTGTAATCCTTTTCTTTTCTTCTTTCTCTTCTTTCCCTTTTGTCCTTATTCTTGTTTTCTGGACAGTCAGACACAATGTGGCCTGGTTTCCTGCAACCAAAGCATATGATTTCTTTATTGTTATTTGATTTATCATACCTTGGTTTATCATGACCCTTGTATTGTCTCTTTCTGAAGTCTTTTCTGGCCATCTTGTAGAATCTTTTGGCCAGTAGACTTATGAGCTCATCATTTCCTGTAGCTTTATCTTCAGGCTCCTCTTCTACAGCTTTGAAGGCTATGGTCTTTTCTTTCCTTGTAGCTGGAGAGATAGCCTTTTGTTCTTCTTCTCTATTTTTAATGAGAAGCTCATAGGATTTGAGCTTGCCCAGGAGAGCTTCAGTAGTAATCTCATTTAAGCTTCTGGCATCCTTAATTGGCCAGATTCTTGAATCTCAAGTGCTGGGGAAGCACATCAGGATTTTGTCATTCAGCTCAGTCAGTGAGATTTCTTTGTCTAGGGTTTTTAGCTCATTGACAATTAGACTTAGTCTATTGTACATGTCAGCCACTGATTCAGCTTCTCCCTTTTTGAAGTTCTCATATTGGCTTATCAGATGAGATCTTCTATCTTTCCTTTCATCAACAGATCCTGAGACAATTTCAGAGAGTTTGTCCCAGATTTCTTTGGCTGAGTGGCATTCAGCTACCTTCTGAAAGATTTCATCAGACATTGTTTGGGCTAAGATGTTCATAGCCTTAGCATCTGCAGTCTTCCACTTCTTTATATCTGCATCTGTTCCAAAAGGAGGTGGGACAGCATTTGTACTTGAGCTTGTTGGTGGAGTTGGACAAACTGTCAAGACAGAATTGAAAATGTCTTCATCAATAGAATTCATGTATAATCTAATCCTTGCCTTCCAGAGTGCAAACTTAGAAAGGTTGCACACTGGTGGTCTGGTGCTTGCATAATCTTTGTTCTGTGCCATGTCTTTAAATAAAAAAAAGAAGATGTAGAGAAAATAATCCCCTTAAGAGATTGATCTTATCAAGGATCTTTTGGTTCAGGTGTTAGCCTGTGTGAGCAACCAACCTGCCTCTGATACCAATTGAAAGTGAGGCTAAGATCTATCTCAACTCTAGAGGGGGGGTGAATAGAGTATTTTAAAATAATTTTTCACAGTTGAAATAAACAGCACATATAAAATTCAATTTATGATATAGTGTAGAGTGCTAGTAAGAAGTTAAAAACTAAGAAGTAAAAAAGCACAGCACACAGCAAACAAATCACACAAACAAACCAGAAGACACAAGGAATTATAGTGGTTCCCCAAAAACCTGGGTACATCCACTCTTCTACCACCCTTGGTAGGAATCCACTCAGGATGAGTTGATCAGGTATCCTGACACCAATGAGCTTTTGATAAGGTGCCCAAAAACCAAAACTAGATTTTTTGATCAGGTGTCTTGCCACCACTGAGTTTTGATAAGGCTCTCAGAACCAGACAGAACTTTTGAAGGGAGTTCAAGAACCCTTTTACAGCAGGAAAAGAAAAATAAGAATGAAGGGTGTCTTCTCTGTTCTCAATCAAATGAGAGAAGCACAAGTGGATTGATGATGTCAAAGCTCCCCTGAGATGTAGAAAGGTTCAGGAAAAGAAGCTTTGCTCTAGGGTGATAGGTCTTCAGAACTTTGATCTCCAGCACAGGATGGTTTCAGCAAGAAGGCTGAATGTAAGGTGTCTGGAGTGATGAGATTGTGAACACTTTTCAGTCAGCAAGAAGATTTTTGGAGTCACAGTTCTTCTGTTGTTCTTCTGCTATCAGTATTCTCTATTCTGTGTGTTCACTTTTTTTTTCTTGTCAATCTCTGAGTATCTTCTTCTTGTGTGTTCTGTAAATCTTAATAACACAGAAGAAAGGAATAATAGTTTTCTGACGTTTCCTTGTCCAAAAATTAGCCGTTGGGACTCATAAATGTCTTCCAAAAATAGTCTTGTCTTCTAGAGGAAAGTCCAGCAAACATTCTCTGAATAATTCCTTGAAACTTGCTCCAGAAATAAAGACAAACGGCTGGGAGATCTTTTGACATAAATGCTGATAATATTCAAAAACATTCCAAAGAACAGCAGTATTTGAATTCCTGAAAGCGTCGATCTCTCCAAAGAAAACGTCGATCTGAGCTCTATGATCGTCGAACTGAGCTCAGAGATTAAATGGACAAGCAGACAGAAAACATCGATCTGAGCTCTACGATCGTCGAACCGAGCTCAGAGACCTGAGAAATAACTTTAGGGAGGGATCGTCGAACTGAGCTAGAAGATAGTCGAGGGGAGTTCGACGACTCAGCAGAAGCTAGTCAAAAGTAGATAGTCGATCTGAGCTCGAAGATCGTCGACCGGAGTTCGACGTTTTATTGAAGATGAGCTCAGAGAGCGTCGAACGGAGTTCGACGATTCGTCGACCTGAGCTCGACGTAAATTGCCTTAGACTAAGCTCTTCAACCTTGATCTTGGAATGATCCTGGGGGCAGCTTCAAACCTAAGTTCTAAGCCCTAGACTCATTCTAATGTTGACCTTTTCAACTATACAACTAGGTCAACTGGGATTCCTAAGACAAGCATAGTGATCCTTACCCAAATTAGTAATAGGGTGTTCCAACACATCACCTTCATGGTCATTTCATTTTCAACTACTTCATCATTCACCTCATCAGCAGCCTCATTTTCCATATCATCATCGTCAACTGCAGCATTTTCCATGTCCTCCTCGTCTTCCTCCTCTTCAACCTGATCAGTGGCGAGGGTAGCTACTGCATCCTTTGCAATCTAGGTAATGTCAGTGACTGCATTTGCATGATCTGAACCTGAGACTTCCGTCCTGAGGGCATTGGAAGGAATGTGTAACAACTCCCCCTCAGTTCCTGCATGCAGCAAATCAAGAACGTCACTGGGTTCATCCAAGGGACTTCGGTATTCTGGAGCTCTGTTATCATGGGCTTCAGCCACACCTGCTTGACCAATCCTCCTTTCTCATCTGTCAAACACACTGGAGTCCATTTTCTTCAAGTAGTGGAGAGGAACTCCCTTACTCATGTCAAACCTGTCTCCATCCATCTGATTGAGGTACAGGCTGATGATCCTCCCAAAGTTGGGGGTTCGAAGAGTATTTTTAATCTTATCAAACAACATGGCCCCCCAGTTGTATCTTTTTCTACATACTACGGCCACCAGGATTTTGAACATATCACCAGAGATATGATCATGGGAGCCCGATTTGCAGATCAGGACCTTCCTAATAATATCAGAGAGGAGCTTCCCTTCCTCATTCATTTCCTTGCGCTTGATAGACTTAGTCTCTCGAGCGAGTCCATAGAACAGGAGAGTCCTAACACGATCATCTTCCTCCAGGTAGTCCTCTTGTTCAACATTGTTGAGCTGCAAATGTCGTGACAATTTTCCTGCGGACATCTTGATCCGTAGACCCGCAATCTTACTCTTAATCACGGTATCTTCATGTCGTATCTTCGTGGTTACAAAGAATTCAAGCACTTCTTTATCCAGAATCTTGCACGGGTGCTCAAGTATAAAGGAGAGTCCAGCTTCTTCAAGCATCAGGATAATGTTCCTGAACTCATCAGAGGCATGGGAGAAGCCGGTCTTAACTAACTCACTCCCGGTGAGGAGCCCAACCGTGGTTCGAGGAGCCATTGCAAACCTAAACAAGTAACGTCCAAGGGACCTAACCCTTATCAGAAACTCTAGTTTAGGAGCTACACTAGACAAGATACAAACAAGTTTGGTTCAAGGAGGAATGAACATTACCCTAGCGCAGAGCAGAGAGAGACCCTAATTGGCTTGCGTCGGGACCGTTGGCGACCGAAATGGGAGTCGACGGGAGAGGGAAAACCGATAGTGAGTCGGCACGTTCCTTGCGTCCAGATGATGTCGTCGATGAGAGCACGGAGCCGACTGAGGGAGGACTGCGGCGGAGTCGACGGAAGGTATGGAGGGGTGACGGAGAACACCAGGCGACAGAAGCAAGGAAGTAACTTCCGCACGACCGACGGATTCGGCGAGATTTATGGGAAGTCGACGGGACTTTCGCGAGTTCTGGAATGTGAGGAGTCAACCCGAGGGTTACGCTATTTAAATCAACCAAACTCTGGGGTAGCCGCTTTTTCCACTATAAAGGGCCTGTTTCTACTGTCCGTTTTGATTTCGAATCTTTGCCCCCTAGGTCGAGTTGAATGAATGTTAACCTTAGAAGTAAGTACTGGGTAATTCTAGGTGAGTCAAAAGTGTAGAATTTTCGTTATAGCTACTTGTACACGCTCCTTGATTTTCATCGGACTGATTGACACCCATTGTTATACATTATCACTTGGATATGTATATATATAAAAAAAAATCATCAGATTTCCAACTAGGGATCATTGAGGTATTAGCCTTCGTGTCCTATCATCAGGTGTGTGAACATATGTATATATATATATATACATTTACTTTAGAAAGACAATTTATATATTCGTTTGGATATATATATATAAGCATTTATGTAATGCGACTCAAGTTTCGAAACTGAATGCGCGTACCTGGGATCATTAAGTTGATCATTCAGATCCTCTATTTGAAGTACACCAGGTATCCAGTTGGAGTAGCCCATTGTTGTTAGCACTATCTCTTATCTCATATACTTGTTTCATATCATTCTTGGAACATCTCATGTGTAGGTCCCATCAAATTCACGGGGACATAGACTATCCTGCAAAAACGAATTACCTTACCTTAGGAACCCAATATGTATTGGGTCCTAGGTTCTTGTCAGCAAAAAATACTGGATGCCTTCCTACAGGATTCCTGTCAGAAAGGCTATCTCTAGCCAAAGGAGGTGGACATACCCTTGCCCTTGGTACAGAAGGATTGTGCCAACAATCTATGGCAAAGTGACCCACTTTGCCACAACACCAACACTCATGAATGTTGTATCTCCTTTTCTGACCAAATCTACTGACTGAGTTAGTCATGATCTTAGGTCTGACAGGGGTAGAGCAGGTTCTGCTCACAGATTTTCCCTTTCCACCGAGACACGAGGGAGGGTGGATGGAGAACATGTGGTGAGTGTCATTAGGCCTGGGAGGTGGTGCCTTCTTTTCAGTTAGCACACATCTGGGGGCCCCATGGGTACTAGCTACATGTTTCCCAGCCCCCTTTCCCTGTGTCCTAGGGTGGTGAGAGTTACTGTGAGAGCTGGTTCCTGCAATCTCTTGAAGTGTTGAGGCTGAGGCGGAGAATACAAAAGGTTCATGATGAGCCAAATGTATTTTCTCATGGGTAGCCATAACAGCACTTGCACTATGGGTACTTCCACATGAGGGTTGATCATTCCTGCAGTGACCATAGTTGTTCTTATGGTCATACCCGAAGGCATGATGTGTGCCCTTCCTACTCGGTATGGGGAGTCTGAATACAGTTTCCCCATTTCTCCATGATTTTATAATTCGTGAGATCCACCCGTTTTCTCCCTTTCTCTTAATAGCATCTACCTTGGAAAAGTTAGATACTATCCTCTTCTCGGTCTCTAGTGAAAACTCTAGATCCGAGATTTTTGAGTCCTTCACCTTGATGGATTCCAATTGGAGATCCATAATGGTCCTCAACTGAGCAATTTCCATAGCTTGTTTCTCCACAAGCAAGTTGCTCTTCTGAAGGGCACTACGAAGGGAATCAAGAGTTTTAATCCTTTGACTGAAGCTGTCCATTACCCTTACATCACTTGATGGACAACCCTCTGAACTACTCCTATCTTCAGGAGATTCAAGAAGAAAGGAGCATGATGAAGAAGATACCTGATCCTGACTATGATGATCAGGGGTAGCGTTAAGATCTGCAGAGACTGATGTGTTTGCTTCATCAGAACTGCATTCCTCAATCTGTTCTTCAGTCTCAGATAGAGACACGGGAGCCCTGATATTGAGAGATTGGTCTTGAATTTCATCTTCAGAGATGAGGACCCCCACATAGGCTTCATCCTCTTGCTGGCATCCAGTCCCAGCCGTCTCCGTTCCCTCCATGATGTCAGAGATAATTTGCCACATAGACTTTGTAGTCCTACACTTGTCCAATCTTGAACGAGATGATCCAGACCAGACGTCAGTGATGATCTGACGAATCAGCTTGTCCAGGTTGAAAAGTGAAAGCTCAGTCTCAGACATCTCTTCGGGACTCTTGGGGATTTGGAGATCTTTTCCAGATACGGAAGCCTTCATGGGAATGAAGGGACCCTCTTCCATAATGAATGATGCGCGAGGGTCAATGGCCTCCAGATGAAACATAACCCTCATCTTCTAGATGGGGTAATACTCCGTTGTGCAAGCAGGGAGTCTCAGAGGAGAGACATCAGAGTATAGCTCCATGCTTGAGTTTTGTCTTCTTCTTGACACTAGAACCGGGATCTTACTCAAGGTGTTAACCTTATTGACGAGGAACCTCCCTCTGATACCACTTAAAAGTTATCTAGTGCCAACAAACTTCACCTATGGGGGGGGGGGAATAGGTGATTTGCAGTCTTTTGCGGAATTTAAAATAACCTGCACAAGAAAATAACCACAACACAGAAAAGCACAAAAGCAATTATAGTGGTTCCCCGATTTGGGTACGTCCACTCTCCCCCTTCGACCTATCTCTCAACAAGGGACGACTCGGTCACTTCACCAAACGGATTGAAATCCAATCCTCACACTATGGAAGAAACCCTTCCACCCGAAGGAGTCACTACTCCACCACGGGTTGCACCCAACCCTTACAACTAGGAATCACTATTCCTTTACAACAACACGAAAATTAGAATGTATAAAAAATACAAACTTCAAGTATGGAGAACCCGATGTCCCTCTTCGTTCGTTGAAGCGTTCTTGATGAAGACGAAGAGTCCACGACCGGAGCACTCTCTTGGAGAGGATCTTCCCGAGATTGGGGGCGGCAAATGATTGCGGCGGCGATGCTTTGTAGATCCAAACTTCTTGACGAGTCAAGCAAGGTCTACAAACCATCTCAATTGGATCGGTCGTCTCAATCGATTCGGAATGAAGATCTAACTTCTTTCAACAAATCGAGAGACAAGGGATCTCGAGAGAGAAGCGTGAGACGCACTACTTAGCCTCGGTTCTGTCATCGGGAGATTACTCAAAATCAGCGATCTGCATCGGCGACTACTTTGCGAGCGGCGACGGCTTGCGAGCGGTGACGGCGACGGGAGGAAGTCCGCGATCGGCTAGGTCACGCTCGGCGGCCGTAATCCTTTCTCGTTTTCTTCGCTATCATTATTGATGCCTTCGTAACTTCAAAATAGGAGAGTATATATACTGTAGATCAACCCTACAAAACCATTGTGGGCCCCACAAGAAGAAATCCTAAGCCCGGTCTAATCAGCGCCTGTTATCTTGGTTCGGTCCAGCGAGCAGATAAAAATCGCCTAAGGCAAATTCGGCGGGAATAATTGGTGATTCCCGTCGAAGTCGGCGGGAATCACTCATAATTCTCGTCGAATTATCCTTGGTAGAGTTTCAGTTGAAAAACTTGCCATCCGGAGGGAATCGACGAGAATCAAGACCATTCTCGACGAATCGGCGAGAATGCAAAGTCATTCTCGACGATTCGGCGAGAATCAGTTAATGATTCTCGTCGATTCTGACTTAGCAGAATTCTTTAAGACAAACTGTCATCCGGATGCAGTCGGTGGGAATCGGCGAGTGATTCTCGACGATTCGACGAGAATCACTAGTGATTCCCGTCGAATCGGCGAGAATCACTTAGTGATTCCCGTCAAATTTTCCTTAGAAGATTTTTCTTCTTTCTTCTCATGACTTGGTCTTTGACCCATCCTTGCTCCTTTTCTGCTCTTGATCTATCTCAACCCTGTACTTGAAAATAAGTACACTCCAATAGAGAGAGCACACATGAAGCAACACACTGATCTGCTCAACGAGGGATTACGTTGCGCAGACTCGTGTATATTAACCCACTGCATCCTGACATTGGTGTGTACTTAGCACGAAATAGCTGCAAGCACAATCTTGAAGAAATATCGTCAAATACATTGTGAATTCATCTTAGCTTGACCGGAGGCTTCTTCAAATCCAGGTAATTGTGGATACAATACCCAACACTTTCTCTCTCTCTAAGCACGTGCTATTTCTCACACTTTCTCTCTCTCTCTCTCTCTCTCTCTCTCTCTCTGAGCTTGGTTGTCGTGTGCGCTTTCAGCTAATTAATAAGGTTTTTGGTGTGTATAAAAAACAAATTAATTAACGGATTAGTGTAGCAGCTTTCAGTTAAGAGTACCAAATTTAATATACATTGAGTGGTCAAGATTATTTGTCGGAAGATGCAATCAGATTGACTAATTCTATTTTTTATATATACCAAAAATAATAATTAACTTATATTTTTAGGATGAAATTTTTGCAATTTAAACTTACGAGCATCTTCGCGCACAAACTACGCATGTGCTTGATGTTCTCGGGCAATATTCAGCCGCCTTCCTCCGCACGGGCTTCGCCCGTGCTATGCCCGTGCATAGTACATACAAACATAAAATGTGGGCTGGATTTAATATCTATTGTCGTTAGTGCGGGAATGTCTCTCATGCTAGTGATAGATTCTCATCGGGAGATAGTAGCCCTGATCAACGGTCGTCTGAATCCGCGAGAGGAATTCACCGTTCGATAAAAGCCCTAAATTCTGGCTGCTTTCTGGTGGCAGTGCGGGTGCCTCGTCGCAGTCGAGAAGCGGCTCACGCACTTCCTCCTCGCTTTCTCCTGTGGCCATCTATTCCAAGCCACTCCTCTCTCTCTCTCTCTCTAAGCATGTGTTATTTCTCACACTTTCTCTCTCTCTCTTTCTCTGAACTTTGCAGTCATGTGTGCTTTCAGCTATTTAATAGGATTTTGGTATGTATAAAAAACAAATTAATTGGGAGATTATGTCGTGTAGCAACTTTCAGTTAAGAGTACTAAATTTAGTATACATTGAATGATCAAGATTATTTGACAGAAGATCCAATCATATTGTCTAATTCTATTTTTTATATATACAAAAAATAATAATTAACTTGCACATTTATGATGAAATTTTTGCAATTTAAACTTACGAGCATCTTCGCGCACGAACTACGCCCGTGCTTGATATTCTCGGGCAATTTTCAGTCGCCTTCCTCCGCACGAGTTCGCATGTGCTATGCTCGTGCGTAGTACATACAGTGTGGGCTGGATTTAATATCTACTGGCGTAAGAGCGGGAATGTCTCTCATGCTACTGATAGATGCCCATCGAGGAATATTAGCCCTGATCAACGGTCGTATGAATCCGCGAGAGGAATTCACCTTTCGATAAAAGCCCGGGTTCCGGCTGCTTGCCGGCTGCAGCGCAGGCGCCGCGTCGCAGCCGAGAAGCAGCTCGCATGTCTCCTCCACTCTTTCTCCTACAACCATCTGTTCCTAGCCACTCCTCTCTCTCTCACACACACACACACACACTCCCTCTCTCTGAGCACATGTTATTTCTCAGACTCTCTCTCTCTCTCTCTCTCTCTCTCTGAGTACGTGTTATTTCTCAGACTTTCTCTCTCTCTCTCTCTCTGAGCATGGTTGTTGTGTGTGCTTTCAGCTATTTAATAGGGTTTTGGTGTGTATAAAAAATAAATTAATTGAGGGGTTATGGTGTGTAGAAATTTTCAGTTAAGAGTACCAAATTTAGTATACATTAAGTGGTCAAGATTATTTGTCGGAAGATCCAATCAGATTGATTAATTCTATTTTTTATATATAAAAATAATAATAACTAACTTACACATTTAGGTTGAAATTTTGGCAATATAAACTTACGAGCATCTTCGGGCACGAACTATTTTCGTGCTCAATGTTCTCGGGAAATTTTCAGTCGCCTGCCTCCACACGGGCTTTGCCCGTGCTATGTCCGTACATACATAAAATGTGGGCTGGATTTAATATCTACTACTGTTAGTGCGGGAATGTCTCCCATTCTAGTGATAGATGCCCATCAGGAGATAGTAGCCCTGATCAACGATCGTCTGAATCCGTGAAAGGAATTCACCTTTCGATAAAAGCCTTGAGTTCTGGCTGCTCACCGTCGGCAGCGCTGACGCCTCGTCATAGTCGAGAAGCAGCTCGCGCGCCTCCTCCTCTCTTTCTCCTACGGCCATCTATTCCAAGCCACTCCTCTCTCTCTCACACACATACTTTCTCTCTCTCTCTCTCTGAGCACGTGTTATTTCTCACTATAAAGCCCCTAATTTTTTTGTTGTTTATTTTAATCCCCATAGTGACGTATTTTTGACATCAGGGCATTACGTTGACGCGTAGATAACGAGTGTCATTTGTTGGAGCATGTTTTGCTTAGTAGGATTTCTTGTGTGGATGGTTTTGCTTAGTTGTGCACCTTCCCTCGCGAGTCGGGTCTATTTTGGTGATTCGGTGGAGCTTTTATAGGGATGGTGGTATTTTAGCTTCGGGAGGTTTTTTACCCTAGTTGGTTTGTCGGATGTCGATTTCGACTTCGTCGTTTAATTCGTAGCGTCGGTATTTAGCTACGGTGTGATTTTCGTAAAATTCCGAGTTGGTTTGATTTTCGGGTCGTTTGGACGTTTATTGAGTAATTAATTGATTAAAATATTAAGATATCGATTAATATAAATAGATAAAACGTCGCGTCAAAACCCTATTCATATTCTTCCCTACCCGAGTCGTCGTCTGTTTCGCTAAAGAGGAGAAACGACGGTGTCGCCGCTTGCTCTCGCCCGGCGGTTGAGTGAGATCTGGTGGTCGGTTTCGTAAGTAGATTAGAGATTCGGAAAGCTCTCGCCTAGATCTACGCGTGTGTGGTAAGTATTTCTCATTTCTTGGATTTCAAGGCTTTAGGGTTTGCGGTTTTGATCTCTTTTCTCCCCGAAAAGTTTCAGGATTTGTGGCTTAGACTTCTTGCGACCGAATCTTGTCGAGGAACGCTCGAAGAAGCGAATCTTCAGAGTTTTGGAGCAAGTGACGATCTTCCTCTTGCAACCGTTTCTTGCTTTTCATTTTGTTCATTTTCTCTCCTTAGAAAGTAGTAATAGTGTATGGTTTAGTCTTGAAAGAACTCTTAGAGTAGCATAAGTTTTAGGCTAGAATCCGTCGAGTATAGGTATAATAATCTAAGGCAATTTTGTCGGTTATAGGTCGGATTACCCTAAGGTAAATTCACTGAGTATAGGTGAAAATTATCCGAGTGGAATTCTTCGAATATGGTGGTTTATAACCCAAGTCAAAATCGTCGAAAATCAGTCTTAGCCTAAGTTAAATTCGTCGAGTGTTAGGCGTTGAGTCGACAAATATCAGCTTGGCGTTAAGTGGGGTTAGCTTGGCGTTGAGTTCGTCGAATATTAGGCGTTGAGTCCGTCGAGTATAAGTCTTGGCGTTGAGTGGGATTTGAGTCTAAGTTATTTGTCGAGTTATATCGACGAATTTATTGAGTAATGCTAGTTTGGCGTTGAGTGCGTCGGGTGATGTTTTGGCATTAAGTCAAAAGCGTTGAGTGCGCTGAGTGCACTCAACGCGGCATTGAGTGGATCAGCGTTGAGTAAAGTTTTGGCATCGAGTAGTTTTGAACCAAGGCAGAATCGTAGAGTGCACTCAACGCGGCGTTGAGTTTGAGTGAAGGCAGAATTGTTGAGTTAGCTGGTTGGTGTCGAGTGCGTTGAATGCACTCAACGCGGCGACAAATGCACTCAATGCGGCGTCAAATGTACTCGACGCTTTTTCTGTGGACTTGGGAAATTTTGCCGATTCATCGTATATTGCTAGTAGCCTAGTTTTGCTAAGTAATAATCGTCGAGTTTCTACTGAATTCGTTGAGTATACTCTACGAATTAGTATAAACTTGGTTAATTTTTGCTGAATTAAGTCTAATTCGTCGGGTATGGGCCTTAGGGTGATTTTGGGGTTTTTCTTCCTTATTTCATTGAAGTAAGTCAGTGCTGGTTGAGATTTTATTAGTTCTATAGATGCTTGGGGCTTTAGTGCCCTGTTTGTGACTATTTGTGTGTTGGGTAGGTCCCTTCCACCGCAGGTGCTGGTTTTTCCCTGGTTTTGGGTGTGTGAAGGTATAAGACCACCTTTCTTTGGGCCCTTGTGAAGTTTTACTATTGGTGTGTTGGGTAGGTCCCTTCCACTATAAGTGTCGGACTTTGCCGGTGTTTTTGTAAAGTTTTGTTGTTGGTGTGTTGGGTAGGTCCCTTCCACCGCTTGTGCCGGACTTGGCCGGTGTTTTGCTCTCCAAATGGTGAATTGACCAATATCTTTTATTTATGCACGTACTTATGCATATGTTATTTAAGCTTTGATCTTTATCGCACTTGGTGTAGTTTTGGATATTCTACCCTTGTGAGTCCTTTCACCCTTTTTTCCTTGTGGTTAAGTGTTGATGTTTCCTTACTGTTATCTTGTCATGAGTTGGTAACATTTCGACTATCTATTTTCATCTATTGTTTAATTCTATTGTCAATTATATTTTCTTGCTGAGGTATTCTGTTTTGTGAATGCCTCAGTTTCGATGCAGTAGTCGGTTGAGTGATTAGATTTGGTGGTAGAGCATGGGTTGCAGTGGTTGTAGTGGTTTTCCTCACCATCGTGAGGTAGTTGTTTTTCTATTTAGTTCAGACATACATTCTTTCAATGGGTTCGTGTCAGGTTGTTGATGCCCACCAGTAATTTTCTGGTGAATGTTAAGTACTTTGCTAGCTGCTAAGTTTACCTATTTTGTTGGTTATACTTGCTCTCTGGGAAAGTTTTATGCTATGTTGCATGATAGATATTTTAAAGTATAAAAGTAATATTATTATTATCTCATTCATGTCATATTTCAAAGCTAAAGTGACCATATTATAACTAACGTAAAAATTATTTCCATATTTATGACAAATTTAGAGTCTTGCATACCATGAGTTGTCCTTTGGGGATGTTTATACTCATGTAGGATGTTAATCATATAAGCAAAATATTTTCTGCAGCGTATAATTATATATTTTTTGGTGGACTAGTTGATCCACTAAGCCGAGGGATACGGCTAATCAATTAAACTTAAACTGGATTTTCTTCATAATAACTTATGAATTTCATATAAAAGATAGAGTTGAAGACTTGCCTGAGCGTCTACAGTTATCCCCTATATGGCGTGGCATCACGACGCGTGTTTTCTCTTACTCTGATATGTCTTTTAAATTCGGAAAAAATGCGGGCTGTGACACTCATACTTTCTCTCTCTCTCTCTCTCCCTCTCTGAGCTTGGTTGTCGTGTGTGCTTTCAACTATTTAATAGGGTTTTGTGTTTATAAAAAACAAATTAATTGGTGGGGTGGGGGGGTTATGGTGTATAGTAGCTTTTAGTTAAGAGTACCACATTTAGTATACATTGAGTGGATAAGATTATTTGTCAGGAGATTTTATCAGATTGACTGGTTTTATTTATATATATATATATAAATAATAATTAACTTACACATTTAGGATGAAATTTTGGCAATTTAAACTTACGAGCATCTTCGCGCACGAACTACACCCGTGCTCGAAGTTCTCGGGCAATTTTCAGTCGCCTTCCTCCGCACGGGCTTAGCCCGTGCTATGCCTGTGCGTAGTACATACATACATAAAATGTGGGATGGATTTAATATCTACTGTCGTTAGTGCAAGAATGCCTCTCATGCTAATGATAGATGCCCATTGGGAGACAGTAGCCCTCAATGGTCGTCTGAATCCGCGAGAGGAATTCACCTTTCAATAAAAGTCCCGAGTTCCGGCTGCTCACCGGCGGCAGTGCGGGCGCCGCGTTGCAGCCAAGAAGCGGCTCGTCCGCCTCTTCCTCTCTTTCTCCTACGACCATCTGTTCCAAGTCACTCCTCTCTCTCTCTAAGAACGTGTTATTTAATTTCTCACACTTTCTATCTCTCTCTCTCTCTCTCTGAGCTTGGTTGTGGTGTGTGTTTTTAGCTATTTAATAGGGTTTTGGTGTATATAAAAAAACAAATAATTTGGGGGTTATGGTGTGTAGCAGCTTTCAGTTAAAAGTACCAAATTTAGTATACATTGAGCGGTCAAGATTATTTGTCAGAAGATCCAATCAGATTGAATAATTCTATTTATTATATACACAAAAAATAATAATTAACTTGCACATTTAGGATGAAATTTTGGCAATTTAAACTTACGAGCATCTTCGCGCACGAACTATGCTCGTGCTCGATGTTCTTGAGCAATTTTCAGCCACCTTCCTCCGCATGGTCTTCGCCCGTGTTATGCCCATGCGTAGTACATACATACATAAAATGTGGGTTGAATTTAATATTTACTGTCGTTAGTGCGGGAATGCCTCTCATGTTAGTGATAGATGCTCATCGGGAGATAGTAGCCCTGATCAACGGTTGTCTGAATCCGCGAGAAGAATTTACTTTCGATAAAATCCCCGAGTTCCGGATGCTCTCCGACGGCAGTGCGGGCGCCGCGTCGGAGCCGAGAAGCGGCTCATGCGCCTCTTCCTCTCTTCCTCCTACGACCATTTGTTCCAAGCTACTCCTCTCACTCTCACTCTCTCTCTCTCTCTCTCCGAGCACGTGTTATTTCTCAAACCTTCTACATCTCTCTCTCTGAGCTTGGTTGTGGTGTGAGTTTTCAGCTATTTAATAGGATTTTTGGTGTGTATAAAAATACAAATTAATTGGGGGGTTATGGTGTGTAGCAGCTTTCAGTTAAAAGTACTAAATTTAGTATACATTGAGTGGTCAAGATTATTTATCGAATGATCCAATCAGATTGACTAATTCTATTTTTTATATATACAAAAAAATAATAATTAACTTACACATTTAGGATGAAAATTTGACAATTTCACTACAAGAAAAACACCATTTAGCAAAGAAAATTAGAAAAAGTTACCAATTTGTTGCTGATTAACATCAAATTTAGCTAGATATATACGTTTTGTTTTTACCTATAAAAATAGCAACAAAAATTTTCGTTGCAAGAATAACAATGAATTATTTTGTTGCAAAATATTTGTGGCTAAATAGAAATAAAATTTTTTTCCTTTCAAATTTCCTTACTAATTATTTAAAGCTATTGATATTAATTAGCACTGTATTTTGGCTATTAGAACTTTTGGCTATCCAAAAATATGATTTTTTTAAAATTGATTATTTGCAAACATGATTTTTAAAATTGGCTATCCAAGAGCACAAAAACTATCCACACTCAAAAATTGGAAAAAAATAAAACATTTAATTAATTAATGACGTAGGGTTGCAAAATAGGGAGCGTGGCTTTCAGTTGAAGCAATGGCCGGAATATCAGAGGCAGAGGGTTGTGAAACAGGGAGTGTGGCTTTCAGATCGCAAAAAAGTGCGGAGTCGGTTGAGAAGAGGAAGTGCTTGCCAATAGGAATTTTAAAATGCCCTAAAAAAATCTAAAATTTGAATGCTAATAATCAAAAAATGAGTTTTAATATCAATAGTCTTATTTAAAATCCAAATATTTAAGGAGGAAATATTCATTTCCCTCAAAAAAAAAATTTCATCACTTTTAATAATTGTTTTTAACTCTTCCCCTAACCAATAATTTGCTCCCTGGCCGCCCAGCTCCCCACTCTCCCCGCCCAGCTCCCGACAGCCCAGCTCCCCACTCTTCCCACCCAGCTCCCCACTCTTCCCACCCAGCTCGTGATCTCTCAGCTCGCCACTCGTTATTGCCTCACCTCCCTGCTCGCCACTCTCCCACGCGATCTCCCTGCCATGCTCCAGTGACCCTGTCTCCTCTTCGGACTACTTCCTCCTAGTCCCGGTGAATCGGCGTCCACATCTTCCCGTCTTCACCGCGCCTCTGCGTGACCCGTCTTCTCTGCGTCTCCGTCTCCATCTTCCCTAACCAGGGATTTCCGAATTTGTCGGGGTTCGCCCTTCCCATTCCGAGCAACTGGTGATCTTCCTTCCTATCCAGAACAAGGTAATATTCTTACCCTCCACTTCATTAACACTCAGACATTTTCATTTTCAGATTTCCAAGTCTTTTAAGTACTTAAAGTAGCTGTTATGAAATGAATCAATGGAGTTCTCTCAAAATTTTAGATCCTTTTGCATTTTAGGTGTTTGATGAAATGCTTCTAAATATTTTTGTGGTTAGAATGTTGATTGCTCTAAGGCTCCGTTTGGGAGGATTTATTTTCACCGATAAAGCGGTTATGACTGCATGAATCAGATCTTAATTAAGGTCCGGTTCATGCGGTCGTAACCACTTGACCGGTGAAAATAAGCCCTCCCAAACGGAGCCTAAATTAAAAGGGGATTTTAGCCAGGATATTTTCGAGTCAGAAGTTTCGAGCATTGTTGATAATTACACGGTGCTCTCAATAATTCATGAACTCTAAATTTTCATTCATGAGCAAGCTTACAAAATGACATTATAGAGAAGAGAATCTTGGCATATTGATCTTGATTTTTTGATGGAAAATTACACGTTGGCGTATGGTCATTGCCACTTGCCAGAACTGCGACGACAAAATAGCGGCGGCACAAACTGTTCTCCCTGCCCTAGCCGCGCGCGACGCGCCTCTTCAAGTCTCCAATCGGTCCTTCTCCATCTCTGATGATGGCGCTAGTCATTTAGGTGACGTCATTGCCACTCCAGTCTCTAGTGCTTCATTTGTTCGTCCATCTCTGGTACGCCCCTAGCAGTTTTGACGAGTCGTCTCTTGTTAGTCGTCTCTGAATCTCTGATTCTCGAAGTTCCTATTTAGCAAGCACTAGCAATGCTAATTTTTCTATTTCAATTTTCTGTTTCAAATCTTGATGAATCATGAATGCAATCTTCTTGTTAGTGTTCTAGCTCAGCTACTTCATCGCTGCAAATAACCAGTCAGGAACTAGATCTTGACTTCCTCAGATGTCATATTAAATATTAGCGTCGTGAAAAGGAGCTAGGAATAATGCAAATGCTGACCATTGGGGTCATTGTTTTCCTCTTGAAATATTTTTTGTATCAATATGTGAGAACTTAGAAACATGCTTTAAAATTGTGCCCGGGATGAGTAAAATTTCTAGTTCCGCCCATTTATTTGTCCGGTATGGTGGGCTTAGGTGGAATTGTTGTTGGCAATGGTAATGTTGATGGCATGTTTCACCCATTCTCTTTAACTAGTTCCAAAACTTCACTGAACCTAAGAAAAATCAGATGTTGTTGGCAATGGTAATGTTGATGGCAAGTATTCACTACACAATGTGTTCTCTCTGTTGTGCCTGGCATAGAGAAATCCATATTCAACTTTTTCTCATCACTTCACTGAACCTAAGAAAAATCAGAATGATGACTTTCTTTCTAAAACTAACTTTAGGTCTGTAATGGAGGAAAGCATCTACCTGGTGATGGAATGTACTTTATCAACAATGTGTAGATGCCCTCTCAGACTTAATTTGCACACAATGTGTTCCATGTTTGCAGGTTCATTAATATATTAAAAGTATAAATGTGACTAACATATGTCGTCAACTGAACATAGGAATCAAAAAGACAGAATACACTAGAAATAAATTCAATTGGTTTAGGCATCTTAATGTATTTATTTGAATCAAAAAGTGTCTTGCTTTGAAGACCTTGCTTCCTCCATATTAACTGATTATGATGTAGTTATCATCAATGGTTTTCTACACATCAAACTATTAACTCTTCTTCTTCAGACTCTGATTGGGCAAGCTCTGCAGATGACAAGAGGCTTAGCTTAGGCTTTATGGGAGGTAACATGGTATCCTAAAGGAGCAAGAAACAGTGAGTGGTGGACAGATCAACAACAGAGGCAGGCCATTGAGCCATGACTTTGGAGGTTGCAGAGCTCTTGAGCGGCCTTCGGGCTTCGCCCGCCTCTGCACGAGCTTCACCCGTTCTTGAAGCTCGCTTCCTGATGTGAATGGTCATGATTGCCCGCCTCCTGATATTGAGACGCCTCCTGATGTAGAGAAATATGAGCAAAAAAATTCAAATAGCAATGATGAGATTGAGCGTGATGAAGAGGGACGAGAGATACTCATCATCTCAGGAAAATGGTAAACTTATCCCTTTAAAATTCAGTTTTTTTAATTTATTTTCTTACGATGTATCCGTTATAAAAAGACATACATCTGATAATGCATTTTATTTAATTATATTGCTTTATATCATGTTTGCAGTTTCATTAGTACTTCTGCACCTCGTTCTATGTTGAATTATTTGAGAGGTTGGTTCAATGGAATTTGACCCACATTTAGTGCGATTCCAAATGATGTAAAACAAATATGTTTAACATATTTAAGGTAAAAAATATTTTGATTCTTTCTTAGTTTTTATGTTACAATGATGAGCATATAATATATTTTTTTGATAATTGTAGACAAAATATACTTGGCGTGCTGCATCAACGGAGCAACAAGTGTATAAAATTTAAAAAGTTATTTTAGCAGAGCAATGACTTCGGAAATGAGACGTATCTGAAATGCAGCAAAGTCAAGGTCTGCTTCTCCACCGACGTGGATGCGATGAGAAATTTTTGAAGGATTATGGGATGTATGGAAAGCACGTAAATTTAAAGATCTCCAAGAAAGTAATCGCAAAAATAGACTCTCTGATAGAAATGGCCTAGGCGTAGTTAAAAGCACCAGTGGAACCATTTCCATTCATCATCATGCTCATAGGATGGTAAATATACAATTATATGTTTGCGAGCCTCATAATAGGATGCTGTTAATTTCATTGTATGTTTGCGAGAGGTATCGCCGAAAAACAGCATTTGGAGGCAACTCCCATGCCCGAAACTCCTCAAATTGCGCCCAGTTCGTTGAAAAACAGCAACCTGGGTGCCCAGGTCGCTGAAAAACAGTGAGTTGTTTTGCCCAGTTCGCTGAAAATTAACGACCTGGGTGCCAAGGTCGCTAAAAAACAGCGAGCTGTTTTGCCCAGTTCGCTGAAAAACAGTGAGTTGTTTTTCCCAGTTCGCTGTTCGCGAACTGGGCGCCCAGTTAGCGAACTGGGCGCCCAGTTCGCTGAAAAACACCGAACTGGGCGCCCAGTTCGCTGTTTTCTTTTGTTATGACTTAAAAACTTGAATTTTCCTAATATTTCAATTAGGGTTGTCCTGATCATGAAATACTTAATGTTGAGTTCTTTTGCTCTCTCGAGTTGTTTAATTTTAGAACCAAGCTAAGGTTGTTGTTTAGTATGCAATATTATGGTTATGGCCCCAAATCTATTTCTTATGATGCCAACATGCTAACTTAAATCAAACATGCTATTTTGGTTATACAATCTGTGGAAGGTGTCTTTAACTCCAGAATGTCCTCCTAGGCGAGTGTCGTGAGCCTCTTGAATGAGTTTGTGTTTTGTGGTAAAATGTTTTGGAATGTATATTTTATTATTGTAATAAATATATTATCTTTTATTTTTTTAGTTTTGTAAGGAGTTAGAATTCACTTGATTAAAACCCAACCACCGCGTAGTTCACTATTTTTCAATGAACCGGGCGCGCAATTCGCTGTTTTCGGCGAACCGGTCGCATAGTTCTCTGATTTTCAGCGAACCGGGCGCCCGGTTCGCTGTTTTTCAGCGAACCGGGCGCCCGGTTCCCTGATTTTCAGCATACCGGGCGCCCGGTTCCCTGATTTTCAGCGAACCGGGCGCCCAGTTTGCCGTTTTAAGTTGCGTGTGATGGTTCCATTCGTTAGTACCTCCTCCCACATGACTCTATCACATGATTACTTGGAAAGGATCCTACTTTTTGTCTACATAATGGTGTCATCTATGATGAAGTAGCACTTGCTACCTCCTACGTAATTTAGTCCCTTTTTCAAGGAGAACTCAACATTAAGTTTTGTTGGCAATCATTGCTAGAGTGTTTTCACTTGTTTTTCCCTCTCTCCTTTAATTAATTAGGCGTTGATTTTTTTTATGTTTACATATATATTGTGCACTGATACTTTCATTTTCAATCTGATTCTTTAATGACATGTAAAATTGTTAAGTATTTTTCTTTTGTATTGTAGGCCAAGGATAATGGAGGAATACCGGTGTCTCATGAAAAAATATTTACTTGAACTCATCGAACAAATAAAGGGAAGGACCTTTTGTAGATGATAAATCAACGAAAGCATTTGTAAGTTTTTCATTTATTAGTTTTTGAAGAAATTGTAATGTATTGATATTATTAAATGTATTTCATTTTATCTTATAGGAGATCTATACTTTTAAGCTAAATGAGAAGCAATCTCAGAACAATTTACATTCTACTCAAGATTCATGTATATATTATCCTGAATTGTGGGTTGAGGCATCGGGGGTCCAAAAAATGGCCGTTGTTATGGATTTGGTAATTCATATACTACAAATATGACTCTCTCTAATACTAGTTCAACTAACGACATACAAGTTGGAAATGACAAGTACACAGATCGTATTAAAGATTTACAGAATCAACAAATGGAGATGAATAATAACTTTGAACGAAGAGTTGATAAATCTATTCAAAATATTGTTAAGAATGTCGTTTTTACAGCTCTAGAGATGCACGGAATTTATCGAGGTCATCAATTTTCTTTTGGGCAGTTTCCTTCTCCAGGATTATATAATTCTTCAGGTTATTTCCCTACTTCAGGTCCTAGCTATTTTGCAGCTGCAACTCCTAGCTACTATACTTCTCATGGTTATTTTCCAGTACCAAGTCATCATCCTCATGCTCAATATCAAGTTGAAATCTAAGTTCATGCTTTCACTCTGAAAAATGTTTAAGTTGTCTACCTAAATCACATAGAGGGGGGTGAATAGGTGAGTTATGCGTTTTTTTGCGGAATAAAAATTTTAGCGATCTATGCACATGAAAATAACCAAGCAATCACAGACGACACCAAGAATTATAGTGGTTCCCCAACCTTGGGTACGTCCACTTTTCACTCACCGTTCTAGCAAAGCACTAGACTCGGCTACTCCACTAATCTCAGATTGAAAACAATTCTACAACTCGATCCACAAAACGAATCTACACTCGGAAGATAAAAACTTTCTACAACAACTCGGAGAACAAAGCTCCTACACTCAGAGAATAATCTCCTACAAAAATAAATTGAAATAAGAAATACAAACAGTAAGATCTCTCAGATCTGGAAATTTCTACCTAGATCCTCTTTCTTGAACTTTGCGGCTCTGTCAAAATATATTGAAGAAGACTCGGCTAGATCCTTGATCTGAAATTTCTGGACTCACAAGATCAAGAAGAGGATGTGTAGATTGTAGAAGATCTTGATCTGCAAGTCGACTGCTCTGAATCGTTCTTGATCGAAAGACCTTGGCGATGAGGAGGATGAGCGGCGGCTTCTGATTTAGGAAAGAGAATTAAGGATTCAGAATTTCTTCTTACGCGTCTTAGGATTGGTCGTAATGACAAGACATTTTATAAGATATCCCTAACGGTCATAATTATGATTAATGATGGTCACGTGGACCAATCACATCAAATCATATTTGAAAATCACGTTTGTCGGGACTTAGAAAAAATTTCTCAGAAATCAGCAGCAGTTCTCAAGATGAAGTATTTTACTCGAGAAAAAGACTTGTGTTCTCGAGAACAATGATAGAGATCTCGAGAAGAATGACTTAGAAGATTTTCCGAAAAACAGTGTAGCATTCCTTGAGAAGAAAGGTTGTACTCGAGAAAAGAAATTTAGTTCTCGAGAACAATCATGGTGAACTCGAGAAAAGAAACTTAGTAAAAAATGTGGAGTTGAAAGACTTGATTTCAAGAGCCTAGACACCTAGAGAGGGGGTGAATAAGTTCTAATTTTCTTTAATAATTTTAGGCAAGTAACTAGATCTATCATGCATAGAATATACAATCCATAACATAACATTCACAGCATAGCACAGTACACCAGATTTATAGTGGTTCCCCAAGTTATGGGTACATCCACTTTCTCCCTTCGCCTATCCAGTAGAAAACTGGATTCAGCCCAACTTCCTTTCACTTACTCAGATCCACAGATCTTACAACTCAGAATCTGATAGGTTCCTACAGCTCAGACTTATACAAGTCCTACCTCAGATTCTTCCCAAGAACCCTACCTCAGGCAATAACCCTACCTCAGCCTTTATCACCATACTTACAACTCAGACTTCCACAAGTCCTACACCTCAGGCTCCCAACCTTTATAAATACAGGCTTACAACTCAGATCTATAAAAGATCTTACAAGAAAAAACAATATATAATTTTACAGAAATTTCACCCAGATAGAACTCTCAATTGCTGTGAACATCTTGATCAATTATTGAATAAACTGTATACTTCAGATCCAACCTGACTTAGATTTTTCAAAGCTTCTTGATTGAATAAAATGAGGTTGATCTTGACTTGGTGTAGAAGTTGATCTTCAGACAGCTCTCTTTTTAGATTCAGAATTAGATCTGAATCTTTTTTGCACACTGTTCAGGATTTGCCTTCTTAAGGGTTCTCCCTTTCTTATTGTTGAATTCTCTCTCTGATTCTGTGTTGGTTTGTTCCCCCGTAAATTCTTGTCTTAGTTGTCATGGATCGGTCCTTTATATAGAGTTTCTCAATGATTACCGGCTGATCCGGTTTGTAACAACCTTCTGACAGTTCTGACAAAGGTGTTAGACTTGTTGTTTATGACAGCTGTCAAGTCTTCAGCCGTGACAGCTGATTCTGCAATGACTTTATATCTCAGCAGGGAACACTCATCAAATTACTTCACATGTGTCGACACAAATAGACCAAGTGTCGACACAAGTCTTGATGATGTCGGCACAACACTCAATGTGTCGACACAGTCATTCTTCTGCTTCTCGACACAGCTTCTGTTGTATGTGTCGACATAAGTCCTGTGTGTCGACACAACTGCTCCTGGTCTCGACATAGCTGATGCTGACAGATGGCGTTGAGTGTATGTCCAGACGTCGTTGAGTGTGTGTCAACACAAGTCCTGTGTGTCGACACAAGCCTTTCAGACTCAGTATAGTTGTTATTGATAGATGACGTTGAGTGTGTGTCGACACAAGTCTCGTGTGTCGACACAAGCCTTTCAGACTCAGGATAGATGCCGTTGATAGACGGCGTATAGTGTGTGTCGACAGAAGTCTTGTGTGTCGATACAAGCCTTTCAGACTAAGTACAGCTATTGATGATAGATGACGTTGAGTGTGTGTCGACACAAGTCCTGTGTGTCGACACAAGTCTTCTTCAGGTGTCGACACAATTCCTGGGTGTCGACACATGTTTTGCTTCTGGTGTCGACATAACTCCTGGGTGTCGACACAGCTCCTGCTTCAGGTGTCGACACAATTCCATACAAGTGTCGACACTTGTACTTAGAAATTTTCCTGTATTTCTTAAACCTGCATACTGAAACTCAACAATCCATCAAATCCAAATCAGGTACATAGTTTCAAGTGTACCCAACAATCTCCCCCTATTTGGAGAAGTCATAACCCTTAGTCAAAGATATACACCACACATAATAAATCAAAGAAAAATAGATGTTCATACATTTCACTGCAGGGTAACATATAAACATAGATAATAGTTAAACTTAATACTGAAAATGATGTCATTCATTAATCAGAAAATTGTTTAGGTTTACATGTTTCTTTAAAGAACAAAAATCAAAAGATTACATTGTTCTACATATTAGTCTATCTATCCTAAGATTAACTAGGCTCCTTGATTACTATTCTTTTTCCAGATCTGATCTTAGCCTGCACATTAGGTTCAGTATCATCAGCTGGTTTCTTTCTTTTCAGGTCTTTCTTCTTCAGTTCTTCACCCTTGATCCTTTGCCTTTCAAAATAGTGAAAAGGCTTTGAAAAGTACTTGCTAGGCTCCACAAAGTTAGCAGTAACTTCCCAGCTTTAGCACTCCTCCTATACTGAAGTATAACCTCTTGCCTTGCCTAATACTTGTTTCACTCTTGCTCAGAGTACCATTTGTCTCTCTCATATGTCTTGTCCTTCACAGCTTTCTAGGCAGTTAAAATAATGTTCCTGGAGGTAGGACTCCACTGCTCAAAATCAGGCTTCAGTTTTGCCTGTTCTCTAAACCTTTTCTTGGAAAGTTGTGCCTCCCTTTGAGCTTCCTTTGCAGCCTCTGACATTTCTACCTTTTCAATAATAATATTCTGTGCCTCCTGTGGAGGGCTATACATTTGCTGAACTTCTTGCTGGACTGTCAAAATCAGCTGGAGGATAAATGACCTGTGCAAGCTCTGGCTGATCCCCTTCAATGTAGGCAGATTGAACACCAAACTCAGCAATATCATCAACCTCATATAGGGGTGGAAATCCAGGTGTAGCTCTGATGGTATTAGATACCCATTTTGCATGATCAGAGTGTAGCTCTGATGATATTAAATATCTATTTTGTATGATCAGAGCTAGCTTTGACTAATATTCTCTCCCCCTTTATGACTTCTCTAGCTATATGATCTCTCAGATCATTCTTCTGAAACATTACTTAATCAGTCAGATATTTTGTACCTTCTTTGTAGTAGGCTCTGAATTGGTTCAGATGATCCACAATAGTCTTTTGAGAAGCTTCAATGGCTGTTTGGATAGCATCTAGATCTGCTTGTATTTGCTTGGATACTTCAGTTTTCAAATCAGTAGCAATACTTCCCAGTTTTTTGAGAATTTTATCATGTAAGTCCTTGAGATTTTCATTTGATCTGAATTGATTTTCTAAAATATATTTTTGCTTGGCTGCGATGTCCTCAACTTCAGTCTTTATCAGCTGTTGTTGCTCAGCCAAATATACTACAATATTACCTCCCTTATGGAAGCAATCTGTCATCTCTTTCTTATTCAAATTGACTTCTAATCTGATGGATTTAATGTCTTGAGCCAGCTGGAAATGCAGTTCTTTATGTGACTCATCCATATATTTCTCCAAAGACTGTCTTTGTTCATCCAACTTGACTTGCAGTTGGACCAGTAGTGAACTGAAGTTCATGCTTTGAGCATGTGGTGGAGTGACTGTTTGTAAGGCTTTCTTATAGCCTATGCTCCTTTTCCTGATTGCAACTAATTTTCTCTTTTTAGCCACAGAGACTTCTTCATCATCAGAAGATTGAGATGAGCTTTTTATATCTACAGTTTCTTTATTAACTGGGGCATCCAGTAGCTCCTCCCCCTCAGTTCCTAGTAGTTCCTTTTCTACTTCTTGCTGCTCCCCCTCAGTCCTTGCTGTATATAAATCAGGGAACAGTTCCTCCAAAGTTATCTCTTGATGCATCTGAACAGGAGGAACAATGTTGGCTTGTGAAGCAAAAGGTTCTCCCTGGACATCCAGATCTTTATCCAGGGCCTTCTCTATACAGGAGATGCTCATTTGCTCATCTTGAGCTGTATCTGTCATCTGCACATCTGGTGCTTCATTCTCAGCAGTGATCAGTGCTTCTTTGTTTATGTCTGATATAATGTCCATCACTGTATCAGTAGCATACTCACTCTCCAGAGTAGCTTCAGCAAAGCCTCCCCCTTGGGCAGGTAGCTCAGATTGTTCAGTGTCTTGTACTGTTAATTCATTGTTCTCTCCCCCTAGAGTGGAGGCCATCTGATGCCCTGGTTGCTGACTGCTCTCCACTTGAGCTTGAGCTTCTTTTTCCTGTTGGTCTTCATCTGAACTGAAGACTACTTCTTCAGAATTACTGGAGGATTCTGCTTTTTGGACAATGGTTTTCTTCTTTCTATCCTTTTTTACCTATTTTTGTGGAGTAGAAACTTCCTTTGTCAAGACTCTATCCCATCTGGATAGAATCATCATATCCATCCTCCTCATATGATTGATTTTGGATCCTGGCTGTTGATTCATAATATCTGGGATAGTTGAAGCTAAACACAAGCTTAGGATTCTACCCAAATTTGGCTTCTTAATTCCTTCTTGGATCTTGTCAAACACTACTGATGACCAGTCTGTTTTTATATTGAATATGACTCTGGTCATTAGGTTGAACATGAAGGTAGATATCCTATCATGACCACCAGTCTTGCAGAGAATCACCTTGCCTATGATTTCTGAAAGAAACTTACCTTGGGAATTCATCTCCTTCCTGGTAATTGACGATCCTACCTTGGTATTTGGATTCAATCCACACTAATTAGTGCATCCTTTATCATAGATGGAAGTATGTCATCATCTTCTTTAACCCGGGGAAGTTGAAGCGACTTCCTGATCGTCTTAAGTGTGAGTTTCACTCTTGAATCCTGAACCGTGGCTTTAATCTTCTTTCCTTCATAATCCACAGTTGCAGACGAGTATAATTCAAGCACTTTCTTCTTCCAAATTCTTATAGGTTCAGAGACCAAAAACTCCAAGCCATTTTCGGAAATTAGGGTAATCACACCCTTGATGTCCTGAGAAGTTGTCTCGAATCCCCCGCGAACCAGCTCGTATCCTTCATTCACCTTGTCGTCCTGGTGTGATGCCATTGACGAGAGAGAGAGAGAAAGAAAAGAGAGTCGACAGGAGAATTTCTTTGTCGACACAAGGTCTAGGGTCGAGAATTCTGAAAGCGTAGTCGACCATATTTTGTCTTCTTCTATTTATAGAGTACCGGTAAAGAGTAGGTCAAAAGACACGCCTTACTTAGTAATAATACTAGTCGACATAGTTTTACATGTGTCGACATAAAAGACTTAAATCTCGACCAAACCTTTTTTAGTCGACACGTCTATGTGTCGACATACTTGTGTCAGTGTCGACACGGGCTAGTCAAGTCTCGACAGAGTGTGTTGACACCAATTCTTGTGTCGACACAAATACTGTTTCTGTGTTGACACATCATACTGAGAGTGCCGACACAATTTGCTTGTGTCGACACAAACTTTCTTACTTACCCAAATTTCCTGAGAAATTTTGTGCTTACATATTTTACTTAGGAAAGTTTGTGCTGACCTATTCTAGGTTCAACATACCTAATTTAATTTTAAAATAATTGAATTTAATTTCTAGGTACAATCATTTTTTAAATAAATGATAGTACAAACAAGGTTGTCTGGATCAAGATCTTAGATGAGATCATTTCGAGGTAGGATCGGATCTGATAGTAGGGTCGGATCGAGGATCGCTTTACAAAATCAGAATCGATTTACAATATCTGGATCGTAGGATCGTAAGATCCTATGATCTGGATCGCGATCCTGACAATCTCGAGTACAAAGTCTCGTACTAAGTGTTGGGTGGATATGATTTGCATCATAAGTGTCATGGGTTGGGCAGTTAAGTCCCACTCAAGTCAAAAGGTGATGAAGGATCTAATAAGAAGAGATCACTATGCACACCAGTGCTACAATTTCCTTCTTTTCTGCTTTCAACATACGCAAAATGTTCAAAGAAGCCATACAATTAACCTGTGACATCGCCCGGAGTTATACCAAAAAAGGATTTTTTTTTTCTTTGAGCTCGTCAATTATCCTAATATCTTGTGACATTACCTACAATTATTTCAAATGCTTTTCATTATAATCTGCCACCATATTTATACTTTTCTTGATAGCATCCATTATCATATTCATTTGTAAATACATCTCATTTTGTTGGGTTCTTTGTATATCATTTCCACCATATGCTTATAGTACAAGCTTTCTACAAAAAGTGAAAACACTATCATGTTGCTTGCTTGTCGGGAAGGAGTACCATCACCCTGGGAATGAAGTGAGGTCGTTATAATTGTGGTTAGCTAAAGCTGATCGTTGTTTGTTTTGCCACGTCTTTGTGGATTGGACTTGTGCAGGTACTGATGAGCTGAGCGGGAAGTAGCGAGCTGAAGCCCTTTTACAGTGCTGGCCCTCGAAGGCCAAAGTGCTTGTTTTGCTATTTACATGTGTTGTCGGCCTGCGTGCTGAAGTATGGAAATCACTTGTAAACATTAACAAGTTTGTAAAATCTTAAGGCCAAACGTTTGTGTATATTCTCATTCCGAGTTATATATATAGTGGACATTTCGCGTTGTGAGTTATGTTTACTCCTTTGCCTCCGACTGCTGCCGACCACCATAGTCGTCGGGCATCCTGCTTGAGCCACCCGGGGGGCACTTCCATCATTTTTTGAAAATTGGTGATTCAGGTGACCGAAAAGGAACGATGTCATTAGCCACTTCAAAATCCGCTCTGGTGCAATTACCAACATTGCTCTCCAGAAAATTATAAAAAGCCTCCATGCCCTCATTTGAGGACAAACAACTCTGGAGGATAGAGAGAGCTCTGTCGTTTTTCGGCGAGGATGTGAGACTTAGATCGTTCTTCCGCTCGGAATTCGCTCTGCTCCCTCTCTAGACTGTCAAGCGTGCAACGCACAGCGCTGGAAGGACTTAGCCATTTTTTCGGAAAAACGCTCTCATCCAAGCCTCAAAGACAGTGTGAATCCTCAGCTCCATTGGATGCTTTTGTGAGAGCAACGTGGACTTACCTAGCTATTACCTTGATCAACAAACCCCAAGCTGTGTAATCTAACAACAAGAACCTATAAATAATAAATTCCATAAGAACCCCCTCATACCTAAAATATTCTAAAACCCACAATAAGAAAGTCTAATACCAAAATTCAAAAGGATCTTACTGAGTTGAGCTTTTTTTGTACTGTTGGCGCCTTAAGTTACTGCTAGCTTTGTCCGAGTCCCAAACAATTTATCATAGGCTTATTTTGAGAAGCTTTTATTTATAGCAATCCACAGAGCCCCTCATTCCTGTCATGATTTGCTATTACTTCACATTATTTGTGAAATTACAAATAAAGTGTCAATGTGAATGTAAATTTTTTTGGCATATTTAAAAGATTTCCCATATTAATTCATAAATATGCTTTTATGTACAATATCACGTCCTATTCATAATTGTTTTAAATAATCACGGAATAGTATTTTAGTAATGTATGAATAAAATTATATCAGTTAAGAATCTTATATTTAGCATGTACTTTTTAATTTAATATGATCTAATATTAATAAACTTTCTTAGATTTAATTTTAGATTGAGCTATTTAAATCAAAATATACATATAAATTAAATTTAAGCATTCTTCTAAAATATTTAGTATAATATTTCTCTAATTAAGGCTCTATTTGTTTGAGCGTTTCGCTGCTCCGTTTTGGGCAAACGCCGCCGGAAGGAGGGTAACCAAATGAATCTCCGGCGGCGTTTGCTCCGTTTCCACCCGCCCGCCTTGAGAAACACTCCAAAAAGCTCCGTTTGGAGCAGCCACCCCCCCCCCCCCCTCTGATTCGAACACTCCGTTTCCACTTGCCGGATCGACCCGCCACCGCCGAACCGGCGGGTGGAAACGGAGTGTTCGAAACGAAGGGGGGAGGTGGCTGCTCCAAACGGAGCTTTTTTGAGCGTTTCTCAAGGCGGGCGGGTGGAAACGGAGCAAACGCCGCCGGATGTTCATTTGTTTACCCTCCTTCCGGCGGCGTTTGCCCAATACGAAGTAGCGAAACGCCCAAACAAATAGAGCCTAAATAGGGTTAATGCAGTATTTTCAAAAAAATTAATGAAATTTTATACCGCACTTTGACAATATTAAATATGAGGATTGTATATTCATTGTATTCATATTAAACAGAAAAATTTATGAGGATCAATACCATAAAATAATTTTAAAACAATTGAAACATATATTATAATTTAAATATTTTTAAAAATAATTTATGACAATATTAAATATGAGGATGGTATATTCATTGAAAACTAAATATTTTTTAAAAAAATTAATCTGAATTCAAACATATATTTAGAATTAATTAACCCAATCAACATAAAATTAAATTTACTAAAGAAAAATAATACTCCCCCATATTAAATAAAAATTATAATTTAAATAATTTTTCATTAATAAAGCGATATTGCAAATAAATGTATATTTTAGAAATTTAATGAGGGATATTTTTTTAATACATGGAATGATTTTCTATATCTAATATCACACTTTATTTCTAATTTTGTAAATAACCTAAAAATAATAGCAAATCATGACCGGAATGAATGGGCTCTGTGGATTGCTATAAATAAAAGCTTCTGAAAATAAGCCTATGTTAAATTCTTTGGGACTCACAAAGCTAGCAGTAACTTAAAGCGCCAACAGTACCAAAAAAAGCTTAACTCAGTAAGATCCTTTTTTGACTTTTGGTATTAGAATTTCTTATTGTGGGTTTTAGAATATTTTAGGAATGAGGGGTTGAATTGTACTGATGTGTTGCGGTCTTAGGCTCTGTTTGGAGGGACTTATTTTTAGCGGTCAAGCGGTTACAACCGCATGTACCGGGCCTCAATTGTAACCGCTTGACCGTTGAAAATAAGTCCCCCCAAAGAGAGCCTTAAACTGAGTTGCTCCAACCCGCATGCACGCAACATCTCCCCTCAATGGTGAGGATGAAGGCTTCCCAATTGCAACAACAGGAAGGTGTCTACTGTAGTTCTTGTACCTAAAACAACACTTTAATGAATGAATCGGCCTGACACTCGGGAACAGTTGATCAAAGTCGAACATTCAAATGAAGTGTTGCAAGAAATACTTATTGCAAGACTCCTTAATTTTTTCCTCTTATTTTCTTGAAAAAAATTTGTTCAGAATCATTTATTTTGTTGATGAGTTTAGTGGACTCTCAAATTATTAGGAAATAATATGTTGACTCAGTGAGGTATTAGCTTAACTAGAACAATCGACATTGACACATTATCCCTTGGATACGAAGTTCTACATATTCGACAAATAGTACTTACACTTATGTAGTACCACAATCATGACATATGGAAATGAAATAGCTGCACCAACACAATTTGTGCCTTTCACATTAACATGAAAATTTCCTTAACAAGTCAAAATCATATGTCAAGATGAAGTTCAAGATGTTTCAGGTGCGACTTTGGAGAACCATATCCAACATATGAAACATCTTCGAGTTGAGGCTTAATCTCATTACGGAGATCAAAGCTACATTTTCCCTAATCAACAATACATCATCCATACAAATATGACATTTGATAGTAGAAATTGAGAATATAATGTCATATTTCACTGACACGCCTTCCATAACACCTCATATGTTTGAGCAAGTGTTGCAACACATAGTCCTTTAAGGGGAGATATAAACATTTGAGTTGTATGATTAAACTTCAGTTCTTTATGAATAATTCAATCACTTAAGCACTATCAGGAGAATTTTCTAAGTCTTTGGTCCTATATTTTGGCAATTTGCCATTCATCTTTAATAAAATTTTCACTTGATTTTAATCACGTCCAATAAGATAGCTGAACAACTTTCTAGAGCCTTTTTCACTAATAATCAAGTCGTCATCAAACAATTATATAATCTCTTAGGATTCAAAAAATACAAAGGATAATAACTGAAATACTTATTTTAGTATTTGTTTTATAAAGGTATGCAAAATACATGGATTTTATCTATCATTCATTAGATGTGTCCTTATTGGATGACCCTAGCTCAACTTATACTACTACACCCTTATAAGAAAACTAGCCAATTTATGATGATTTGATTTGTCAAGTGGAAACTCAATTTGTGGTGCATGATTGATGGGCTTGATCAACAGAAGGGCAATGCACTCTCTATTGTCGTTAAGTAATAATTAAACGAAGTGTGATCCCCGAGTATCGATGTCACACGGAGAACAGAAAGGTGGATATTACTTTTAGGAGAGATTTGAGATTGAAGTCTCTAAATTGTGTTTATAGGAGGGGGTGATTACAATTATAGTTATTTGCAAAAATGAAAAACTAATTAACTACGCGGGTCACCGGAACCGCTTCGCACCACCGCAGATCACCGACCTCCACTTCATTTTTTTGCGGGTCATCGACCTCCACCTCGCACAACGCTCATGTCAATCAAGACAACAAAGCCACACAACTAATTCACAACACATCAATCACGCATAACATAGAAGAAATAACAACACACAAGACACTAGGAATCCTATGCTACTCCAAAGAAAAGAACAATGGGAGGCATGCTTTAATACAAAGAAAATAAGAGTTTACACTAGTTCAATCCACCACCGTAAACAATTTAGAACGAAGGTACTACCAAATCAACTTAATGTGCAGGAGAAAAAAAAAGAGATACAAACAACGATTGAGACTCTTCCGTAGAGGAGAGGTTGACTCTTGATAGCGACTCTATGAATGCTTCATGCATCGGCTACCGCACGGGGTAGTGGAACCTCTGTCACAAGCTCCCAATGGATCCATCTTCTCAAGGGGTTTGCACCGTCTAGGTCTGCTTCTTCAAATCCCTCGCTTGTGGAGAATGGATGACCTCTTCCTCTTCTTCCTTGGCCTTCTGGATGGTGGGTCGAATCTAGGGTATTATCCCTAGCCCTTGGAAATCTAAAAACGGCGAAAATGGAGGATTGGAACAGGAAAATTGCGAACTCCTTGAGAAAGAAGACGGAATGAGCTATTTATAGGCATAATAGGATTTTTTCGATCGCACGAGTAGGCTCACGACCAATTCTCATGCGAGAAGGAAAAGCACGTTCTCGTGCGAGAAGGAACCTGGACTGGCAGGAAAATTTGATGTTTTGGGGGGAAAAGGTTTTGCCTCGCACGCCTAGTGGTCATGCCGAAATAAACTTGTGCGTAAACTCATGCATTTCTCGGGTCATTTTTTTTTCCATTTAACCTCCCACGACCAGTGATTATGTACAGAGAGGGGGGCTAGTAATCCTACGAGAAGGAATCCGCACGAGGAGTGGCCTCCTTGAACGATTATTGTGATAAGAAAATAGTTGCGCACAGCCAATGGTCGTGCACAGAGGGGGCCAATGATCGTGCGAGAACAAAAATGCACGAGGACTGACCTCCTCTAAGAAACAAATCAGTTTTTAAATAAAACAGGGCTAATAGAATGCAAAATAAAAGTGTAGTGTGGGTGTGACTAACCGAAAACTTCCCCACAGACTTAAACCTAACATTGTCCTCAATGCGCACAAATATGTAGAAACATGAGAAGAGTACAAGAAAATAAGCTGGGATAGAAATTCGTTACCCGAGAATGGGCCATTTCAAAAGCCTCTGAATTTGATGTTTGTGCTCGAAAAATCCCCCCCATTCTAACTCGGCTAAACAATAGAGATCGGCGTCAGCTTCCTGCAGGGGTTAGACAAATAAAAAACAAAAAAATGCAAGATAATAAAACTAGCACAACAGATAACATGGGGTGCCTCCTAAAAGCACTTTGTTTACCGTCATTGAGCTGGACCAACTACCTATATTAAGGACTGTTTATATAATTTTTGAGCAAAAGTACTAAAACTAAATTTAGTAAGTCTACTGCTACTCCTAATTACTCAGATTGTTTAGAATTTGAAAAAATCAGCTAAAAGCTAATTTGTGATACATCTTGGCTTGGAGGGAAAGGGATGGCACAGTGTCGAGCGTTGGCGCATATAAGAAAATTTCTTACCTAGCTTTGTAGTGGAAGAAAACTACATTGCGGTCGTACGGGCCTCGCACTCATCTCATACTTTATTTCTAAATTTGACCCACAGTGACCTCCATCGGGGGACTTCCTCTATACCAATAGGATTAATACGTGTAGTGGCAGGGGAAGACATTGCTCCACCGGATTGGTAGAGGAAATATCTGCCCAATGCACTTTCTTTAAAGCTTTTGGCTCGGCGCGACGACATGCTCTGGCATCCTCACCAACGAACACTATCTTCTCTTCACTTTCTCCATCATCCATGCAAGCTATCTCCTCAATCTCAGCAATCAACATTCCTTTATCATCGTTCTCAATCACACTTCCTCATCATCAACTACTATCACCTTGTCAACTCTCCTTTCATCATCAACCTTACCTATATCAAGACAAAGAAAATTATCAAAAACATCACTACACCGAAGTGTATTATTGACACTTATCAAATCAATAATATCACTAAGGCAAATAGTGCTAGATGGAAAAGAAAGGCGTCCTTCTTCCAAATGCAGAGTCGCGCCAAGATTCATGAGCAATGGGAGGCCGAAAATGGGTGGTGAATCGTTTTTGGGTATCCCCATTACTTGGAACTCAGTAGTTATTGTGTTTACATCTACTACCACTTTAACATCTTAATCAACCCCAATAGTAACAACACTCTTACCATTTGCCAACACAAGTGGCAGAACCTCCTCTTTATCAGTATGATGTTGAACTTGTCAACATTCCGTAACACAATAATTTTTTGAGAGGATCCTGTGTCAACTAGCACCTAAGTTAGGATACTATTCCACTTACACTCGACAATGATACCTCTGGCAAAATTTGGAGCAAGATCTGAGGAACCTCGTCCTTGCTCACATGGGTTATTTTTTGATTGGCTTGGAAGAGTATCGAGCATTCTCTCAGTTATAAGCTTGGAAAGTTGGGAAATCTAGGTCTCAAGACTCTTTACCATAGCATTTTGATTTGCAATAAAGGACATAGTATAATCAATGTATTGATCCAACTTTTCCTCCCATGGTGCCCACTCCACTGACTTGCCCTGATTATATGGGGGAGGTGTAAATGACTGTGAGGGTTGGCTTCCACTAGCTTATCCTCCCTATGTTTGTTGCAGGCCATTTCTCCAACTAAAGTTCGGGTGATTTCTCCACCTGGGATTATATGAATTGGAGAAAGTGTGCCTCTCTGCTGATTGCCTAAAAAATTAACCTCCTCATAGGTGTTGGGTATTGTATTCACAATAATCCTGATTTGAAAAAGGGTCTAGTTAAACTAAGATGAATTGTGACTTTATTTGATAGTGTATTTTTAGTTATGTACTTGCAGGTTTATAATGCTAAGTACACACCAATGTCAGGTTACAGTGGATCAGTAAACACGAGACTATACAATGTAATCCTTCATTGTATAGGTCATTGTGTTGACTCATGTGTAATCTCTCTATTAGAGTGTACTTCTATTCCAAGTACATGAGGAGGTTCAAGGAAGAAGAAGATCTCAAATTCAATAGAACGGAATTTTACCCAAGTAAAATTCGTCGAGTATCGTAAGGGATATTCGTCGAGTATCATTGATATTCGTCGTATATACTTACTATTACTCGTCGAATTCATCTTATATACTTGTGGTGAAATATCTGGAAAGATTGGAAAAACAATTAAGTAAAATTCGTCGAGTATCATCAAGTATACTCATCGAATTCGTCGAATGTATCTAACGATACTCGTCGAATTTGTCGAATACATATGATGATAACGCCGAATTCATCGAATCATCTCGACCCTACTTCTCTGATTTTTCTTAAGGTAAATTCTTCGAGTGCATCTTGGCGCCGAGAGCATCGAGTGCATCTTAGCGTCAAGTGCGTCATGTAGAAAGCATCGTGTGTATGGATGAAGTCAAGTGAGTCGACAACGTCGAGAGCGTTGAGCCTGCTAGCCTATACTCATCGAATTTGTCGAGTATACTATCTGATACTCGACAAATTCGTCGAGTACGATTCCATCCTTGGCATTGAGTGGCTAGCTAGCTTGAGTTGAATTTCCCTAAGTCATTTTGTGTGGAAATCAATAACTATTCTGTGAGTATACTAGCAATACTCGACGATACTCGACGAATATGACTTAGGTCATTTTTCCGACAATTTTTTTTCAAATCCAGGCTCGGGTTGCGATGGCCATGCACAATAATTTTCAAAAGTTTTTCTTTTGGAAATTCTTTTATAGTCGTTGCTATTAAAGATGCTTATATATATTTAGGTAGATTTCTAATCTTCTCATTATTACTAATCATGTTAATTACTCTTAATTTCAAATCGAGAATCTTTCCAAAAGAATGATCTGCCGGCCTCCTGTGCGATACGCGAATTCCGATCGGCCGACAACAGCGAACGTTGCACGATTCAATCTTTATCGATCTATACGACTAGATTGCTACTCTTTGAAGATCTCTATTCCTCTAGATCTAGTCGATTGAAGATTCAAGGTCTTCAAAGATTTCTTTTTTCCGAGTTCTTCAAAATTTCAAGATCTACATAATCGAAGAACGTCAGAGTGAAGACTTGTAATCTTTATTACTTTATAATATTCATTTACTTTTGTAGGAGATTTTTCTCCGAGTTGTAGATCCGTTTGTGGATCGACTTATAGATCTGTTTGTGGATCGAGTCATAGATCCGATTGTGGATCGAGTTGTAGGAGAGGTTGTTCTTTGAGAGGTAGGAGCGTCGTCTCCGAGTTGTAGAAGTTGCGGCTCCGAGGTGTAAGATTTGTTGAAATCTGAGAAAGATGAAGTAGCCGAATCTAGTAGGAAAAACTATAGTAATTCTCCAAAATAGTGGTACATCCACTCTTCTGCCACCCTAGTAGGAATACACTATGTCAGTGCCTGAGTTGTTTGATAAGGAGACTCTCAGAACCACAAATTGAGTCTTTTGAGAAGGAGACTCTCAGAACCAGGTCCAAATCTTTTGATAAGGAGCTCTTGAACCAATACTTGAGTCTTTTAGTAAGGAGACTCTTAGAACCAAGAACTGAATCCTTTGAAGAGAGATTCATAAAACTATTTACTCTGTTTTAGAAAGAGAGAAAGTAAGAGAGAAGAGTAGGAAGAAGAATTACCTTAAAAGTTGAGTTCTCTTTCAACTGATTTTTGAGAAATCTTCAAGAACGAAGTGTTCTGGATCTTCAGTATAAGATAAATCCTTACTAATAAGAAGGTGAAAGGATTATACGTTTTTTGATCTACTTGTATTTCAGATTGTTCTTAGATCATCTATAGTTGTTGTAGAGAGGAGAGAAAGAAGAAATCTCTACAGTCAACAATCTGAATTCTATCTTCGGTGTATATTATGTTTGTTATTTCTTCATGGTGTCTGCATATTATATATGTCTCCCATTTTCTGAGATATGAGTATTTGTGTGTCTTCGTCATTTTAGAATAGTTTCTTTTGTTGATTTCCTTATAAAAGAATGGAATAATTACTGAGAGAAACTTTCTAAAACATGTCTTCAAAATCCCGTCAATCTCTTTTAATTTTTTTTCCAAATATTGCTTAAGGAGTTCTGTAGGGATCTCTTTCCATAACTTCTCTTTTAACAACTCTTAAGATTCAAATATATACCATAAGCATAATCTTCAAATAATGCTGGAATAAATCTTCTATTCATTTGAATTGATATCGACACTACGTTAAATTCTGACTGAAGGTAGATCAAATTCTATGTTAGAAGAAGAGTCTATCATCGTAACTGAGTAATCAATGTTACATTGACTTCTTATTGATACTTGCATCGGCTTCTTATTTGAAGGTGTGTTGATTTTACTTCAAAGAATGCGTCGAATACCAAACGAATTTATGTCGAGTTCTTGTGTCGACTTCTAGTCGACACATATTTTCTTTAATAGATTTTCTTCTCAATTCCAGCTTGCCTCCTTCTGCCTTTGATTGTATTGACTACCTATGACTTCTAATGACCAAATTACACTTATTATACAATATGGGTAATTATCCTAGAATATAAAATCACTTAGATGTAATTTATTAAGTAAAATCCTGAGTTTTCCCAACACCTCTAACACTTATGGTTTCATACTCAAAGAGCTCTAGGGGGACGTCGATGGTGTTTTGCCTTTTTTGAGAGTGCTTGGAGAAAGGGAAGAAGACATATGGTCGAAACCCTAAACTTGGAGATAGAAAATACGGATGAACGACCCTCCCAGGCATATCAATATGGCTAAAATTGAGAGCAACTTTTATAAATAAAACGGGGCGCATAGGCGTACAAAGTAAAGTGCACGCACATGGGAAATGTCAACGAGAAGAGAAATAACTGGAATACAAATTGTGCATGCATGTGTATGGGCATGCAAAAATAGTGCATGCAAAAATAGTGCATGCCCAAATTCAAATTGCCCAAATTTGCATTGGAAGCATAGAATGATGATGCATGCGTGATTGCACGTGCACGCATGGGCGTGCAAAAATACTGCACACCCAAATTTAGATTAGTAGATTTCATCCAATCTAAGGGAAAAGAGATGCAAGCGGTGCAGAAATTCCGCGCGGGCGCAGGGTGAGGCAATTTCGACATAACAACAATACGAGCTAAAACCTTACACATTTAGCACATACATGAACGAAATCAATGAGAATATAGGGTGAAAACATGATGTAAATCACACTCATCAAATACCCCTAAACTTAGATGTTTGCTAGTCCCGAGACCACACTACTATCTTGGATAATGAAAGAAATAGAGTAAGTTAAATTTGAATGTGATGAGTGAACCGAGAAGTTCTATACCCAGGAGGATTATGAAGGTTTTTAGTAAATGTCTCTATGCATAAAGGGATTTTATATATTTTTCAAAACTTGTATACTACACGTACTCAACACTTATTAAAGAGAAGAAAGAACTTGTCATAGATCTAACGAGAGGAGAAAGTGGCTAAGATACTAAGATTGACAACATCGACATAAAGCTATGGTCCAGCCTCTAACACAATCCATCAATGACGATGGTCATAGGCTCGCCCGATAAAAACCTATCCACTACACTGGTCTAATTAGTTGTTGAATCATTATGACTTTACTTATGATGAAATGTTAAGCTTGGGTTTAAGGTGAGGATATCAAGGATAAGCAGGAGGGATAAAACATGCTTAAACCAAATGATGAGCTCTTAACTAAAATATAAATCTCGCAACAAGATGAAGACGTGACACCCCCAGACTTGGACATTAACACATGGGGCAACGCTTGTTAGGCCATACAAAAGTGAATTTTGTTAGTGGAATTTTCTTCTTCTTCTTCTTATATATAATACAATTTTGTTTTCAATTCTCTTCCAAATAGCGGTCACCTATAAGAATTGTAGGGAATGACTACCAAATCACGGTAAAACCATAATGCATATCAATCAAAGAAAATTTTAAAATAGAAGCTTAAATTTAAGCATGAATGGGATCAAATTTGAAGATTTGGTGATAAAAAAGGTAAAGGTGAATCAAAAGGTAGGGTGTACGACTCTCATGGGTTTGCACTGGCGAGCGAGTAGGATAAGGTGCAAAATCTAAATCAATCCAAAGAATGGCCTAAATCATTTTCAATCAACTAATTCAACCTATGCAAATGTCTCAAGGATCACTCGGGGCAAGTTCTAAACACCGAGAATGGATACCCTTCTACAATGTTCTGATAATATCTTTCTAGAACTTATCATACACATCTTGTCACTGATCGAGAGACGAGATCATCTTCTAATTAGACGTAATCATTACTCGCATATATAAGATAAAAAATATAAAGAAATATTATTCATAAAGAATTATGTTATTTAAAATTCCTACTCGAGGACACGTTTACCGTACTAGAACATTGTAGGAGGCTAGGAGCCTACAATTCACTCATTGATTTACTTTTAAATTAACTATTTCTACCTACATCCCCTACACCACAATGTAAATTACTATGAAACTAACAAAATCTACTTGATTAAATTTGTGGTGGGTGCAACGGTGTGTGGATGATTGTAAGAAGTGAAGACATGGAGCCATAATATAAAAAACTTCAATACAAAATACTATATTAAGTGTGTGTGATGACGAAAACGCTCTCCCCCAAACTTAAATGAAACTATATGATGTGATTAAATATTTAAATAGATGATTGAAATAAAAATGGTGAGAGAGGGACTCATTACCCATTTGGTGATTGTATCCAAGTCCATGAAGAAAATTCTCCAAATATTGATCCGCTAAATTTAGCATGTAGAAATCTAGGTACATTGAAGATCTACAGGGTGATCTCTAAAAAAAGTAATAAAAACATGGTGTACTTAATCAATTAAAGGAAAACATAAATAAAAAAAATAATGAAGATAAAAGATCACAAAAAACACAGTAAGTCCGAGGTGTTTCTCATCATCGCTTTTATTTAACGTACTTAAGCTGGATACAAATATCTGCATTAAACAGTAATATAATATTGTCTAGGAATAAATAAAAAGAGAAAAGTTAGGAAGTACTAATTACTAATAAAAAGAGCAAAATGTCTTGGAGGTAGCCAGAAGAGGATCTAGATAATCACAACTACAAAAATATCCCCCTTAATGGCAAAATCTATATATCCTCCGTCTTCGTTGATAGGGAAAGTGAAAATAATCTATTTACCAACAATAGTGAAAACAAATATATACATGAGAGGGTGATACCAACACCCGAGGTGAGTCTAAACTATATCTTCCATATACAGTGCCTAACTCCCCCCTCAAACTATAGGGGATCATACACCGAGAGTTTAGAAAATAGATATGTATCCTGGTTCAGTATATGTGGCTTAGTCATGAAATTTGCAAGTAGCTACACTGAAGGAACAAAGTAAGGATGAAGAATACCACAACCATGTTGCTCTCGTAGGAAGAAAGCATCAACCCTGGGATGCTTGGTAAGAGAGTGCTTCACCAGGTTCAACTTAATTTGAATAGCACTAGTGTTATCACAGTGAAGTGGAGTAGGATCTGGAGAAGCAACACCAAGGTCCTCAAGAAGCTAGTGGAGCTAAATAATATCCTCAGTGGTGGTATTTATTGCCCGAAGCTCAACCTCAGTACTAGAACAAGAAATACATGTTGTTGGGAAAATTGCCCTCAAAGTTCCCTAGATTTGAAGACGCATCACCATCAACACTAAGAACATATATTTATATTTGATGTTGTTCAAGTTCAACATGTGTAGGATGTTCCTTGGAATCAGTTTAGACAGGTTGTCTAAGTGTTTGTCATAGGTGGTCACAAGGTAGAAAGATGGAGAGACAAAAATCTGTCTAAGTCCACAGGCGTTGAGTGAAGCCAGTTCACTCAACGCCAGATGCCAAGGAAGGATGCTAGAAAGACTGAAAATTGTCTAAGTCCACAGGCGTTGAGTGAAGCCAGTTCACTCAACGCCAGATTCCAAAAAGAACTGAGTAAAGGATGGACAGTCAAAGCCCATCAGTTTTCAAGATAGAAATGCGGCTAAGGCCATATGCATTGAGTGAAGACAGTTCACTCAACGCCATATAATAGGAGGCATCGAGTATAACTGAGTCTGTCAAAGCTTCAGCATTGGCAGAGGAGAATTCTGGCTAAGTCCAGAAGCATTGAGTGAGGACAGCGCACTCAACTCCCAAAGAAGAAAGCGTCGATAGACCTGGGTGATGTCAAAGCTTAAGAAGATAGATAGAATCGTTGAGTGAAGACAGTTCACTCAATGCCTCATCAACAAGAAGTCAGGCAAATGCGGAAGCGTTGAGTGAGCCTGCGTTGAGTGATGAAGGCTCACTCAATGCATTCATAAAGAGAGATGTGGCTAAGTACAGAAGCGTTGAGTGAATCCAGTTCACTCAATGCCTCAGCTTGAAGGTAGGTTGTAGGTGCATTGGCTAAGTCCAAAGGCATTGAGTGATGAAGATTCACTCAACGCACTCAAGGCCTAGTAGGGCAGAAGTATTGGCTGCCAAGTTGGCATTGAGTGATGAAGGCCCACTCAACGCACTCAATGCCTAAACAGCAAAAAGATTGTCTAAGGACAAAAGCATTGAGTTAAGACTATTCACTCAATGTCTAAACAGCATAAAGATTGTTTAAGGACAAAAGCGTTGAGTGAAGGCTATTCACTCAACGCACTCAACGCCTGGAAGTGCAGAATAATTGACTAAGTGTTTTTGTGCTGAGTGAGGGCTATTCACTCAACGCACTCAACGCTTGTGATGAAACTATGAAAATGACTAAGTCCACAGATGCTGACGTCAACATGAATCAGCACAGTTTCGAATTGTTGCGGGAAGGTTACAGTACACAACAAATGGCGCCGCAGACCTACTGTATGACTTTTTATAAAAGCAAAGTAGCAGCCAACAACTTCAGGTGGGTGCACGGGTCAAATAACTGTTGGACGACAGAAGATAAAAGGCTTAAGATCGGTAGAAGCAAAGACAACTTTTAGGGGTTATCATTTCGAAAAGAGGTGGAACTTCTACGTCTTTTCCCTCGCCATTGTTGTAGAGCTTGAAGCTGAATTTCAAACCCGGTGGTCTAAAAGTTCACCCAGTTAGTTGTAGCTTTCTTCATCTTCTACAACAAGTTCAGAAGTGAATTCTAAGAACGAAGAAGAAGTAGGGACATCTGGTTTCTGTAGTCAAGGTTAGCTGATTGAAGAATAACAAGAACTATCAACTCATCTGTCTTCATCATCAAGATCAGAAACTTGAGTTTTTGAGTTTCTTCCAACACAAGCAGCAGTTACTTGAAGATTATCTTTCTTGTTGCTGAGAAGAAGTTAGGACTGAGTTCATCTCAGCTCAGGAAGCAGTAGACTCAGAGAAATTTCTCTGGAGTCAAATCATCAACAACCACTTTCTTTTTTATAGGATCCTTTAGATCTGAGTTGTAGGCCTATTTTATAAAGGTTGAGGTAGGATCATTTGTTGATCTGAGTGTAGGGCCTGTGTGCCTGAGGTAGGGATATTTGCCTAAGGTAGGAGAGTCATTCTCTCTGAGTGTAGGGCCTTTATGCCTGAGTTATAGGATCCATCTTTGGATCTGAGGTAGGGACTTGTGCCTGAGCTGTAGGAGAGTCATTCTCTTTGAGTGGTAGGTGATCTTTGGATCATTGAGTTGTAGGAGCAAGCTTGCTCTAAGGTAGGGCCTTGTGCCTGAGGTAGGTCTTGAAGAAGACTGAGAGATCCTGAGAGATCTGTGTTATAAGCTCTTAGGAGCTGAGTTTTGGAGAAGTGTCTTATCTAAAACACTGTTAGAAAGGTGAGAGGGACAGTGGATGTACCCATAATCTGGGAAACCACTATAAATCTGGTGTGTGTTGTTTCTGTTCTTGAAAGCAAGCTAACTAATTTAACTCAACACACCCAAAGTTAGGAAAAAGTATAAAGAGACCAAAAATCTATTCACCTCCCTCTAGGTGTTTAGCTGCCCTTGAAACTAAAGACTTTCACAGGTTTGTTTCTTGGACTTCCATACAATAAGTGAAGAACTGAAGAATAGACAAAAACTAGTGACTGATCGGCGGTCAACAGGATCACTAGCTCATAAAATATCCAAATAAGCATAGAGCTATAGAGAAATACAGCTGGAGAAGAAGAGACCACAATAAGTTATTGCCTAGAGATAGCGTAGGAGCTGCAGCAGGTGACCAAAATACATAGAGGTAGGCGCACTAACAAAACTAGCTCAACACATGAATATCATGAGCAATGTAGGGCCGAGTAATAATGAGGTAGACGAGACTCACAATAAGGTGACAATAGCAAGTGGGATTAGAGAGTGGAACCCCATTATCCAGATGTAGTTGGAGGTGAAGCATGTCAATTGGCAATACTATTAGCCATAAATAAAAGGAGCGTGTTCAAATGGTCCTGCATATTTTTCTTGAGTATATTTACGGATAATGCTATGAAATAACTATTTAGTTACATTATAAAAACTAATACTCATTTTTCAAAATTCTAGAAGTTTTTTAATCTATATTTTAATTTAAACATCTTATGTTTAAGTGCATGAACTTACTAATAAAAACAAGCAAAAACTATCTTTAACATCATTAATTTTTTATTATCCTTATCCAATATTTTTAAAATTAACTCTTGATGCTCATAATTGTTTACCAAAATGTTTTAAAGTTTATTTAACTTGATTTTGCACTCGTTATATACTATATTGACTAACATCCATTCTATATGATAAAATTTTGTTTTTCATGTGAAACAACTGTGATAGGATGAGTTGGCTAAGAAAGATTTACAAAGGTTCGGGTCATAAAAATTCAAAAGAGCATCAGAAAGGAAAATCTAATGATAATCGTGAGGGGGTTTGTAACGATCCTTCAAATTCACTGGTAATTTCAATGTCTAGCAATCACTTATGTTTTAAATACTAAAATAAGTCTATTCCAGAATCACTAAATTTGTTACATCATAATAAGATTTAGCAGTCTATGATCATTATATATATATATATAAACAATCCTTCCTTTGGCTGATAAAATATTTAATAAATTATATAATTTGTTTATCTTATACATTTGTTAAAAACTATCGAGATATATACTCTAATTAGACAAGCTCATCTAAATTTATCCTCTAAAATGGATATTCTTTCACTTTAGAAAAAATATAATGAGATTTGTATTAATTGAGCTTTTTCTTGTTTTTAGTGCTAGAGGGCGTCAACAAATAATTGCACATAGTTTAGACAAAAATGGATGAACTGTTTTTTTAAGAAATTTGCTTTGCAAATATTTCTCTTTAAATATAGTTTTTAAATCACTTCCTTGAGTAGATTTTCCATAACTACTTCATGATGTAACATAGGATCTCATTCTTTGGAGCGCTTAGAGAATTCAAGAAAATTTGCAATCATAATGACTTCAAATAAACTACACTTCTCGTTGTTCTATTTAATTGATGATCTTGGGTCAACAAACAAGATACTTCATTAAAGAGGACAATAAGTTATACCATTGGAAAAATTAGTTAGGACAAAAACATGCCCATCAATATACTTGCGGAGAATAAAAATAAGTATCTCGTCATATGAAGATTAAGTGCCTTAAGGGAGATCTAAAATAATAGTAAAAAGTTATAAGGAGTTGGCTACCAATTCTTTACTGCTACTTGTAGGCATTGATAGAATCATCAAATATCTAATTACATTGAAGAAATAACTCAAGGAAAAGTATGTTCCCAAGAAAAGTAGGCAATGCAATGCCGACCACAAAAACTTTGTCATGCAATAACTCAAAAGTGACACAAATAATGAGAAACCAATACCTAGAGACTTTAAATGTTGATTGTAGAAATAAGGATTTCTCACCAAAAGTGTAAACATGTTGAAAATTGATGACAATATTAGAAAAGCAAAGACCATGAAATAAGATACTTTGGTTTTGGTTGTACTCAAAAAATAAATGTTATTTGTTCAAGCTATATCCAAAAATTTAGTAGCAAAACATTCCTAGATTTTTTTAAATTTAATATAATTTAATTATAATGTTCTAGTAAGCCGCAACTAACTCCTTCATTATCTCTTAAAATACAACAATTGATCATCTTATATACTATAAAAGTGAGAGAATGGGGGAATATTTGAAAATTGTGAAGAAGGATTTAGCAAGTGAATGATGGGGAAAGAAAGATTGGGCTGAACTAAAAATGGGAGATCCTAAGCTCTAAATTTTGAATATTAGTTAAAAGCCCAAGTTCACAATTAATTATATAGTTATTCCTTTAGAAAAACTCTAGGTTCATTATTTTGAATACTAAAAGTCTTGGTTCGCATGGGTAGCATAAACTTTTCCCATTGACAAGGAATTATGTCATGTAGATAAGCTATCACCAGCAGTAAATGTTACCACTGAGCTCTAGCTCTCTGTCTAAAGCATAGTCTTTGTTCTTCAATGTACACATATGGCTATTATACTCGTAGTTCCTATATACTATAAATGCAAGACAAGTATGATAAAATATGTAATGAGATTTGTTATTCTTTAAATCAAGAGATGTAGAATGCATGTTCCAACAAAATAGATAAAAAATAGAAAAAGTACAAAAAAAAGTAAAAAGACATTATAATGAAGGAGAGACCTGACAAATACAGGTTTGTATTCATACTTGTTGTAATTGAAGATATAGTACTTATGATCTCTCCTCGGTGAGTTAGCACATGCTAAAGATGTGTTTTTTAGATTGATATTGTCTTGGAGGAGGCATCCGTAGAATTTTGAGATAATATTATTGCGACCAACTTAACCCTCTTGGTAGACCGAATTAAACTAGGCCGCCTTAGCCCGTAGAGAAATCAAGCACGCGCACAGTTACAGAGTAAGTAAAGTAGAACACCAAATGATTTTAGATTGGAAAACCCCCTCATCTGGGTAAAAAATCACGTGACTTGAATGAGGCTGATCAAACTTCACTATTAGCTGCGGAGTACAAGTTGCAGGTGAAATTGAGGGAGACATATCGTTCCTTATTACAACTTTGAGATGAGAAAGGTTGCATGTATGCTTGGTGGGAGATAGGCCGCCTCACATGAAGCTTATTTCATTCTGTTTTCTGATGGGGACGAGGGTTCTCGGACGCTATTTGGCTGGCGAACTTCGTGGTAGGATGTGAGGAGATGCATTGGCGGTGACTTAAGGAACGTCGCGCACGTAGGATGCCTTGCGGAATGACGAATAGAATGACTTCTTCTCAGGAGCGTCGTGGACTTAGACAAATTCTTGGGTGGCCCGGCCGGTGGAGGACGCTCGTAGGAGGATTTCAGCAAAGCTCTGACCTTAGGAAGAAGAAGACTGAGAGGAGGAAAAGTTAGAAATGAGAGGGGTCCTGAGGTCTTTTTATAGGCTCTAGGAGATGGTTATGATTGTTATACAACTATTGGCACACCGTAACCACCCGAAATCACAAACTGCAGGCTGCATTTACTATAGTTTTGAGCGTATATTATTTCCATGATTTTGAATACCTGCAGATCATCAAATAAATAAAAATATTCCCCATCAACCATATGGGTTAGTGGGTGGTTATTCTTGTAACATACGACGATGATCATGTTGAGACGATCAAACGACGGTGAAGGCCCGCCGACTTCCTGTTGCCGGCCGCAGCCGAGTAGACTACAGTAGCAGGGAGGGGCGATGCCCCGAGACCAAGGGAGGCGGCGCCCCGCAGCCCAGGGAGGCGGTGCCCCGCGACCCATGTAGGCGGCGCCCCGCGACCCAGGGAGGCGGCGCCCCGCGGCCCAGGGAGGCGGCCGCAAGGAGGGGCGGCCACAGTGCGACCACCTTATGTAGGTGGAACCCCGCGGTCGTGGGAGGCGATCGCAGGAGGCGGCCGCGGGGAGAGACGGCCACTGCGGGGCCACCCTATGTGGGTGGAATCTGAAAGTCTTGATTTCAAGAACAACTAATCACCTAGAGGGGGGAATAGGTCCAATTTAAAATCTTAGGCAACTTATCAATTAAAATCACAACATAACAATCTTATCACAATCAATACCAGCACATAACACAACACAGTACACAGTGATTTATAGTGGCTCCCCAATTTATGGGTACATCCACTTTCCCCTTTTGCCTATCTAACAGTATACTAGATTCGGCCAAACTTCCTTCTATCTTTCTCAGATTCTCAGATCTTACAGCTTAGAGACCAACCGTCTCCTATAACTCAGGCGCAAGCCCTACCACTCAGATCAATAAGATCCTACAACTCAAGTTTTTCCCAAGAACTCTACCTTAGAGTGACTCCACACTCCTACAGCTCAGACAATCCTGCCCTACCTCAGTGTGAATCCACACACCTACTACTCAGGCAACTTCTTAGCCTTTATAACACAGGCTTACAACTCAGGCCTTAGCCTTACCACTCAGATTCAAAATGAATCTTACACAGAAATATTCAAGATAATGAATTACAGACACTAGAGAAAATTCTCTGTTCCTGTCTACCTGGACCGAGCAGATGTCAGCCCTAACTTCATCTTTACAGCAACAAGATGATACAGCGATCTTGAAATAATGCCCGGCTTGTTCTGGAATCAACTAGCAGATGAATCTGCTTCTTCTTCTTAAGGAATATCTCATGATCTGGACTGAGCAGATTTCAGCCCTTCCTTCTTCTTTGATCCAGCGAATTGATCTTCAGATTCTGGCTCGACTTGGATAGAGAAAATAACTTCAGTTAGGGCACGCCTAGGCTGATTCGTCTCTCTCAGAGGATTACTCTGAACCTGTTGGATAGGATGTTGATTGCACTAGCAAACTCAAAAGCCCTTCAGATTTGAACTTGAGGTTCTTGGCTTCTGCAACAATGGCAGATGAAGACGACAAACTCCGCTCTCGTTTTTTCAGAAAGTTAATCAGAAATTAATCCAATCATCATTAATAGATCTTGATCTCTTCTGCTATTTATAATCCCGTCACATTGGCGAGATGATCGACACGTGTCTCGGTTTTAACGGTGGTTAAAACCTCAGCTTTATTAACTTGAGATCCATTGTAGACTGACAGCGACGTTAATGTCAATTTGCATCGAATCTGAACTTTGTTTACTTGTTGACTTTGTTGAGTCAGCATCATTTTAGACTTAACCAAAATCAACTAACTTTTCTGAAATCCTGCGTTCTATGAACTTCAAGCTCATCTCGACGAACTCTGAGCTCAGCTTGACGAAACAGTGAAGCTAAGATCGACGAATTCTCTCAACACAGTTCTTTCTTCAGGTGAAGGGTGAGGTCGACGAACTTCGAGCTCAGTTCGATGAAACATGAACTCAGCTTGACGAAACAGTGAAGCTGAGATCGACGAATTCTCTCAGCCTAGTTCTTTCTTCAGGTGAAGGTCGAGATCGACGAAATCTGAACTATGGTCGAAGAACTCTGAACTACGGTCGATGAAAATTGATAGTTGAGTCCTTCTTATAGGTAAAAGCTGCGATCGATGAACTCTGAACCCCGGTCGACGAAAGCTAATAGTTGAGTCCTTCTTATAGGTAAAAGCTGAGATCGACAAACTCTGAACTCCGGTCGACGAAAGCTAAGCTCAGCTCGACGAATGGTAGACTCAGCGATTCTAGACTTAGAAACTTGCTGGATTCTTTAGCTTTGCTTGATGGCGTTTAGAGCATTGAGAGCGTTGAGTTCATTCAACGCATCTGGACTTAGCCGATTTTCTGTATTCTTCATAGTAAGACTATGACAGGATAACCTTGACTCAATGCTTCTAGCTGTATGGCATTGAGTGAGTTGAGCTCACTCAACGCTTATAGACTTACAATACTGTCAGCTTTGACTGTCTGTCTTCTCTCAGCACTATTAGTTGAATGGTGTTGAGTGAGCTTGCCTCACTCAACGCTTTTAGACTTAGGTAATTTTCTGAGTTTCCAGCTCTACCTTGAGTCCACCTATCATTGTCTCTTGAACTAGCTGTCCAATCATTGTGACAAAGACTAACCTATATGCATGAACTTAACCATACATCGAATACTACTATGTCTATCTCATTGACATGGTTGATATCATCAAATCAGGTTCATTAGGATCAATGGACACAACAATCTCCCCCTATTTGAAGATGTCAAAACCACTGATCAATTACCTTAGTCAATGAGATACATATTACACATGCAATAAAAGCATATTCATATTAAATTCAATGAAATGAATTTTACCTGCTCCCCCTGGATTGCTGCATAATGAGTTACACCTTAGAGGATTACCTCTTAGCTAGATCCTTTCTTGCTTGATCAACCTGGTCTCCCCATGACTTTCTCCTCTTGTGTTTCTGCCATGAAGGAGCTTGATCCTTTCTGATAGTCATCTTCTATCTCTCCCCCTTGAGCTTGATCAACCAAAGGTAAACATGACATCTATCTATCAAGGTAAACATAACCTCTATCTCTCCCCCTTTTTGACCTCTTTAGATAGTCAGGAAGGAGCATCAAGTCTTTTTCTCCCCTTGTGTTCTCCCCCTAGCTGATATAGATGAAGCCAGGATTGCAGCTGCCAAGATGCCCCTTATATAGGGTTGACTTGTATATCACTTGATATCACTTGATACCACTTGACAGCACTTGAAATTCAGTATCACTAGAAATTCTCTACACCACTTGAAAAGACTACTGAAAGTCTCTAGTCCTGCAGCTGCTGATACCACTTGAGAAGAAGCATCTTCTCTCATCTTGCTTTCCACTAGGTCTGCAGCACCTGCAAAAAGAACAAACCTGTACCAAACATAATACCTTAGGGAGTACCTGAAGCTATTCTAAGTTCAACATACCCAAATCAATTTTGAAGGTGTTGAACTTGACTTCATTTAGTGACTTAGTGAAGATATCAGCCACTTGTCTGTCAGTGGAGACAAACTCTAGACAAATGTCTTCTTTCTCAACATGCTCCCTAATAAAATGATACTTAATTTCTATGTGCTTAGTCCTGCTGTGTGAGACAGGATTCCTAGCAATATAAATGACACTAGTAGGACCACAATATAGAGGAGTTCTACGTATCTTAAAGTCATAGTCTTCAAGCTGATGTTGTATCCACAGCAATTAAGCACAACAGCTACCTGCTGTAATGTACTCTGACTCTATAGTGGAGATAGCAACACTAGTCTACTTCTTGCTACTTCATGACACCAGTCTTCCACCTAGGAATTGACATGTACCAGTGGTACTATTCCTGTCTTCCTTACAACCTGCAAAATCTGCATCTGAAAATCTAGTTAGCTCAAAATCTCTATTCCTAGGGTACCATAAACCAAGATCTGGTGTCCCCTTTAGATACCTTAGAATTCTCTTTGTAGTAGAATAATGAGATTCTTTAGGGCATGCCTGATACCTAGCACAGACACATGTAGCATACATGATGTCAGACTTACTAGCAGTCAAGTATAGAAGGGAGCCAATTATCCCTCTATAGAAAGACTCATCAACAGGTTTCCCTGTCTCATCTTTGCCTACAGGCATACTTGACCCCATTGGAGTTCTCATGGTGGAGGCATTCTCCATACCATATTTCTTAATTAACTCCCTTGTGAACTTAGACTAGGATATGGATAAGTCATCATCAGTTTGTCTTACTTGGAGTCCCAAGAAGAATTTTAGCTCACCCATGCCGCTCATCTCAAACTTCCCTTGCATATGTTTGGCAAACTTCCTGCAAAGATTGTTTTCAGTAGATCTAAAAATAATGTCATCGACATATATCTGGACTAGGATGACCTTGCCCTTAGATTTCCTTAGGAATAGAGTCTTATCTATTTTCTCCCTTGAGAAATTGTTCTCAATGAGGAAAGTAGATAATGTTTCATACCATGCTCTAGGGACTTGCTTCAACCCATATAGAGCTTTCTTAAGCTTATAAACAAAATTAGGAAAGTGAGGATCTACAAAACCTAGTGGATGATCCACATATACTTTCTCTTTTAAGTCTCCATTTAGGAATGCTGACTTCATATCCATCTGGAAGACTTTGAAATCTTGATAGGCAGCAAAAGCAAGGAATAACTTTATTGCTTCCATCCTTGCTACTGTGGCAAAGGTTTGGTCAAAATCTATTCCTTCTTCTTGCATGTATCCTTTTGCCACCAATCTAGCCTTATTTTTTATAATAATGTCATTTTCATCTAGCTTGTTCCTGTAGATCCACTTTATTCCTATGACATTATGTCTCTTTGGTCTAGGAACCAGCTTCCAGACTATATACCTTTTGAACTTGTTCAGCTCTTCTTACATAGCTCCAATTCAATAAGAGTCTTTGATAGCCTCTTCAAGCTTCTTGGGCTCTATTTGTGATAGGAAGCTTGAACATAGAGCTGTGGTGATGCTCTTGCTCCGTGTCTGGACACCATGTCATGTATCACCAATGATTTGGTGTGCTGGATGGTCCCTCAGATGTCTCTCAGCCTGAGGCATTCTTGTTTTAGCTTGCTATTCTGCATTGTTCTCAGCTGGCTGAACTTCATTGTCTTCAGTTGGCTGTACATCATCCTCAGCTTGTGAGTCTTGAGCCCTTGACATCACCCATCTTCTTTCTTATCTTGTCCTACTGGATCCATTTCCCTGATGGTAAGCTTGTCCATCACATCCTTTAAATCTGCAAAACTAGAAGAGGTGCTTGATAACTCATAGTTAATTAGGTTTGACTCATCAAAGACAACATGTATTGATTCTTCTACAACTTGAGTAGTCAAGTTATAAATCCTATATGCCCTACTATTGTTATTGTATCCAACAAATATCCTTTCTTGGGACTTGACAGTAAACTTAATCACATAGGACTTACCATTGTTTAGAACATAACAATTGCTACCAAAAATCCTAAAGTATGATAATTTTGGTTTTCTGCCTTTCAGAATCTCATAGGGAGTCTTCTTGTGGCTTTTGGTGATGGAAGCTCTGTTAAGGACATGACATGTAGTGTTTACTGCCTCAGCCCAGAAATATTCTAAGAGTAATATGTCACTTAACAAGATTCTACCAGCCTCTATGAGAGTTCCGTTTTTCCTCTCAGCAATCCCATTTTGTTGGAGTATTTTAGGAGAGGAGAACTCTTGATGAATCTCAAGCCCTTCACAGAATCTTATCATGCATTCAGACTGAAACTCAGTCCCATGGTCACTTCTGATTTTGACTGTAGTACTGTTAAGTTCATTCTGAATTTGCCTAACAAATGTCTGGAAGACATCAGGGGTTTCATATTTCTTCTTTAGAAAGAACACCAAGGCAAATCTGGAAAATTCATCAACAACCACAAGGGTATAGACTTTCCTACTAGACTATGAACTGATATAGGACTAAATAGATCCAAATGCAGGAGGTATAAACACCTCACTGAGTCTTTAGTATCAAGGTCCATGAAGGAGGTCCTGGTCTGCTTGCCCTTTTGGCATACTGAGCAGATACCCTCTTTGATGCACTTCACCTTAGGACCATTTCTCACTAACTCTTCACTAAAGAGTTTGTCTATGTTCTTGTAATTCAGATGAGCTAGCCTCTTATGACATTTGACACAATGTGAAGCTTTCTCATCTACAACTAGGCATATAGGAGAGCCCTTACTCTCATAAACAAAGTTGAGACAATAGACATTTTCTCTCATAGTGCCTATCAAGATGACCCCTTGGTCACTTGACCTCCTAATTTGGCACTCATCCTTAAGGAAAGAAATGTCATAGCCAAGATCACATAGTTGGCTTATGCTTCTCAGGTTATGTTGCAAACCTTTCATATAAGCTACTTGTGTGATAGTGATTATGTAATTAGATATCATACCAAACCCTTTGGTTACTCCTCTTTCTGAACCACCAAAAATGACTTTGGGTCCATTTTCAATTAGAGTGTACTCCTTCAGCATGCTCCTTGTTCCAGTCATGTACTTAGAACATCCACTGTCCAAGTATCATATAAGGGTATGGTCACTTGGACTTACCTGCAACAAATAAATCATCTTTCCTTAGGACCCCAATTCTTATTGGGTCCTAGTTGCAGGTTAGTCTGAAATTGAACATGTCTACCTGCAGCTCTTCTGATAGGTAAGCTGGCATTATCTCTCTGGACACTCTTATTGTGTCAGAAATCAATAGCATAGTGACACACTTTGTCACAACACCAACACTCATAAATATTGTACCTTCTTTTAAGGGCTGGATTTACAGCATAACAGTCAACAGCTCTCATTCTAGCAGGTACATCAGCCTTTTTCTTAATTCTTCTAGCCACAGCCTGATTTGGGATTTGTCTGGCAGTATAGGTACTACCGTACTAGGGATATCTTGGACCCTATCAGCAGTTGCCTTCTTTTCAGAGTGCAAGCTCCTGATAGCTTCAGATATACCCAAGTCTGGTGTGCTGACAGACTTTTCTTTATTATGATTGTGGACTGGTATACTTTGAGAATGAGCTGCAGCCTTATTTTTGAGTGTTGGGGCTGATAAACCAAACACAAATGGTTTAGGATAGGCCATTTGGATTTCTTCATGGGCTACCTTGTAGGCACTAGCACCTTTGTCATTCCTAACACCATACTCCCAGTGACCATAAATGCACTCATGGTCATACTTGTTAGATGGTAGCACCACTTTACTGAAAGGAATTGGAGGCTTGAAGGCTAGTGGCTGTACTGGAGCTTTGTCCTTCCTTTTGGAATAGGTAGCTCTAGTTCTTCCTTTGAATTCTAACCCCTTCTTACCCTTTTGGGAGGAGAAGGAATCAATCAAAGACAATACTGAACATGGCTTTGAGAACTTAGCCACTAACTCCTTCTCCTTTTGGAGTTTACCTTCAAGATTCCTAATGTGGTTATTTTTGAAGGTGATTGTTCTCATCTGAATAATAGTGATGTTTTTCAGCTTGCTGACTTCTTTTATCTTCAGGTTCAGCATGTTTGCAGAGTCTGAAATAGCCAGCTTCAGAGAGGCAATCTCCTCAGCCTATTTTTTGGCTAGGACCCTGCTTCTCTTCAGTGCTTGTAGGAGTTCACCATAATCATCAATCAATTGATTAACATCTCCTTCAGATTAAGAACCATCTTCATCTCTTGATGCAGATGCTTCTGATTCTGGACTAGTTACATAATCTAACATAGAAGGTGTAGAATATACCTTACTAGGGCCAGAATGCTCCTGGATGGGTCCTTCCTCAGTCAAAGCCATCAGCCTAAGGCAATGGCTGAATTCTTCTCCTACTTCAGATCTGGAAGCATCATCAGCTTCTCCAGTGATTACAGCCTGCATCTTTAAGAAGTCTGCTTCTACAGATTCTTCTTCAGCAGTAAATAGCCCAATGTAGGCTTCAGCTTCATTTACCTCTTCTGACTCTGATGATGAGGAGTCAGTCCGACTCTTTTGCTTCTTGGCAATAAAGGACTTCTCCTTCTTACCCTTCTGCTGATGTTCCTTTTTTCCACCAGCATCCTTTCTTTTGACAGGGCAGTCAGCTATGATATGTCCTGGCTTGCTGCAACAATAACACACCACTTTAGAGGAAATATGTTTACTTAGTTTAGAGTCATGCCTGTCCTCTTTAGAGGATTTCTTCTTACCCTTGTAGTAATCTTTCTTGGGATAAAAAGAAGATGATGGCCTGCTTCTCCAGTGCTTTTTCTTCATAAATTTCTAAAATTGCCTAGAGAAGACATCAAAGTCTTCATCTAAAATGTGGCAGTCTAATGAGCTGGTTTTTGAGCTTTCTGACTCAGAATTAGCAACTCTCCTTGGTGGAGAAATAATCTTTCTCCTGCTCTTCCTTATGGCTTCAGCTTTGAATGCCACTTACTTGTCTTTGACTATAGGCTTACTGATTTTCTCCTCCTCCTTTCTAACAGTCAGTTGCATTTCATAAGACAATAGCTTTCCAAACAGGGTTGGTGGTGGAGTGTCTGCAAGTCTGGCCACTTCTCTGATGGCACAGGTTTTTGTGTCCCAGTCTTTAGTTAAAGACCCGAGGAACTTGTCATTCAATTCATAAGTGTTGAATACTCTGCCATATGTCATCAGCACATTCATAATTCTGAAAAACTTCTCATAGCACTCAACAATGCCATCTGACTTGTCCTTCTTGAAGCTTTCATACTCTTGATTGAGCATGGACTTCCTATCCTCCCTCACTTCTTCAGTCCCCTCCATGTAGACAACTAGTGTGTCCCACATCTCCTTAGATATCTTGGAGTGGACTAGGTTTTGGAAGTTTGAGTTATCTATGGCACTAACAATAATGTTTTGTGCCCTCTTATCCAATGTAGCTAAGATGATTTCATCTTTAGTCATCTCAGAATACTGCTTTGGGGTCTTCAGATTTGTATCAAAGACTGATGTATTCATTGGGATGAAAGGTCCTTCCTGTACTGTGATGTATATCCTAGGATTAGATGCTTCCATGAAAAGTCTGATCCTTTCCTTCCAAATGCCAAAGGTCTCTTTCCTGCAAAGAGGAAGTTTCATGGATCCAAGATCTTTATGATTCTCACTTGAACCTATTTTGTCCTTCTAATAGCTGCCCCTAGAGATCAACTCAGACTGTTAAGTCTATCTTGATGAACCTCCCTCTGATACTACTTGAAAGTCTTGATTTCAAGAACATCTAATCACCTAGAGGGGGGATGAATATGTCTAATTTAAAATCTTAGACAACTTATCAATTAACATCACAACACAACAATCTTATCAAAATCAATACTAGCACAAACACAGCACAGTACACAGTGATTTATAGTGGTTCCTCAATTGATGGGTACATCCACTTTCCCCATTCGCCTATCTAGCAGTATATTAGATTCGGCCAAACTTCCTTCTATCTTTCTCAGATCCTCAGATCTTACAGCTCAGAGCCCAACCGGCTCCTACAACTCAGGCGCAAGCCCTACCACTCAGATCACCAAGATCCTACAACTCAAGTTCTTCCCAAGAACTCTACCTCAGAGTGACTCCACACTTCTACAGCTCAGGCAATCCTGCCCTACCTTAGTGTGAATCTACACACCTACTACTCAGACAATTCCTGCCCTACCTCAGCCTTTATAACACAGGATTACAACTCAGGCCTTGAATTTACCACTCAGATTCAAAATGAATCTTAGACAAAAATATTCAATATAATGAATTACAGACACCAGAGAAAATTCTTTGTGCCTGTCTACCTGGACTGAGCAGATGTCAGCTCTAACTTCTTCTTCACAACAAAAGATTGATACAGTGATTTTGAAATGATGCCCGACTTGTTCTGGAATCAACTAGCAGATGAATCTGCTTCTTCTTATTCAGGAATATCTCCTGATCTTGACTAAGCAGATTTCAGCCCTTCCTTCTTCTTTGATCCAGCGAATTGATCTTCAGATTCTGGCTCGGCTTGGATCGAGAAGATAACTTCAGCTATGGCTCGCCTAGGCTGATTCGTCTCTCTTAGAGGATTAATCTGAACCTGCTGGAGAGGATGTTGATTGCACCAGCAAACTCAGAAGCCCTTCAGATTTGAACTTGAGGTTCTTGGCTTCTACAACAATGGCGGATGAATATGACAAACTCCGCTCCTTGTTGTTTCAGAAAGTTAATCAGAAATTAATCCAATCATCATTAATAGATCTCGATCTCTTCTGTTATTTATAATCCCGTCACATTGGCGAGATAATCGACACATGTCTCAATTTTAACGGTGGTTAAAACCTCAGCTTTATTAACTTGAGATCCACTGTAGACTGACGACGACGTTAATGCCAATTTGCATCGAATCTGAACTTTGTTGACTTGTTGACTTTGTTGAGTCAGCATGATTCTAGCCTTAGCCAAAATCAACTAACCTTTCTGAAATCCTGTGTTCGACGAACTTCAAGCTCAGCTCGACGAACTCTGAGCTCATCTTGACGAAACAGTGAAACTGAGATCGATGAATTCTCTCAACACAGTTCTTTCTTCAGGTGAAGGCTGAGGTCGACGAACTTCGAGCTCAGTTCGACGAAACCTGAACTAAGCTTGACGAAACAGTGAAGCTGAGATCGACGAATTCTCTCAGCACAGTTCTTTCTTCAGGTGAAGGCTTAGATCGACGAAATCTGAACTCTGGTCGACAAATTCTGAACTCCAGTCGACGAAAGCTGATAGCTGAGTCCTTCTTATAGGTAAAAGCTGCGATCGACAAACTCTGAACCCCGGTCGATGAAAGCTAATAGTTGAGTCCTTCTTATAGGTAAAAGCTGAGATCGACGAAATCTGAACTCCGATCGACGAAAGCTAAGCTAAGCTCGACGAATGGTAGACTCAGCGATTCCGGACTTAGAAACTTTCTGGATTCTTCAGCTTTGCTTGATGGTGTTAAGAGCGTTGATAGCGTTGAGTTCATTCAACACATCTGGACTTAGCCGATTTTTTGTATTCTTCATAGTAAGGCTATGACAGGATAACCTTGACTCAACATTTCAGTTGTATTACGTTGAGTGAGTTGAGCTCACTCAATGCTTCTGGACTTACAATACTGTCAGCTTTAACTGTCTGCCTTCTCTCAGCACTATTAGCTGAATGGCATTGAGTGAACTTGCCTCACTCAATGCTTATAGACTTAGGTAGTTTTTTGAGTTTCCAGCTCCACCTTGAGTCCACCTGTCATTGTCTCTTGAACTAGTTGTCCAATCATTGTGATAAAGACTAACATGTATGCATGAACTTAACCATACATCAAATATAACTATGTCTATCTCATTGACATGGTTGACATCATCAAATAAGGGCCATTGGGATCAATGGACCAACCAGAATCCCGCAGTCGCAGGGAGGGGCGGTCGCCTTGCGCGAGCGGAACCCCGCGACCGCGGGAGACGGTTGTGGCGTGGCCACCCAATGTTGGCCCATCTCCGCGGATGCGGGAGGCGGCAGCGATGCGACCGCCTTTTGCGGGCAGAACCTTGCGGTTGTGGGGGCGATCGTAAGGAGGGGCATCCGACCACAACTTCAGTGCAGCCAGTCGGGCGCGGGCCGTCTCGTGCCTCCGATGGGGGCGCCATGTTGAAAATGGTGAAGTGAAAGTGGGTGTGACCTGTCCGCGCGACCTATGCGGACAAGACTGGCGGTTAGCCAGGTCGGCGGAGTTGTTGCAGTCAGCTTGTTCTTTGGCGGCCTGGACGGTCTATTCGCGCGGACTGTGCGGACAGAGGCGGCGGCCTGCTAGGCCGGCTTATGCTCAGCCAGCAGTTTGGTCCCAAAAGGTAACTGGGCGGATAGCTTCTCTATCCGCGGAGTCCGGCAAGGAGTGGACTGGACTGAAGCTCGACAGACCGGCATGGCAGATGCCTTGGTCTAGCTCTGGTGGCGCGGTAAGCGGAAGCTGCGGAGTTTGCCGGATAGAGCGGACAGGGCTAGAGCTCGGCAGACCGGCATGGGAGTTGTCTTGGTTTAGGTCTCATGGAGCGGCAGGTGGTAGCCGTAGAGATCGCCAGTTAGTGCGGACTAGTGGAGTTCGCCGGGATTGGCTGACTGCTTCTAGTGTCCGCCAGTAAGAGCGGACTGGACCTTGTGGCCAGTGGTGTGGACTTGGTTTGTTCTGAACCAAGTCCAGGTTTAGCTCAGTCCAGCGAGATCGTGCAGTTAAGCGCGGACTTCTTCTCGGTCCACCAAGCTCGGCAGCAGTGTTATGTACCTTGGTTGCGAGCTTGGGGCACGCGGACTGGAGGTGAGTCCGCAGGGCGCGCGGTTTGGAGCGATGTTCGCTGATAGGCGGACAAGGTGTTGCTGCAGAGTTCGGCTGTCTAAGTTTGGCTAGGCCTTTGGCGATAAGGCGGATAGATGTTGTTGTCCGGCCTTGGTAAAGCTACTTGGCGGGCTGGCTATCCGAGTCAGGTCACGACGGACTGGATGTGTATCCGCGGCTTGTGGATACACTTGGTTCTTGCCGCGGGATGGGGGAGGTTATCCTATCGGCTAGGGCGGTAACCACACTCCTCATCGTGCCTATAAATAGGACCCCCTGCCACATCAATTAAATGTGAATGAATAGTAAGTGAACTCGCGGATAGTTGCTGCAGACTGGATTTTTGTATTTGCGCAGTTTGAGAAGATTGACCAGGTTGTGTTGTGCAGGTTGTGCGGATAGCACTGGAAGGCCAGGACTTGGTTCTGACTGCTGTTAGGGATAGTGCGGACTCTGCGGATAGCAACCAGCGGTTAACAGTAGGTTGCGCGTTTCGGCTAGGCGATCTCTCTTCTGCCAACTAGTTTCCTGGTTCAATAAGCTGTCTGATTTTGGCGACTTGTTCAGTTCGGCAGCAGCAGCTTGCGCGGTCTGGCGGCTAGGCGACCTCGCGATTAGGCGGATTGAAGATCAGCGGTTAGAGTTCAGCATTAGAATAACGGGAAGTCCGCGTGGCTTGGTTGTTGTCTGGCGACTAGGCGAATTTCGCGGACTCCTTAGATCAATGGTGCAGTAGCGTCTTGGCGGTCTCAGCGGACTCGGCAGACTTGGCGGTCTCTGAGGCAGTGCCCCCGACTAGTTTTGCCTTGTATTGTTTCTGCTTTCCCTTTGGGTATTTTGGCAAAATCATGTCTCGTCATGTATATCTTGTCTTGTAAAGATTGTTTAATATAAGATTCTTGCTCTTCTGGTTTGCATCTGGTTTATTTGGGCTTGGATAGGTTGAGTGTTCCTGCGCCTTATTCTCGTTCTCCGCTATAATAAATTTTAACATGGTATCAGAGGGAACAGAGGTTTGTGCAGTGGATCAACCAGCAGTTTGCTTCAGTGCTTCAGTGAGTCTAAGTAAACCAGGGTTAAGTGCAATGGAAGGTGGTTTTGCAAGGGATCTTGGAATGGAACTCCTTACATGGACTAACTTTGTTAAGTGGAAGTCATGTATGGAATGCTATCTTCTTGGCGAGGACCTCTGGGAGGTGGTTTGCGGAGATGAAAGACAAGAGGTTACTGCTGGCAATGCTGAAGTGATGAGAGCTTGGAAGGAGACAAACGCGAGAGCAGAGTTTATTCTCAAGCAGGTAATCTCATCGGAACTCTTGGACCACATCGGCGGATGTCAGTCAGCTGCGGAGGTTTAGACTTCCCTCGATGGGTTGTTCAACAAGGAGGTGAAGTTGGCTGCGGAGGTTGGTCCCTCTACTTCTGATCAGCAAGAGAGGAGTGTTTCTCCTAGGCGTGATGGGAAGAGGAAGAGAGGACCAAGGTGCTATAAATGCAAGCAGCTTGATCACCTCAAGAAGGAGTGCAAGGTTGTCCTGCATTCGGTGAACGTCACTCATATAGGGAGCAAAGAGAAGGACTTAATTGAGTCGTCAACAAGTTCTGATGCTGATCGGTTGAAGGCCAGTGATAGTGAAGCTATCTGGCATGAAAGACTGGGGCACGTGGGGATGCACAAGCTAAAAGCAATGACGATGAGAAGCCTTGTGAGAGGTTTGCCTAGGATGTCATCCTTCAGCGACGGTCAAGCTTGCGCGGGATGTCAACACGGTGAAGCTTATCGCTTTACGTTTGATAAGGCGCAGTCCAAGTGTAAGGCACCGTTGGAGGTTGTCCATGGTGATCTGGTAGGACCGACCGTCACCGCAAGTCTTGGAGGCAGCAGGTACTTGCTGATATTAGTTGATGACTACTCAAGGTATACTTGGGTGTACTTCATGAGGGAGAAGTCGAACGCATTTCGGTTTTTTGTGGAGTTCAAGAAGTTTGTGGAGGGCCAGCTTGGTCTGCGGATCAAGAAGTTGAGAACGTGCAATAGAGGTTAGTTCGGCTCAACCGTGTTCTCTAACTTTTGCAGAAAGCATGGAATCCGAAGGGAGCTCTCTTATGGGCATACTCCAAAACAAAGTGGAGTAGCAGATCAGAAGATCCGTCTTTTGACGGAGACTTGCAAGTGTTGGTTTCAGTGCAAAGGCATTCCTAAGGCCTTTTGGGCGGAAGGGATGACCTGCATGGCTCATGTCATCAATCGGATGCCTCTGAGTCCGATCAACACGAAGACTCTGTATAAGCTGATGTTCAGGATAAAGCCCAGCATGAAGCACCTTCGGGTGTTTGGATCTATCTATTATGTACACGCTCCGGATGCTCTCAAGACGAAGCTAGTCTTTGTTGGGTATGTTGAGCAGAAAAGGAGATGGAGGTGTATGGATCCTGCAACGAAGAAGTTCATCGTGTCGAGAGACGTTGTCTTCGATGAGCTGACGTCATATTGGGGTAGCTCAGATGAGGAGCTAGAGGTGAGCAGGTCAGATGATGGGCTGGAGGAGGCTACTGCTAAGGTTCAGATGGAGCTGCCTGTGTCACCAGGAGTTCAAGGTTGTTCTAGCTCCAGGGCAGAGGCGTTTGGGTCGGGAAGTAGGGGGAGCAATGCTCTAGGTGCTTCTGGCTCGAAGACTATTGTTTCTGGTTCAGGAAACAGGGGGTATAACATCCCTACCCATTACATGGGATATAGTAGATGGTCTGGTCGGGGCCCCACACCATATTCCACGAACAGGCGGAGAGGTCACTTTATAATATCAAAACTACCAACGATTCCTAACACAGAACATTCTAGCGGAAGGTTCATGGTTGAAAACTTTGAACTCAAGAATAACAATAGAAATGTCCACTACTAACAATTAGGAATGTATACAACCCAATACACAAGGAACATGGCCTTATGACCTTACAAGTTTCTCTTAACATGAGTGTGGTTTACAAACATCGGCTTGCAGGTCGGCCACACATGAATAAGAGTAAAGCAAAGTAAAACCTTCAAGAGCAGCAGCGCAACCAGGGCTTCAGCCCGCTATTTCCCGCTTGGGTCAGCTCCAACTGCAAGAAACAATTCACCAAGCGGCGGCAAATAAGGCAACGGTCAGCATTCAGCTGACCAATTATAATGATCATGTCCCTAGCACGGGGGCAGCGGAATTCCTTCCCTGTAAAGCATTTTATTAACCATCATATGTATACTACAATCCACCACGGTTGTGCACAACCGCACTAACCAAAACATAACACAAACGTTGGCACGATGGCCTGACGCTCTGTGCACTCAGGGCACCTTAATGGTGTACCGGAAAATCCAGGGTCCCATCACCGATTCAAGGTCTCTCTACCTTACGGTCCAAAATGAGCATTCCTAGTCTTTACGGCTCGCAGGCCTAAGACTCTCGCTATGAGATCCTAACAGGGACTTAAGCACCCAAGGTTAGACAACCATAACGTGGGTACAGATCCGCCTTGTCTGTTGCTCATCATCGTCAGTTGTCACACCGGACCGACGCGGGTACAACATCTCCTTGCCCGTTCACCACCAAGGCTTCTGTTGTAGCACAACGACCCAACAACACACAGCATGGTACTCATGACCACACGAGTTGAACACCAAGTATCAACTCTCACATTTTCTCGGACTTCCTCCAGTACTTCCTGCTGCACCAAGCCACATGTATTCATCAAGGGACTCCATACAAACATTCAATGAACACAGAGTCTTCTACAATTTGCAAACAAAGCATCACAATTCCGTACCTCTCACTTCCGGATGGGCTTCACACAGAATGCCTAACCGTACTACTCACTTCCGGTTCTAATGCAACAAAGCAAGGGATGAACCACCGATCCCACGGGAATCACTTCGCGTTCCACCTTTTGGTGGAGGATTCCTATGCAAATGCATGAAAGAAGGACTTCACATGTCTGAGTGGAAAATTATTACCCTTGCAGCACGTTTTGGCGCCATGGAGAAAAGTACACGGTTGGAAAGGACCGCAACGCTCTTACCTCCGTGAATCTGAATTCGGCACGCGATTCGGACCACCGTAGCACCACCGGCGGCCGGATTCCTCTTCTCCTACCTCCTCTTGCTTTCCCCTCTCTCTTCTCCTTAGAAAGAGAAAGTCAAAGATGAAATAAGGAATAACTTCCCCATTCTCGTCCATAAACCATCAGGAGGCAAGCCAGGGTCGTTGGATCATATTTAATAAAAACGAACGGCCCAGATTAACTCTGAAAATCATTTCAGATGGCGAACACGGCTTTGCACACGGCCGTGTGCCTGGCCGTGTGCCCTGCTTGCACATGAAATCGTCGATCCAGAGCAGTACACGGGTTGAGACACGCCCGTGTCCAAGTTGGCATGCCTGTGTCGCCCAAACTGGCACACCCGTGTCCAAGTTGACATGCCTGTGTCGCCCAAACTGGCACACCCGTGTCGATGGGCATGTTCCATAACCGCTCTTTGGAACCGACACGACCCTTAGTGGACACGGGTCCCGACACGCCCGTGTCAGGAGTGACACGGCCGTGTCGACCATGACATACCCGTGTCCCGAGACGTGTACACGCCTCTCGACACATCCCAGTATCCAGAGAAGGACACAACATGTTGACACACCCATGTCAACTTTGACACGCCCGTGTTGACACCCCTTACACGCCCGTATCCTCCAGCCGGGAAAAACCCAGGGCTCCAAAACCCATAAAAACACTTCCCATACCTATAGTGTTTTTGGGGCATTACAATTCTCCCCCTCTTATAAGAATTTCGTCCTGAAATTCACTAAGCACAAAACAAACTTATATACTATGCAAATATACTATTGTCCATACACATGGTTACAACAATACTACAAAAATAGCTCAGGAAATTCAGTACGCATGGCTTGTTCTTGCTCCCATGACAACTCCTCTCGGTCATAATTGTCCCATCGGATCTTGACCATCCCGACAGCTTTATTTCGTAGTTGTTTAACCGTCGTATCCTCGATCCGAATAGGCCTAACCTTCGTCGTCAGCCCATTATCGACAGATACTCGATCCGCATCAACCAACTGAGATGGCTCTTTCACTACTTTCCTTAATACCGAGACATGAAACACGTCATGCAAACCACTCAGTTCTGTTGAAAGAATTAACCGATAGGCAACCTCACCAACACGCTCTACCACTTCAAACGGTCCCAAATACCTCAGGCTCAGCTTTTTCAGACGCCGTATCCTGGACACGCCCTTGAATGGTTTAATATTCAGGTATACCCAATCGCCCACTACAAACTCTACGTTTCGGTGTTTGGCATTGTAGTACTTTGCTTGCCTGTCTTGAGCCACCAACAATCTTTCTCGAATCAACCGAATAGTCGAGTTAGCATCATCCATTTCTTTTCGCTTGTACAACTTTGATTCGCTAGTCTCCGCCCAAGCCAAAGGGGTGCGACACTTCCTACCGTATAAGGCATCAAAGGGCGCCATCTGAATACTAGCTTGATAGCTATTATTGTAGGCGAACTCGATCATATATAGATGATCTTCCCAACTCTTTCTGAAATCTAGTGCACACATTCGGAGCATATCCTCCAACGTTTTGTTGGTCCTTTCGGTCTGACCATCCATCTGAGGATGAAAGGTCGTACTGAAATGAAATTTCGTACCCAACAGTTGGTGAATTAGCTTCCAATCTCCCGAAGTGAAATGACCATCACGATCACTAACGATGCTACGGGGCACACCGTGCAATCGTACAATGTTATCCACATATAATTTTGCCAACTTGTCAACTGAGTCGTCCTTCCGATTCGGGATGAAGTGTGCACCTTAGTTAAACGGTCCACAATCACCCAAACTGCATCATTACCGCGTTGCGATCTCGGCAGCCCATGTACGAAATCCATCGAGATGTCATCAAATTTCCATATAGGAATAGACAACGACTTCAGAAGACCACCTGGACTTTGGCATTCAGCCTTTACCAAGGCGCATGCCTGGCATTTCACAACATAATGTGCTATATCCTTCTACATTCTAGGCCACTAGAACATTTTCTTCATATCCTTATACATCTTCGTGCTCCTGGCGTGAATTGAATATTTTGTGAAGTGGGCTTCATACATCAATTCTTCACGAATTTTACCCCTACTTGGGATGCACAAACGCCCGTCTCTTCGCAAAAGTCCGTCCTCAAAAGAAAACTGAGAATCTGAACTCTCCACTGCATACCGTTGTTGACTTTCATCAAGTTCTGTTGCCTGTCGAACTCTATCTGTAAGGTCACACTGTACCTCTGTCCAGTTCAAACACGCCTTTATAGTGGAATCCTTGTCAACACAAGAAATGTATAAGACTTCCCGTTCTCAAATTAGGCTTTCATCATGCATTAGCAACCAATTAGCCCTTGCCGGAGTCCTACGACTCAAGGCATCCGCGACGACATTCCCCTTACTGGGAGTGTAGTGAATCTGAAAGGTGTAGTCTCCAAGAAACTCCATCCACCTTCTCTGTCGCATGTTGAAATCCTTTTGATCCAACAGATACTTCAGTCTCTTATGGTCCGTGAATATATCCACTTTCATGCCATATAAATAATGACGCCATAGTTTAAGTGCGAATATTACCGCCGCCAACTCCAAATCATGGACGGGGTAATTCCGTTCGTACACCTTCAACTGGCGTGAGCCATAAGCTATCACCTTCCCAAACTATGGAAGAACGTAGCCTTAGCCGCTCCCTGATGCATCACTATACACTTCAAAGCCGTCCAAACCACATGGTGATGTCAAGATTGGCGCCGTGGTCAACCGACTATTTAGCTCCTCGAAAGCTCGTGCACATTCGGGCGTCCAAACGAACTTTTGATCCTTCCTCGTCAGTGTGGTGAGAGGCAAGGCTATCCGCAAGAAATTCTCTAAGAAGCGCCTGTAGTAGACCGCCAGTCCAAGAAAACTCCTGACCTCCGCCACAGTAGTAAGAACAGGCCACTCCCTTATAGCAGCAATCTTAGCCGGATCCACCGCAATGCCCTCTCCACTAACCACATGGCCAAGGAAAGCCACTGACGATAGCCAAAATTCACACTTAGAGAACTTGGCATAGAGCTTGTTCTTCCTCAGGGTGTGCAGCACCAACCGCAAATGATTTGCATGATCATCTTTAGTTTGAGAGTATACGAGGATATCGTCGATAAAGACAATTACAAACAGATCCAAGTATTCCCTAAACACCCGATGCATTAAATCCATGAATACCGATGGAGCATTGGACAGCCCAAACGACATTACCGTGAACTCATAGTGACCATAACGTATTCCGAACGCTGTTTTGGGTATGTCACTTTCACGAACTCTCAACTGATAATAACCTGACTTCAAATCCAACTTGGAGTATACAGTCGAGCCAAATAACTTGTCAAACAAGTCGTCAATCCGTGGAATCGGATATTTGTTCTTTTCCGTTAGCTTGTTTAGTTCTCTGTAGTCAATACATAGACGCAAGCTACCGTCCTTCTTTTCACAAAGAGAACTGGCGAGCACCAAGGTGATTGACTTGGACGTATGTAGCCTTGCTCTAATAGTTCCTGTAACTGAACCTTCAACTCTGCCATTTCCTTTGGCCCTACTCGATATGGCGAGCGGGCCACAGGTTTCGCACCTGGTACCAACTCGATAGCGAAGTCGATCTCCCTTTGGGATGGTAATCTTGGAAGATATTTCGGAAACACATCAGCAAACTCTGACACAACCGACACCTCACTAATACTGTCCTTAGGCTCCACAGCCTCTATAAGTGTGAAGAATAACTCTGCACCCTTCTGAACTGCCTTAACGACTTGGAGGGCAGATAATAGTATCATACTCGTCCCTCGCATGCCATTGAACTTAGTCTCTTGTTCGGTATTCTTACCCAGTGTAACCTCTTTGGAAGTGCAATTTATACTGCCATGCTGCTCTGAAAGCCAGTCCATACCAAAGATAATATCGAACTCAGATATCGGTAGCACTGATGCGTTCACCAAGAAATCCCGACTTCCTATCTTTACTTCCACACTACACGACTTGTCCGCGCACAACACACATCCATTAGGTAGGAGCGCCTTAATACTGTCTGCCATGGTCCGTGTAGGTACCCCGATCCGTAAGACAAAGTCTTCAGACAGAAACGAATGTGAGGCACCTGTATCGAACAGGGCTCTTGTCGGATGGTCCCATATAAGGACAAAACCTATATTACCAAAATTAAAACAAGCACAACATAAGGCACAAAGTAAAACTACAAACTACCCATACCTGTGACGACGTCAGCCTGTTTGATAGCCTCTTGTTGCCCGAGATTGAAGACCCGGGGCAGCACCTGCGATGCAGAAGACTCCATCACTTTCTTCCCTTTCTCCGCATACGACGCTCCCGCCTTCTTTTCGCCCTTTGGAGGGCCAGAGCGATAGTCACAAGCAAAGTGCCCCAGCTTTCCACACGTGTAACAAGCTCGAGAACCATATCCAGAAGATACCTCTGTCACAACATCTGAAGGGGCTTGTCCAGCAGATTTGAACCTCTTTCCCCATCTCTTACGGAACCCAGACTTCTCCGGACGCGGCGTCTTGAACTCTAGCTTTGTCACTGCCAAGTTCCTCTTGCCCTGTGTCCTCTTCAAGTCCTTCTCCAAAGACCTAGCCGTACAGACAAACGCTTGAAATCCTTGGCTCACAGAACTCGAGAGAAAAAACCATAGCTCATCCCGCAGTCCTTCATAGAATCTACTGGTCTTACGCTCCTCTTCGACAAAGATAGATCCTGTATAACGTCCCAGTTGAGTAAACCCATGGAGATAGTTATCCACGCTCTTTTCTCCTTGCGTCAGCCGTTGAAACTCCATTTCCATACCAATCCTTTGCGCTGTCGGCAAATGCTTTTCCAAGAACAACCGAGAAAACTCCACCATCGAGACCTCTGTTAACTATCTGTCTGCCAAGTGATGCAGTTCGACCTCATCCCACCAAAGCCGAGCCTCTCCCTCCAGCAGGAAGGTGGTTAACGTTACCTTCTGCTCCTCCTCAACCCTGATTGCTGTCAAGATCCTTCTTATCCTTGAGAGCCAATCCTCCGCCTGGGCCGGCAAACCGGTCCCATCAAACGTTGGAGGATTGAAGCTCATGAACCGCTTCAGTTGTTGATCTGCTTCTCGGAGATCAACCACAACTTCTACCAGTTCTTGCCTTAGCCCAGCCTGATTTGGCACCACTGCAGGCCTCGCCTGTCAAGCCTGCTGATCATTCATCATAACAAGTACCGTCTCCGTAATCATACGAAATGTTTCAGCAGAAGGAGGAGGTGTGGGCATTTCCACTAGTGTCGCACTCTCATCGGAACGTTGGGGTTCTGACTGTCCTGCATGACTTCTAGTCACCTATATATGTAAGAAACACAACTTAGCGACTAAACAAAATGGCAAACAAACAAAAAGGAATACGCAGATTCCTCAAACAAGTGTATTTTTATTCCAAAGTGGACATTCTTGAGTTCATTTTGTATTATAACGACAGCACTTACACGTGCTCGCCACCCCTCAAAAGAATTCGCCCACGAATTCTGAAGAGAAAGACCTACAAGCTGATACCAAATTGTAACATCCATACCCATTACATGGGATATAGTAGAAGGTCCGGTCGGGGCCCCACACCATATTCCACGAACAGACGGAGAGGTCACTTTATAATATCAAAACTACCAACGATTCCTAACACAGAGCATTTTAGCGGAAGCTTTATGGTTGAAAACTTTGAACTCAAGAATAACAACAGAAATGTCCACTACTAACAATTAGGAATGTATACAACCCAATACACAAGGTACATGGCCTTATGGCCTTACAAGTTTCTCTTAACAGGAGTGTAGTTTACAAACATCGCCTCGCAGGCCGGCCACACATGAACAAGAGTAAAGTAAAGTAAGCCTTCAAGGGCAGCAGCGCAACCAGGGCTTCGGCCCGCTATTTCCCGCTTGGGTCTACTCCACCTACAAGAAACAATCCACCAAGCGGCAACAAATAAGGCAACGGTTTGCATTCAGCTGACCAATTATAACAACCCTGCCCCTGGCACGGGGCAGCGAGATTCCTTCCATGCAAAGCATTTTATTAACCAGCATATGTATACTACAATCCACTACGGTTGTGCACAACCACAATAACCAAAACATAACAAAAACGTTGGAACGACGGCCCGATGCTCCGTGCACTCAGGGCACCTTAATGGTGTACCGAAAAATCCAGGGTCCCACCACTGATTCAAGGTCTCTCTACCTTACAGTCAAAAATGAGCATTCCTAGTCTTTACGGCTTGCAGGCTTAAGACTCTCGCTATGAGATCCTAACAGGGACTTAAGCACCCAAGGTTAGACAACCATAACGCGGGTACAGATCCGCCTTGCCCGTTGCTCATCATCGTCAGTCGTCACACCAGACTGATGCGGGTACAACATCTCCTTGCCTGTTCGCCACCAAGGATTTTAGTTGTAGCACAACAGCCCAACAACACACAACATGGTACTCATGACCATACGAGTTGAACACCAAGTATCAACTCTCACATTTTCTCGGACTTCCTCCAGTACTTCCTGCTGCACCAAGCCATAGGTATTGATCAAGGGACTCCATACAAACATTTAATGAACACAGAGTCTTCTCCGATTTGCAAACAAAGCATCACCAATCCGTACTTCTCACTTCTGGATGGGCTTCACACAGAATGCCTGACCGTACTACTCACTTCCGGTTCTAATGCAACAAAGCAAGGGATGAACCACCGATCCCACGAGAATCATTTCGCGTTCCACCTTTTGGTGGAGGATTCCTATGCAAATGCAGGAAAGAAGGACTTCACATGTCCGAGTGGAAAATCGTTACCCTTGTAGCACGTTTTGGCGCCATGGAGAAAAGTACATGGTTGGAAAGGACTGCAACGCTCTTGCCTCCGCGAATCTGAATTCGGTATGCGATTCGGACAACCGTAGCACCACCGACGGCCGGATTCCTCTTCTCTTACCTCCTCTTGCTCTCCCATCTCTCTTCTCCTTAGAAAGAGAAAGCTAAAGATGAAATGAGGAATAAGTTCCTCATTCCTGTCCATAAACCATCAGGAGGCAAGGCAGGGACGTTGGATCGTATTTAATAAAAACGAACGGCCCAGATTAACTCTAAAAATCATTTCAGATGGCCGAACACGAATTTGCACACGGCCGTATGCCTGGCCGTGTGCCCTGCTTGCACACGAAATCGTCGATCCAGAGCAGGACACGGGTTGAGACACGCCCGTGTCGCCCATACTGGCACGCCCGTGTCGGTGGGCGTGTTCCATAACCGCTCTTTGGAACCGACACGACCCTTAGTGGACACGGGTCCTGATACGCCCGTGTCAGGAGTGACATGGCTGTGTCGAACACGACATACCCGTGTACCGAGCCGTGTACACGCCTCTCGACACAACCTAGTTTCCAGAGAAGGAAACGGTATGTTGACACGCCCGTGTCAACTTTGATATGCCCGTGACCTCCAGCCGGAAAAACCCAGGGCTCCAGAACCCATAAAAACACTTCCCATACCTATAGTGTTTTTGGGGCATTACAGGGGGAGCGTTGCTCCAAGTGATTCTTATTCAGGTAGCAAGGGGAGCGATGTTCCGAGCAGTTCTTGTTCAAGATCAGAGGCTTCTGGTTTAGGTAGCAGGGGGAGCGTTGCTCTAGGTGATTCTGGTTCCAGTGCGGTGGCTTCTTGTTCAGGAAGCAAGGAGAGCATTGTTCCGGATTTGCCCGAGAACGGAGCTAGTTCAGGAGCAACGGAGGTGGTTAGCCGTGATCAAACTCTTCGGAGGTCGAAGAGGGTCATCAACCCACCAGTTCGATATTGCGGAGGAAACACGGTGAGCTTGGTCTCATGTTTTCTTGCAGGCCCTCAGATCGAGCAAGGATCTTCTAGTTGTGACGACACCACTGTAGTCAAGGAGGTGAATGACGCCAAGGCTGAGGAGGTGACTAATCTCAGAGGAGACGAGGCTTGGGGCCTTGTGCCCAAGATCGTTGGTGATACTCCTGTGATGCACCAGTGGAGGTCGAGGCTAAAGAAGAAGGCAGAGGGAAGCATGGCTCCCTTTGGGAGATGCTGGAGGGATCCCTCATGGTCCAGGATATGCAGGACAGGGACTATGCCTCGAACATCTTCTCGAAGGTGCTATCGGAGGGGCCAGGTGCAAGGTTACGAGAACTGCCGGGGTTGCTCACTACTTCTCACTTCAAGGGAGAGTGTTGAAAATGGTGAAGTGAAAGTGGGTGCAACCTGTCTGCGCGGCCTATACGGACAAGACTGGCGGTTAGCCAGGTCGGCAGAGTTGTTGCAGTTAGCTTGTTCTTTGGCGGTCTGGGCGGTCTGTTTGCGCGGACTATGCAGATAGAGGCGGCGGCCTGCCAGGCCGATTTATGCTCAGCCAGCAGTTTGGTCCCAGAAGGTAACCGGGCGGATAGCTTCTCTATCCGCGGAGTCCAGCAAGGAGCGGACTGGACTGGAGCTCGGCAAACCGGCATGGCAGACGCCTTGGTTTAGCTTTGGTGGCGCGGCAAGCGGAAGCCGCAGAGTTCGCCGGATAGAGCGGATAGGGCTGGAGCTCGGCAGACTGGCATGGGAGTTGCCTTGGTTTAGCTCTGGTGGAGCGGCAGGTGGTAGCGGCAGAGATCGCCAGTTAGTGTTGACTGGTGGAGTTTGTCGGGATTGGAGGACTGCTTCTAGTGTACACCAGTAAGTGCGGACTGGCCCTTGTGTCCAGTGGCGTGGACTTGGTTAGTTTTGAACCAAGTCCAGGTTTGGCTCAGTCTGGTAAGATCGCGCAGTTAAGCGCATACTGCTTCTCAGTCTGCCAAGCTCGGCATCAGTGCCATGCGCCTTGGTTGCGAGCTTGGGGTACGTGGACTGGAGGTGAGTCCGCAGGGCGCGCGGTCTCGAGCAATGTCCGCTGATATGCGGACAAGGTATTGCTGTAGAGTTCGGCTGTCTAAGTCTGGCTAGGCCTTTGACGACAAGGCAGATAAATGTTGCTGTCCAGCCTTGGTAAAGCTACTTGGCGGGCTGGCTATCCGGGTCAGGTTGCGGAGGACTGGATGTGTATCCACGACTTTGTAGATACACATGGTTCTTGCCGCGGGATGGGGGCGGTTATCCTATCGGCTAGGGCGGTGACCACACTCCTCATCGTGCCTATAAATAGGACCCCCTATCACATCAATTAAATGTGAATGAACAGTAAGTGAACTCGCGGATAGTTGCTGCGGACTAGATTTTTGTATCCACGCGATTTGAGAAGATTGACCAGGTTATGTTGTGCAGGTTGTGCGGATAGCACTGGAAGGCCATGACTTGGTTCTGACTGCGGTCAGGGACAGTGCGGACTCTGCGGATAGCAACCAGCGGTTAACAGTAGGTTGCGGGTTGTGGCTAGGCGGTCTCTCTTCTGCAACTAGTTTCCCGGTTCAATAAGATGTCCGCTTCTGACGACCTGTTCAGTTTGGCAGCAGCAGCTCGCGCTGTCTGGCGGCTAGGCGACCTGGCGGTTAGGCGGCTTGCAGATCGGTGGTTAGAGTTCAACATTGGAATAACGGGCAGTCCGCACGGCTTGGTTGTGGTCTGGATACTAGGCGGATTTCGCGGACTCCTTCGATCAGTGGTGCAGTAGCGGCTTGGCGGTCTCAGCGGACTCTTCGGTCTCTGAGACAGTCCGCCCGGCTAGTTTTGCCTTGTATTGTTTCTGCTTTTCCTTTGGGTATTTTGGCGAAATCATGTCTCGCCATATATGTCTTGCCTTGCAAATATTATTTAGTACAAGATTCTTGCTCTTCTGGTTTGCATCTGATTTATTTGAGCTCGGATAGGTTGAGTGTTCCTGTGGCTTGTTCCCGCTCTCCGCTATATCAAATTTTAACACGCCAGCGGCCATTCGCGGAGTTGGCTTTGACAGTGGACGCATAGTGGGATCCCTGTACGGGGAATCACATATAGCGATTGCGTGCGTGTTAGTTTTCCCATGATCTCATCAATTTAGTGGGGATTATAAAGAGTGGGCTAACTGCACCCCAATTTCCTATATAAATCATTACAACCTCATCATATGCCCCCAAAATTCTCGGTGCTTAGAACTGGAGTGTGAGAAGAGCGTGAAAAGTACACCAACTGAATGTTGTAGCATGAAACCACAAATAATCCCATGTTATACATTGTCATCCACTTATCAAGTAGGGTTGGAACCACCCAACAATCAAGAGTCTTAAGCAACTCCAATGTCCTCTCGTCTCCAAAATTTTTATTATATAACAAATTTTTTTGTGGACTTCACTTACTAAATCATGCCAGAATTGCATCCAATTATCACCCATATACAATGCTATGCTAATAACTCTGAAGACGAAATGCCCATCTCCCATAACATCCACTGCACCTACGATATGTGGCTGCACATGTAAAGACATTTGAGCACGTACTTTCTCTAAAATTCCACTTCTTGCAGGTATGATTTTTTTGTTGCCATAATCATTTTTGTAGCATTAATCATCTTTGTCTTTAATTTTTCTTGCTCTTGTAGAAGAACATGCTCAAAATGAGAAAGATCTCTTTTTGTGAATTTATACTCATCAACAAACTTTTGTACTTCCCTTTGGACGCCTTTTTATGTTTTGCCGGCATTTTAGACTCCATAGTTTGACTTGCTTCTTGTAGAAACACTTGATTAAAATTAAAATACCCACTATCACTGATGCATTTAAACAAGTATTGAATTGGAGTCCCACCATCTAATTGGTTTCGAAACAACTTGGCTTTCTCATTATAAATAGTTTTAATAATAGTTGTATTTTCTGGATTTCTTTTCTTCAATGATGATAATATTTTGTGTGGCTTAACTCCGACATTAAACATTTTTGCAATTATCTTCTGCTCGTTGTCATCTAACCTACCAATGTACGAGTGTGCTTCTAGATGAATAAATTCATGGTTATGAAAACCATAATTGACTTCAATCTTCCATTCATTATTATCTTCTCTACCACCTTTCAGTTCAAACTTGCATCCACAACGTTTTGAACTTGACTTTCTAATATTTTTCTTCACAAAATCTTTCTTCATTTAAACATCAATATATGATCCGGCGCGGTCACAACCTATAATTACTCTAAGTTTTGCTCATGACATGAGCTTATCTGCCCTCAAAATAATCAAAACAAATCCCAGATTTTTTGCTAGCGATTTGGCCTAATCAATTAGTTCTTCTTTGCTCGAAAAACTCATACTTGTGTAAAAATTCCAACATCAATCAAATTTTCTTGAGAAGATTCATCATTTGTCAATAATTTAACATCATTTGAATTCATTTTTAATCTAAAAAAATACATCAAAGCAAGAGAGACTGAGTGGATTGCTATTATACAAAAAGGACAGAAAAGTGAATAAGTAAGTGGTGATCCTTACAGGAGTGTTGATCTGGAAAACGCTCACGGAGGTGTCCTTGGGGGTTCCAAGAGTGCTAATCAGGTGCCGGAAGGTGGAGACAGCGGTGTTGATTTGGAAAACACCGGCGGCCACTAGCAAACTAGGGTTAGAGGTTGGGAAATATTTGAGAAATAAATGTAAAAAAGATTCACCGGAGGGCAAAGAGAAAGTCAATGAAGTCAAAATCACCGGAAAAGAAGGAATGAGCGGCCGGAAATCGATTCCGGCAATGCCTGCGGGCGGGCGAAACCATCCAGTGAAATCGGGAGGGGCGGCTGGGCGTCAGAGAAAGAATGACAGGGAGGGGATAGGAATATCGGTTTTTTGGGTTATATTTAGGAGTATTATTTTTTAAAAAAGGGGTATGAATAATCAATTTAGGAGTAGAAATATCAATTCCCAAAAATAATATCTAAATTAGATTTAGGCACTGTTTGGGAGGGAAAATTTTTAGGTGAGCCGTGCTCATAGTGAAAATATGAGCATTTAAATAGTCCTGGGCCCCCCATACTATAACCTCGGCGTGTTCTTCTACCCTAGCCCCCAAAAAAATCCCGCTTCCCTCTCTATCAGCTGATCTCCCCGGAAGCGGAAGCCCTGTTCTTCTACCCCGGTAGCCGAAACCGACTCACTGCAGAGCAACGTAGCCGAAACCCCCGTAGCCGAAATCCGTAAACCTCGCTGGAGTTTTTTCTTAGCCTTGTGCATCGTTGCTGCTGTCGTCGGCGGATCTCTTAGCAGAGCAACGTAGCCGAAACCCCCAGCAGAAATCCATGTTACTCGCCGGAGTTTCTTCTTAGCAGAGCACGTTTCAAAGGTATTCCTGCTTCCTCCCTCTGCATTTCTGATTCTTCTCTTGAATGCAATTGATGAGAATACCTGTGAACAGTGCTCTTGAACTCCTCGTCGGCATTCAGGAAGCAGGAATACCTGTGAAAAGTGCTCTTGAATGCATTTTTTGAGAATAGGGTTTCAGCATCCACGGCTTACAAGCTTGTTGGTTGCTGAAACCCTTTTTTTTGGCAGTTGCGTTTAGTGATTCCGGCCGGAAAAAAAATTTATATTGTAAGTAATTTTCCCTGCGCAATTCTAGCAGAGGTTTTTCCCCTTCAATCCCAATTATTATAGTTTTTTTAACTCCAGTTTGCTTCCTAATGAACTCGAGCAGGGTTTGATTTCTGAATGGTTGTGGCTGAGATTCGTTGGATATTAGTGTTTGTAGAGCTTACAAAACATGTTCTAATGAATTTTTATCGAACCACCATTGTATTTGTGTCTTAGAAATCTCAATATCCGTGATTATTTTTGAAACTGTAGTGGCAAATGCAGAATACTTTCCTCCTGCAAATGCAGAATACTTTTGAAACTGTAGTAGCTTAGAAAACATGTTGTGGCAAATGCATATTACTTTTGAAACTGTAGATATCTAAATTTGAATACTTTTGTTCCCAACTTTTTATCCAGCAGAATTTTAGTGCTCAGCAGAATTTTAGATGTCTGGACGTACAACTGGAACTTATTTAAATAGTAGATGTGCCATATCTACGTTCAAGAAGATTGTTGAGCCTCTCTTGGGCGCCTTGTCGGAAGTATCAGAAAATCGTCTACTAGATGCCGGTCTGATGCAGTTTTTCTTGATTGAACAACAGGAAAAACGGCACCTGAATTGCTCTACAAAAATAAAACAGGATTAATTGAATGCCTCAACTCAAAATGAAACAGAGGATATGAATCTGTCTGAATATGTACAACACAATTATTCCGGCCGGACGACCAGAACTGAAGTGTAAGACAATATACAATATCATAAATTCCGGCCGGAGGGCAGGTACAAGAGGGAAAAAAATAAACTTTCTGCTGCACTTCAGAAAGTTTCCCAGCAAAAAAAAGGCACGGCTCAACTAAAAATTTTCCCTTTCTACGGCCTTACAAGCTCAACCAGCAAAAAAAAAAGGAGTGGCGGAAGTACCGGAAATGGTTGAGCCTCATCCTCTTGCTTTTCGTCAATATTGGGCGCGCAGTCCACCGAACCCGTCATCCTCTTGCTTTTCGACAATGCCGACGGGAAGCTGGATATTTTCCGGCTACCGGGGGAGAAGAACACGCCGACGTGAAGCTTCCGGGGAAATCCGGAAATGGGAAGCGGGGGTTTTTTTTTGGGGCTGGGGAGTTATAGTATGGGGGGCCCAGGACTATTTAAATGCTCATATTTTCACTATGAGCACGGCTCACCTAAAAATTTACAGTTTGGGAGGACTTATTTTCACCAATCAAACCGTATTAATCGGAACTTAATTTTAAAATAATAGTCCCCAAACGGAGCCTAAAACGGATGTTTTAATGGTTTTTTAGGGTTTTTTTATTGTCACGGCCACAACTTAAAATTTTAAAATAATAGTAATTCACTAATTTGACCATAAACGTTGGCATCCATTTCCCAAGTACCAACCTACCTCTTCATCTGTTCTTCTGCACCCTGCCTCTACAATGGCTCCGTCCACGACACCCACACGACACCCCGCCTCTACGATGGCTCCGTACACCACGGCCGCCCCAAGATCAAACCACCGCGCCGTCCCTTTTCACACCTCACAGGGCATCCTCCCCACTCTTGCCCAATTTGCTCACCCAGCTGGCTCCACTAACCCCGTCCCTTCTTCCGCAGTTGGAGACACTCACGAAAATCGCTAATCCTTCTCCTGCGCGCGACTTCTCATTGGGCTGCTGTAGTAATGACTTTACTCCCTAGTTCCAACCAACACTCTCCACAACCCCCATTCTCAAGGAGAAAGTATTGGGTTAGTTCACTTACTTTTTTTTTTGGCTCGAAATGCATATATGTTCAATTTTTGTTACTAAAAAAAAATAAAATTACTATTTTCATTTTGGGCGGAGCCCGCGACTGTGGGAGGCGGCCGCGAGAGGCGGCCGCGGGAAAGGGGAGGCCGGGCGCATTGCCCCTTGCGGGCGGATCCCGCGGCCGCGGCAGGTGGCAGCGAGGAAGGGGCGGCCGGGAGCGCCGCCCCTTGCGGATGGAGTCCGCGGCCGTGGGGAAGGGGCGGCCGGGCGCGCCGGCCCCTTGCGGATGGAGTCCGCGGCCGTTGGGAAGGGGCGGCCGGGCGCGCCGCCCCTTGCGGGCCGCGGCCACGGGAGGTGGCCGCGGGGAATGGGCGTCCGGGCATTGCCGCCCCTTGGGGGCGGAGCCCGTGGCCGCGGCAGGAGGCCGCGGGAGGGGTCGGCTGGGCGCGCCGCCCTTTGTGGGCGGACCCCGTGGCCGCGGGAGGCGGCCGCGGGGAAGGGGCGGCCGGGCGTGGCCCCCCCTTGCGGACGGGGCCCGCGGCCACGGGTGGTGTCCGCGGGGAAGGGGTGGCCGGGCGCGAGCCGCCTGGCGCCGGCAGCGGCGGTTACTCGAAAGGTGGGCGAAGTGGGATCGCGTGCGCGACGGTTTCCCCATGATCCCCAATTGAATAGTGGGATCATGGGGGAGTGGGCTAATCGCGCCCCGAGTGTTTTATAAAAGGGACTTGACCCCATCAAGTATATTAAAATAGAAATACCGTAAATACTTATTGTAATAGACTATATAATACTATATAACATACTATAATAGTACTATATATATAGCCTATATACTATACTATTATAATAAAGTATACTATATAATATTATAGTATATAGTAAAGATATACTATAATACTCTTTTATTGTACTATATAATATTATACTAATATTATACTATACTATATGTCTATATCCTAGTATGTCTATATGTTATAGTATAGTATATAATATAATATATATATTATTATATTAAACTAATACTATAATATTCTATATAATATTATAGCCTATGACCTATAGTCTATACTATATACTATAATATGGTTATACTATATTTGAAATAGATGTATATCTAGATTCATTTCTTGTTCATAATTGGCCTTTTTAGATGTTTTAGAACATTAAAAGGCTGAGCTAGTTACTGTGTTTTTTTTTTATCTAGTAGTAGCAAAGAATTTTGCTGGGACTATTAACTGCCATGTTTTCTGTCATTTACTATCCCATTATCATTTTAGCACAACAATTGCACGAAGCTAGAAAGTAACTTTAAAAACTTTGTTATTTTGTTTTATTTCATAAACTCTTAACATTTTTGCATCTTTAAAATTTCTATTTTTTTACAAAACTCTATTTTTAACAAACAGTTTTTATGCACTGCTTTTTGAACATCTCTGCAAACTCCATTTTACACAAATAGATTTTTACTGCAAACTCTATTTTTCAAAAAAACAGCTAATTTTTCAAACTCTATTTACTTCAGCAACAATCGAAACAAACGGAGGCTTAATCATCTTCTCCGTTTGTTTAAAGTTCAACAACTAAAAAAAATCAGATTCAGATGCTATGATACTAGTTTGAAATGTTAGTATATACTAACATGTCTTTTTTTGAGATGCATGTTAGCTAGGAAGTTGAGTGAGATCTTTAAATAGGAGAAGCTGGACTGTCTTCTTCCTTGCTCACGGGTTAAGGTTCACCTCCATGTATGGTGCTTAATGAATGCTGTGTAGAACCAAAGAGCATTGATTTGAGTAATTCATCATTTTTTGGTTATTGTTGGCTGTATGTGCCAACCATGCATGGATGGGAGGGGGGGTCTTATTGTGTTGATCCACTTTAATGGGTACATTTTCACCCGTTAAGAGTCAACCTACGTGGGGTCAGTGAGCCCACTTGGTACACCGAGTTTAGTGGGGCCCTCTTGTAGGCACCACCATGAAAACTATTTTTGTATGTAATAATCAAGTTTGACTTTAGGAGGTTTTTTGACTTGGTCAACCCAAGTCGGTCCTCGGCCCCCCCTTGGGTCAATGAGTCAAAGGGAAACAATGCGGGTTCCGACAGTTTGGTTGAGTCTTGGAGAAGGTTCATGTTTATCACTTTAAGTCCATGTTGACCAAGAAGGTCAATTTGGGTCAAGCTATGCTTGAGTGGGTGCCATGGGTTATTAAGGTCAACTTGAGTTTTGGTCGAGTCTAATGACACCCATGGTAAGATATGGTACATCAAATCTCAAAGTGGCTACTTGGGTCAGCCAGGGGAACATTTATTGTAGGTTCCTACAAAAACTTATTTAACATAAGGCATGAGTACATCCCTGTGGCCAACGTTAATGTTGCTCGGCCAAGGTTACTGTTAATTAGGCCAACAAGGCTTAGTTTCCCAATTACAAGGAGCTTTGAATGTTGGATTACCCATCTAATAAACAAAAAAATTCTCCCTGAAAATTAGAGTGGGTCATGAGGTTTGAAGCAGAAGGGAGAGAGAGAGAGAGTTGTACCCATGGTGAATAGATTGGGTACTTCTCTCATATCAAGTCTTCTGGTTCCCATGTAAATTCTTCCACTGTACCTTGATGACAAGCGTCTTCCTCCTTCTCAAAACATGAGTCTCAGTGTCAACGATCAAGAAAGTTTCAAGGAAAATTGAACGATTTGGTTGTACTGGTTGGATGATTTTATTGTACTGGTTGGTCAACTGATTGTACATATTGATCTGGTCGTAATAATTCACGTCGTAATGATGATACAAGGAAAGTATCTTGCAAACCACCAAGCTATGTAGGAAGATCTAGTATGTAGGCTATATGATCGATTTTTTCCAGTATAACGCATAGACCCATATACTGTGGACCGAGTTTCTATTGTCTGCGAAATTGAGAAATACCGTGCATTGATCGGATCTTCAGAATTACTCAGCCGTGTACATCAAACACTACTTCCTCCTTCTCAACATCATAGTACTTAGACTGGTGGCTCTGAGCGTCCAATAATCTATCCCAGATCAACCTGACATTCTGACAACAATAGTAATGTCGTCAATGTATACTATTCCCGTGTCTTGTGCGTCCTCACCTTGTGCCCAAGAAAGAGGAGTCTGACATCTTCTTTCGTACATAAACTCATCAGGAGTCATGCCAATGTTGACTTAATTATTGTTGAATGAGAACTCTATAAATCTATATGTGAAAAGAGTTGCTCCCACGGTTCTTGGAAGTCCTTGATGCATACATGGAGGAGGTCCTTCATAGTTTGATTGGTGCTCTCGGTTTGTCCTTCTGACTGTGATGGAAGGCATTACCGAACATCCATTTAGTGCATAAATAGGTCTACACCTTCCTCTAATCGTTGGCGATGAATCACCCACCACTATTTGTCACATTGCCCTAAGTAGCCTATGGAATCACATAATTTGTTCCATGAAGAGTCGAACAAGGACATCTATATTATCAACTTGTCAATTCGAGATGAACCTTCACCTTCGTCAAGTGATCAACAACAATACACATGGAGTCGTTCCTAGAGAGAACTAGACAACCCGTGAATGAGATCCATAGAGAAGTCCTCACATTTTCATTCAGGTATCAGATAAGGCTGTAGTAATCCTCAAAGGCTCTTGCACTCGGCTTTGACCATTTGACATGTTCTAGAATGCATCATAAAGGCAATACTATCAATCTTTATCTCAGGACACAAGGAGGTACACCAAAGGTTGACATGCATCTTAGTAATGTCAGGTTAAATAAAGTATTTGGTGCTGTAGGACTCTTGTAATGTCTGTCCCTGAGGTCACCCACGATGCATATGTAGACCCTACACTACACCTGAAGTGCAGTAGCCCATCCTTGTGTTTTCCCGTTTGCAGCGAGATGATGACATCCTCTAGTAAAGGGTCGTCAGGCTGAGCATCAGAACTTCTGTCACGAAGATCACACAGGATGCCCATCCAATATGGGTAATTCGTATAACCCAAGAGATGACATAGTAGTACTAAGGTGATGCCGAGTTGTTCCAATGATCCAACAAAATCTTCCATTGTGCCTTCGAATCAGAACCCAATGGCGGGTAGTCGGTGAAAATTGAAATCATAATCACCCAAGAACTCGAACCATCGACGTTGTTTGAGGTTGAGTTCCTTCTGTATAAATATACTTTAGAATTTATGATTTGAGTACACCACATACTTCACACCATATAAGTAATGCTTCCATGCTTTTAACGTAATGAGTACCGCCCCAAGTTGGAGATCGTGTGCATGGTTGTTACATTCAGGAAGCTTGAATTGTCCGGAGGCATAAGCAACAACCATCCCATAAGGTTGTCAGGATCGAGATTCAAGGTGAAATTGTTTCAAGGTTGGATCGGATCAGATTGTAGGATCGGATCGAGGATCGCAAGATCTAACAACATTCATAAATTAAGACTAAAAATATAAAATTAAATTTTGTATCATCAAATTCCATGCTCAATTAACAAAAAATCAATAAATTGAGCAGTATATGAATAATTATGTTAAATTTTTTTAAATAACTAAATTAAAAATATAATATCATACTAAGTTTACTTTCAGCTTCAGGTAGGACACCCAATGTCTACTCACAATAAAAAACAAATCTGAATTGATGGATTAGTGGAAGTTTAGAAGCAGGAAGACAAACCCAGACTGTTGGATTGCTCGTATGTTGGATGCAGGAAGCTTGAATTGTTTGTATACTGGATTTTTAATCGCTAGATTGCTCGTACACTAGAAATGAAGAGAAGACGTCGGCTTGAAAGTTGAAAGTAGGAAGCCACTGGATTACCAACCACTGGTTGATTGCTCGATCATACGAAAAAATATAAGATAAGACATTAACATCACTTGAAATGGAACCTAGTAAGGAAGGAAAAGGAAGACATTGCATGGGCTAGAAGCGCCCGAAGATGTCGCTCTTGACCTTCGTTTGCAGTCGATAATCGACCATTGGGATACGATAAAGCAACATTATATGATTTTGTGATGTGGTTGGGGGCGGGATTAGGATAATGTTAAGCAATGAGTTAAGGGCGTTGGACCGGTATAATGGGGTCATGATAGGGTTGGACATGTTTCTAGTTACCTTTTGCCGAACCGGTAGAATCAGGTCGGGATCGCGATCCTAAAGATCCTAAGATCCGGATCGCGATCCCATCCATAGATGTGTCAATTTAGATCCTAGATAAGATCCAGATCGATTTACAAAATCTGGATTGCAGGCTCGTAAGATCCTACGATCCGGATCGCGATCCTAATAGCCACATCAGTACATCACCCTATGAAGCATCAATATAGATTAGAAATCCTTCTTATCGTGAAGGTATACTCAGGATCAGTGTTGTGGGGAGTCGACTCCTTAGTTCAGTTAAAATAGCCTCACATTTGGGGTTCCACACAAGTGTTGTACATAGGTAGGGTTCAAAAATCTGGTTCATGATTGGCATGAATGCAAGTCCGTTGGTCAGTACAAAGGGTATTATCGTTAACTTCTAATGCCTATCACCTAAACCTAAACGTAGTTTTGGGAATGTCCTCCTTGACATTCCTTAACTGATTGTACCTTGATCTTAGATCCAATTTTAGATAATCCACGTTACTTATAGCCGGTTAAACAATTCCTCTATTCTCGGTAGATGGTAGGTATTTTTCACAATTAGTTGATTTGATTCTTAGTAGCCGTTACAATCCTTCTTTTTGATGAAGAGTACTGGTGTCCCCGGGGAGATGAGCTTGGGGTTACGAATCCTGAGTCCACCCGTTCTTGTACTTGGACACAGAACTCTATTAACTTCTTAGGAGCTATGCAATATGAGTTATGTGGTACAGGTCATGTACCTGGCTCCAGTTCGATTTGGAAGTCAACTTTTCAATGTGGCGGTGCTTTTGGAAGGCGATCGAGAAGTCTGGATAATATCCTACTCTAGGTACGTTAGCCAACTGTCTTAGGATCATCTACCATCTCGAAGTATAACACATATACTTCCTCTCCTTGTATTACAACCTTTATGGTAATGGAAAGAATGATATGAGAGGCATGCAATTTATCTTGAAATCGGGTTGTTGACCCATCTGGGTTGTACAATGAGACTTCATTAGCCAACATCTTCGTTTGTTTAAAGTTCAACAACTAAAAAAAATCATATTCAGATGCTACGATACTAGTTTGGAATGTTAGTATATTCTAACAGGTCTTTTTCAGAGATGCATGTTAGCTAGGAAGTTGAGTGAGATTTTTAAATAGGTGTAGCTGTACTGTCTTCTTCCTTGCTAACGGGTTAAGGTTCACCGCCATGTATAGTGCGGGTTAAGGTTCATCCCCATGTATGGTGCTTCCTGGATGCTGTGAAGCACCTAAGAGCATTGATTTGAGGAATTCATCATTTTTTTGGTTCTTGTTGGCTGTTTGTGCCGACCATGCATGGATGGGGGGCCTTATTGCATTGATCCATCCTTAATGGGTACGTTTTCACCCTTTAAGGGTCAACCTACGTGGGGTCAGTGAGCTCACTTGGTCCATTGAGTTTAGTGGGGCCCTCTTGTAGGCACCACAATAAAAATTGGTTTTTTATGTAATAACCAAGTTTGACTTTAGGAGTTTTTTTGACTTGGTCAATCCAAGTGGGTCCTTGGGCCCCACTTTTGTCAAATGAGTCAAAGGGAAACATTATGGATCCCATTAGTTTGGTTGAGTCTTGGCGAAGGTTCATGGTGATCACTTTAAGTCGATGTTGACCAAGAATTTCAATTTGGGTCAAGCTATGCTTGAGTGGGTCCCATGAGTTATTAAGGTCAACTTGAGTTTTTGGTAAGGCTACTGATGTCCATGATAAGATATGATAGATTGATAGCTTCAAATCTCAAAGTGGCAACTTGGGTTGGCCAGGGGAATAGTTAATGTAGGTTGAGTAACCTACAAAATTTATTTAACGTAAGACATGAGTACATCCCCAAGGCCAGGCTTAACGTTGCTTGGTCAAGGTTACTGTTAATTAGGCCAACAAGCCTTAGTTTACCAATTACAAGGAGCTTTGAATGTGGGATTACCCATCTAATAAAAAAAAAATTCTCCCTGGAAATTAGAGCGGGTCATGAGGTTTGAAGGGGAAGGGAGAGAGAGAGAGTCGTACCCGCGGTGAATAGATTGGGCTTCTCTCATATCAAGTCTTCTGGTTCCCATGTAAATTCTTCACACCCGTAATTATTCCACTGCACCTTGATGACAAGTGTCTTCCTCCATGTCAAAACATGAGTCTCAGTGTCAGTGATCCAAAAAGGTTCGAGGAGAATTGAATGATTTGGTTGTACTGGTTGGATGATTTTATTGTACTGGTTGGTCAACTTATTGTACATATTGATCCAGTCGTAATAATGCACGTCGCAATGATGATATATGGAAAGGATCATGTACTACCAAGCTATGTAAGAAGCTCTAGTCAGGCTACATGATCGATTCTTTCCAATACAACGTATAGACCCATATACTGTGGACCGAGTTTCTATTGTCTGCAAAGTTGAGAAATACCGTGTATTGGTCAGATCTTTAGAAATACTCGGCCTCTTACATCGAACTCTACTTCGTCCTTCTCAACATCATAGTACTTAGCCTCTTGTCTTTGAGCATCCAATAATCTATCCCAGATCAACCTGACAACAATTGTAATGTCGTTGTAGAAGAATGCTGAAACCTTGTATATACTTCTTCATTCTATAGTTACAAGTATGAATACAAATATATAGGGAGAGAAAAGAGAGAGGAGTCCCTTTTCAAGATGTGAGACTATTACATAAAGATGAAGAGGCCTATATGGGCCACTAAATTGTCCTTTACATTATCTTTTTCTAACACTCCCTCGCAAGCTGGAACGTACAAATCGTAGACACCCAACTTGGACAAGATTTGATAAAATAGAGTACTCGGTAGTACCTTAGTGAAAATATCAATAACTTGATCAGTAGCTGAAACATGTTTCAACTCCAGCTTTTTCATTTGAACCTTTTTCTGAATGAAGTGGCATTCAACTTCAATGTGTTTTGTTCTTTCATGGAAGAAAGGATTTTTAGCTATGTGTATAGCAGCTTGACTATCACAGAGTAAGGTAGCTGGTGAGGAAAGTTTTACTCTCATATCTCGTAGAAGACCCTCAAGTCATGTGAGCTCAGATACAATGGATGCCATCGAACGGTACTCAGCTTCGACCGAAGATCGAACAACCATAGACTGTTTTTTCTGCGTCAGGTAACAAGATGACCTCCGAAATATGTACAGAATCCGCTGGTGGAGCGCCGATCATCCAGGGAACCAACATAATCAATATCTGAATATGCAACTAATGTAGGATTAGAAGAGGAAGAAGTTTTGTATACCAGCCCTTGACCAGGGGTTATTTTTAGGCATCTCAGAATTCGTTTGAAAACTTGTAGATGAAACTTTCGATGAGAATGCATAAACCGGCTGACAACCCCAACATCAAATGATATGTCTGGTCTTGTGACTGTTAGATAGATTAGTTTTCCAACCAGACGTCGATAGTATTCTGGATTTAGAAGGAGAAGATCTTCTTCAGAGGCATGTGCACAAAGCTTGTGATTGACATCCATATGTGTATTAATCGGCTTGCATCTAGAGTAGCCAACATCCTGAAGAAGGTCAAGACAACACTTCCGTTGGGATAAGAAAAGGTCATCAGGACGTCTTGCAATCTCAAGGCCAATGAAGTATCGAAGGTTTCCCAAATCTTTTGTTTGAAACACAGAACTAAGGTGCTGTTTGACTGCTTGTATTCCCTTTGCATCATCTTCTGTGATTAGAATGTCATCAACATATATTAGAAGGAGAATCGTTCTTGTTGTCTTATGTCGAGTGAACAGAGAAAAATCTGCCGAACTCCGAGTAAAGTCAATTTCCCGAACAGCCCTACTGAACTTATCGAAGCATGCCCGAGGAGATTGTTTGAGACCATAGATCGACTTTTTGAGGTGACAAACTCGGGGCTCCCCCGTGGTCTCAAACCCGGGAGGCTGTTGCATGTAGACAGTCTCTTGAAGATCGCCATTTAAAAAGACATTTTTGATATCCAGTTGATGTAAGGGCCACTGACGATGCACAACCACAGAGAGAAGGACACGAACCGTATTGAGCTTGGCCACGGGAGAGAACGCTTCCTCATAATTGAGGCTCTATTGTTGAGTAAATCCGCGAGCCACCAGACGGACTTTAAGACAGTCAATTGTCTCATCAGGAGCATGCTTGATGACAAAGACCTATTTACAGTCAACATGAGTCTGTCCTGAAGGAAGAGAGACCAGATCCCACATGTGATTAGCCCAGAGGGATGTCATTTCTTCGTCCATGACCGCCCCCAGCTCGGATGTTGGAGAGCCTCCTGCACAGAGTTAGAGGCAAAGATAGAGGATAATGTAGTGACAAAGTTCTGAAGTGCCGAGGACAGACAATGTAAGAATACATAATTTACCATGCGATGGGCTGTGGAGGCAGGAGTTGGGTCAACAGGTCGTAGAGTGCCAGAGGTTGAAGCTGACTGCAGTGGGGCGGTGGAACGAGGTGGTCGACGAGTGTAGACACAAAAAAGAGGAGGTTTGTGGAGAACAAGAGCGTTGGTGGGAAGTGGTGGTGGTGGATGGGATGTAACTGGGACGACAGACCGTGGTAATGATGGTGGTAGAAGTGGTGGTGATGAAGTTGAGAAAAACGGTTGATCTTCCAGAAAGGTAACATCTGCCGAAACAGTTACCTTACCGGTAGTGAGAGAGTAACAAACATACCTTTTTTGAATACGGGAATAACCAACGAACATATGTTTGGCGGACCGAGGATTGAGCTTGTCAGTGGAGGGACCACGATGATGAACATAGCAAGTATAACCAAATATGCAAGGGGTGAGAGGGAATGGTGGTATGGAAGGAAAGAGGAGGCTGAATGAAGTGCCGTTATTGAGGACGGAGGAGGGGAGACGGTTAATGTGATAACATGCCATCAAAACCGCAAAGTGCTAATACGCCTTGGGAACTTGCATTTGAATCATGAGGCAACGAACAACATCAAGGAGATGTCTATTTTTGCGCTCAACCACACCGTTTTGTTCAAGAGTATAAGCACACAAAGTTTGATGAATAATCCTAAATTCAGAGTAGAGATTATCGAACTCATGACTAGTGTATTCACGAGCATTATCCGTCCGGAGTGTTTTTAATTTATCTGCAAACTGTGTGTGTGTCTCAAGCACAAATGCACGGAATACACGAGGAAGCTCGGAGCGATCACGAAGTAAGTACAACCAGGTCATTCGAGAATAATCATCAATAAAAATGATAAAATAACGATAACCGGACACATTTGTTATTTTATACGGGCCCCAAACATCAGAATGAACTAACATAAAAGGAGCAGAGCTCCAGGTACAATGTGAAGGAAAAGAGGAACGATGTTGTTTCCCCAAAATATTAGAATCACATGTAAAAGCCGGAAGCGGAACACCAAGATGAGCTTTCTTGAGAACTGTAAGAGGAGCATGCCCAAGACGCCGATGCCAGTCAACAGAGGAGACAAATGAGAGAATGGTAGGAGAAACATCAAGAAGGTAGAGTCCGTTTTGCAGTCGTTCTTTACCAATGATACTCTGCGTCCTGTGATCCTGCATCAAAAAAGAAGAAGAGGTGAATGTGATAGAGCAATGCAAAACAGCAGTTAGACAACTAACATATGGTAAATTAAAGGGAGAGCCCGAGACATGGAGAGCCGATCAAAGAGAAATAGAGGGATTGAAGGGTATATCAGCATAGCCGGAGACAGGAGCGAATATTTTACTTGAGCCATTTACTGTAATTTATTTTAAACTTTTTTACTGCGTAAGATCTCTTTGAGATTAAAGTTGTAGGGTTGTGTTGTCACTCTGAGTGTAAGGATGTACAAAGGGCCTGAGTGTAGGACTCTGCTGTGAGTCTGAGTGTTGGATTCTAAGAGAGAATCTGAGGTAGGAGATCATCTGGATATCTGAGCTGTTTGAGTGTTTGTATTCTGAGGTAGAGCTGTGGACAGCCTGAGGTAGGACTTGCTGAAGTCTGAAGTAGGGTCTTGCTGAAGACCTGAGGTAGGATCCTGCAGTAGATTTGAGCTGTAGGGTCTTTGATCTGAGAAGTTGGAGGAGTTTATCGAGTCTAGCACACTGCTAGATATGTGATGAGGGACAGTGGATGTACCCATACTCTGGAGAACTACTATAAATTATGTGTGCTTCTTTTTGCTGTGGTTTAATTTCTGTATTTTGCAGTAATTAGTTTAAATAACTCAAAAAGGCTAAAATCAGCAAAACACCTATTCACCTCCCTCTAGGTTATTTAGACTACCCATATTCTTTCAAGTGGTATCAGAGGTAGGTTGGTTGAGTTGAAGCTAGAAGCCCGACTTCACCTAGAGTTCGGACCTAAGGTCGCAGCTCACACCTACTCTTCCGGAACCCCTTTCTCGACGTGAGTCTTGGAACTAGAAACAGACCGCGGGTTTTAGCTTGGAGGTCCCACCTCTTACCCGGAAGAATTAGAAGTTCTTCCCCTCCCTAGCCAGTGCTGAGCTAGGTGCCTTGGAGGAAGAAGAATAAGTTAACCAACACTCTCTTCTTCTCTCTCTCTTTTTCCTCCCCCCTCAAGACACCTTATCGGTCTATTTATAGACCTTTGAGTTTGACCTGCCAATAACCAAATTGAACCGACCTGAAATTACCAAAATACCCTGGGCTGGGTCTGCCAGCAACCAAACTCCGCTGTTCTGAAGTGTTATACGCAGACCCCAAAGGGCAAAAAGGTAAAATTACTTGGGGTAAAATAGTAAAACCCCCACTTGGGGGTAGGAAAGTAAAAACGTCTTTTTCTCATATGGCGAGTGAGAAAATATCTGGCGGGCGAGAGGAGCCTATCAGCTCGCCTCGCGAGTGCCCCGCCTCGCGAGTACTCCGTCTCGCTACAAGAGGTCAGCATACGCCGCGAGAGCCGTCTCGCCACAAGAGGTCAGCATACGCCGCGAGAGCCCTCTCGCCTGCTCTGGTGCTCCCATCTCGCCTATTATGTTTTGCCTTTTTGGAGTACCGGGGAGTTAACCCTATGGTCCTACTCACCTCTGCCATCCTCTCTCCCCTAACTCAACACTTTTATTTGAGTTGCCTCCTGCGAGCCCGAGGTTGTACAGGTTGAAAAGGACTTAACAACCTAACCAAGTTCCTATCAAGGGTAGTTTGTCAATCACCATGACTTCCAGTGAAGGCTTTAAAGAGATGAGCTTTATGAAGCTTCCAATATGCCGAAAAGAAAACTTTAAGATCTGGAAGCAGAGTTAAACTATTCATGAAGGCTTCAAATTCAAGAATCTATGCCACTGTTGAGGAGGGACCATTCATCCCCATAAATGTCTCCTCTATTAACTCACACCAGGAAATCACACCAGGAAGTTCCAAAATTGTATTCAGAAATGAATATGGATGAAATAGTTCTGGCCACTATGGACAAGAGGGCCAAGAACATAATAGTGAGTGTTATAGATGACTCAATCTTCCAAAAACTCATTCACTGTCAAACTGGCAAGGAGATGTGAGATACCCTAATTATATATATGGAGGGTACCGAGGAGGTTAGGGATGATATAAATTTCTTTCTAAACCAAGAGTATGAGGCATTTAGGCAAGAGAAGGAAGTCTCCATTGCTGAATGCTATGAAAAGTTCTTCAAAACTGTAAATGAGCTGATAACACATGACAATGTCTTTATAAACTATGAACTTAATGATAAGTTCCTGAGGTCCTTTACTAGATAATGAGACAAAAAAATCTGTGTCATAAGGGAGATGAGGAATCTGACCAACATTCCTCCTCAAACTCTATTTGGAAAGTTGCTGTCGTATGAAATGCAACTTAACTCTAGGAAAGAAGAGGAGGGAGCTGACATGTCCCCTCAAAATAATAAATCTATGGCTTTCAAGACCACAAACATCAAGAGAAGCAAGGAGAGAATTGCCTCTCCTCCAAGAAGGGATGCCGACACTGAGACTTCTGAACTCAGCACCACTAAAGCTGAGCTAACTGATGGGGAATTTACAGCATTCTCCAAACATGATGTGAATCGAAACCTAGGGCTATAGTTTTAAACGATAGTAATAGGCGATCTCTTTAAACATTTGGCGCGAAAGGGAGTCACCGCTATTTTAAACGATTAAAATGACCTAAGCGTTGCAAACACTCGCAAAGCTACTGCATGATTATAGTGACGTCATGAGACATAATTCCACAGGCACAGTAATATAGTGGCGGGCACACATGACAATGGAAAATAAACGATAATCAGAAGTTAAGATTAGTCAGGCAAACTCTAATAATTAGCTACTCATTTATATTTGAAATGACAAGAGACTTAGGTTGCGAGCAAGAGATGGAGAGGTATACCCAAGGGGAAGAGGCAGGGCTGGAGAGACTCCTGGACTGTGGAGCAATAAGGATGCAGACCACGTCTGCGCACTAGAGGTGATGCGGAGAGGGTGAGGCGGAGACCCTAGCTTCAGGTGGTCGGAGGTGCTGCAGGAGCGGAGCTCTGGACGGTAGCCGGAGGTGCTGGAGCAAAGAGAGAGGTCGACAAGAAGGGGGTAAAACGCCGGAGACGTTGCCGGCGGGGTCGCCGGGCCCTAGACTGGCCGTAGAAGATGCCAGCGGATCTGGACGGAATGATTTCAGGCGGCTGTGACGTCGAAAATGGTGGAGGGGACACACCCTTAGGAATCGGGCAGAAAAGTGCTCGCCGATCCCGGGAAAGGCCTCCAGGGGCGGCTACGAGGTTGGACGGGGGCTGCAATGCCTTCGGCGAGGCAAAGAAGGTGCGGGAAAGGGCCGACTTTAGGCTCTGGCGGCGCTGGACAGGAACCAAACCGAGAGATACACTCGGTTCAGTTCTATTTCCAGCCTCTTGATCAAATGTGATAGGGTATGCTTATATAACGAGGGATTATGGTTTGATGTTTAGAGGGTTTTTACTACTGTCACACATTTAAATTCTTATAAGGTTAGTAGATTTAATGAAAATGTGGGGGGTTTCAAGGTGGAGCCGGCAGTGAGCTTGGGGGACATTTTTTTTAAAATAAAATAGTTAATTATATAACCTTCCCCAAACTTACCCTATCTTCTAACTACCGGACTTATGCATTTAAGGTCTCGTTGGCCGGTCACACCAACGAGCCAAACAAAATTGCGCGAACAACTTGCGCGATACAAAATTTCCCAAAAACACTAATAACGTGCGCGTACAACTCAACACATTATAATGAAACCAAACATGCCAAGTCTTGCGCTATACAACTAAAACAAGTACAAAAATAACAATAAAGATGAGACGCATGTTGCATCAAAACAATTTAAGAAGATGCTGACCAAAAGGAAGCAATAGAAGAACAAACCTTATTCGTCCTCCAGCTCTAAGAAACAACACTACACCTCAGATAAATCCAGAAAAGACCCCAAAGGGGACAGGTATGGCTCTAACTAGAACAGACAATTTAATACTAATATTATTTGTCATTACTGCGATAGACTTGGATATGTCATTGCTGACTGCCCAGTCAAAAGAAGATAAAGAACAACAGTAGCAGATGAGAAGCACCACATGAGAAAGAAGTCTGAGAAAAGCTTCTTAGCAAAGAAGAAAAAGACCTGGAGTGATAGTGAATCATACTCATCTGAGTCCGAGGAAGAAGCAACACATGCTGGGCTCATGACACCTAAGTTGTCAAGGCGTGCGCCTAGACGCTCCTGAGGCGCTGGGCACACCAGGCGATCTCCACAATGCCTTAGAATGGCCGAGGCACGCCTGGGAAATCCGTGTTTAATTTCCCTCATTTCACATTGGCAGCCGGTTCGGTTTAAATAAGGGTTAGGGTTTTATTTCTCTTCTAGGGCTCAATTTTTTCTCTCACCCCATGCCGTCAAGCTTTTGCCCGCACCGCTCGAAACCCTCTCCTCTTCCGTTCTAAAGACCGCCGACCGCCGCTCTCGCTCTGAAGGGTACGTGAGAATTTTGTTCATCTCTCCCGCGCCATCTTCCTACTCATTTTCTGAATTTTGTTCATCTCTCCCGTGAGAATTTTGTTCATCTCTTCCGCGTCATCTGCCTGCAGGGAAGCCATTTTGAGCCCTCTACACCCTACCCGAGCCCCATAGCACTCGGGAAAACTTTATCAGGTTTGTTCCTTTAGATTAATTTATTGTTATGGTGAGATTTTTATACACAATTGATAAATTTTATTTCCTCTGTTTCTTTGGTATTTTATCATTTCTGAATATTTTTATTCAAGCAGATATGTTTCTGTGGTGTTAGTTACAGTCCTTCTCAATGGTGTTTTGAAATTTTGGAGTGTATATGTCATCTCGTGATGAAATCTTAACAAAGTTATGCAACCTGGATAGTTTTTTCAATATGATTTGATCATTCATTGAGATATCTAGTTTGTGACTTGCTTTTTGTCTAAATTGAGCACTTTTATTAGAGATGAAAGTCAGTGATCACATTCATTGAGACTCCAGTTCACTGTTTTACATTGAACTGGGCTTTCAGTTCACTGTAAAACAGTGAACTGTAAGCCCAGTTCACTGTAAAATAGTGAACTGTAAGCCCAGTTCAATGTAAAATAGTGAACTGTAAGCCCAGTTCAATGTAAAATAGTGAATTGGAAGCCCAATTTACTGTAAAGCAGTGAACTGGAAGTCCAGTTAATGAATGTGATCACAGGCTTTTATCAACAGTGAACTGGGCTTCCAGTTCACCGTAAAACAGTAAACTGGAGGCCAGTTCAGTGGATTTCATTTTCCACTAATTCTCTTCATCTCTTGTTAATTATTATATATACTTATTTTTTTATTGTAAAATGATTTAATAGCGGGTAATGGATGCGAGTGGATCTGGTTCATCCAGTGTCCAATCTAGGATTGATCCAGACTGGAAGTATGTGCGTCAGACATCTGCAGCTAATAAAAAAGATTTAACTTGCAATTTCTGTGAGAAAGTCACAAATGGTGGAATTTTTCGTGCGAAACAACACCTAGTTGGGGGATTCAGAAATACCAAAACTTGTCCCAAATGCCCACAACATGCACAGTCAAAAATTCAAGATTATATGGAAAAGAAAATGACTGCAAGCAATACGAAAAAACAAACATTCCCGAACTTCGCAGATGTAGATACTTTTGGAAGCGATAAGGATATGGATGACATCAGAGCGAAGATTCATGGATGCGGACCAAGCGGTGCCCCTAAGAAGCCTCAGACCAAAGGACCAATGGATGTTTTTTTGCGCCTAACATCGAAAAGAAAATGCAAAAAAAGGCCAACAAAAGCTAATGAAGCAAACTTCAATTAACGAAGCGTGTAAGAAGAAACTTAGAGGGAGGGATTGGAAGCATATAACTCAATGGATGTATGATGCAAGCATGACTTGACAGAAGAGGTGGAATGTACTGCTGCCAAAGGGTGCATCAAAGCTCCTCTATCTCTTTCTGACAGTGACAATGATGAAGAGGACATGATAAACTATCCTCTTGCTGAAGTAGGCATCAGAGCTCCACTATCATTATCAAAAAGTGATTGAGATGAAGAAGATAGCTATGGATTTATGGCTTGGGATGATGAGGAAAATCAGGATGACTACCATCCTGATATGGTAAAAACTACCCCCTTCAATGTTAACAGATTCTGATTTTGAATCAATTACTGAGATATTAATTAGAAAATATGGTGCCACCCTGGAAGCTCTGAAAAAGGGGAAGAAGTTTGCTAAAAAGCAGGTTGAGGAGATTAATCTCCTCAAGCTGACAAAATCTCAGCTTGATGAGAAGTCACATGAAGTCCTTCGAACTCTAAGGTAACTGAGCTCAAGAAAGTAATTGAGGGTCAAGCAGACCTTTTGGCCCAAAAAGAAAGGACCATCAAAACTCAAGAAAAGAAGCTCCTCAAGATAAGGATGATTGAATGTACCTCTAGTGGTGTCCAAAAGGAACTACTCTGGAAAGGACAGAAGGATGTTGGACCTGGTATATATATGTATCCTCGGGTAGAAATGCAAATGGAGAGTGATAAACCATTTGTGTTTAAGGTCCCCGCTACAACTCTCAAAGGCAAGGAAAAGGTCACTCTTCCAGAGCCAGTTCCAAAGAGGAATTCAATGGCTGTGCAAACCACCAACCATCATGTACACAACCACTTGATTACTCTAAGAAATGAAAAGAATGCCTGTGCCTACCTGTCTGAACATAAGCTTACACATCCCAAATCTGAAGGTGTTCAAAAAAGAAGGTTCAACAGATATGAGTGCTGGTGTTGTGACAAGGTGAGTCATTTTGCCTTGGACTGTTGGTACAACTCAACAACGCCACAGGTAAGGAAAATTAATGCAGTAAATGGTTTATTCACTCAAAATTCTGCACTCTTTGCTAACAGGAACCTAGGGCCTAAATTCAATTGGGCTCCTAAAGTAAAGTAACTTGTCTTTGCAGGATGTCCTAAGGCTAAATAAAATGGTAAACATGGTATTGGACATGTATCTCTAAGCAAAGGAGTAGGAGTAGGCACTAGGGTTCTAATTATTGATGTAGGTGTCTAGCTAGGAGAATGCAGATAAAAGAATGGCATAGGAACAATATCGTTTTGATCGTCTTATGCTACAAAATGTATTGATCTATATCGTTTTCATTGTCTTGTTCGTCTTAACGGGTCAAGACGACAATTTTTTGACGGGCTGCTAAAGGTCTATAATTCTCAAATTAATCTCAGTCGTTGGATTTAAATGAATCTCCTATCAGGTATGCGACGCTTCACTTTCTAATTTTGTAGACATATATATTTACCCACTCACAGCCAAAGGGTTTAGATTCAAACATAAGCTCACTTGCCCTAAATCCCGTTTTGTGCTCCCCGTTCTCTCGTCCTCTCCAAACGACTAAGCGCTCAGAAAAATGACACCCAAAGCAGAGAACTACCTATATGAAGGCTGTGAGTTGGTAAGGCATGGATTCATGGACGCGTCTGAAGAGATTAAATAAATAATTAGACAACTAGACGCCATCAGCCTGGAATTTGTTCTGTGTGAACCCTCGGTGATTCTAAAGAAAGAAGTGTTGAGAGTTTTACTCCAACGCCTCAATTGCTCCTACTGGGAAAGTTATCAAGAGCAAAATAGGCGAGAAGAAGGAACGACACGACTCTCGCGACAACTCTCAACCAGTCTCTTCAGAGGAATCTAGTCGTCCAGTCACCCGGTCCGTCTCGCGTGACATTTCAAGCCCAATTATGAGCGACACAAGATTTTATGGCTGCACTTCAAGGATTCATGACGTCCATAGAGGCCCGCCTTCAGGAAGCCGAAACACTTCATCAGGATGACCTAGCCGCCATCACAATCAAGCTTAATAAGCTGACCGTCACCTTTTCCGTTGTTACTACCCCACCTACAGATCATGCCAACAACAGCCAGGCGCCGCTGCCACCACTAATCCTTCATGAGCCACCGGCCTTCATCCGCTCAATAGTGGCTATGCCGCTGCGCTACACCAGGTTGGACTTTCCCACCTAAGGTAGCAAAACAGATCCATTGACTTGGCTCAACAAGTGCGAGCAATTCTTTGGCCACCAACAAACTCCGGCTGCTGATCGACTTCCTATAGCCTCTTTCCACCTACTCGGCTCAGCTCTGCTTTGGACCACTCGTCTCCTCACCGTCCAATCAAGCCTGACATGAGACGGTTTCAAGCGGTATTGCAACCTGCGTTTCGGCCCTCCCATCCGCAACAACCCCCTCGGTGCTCTTACGACACTCAGTCAAACATACACAGTGGATGATTACTTAGAACAGTTTCAACTCCTCCAGCAATGCAAGTCGCCATCTTCACAGCCGGACTTCAAGATTGCCTACAACTAGATGTCAAATTTAAGGCCCCTCCAGACTTAGTAACTGCTATGAGTCTGGACAGGCTATGCGAACGCCACCACTAGTTGGCCCGAAAGGCCTACTTGCCCACCGACATCGACACTCAACATGGACGTATTGAGGGACCCACAACCCCACCGGTCCGCCGATTATCTCGGGCTGAGATGCTACAACGACGCTTCCAGGGATTATGTTTTAATTGCGAGATGAGCAGTTCACTCGTGGCCACAGGTGAAACAGGATTTTTTACTTGCACGTCGAGGACTCTGACGACGAGGGCATCAGATGAAGTGCTCCACCGTGCACCTTTTGAGCTTGAGGAAAAGCTCTTTTTGGATGGCGGGAGTGATGTTATGATCAACGTTCTTATAAAGTTATCTTATTATATCGAGTCGTATGATGATATTATTAGTACGTGTTAGGGTAATTATGTTAATGCCCTTGTATGTTTCTATTTAAGGGACCCTTGGGGTCTTGTTTATGGTATTAATGAATGAAGTTTAGTTCTTGTTCCCTTGTTGTGAGATCTTGGTGACTCTCTCCTCTAACGAGCAACCTCACTTAGGCAGCCATGATTAAGGCTCTGTTGTATCCTCCACCACCATCACCACTGCCTCCGACCTCTCCTCCGGCCTCTCCTCCGGCCTCTCCTCCGACAATATTCCAAGACCCATAACAGCGGTCTGCAGGGGTTGGCAGAGGAAGGTGTTGTAGTGGTGTGATCAGAGGCCATGAAGGACTTGTCGGAAGCGACCCCTTGACGTGTGCGTCAAAGATTCAAAATGGAGGCCATAAATTCCCGGTCCTCAACACTTAGCTTAACATCCGTTAGAATTAATTGATGAAGAAATTAATCCACGAAGAATTGATTAAATCAATCAACAACAAATAGGCAATACAATACTCAAGGAAACGGTTAGTCCGCGGCTCAAGAAAACGGCATAACCAATTCAAAAAGTAGTGGGTTGCTTGCTGAAGGCGTGCAGGGCAGGAAACAATGCACGTCGTAAGGTTGAGTGGACTGGGCTCGAGGAAGATTGTTGTTGCCGATGAAGGCGAGGTGTTGCGGTTCCAGTGGAAGAAGAGGCTAAAGCGTCGATGAAACAGAGGGGCGGTTTGGTTGGAGGGAGGCGAGCTCGTGTGGTTCCCGGTACAGAAGAAGCTAGGGAAGAAGAGGCATGTTGGTGCTACTATTGGAGATGCCGAATGTATGCGGTGTCGAGGTAGAAGGGAGCGACGTCGAGGAGGGTGCGTACGGTATCAATGAAGTAGAGATGTGAAGGTGCTGTTGCAGAATCATTAGGAATGGTGGCTTGTTACTAACGTCAATGAAGCAGTGGGTTGGAGGAAGTAGCGGGTTGTTCTTCTGAAGAAAACTGGCATGCAGAAGGCAAGGAAAGTGATTTGATACCAATTTGTTTTGAGCATACCCGAAGGTTGTCGAAGGAGTGATCGAAGACGAAGATGATGGTGGAAGAGATACTACAGAGCCTTGATTGATGCGGGCTAACGGGGGCGTGCTCAAGTGAGAGAGCTTCCAAAATCTCTTTTAAGGTTTAGCGAAAAAGGCTTTCATTCATTGATAATCCCTAACACAAGACTCAATGGATTTATATAAGACCCCCAGTGGCATGAGTGTAAATAATCGAAAACATAAAATATAACAGACTCGACGTGACTAATAAAACAAAATGACTCGACTAATACATTTGAATTGATACAATAACTTGACTCAATAATAATAAAAATAAAATTAGATAACTAATGTATAGGATTAATAATAATCCCCTCATTAGTGGGGAACTTTTATTTAGAGGTATCTGAATTTTAAGGTCATATGCTAGCCTAATTAAATTCCCAAATAAAACGATCCCTTTTTGTATAGGCTGGCTTTGGACATGAATTAATTGGTTAATCAAACTCATAAACATTTCCTATAATATAGTAGGACACTTCACCAAGAAGAATCATTAAGATACTCAAATTTCACTTAGAAAATTAACCAACTATTTCTTGGAAATCTCAGTTTAAGAATATAAATTAATTGTGCATCACAAATTTTAACAACAATCTGATGGTGCATATCATCGCGTAGCGTCGAACTACAACAACTCCACAATAGATTGACAACTAGATAACTGACATATGGGATCCATAACAATCCCCTAATTAGTGAGGAACAATTTTCATTTAGAGATCTCTGAATTTTAAGGTCATATGCTAGCCTAATTAATTTCCCAAATAAAACAATCCCTTTTTGTATAGGCTGGATTTGACCATGAATTAATTGGTTAATCAAACTCATGAAAATTTCTTATAATATTGTAGGACGCTTTCCCAAGAAAAATCATTAAGATTACTCAAATTCTAGAAATTTAACCTAACAATTTTTGGAAATCTCAGTTTAAGAATATAAATTAATTGTGCATGCACAAATCCTAACATCAATCTGACGATGCATATCTTCGCTTAGTGTTGAACTACAATGACTCCACAACAGATTGACAACGATAGTCCACTCTAGGAGATTGACTCAATGATCTTAAGGTTATTATTGGCTGATACTGATCCATGCATGCTGATCAGGCAGTACAGTGGCTGAGCCACCACCATCGACGACTGGTGCAGTGGCTGTGCCACCCCCCATTGTGTTCGCTAGAACCAGGTGGTCCAACTAAGAGGTCTCCAACGACTGTTCGTCACTGATAATGGCCAGAGATATCAAGACCGTTATGCTGACGATGCCACCTCTTTGGAATTCCATTTCTATGCAGTGACACCACCTCAAGGGACTCCGAGAAATTTTGGGGATCTATCCGATCCATTAAAGCTAACCTAAGTTAGATGGCTAGTTGTCAAAGCTTAACTAACATTGGTTATCCGAGGTGGTCGGGTGGCTGGGAAAGAGCTCTGGTGACTTGAGCTTCTTGCATGGGGTTTAAAAAGGATGAAGTGAGTGAGGAACTCACCTAGGCGGTGGTTAGAGCGGTCACGGTTTCGATTCTACTATGACCATGAACCGAACTGTTATGGTAACAGTATTTTAAATTAGAACCAAAATCTTATTTGATTTGACCGGTTCCGGTTCCAACATTATTTTTGGAACCGTCGGGTCAATGGTTCCGGTTCTGGTTCAACAAGAATGAAAACCAAACTGACCACTAACGGTTCAGTTTGAATCGGTTCTGTGTCATAATTTTAATCATTTTATAACTCTATAATTTGACTCATTAGTTGCATTCACAAAAATTATTATCTCTTTAAAATGCATATTTGAAAAAGAAATTGAAATTCAAATGGTTGGAGCAATAATTTCATAGTTTTTAAAATCTAAATATGTTAAAATTGAACTTATACATGTATGCATGCAAAAATATCTGATTTGGCGCACTGAATAGAAAAAAATGAGTAATATTGTATGATTACCTAAATTTGAAACCCTCACAATGAGAGAGAACAAAACTACTGGAAGATCGTCTAGGAGATACCAGACGAGGAAGTCGTTGATTCTTTACGTAGATCCGAAGCCCCAGCAAAAAGGTCAGACCGATCACAATCGGAACGAAAATTGTCGGAACGAGCACTGCCGAAATGGGGAGAAGAAAGTCTTCATATCGAGCAAGCAGGGTGAGAAAGAAGCATTCATGCAAAGGAGTGGAGAAATGACCTAATGTCGTGCAACCTATGTATTAGTTTTTGAATCTCCCTGCAATCAGATGGTGCTGCAATTAGATGGTTGATATAGGTATAGCCGTGTAAATGATAAATATATATTATGAATTTCATAAAAAACAATATAATAATAACTAATATATATTAGACAAAATAATAATAATAATAAACGGATTGCGGTCCAGTTCTGTTTCTCCGGTCTGGATCAGGGCTAAAAATTCTGGAACCGCTCAAGACATTTTTGAATCCGTTGTGGCTTCTATTCTAGTCCGGATAATAAAATGAAGGAACCACACCTAGGGGTGCAAACGAGTCGAGCTCTTTAAAAATAGTTGGCTCGAGGTCGAGTTGTTTTTTTGAGCTCGAGCTCGACGAGCTCGTTTTAAATGAGCTCGTGTTCGCCGAGCTCGGTGCAAGCTCGTCGAGCTTGGCTCTAGCTTGGAAGTTTGGCATTCAGTTTAAATCAATATTATAAATTATATATATATTATAATTATCATATTATTTAATAATTATATATTAAATAAGTGTTAGGGGGAGCTATAATCTATATTATTTAATAATATATATTATTTATCTCTAAGAAAGTAATGCAATCAAATTACAATAAATAAGAAAATTATTATTTAAAAATAAAAAGCTTGTGTGCCGGCTCGCGAGCTAGTTAACAAGCTTAATAGGCTCGAGCTCGGTTCAAAAGCAAGCTCGAGCTCGATAGAATCGAGCTCGAGTCAAGTTTTTTTTTGAGATGACTCATTGAGCTCTTGAGCTGACTCAACTCAACTTGCACCCCTAACCACACCCGTATCATTGTTGTTTACGATTCCAAAATTCAAACCGGAACCTGAATAATTCACAAATGGTTCTGTTCGGTTCTTTGCAGTTCCAGTTCGGTTTACGGGTTTTGGTTTTAAGTGATAGCTCTAACGGTGATAATGCAGACTAAATGATGTTGTTGACATCGTCGGAGTAAGGGAAGATGGTTGCGCTTGAGCAGCCGCTGGTGTCGCTAGAGGGTTTGGAGCCAGTTCTTATAGCTTTTGTTGTGGGTTGCAAGGGAGGTAGAAAGTTGTGTGATGTGTTGAATGGGGCTTTAAATAGACATTTGAGTTATTTTTTTCCATGCTCACCGGTTCAGATTCACTGCTATGTATGCTGCTTTCTTATCGTCCAGTGGAGCACCTCAGAGCATTGATGAAAGGAATTCAACATTCCTTTTGTTTCTTGTTTGCTGTTGTGCTGAACATGCAAGGAGGGGGGCTTATTGGGCTGATCCATCCTTAATGGATCGGTTTTAACCTGCTAAGGTGGGTGTTGTCAACCCAAGTGTGGTCAATGGGCCCACTTGGTCCGGGGGCTCTTGTCGGCCCCTCAATAACATTTGGTTTGATTTTTAAAGTTTATGTTCGACTTTTTAGAGATTGGGTTAACTTGGTCAACCCAATTGTTCCTTGGACCCCACTTATGTCAAATGAGTCAAGAGGAACCTGATGTGGGTCCCATAAATTTTGTCAATTTGGGTCAAGCTAGGCTTGAGTGAGACCGAGTTATTAAGGTCAACTTGAGCTTTTGTTAAGTCTACTGATATCCATGGTAAGATATGGTATAATTAACTCCCAAGGTAGTATCTTTGGTTGACCAAGGGAACAATTATTATAGGTTGAGTAACCTATACAAACTTATTTAACTTAAAGGCATGAGTATATCCCAAGGGTCAGAGCTATGGTTTCTTATGGTTAACATTCAATCAAACTAATCCTGGTTAAGGTTTGTCTTAATTGGGCCACCTTAGGGTCCAGTGGCCCCATTAACAAGAAGGGATGAAAATGGGATGTTACAATGTGCTTTGTTTTCCATCATTCTAGTAAATTAATATTTTCTATTTCATTTATTCTATAAATCTTTGAAATTCAGTCTCACCATACATTCCTAATTCATTCAAAGAGGTAAAATTTCATATTTTTTGCGAGAAAATCTGACTAAGTAAATTCTTGTAAATATCAGGTGATGAAGTTAGAGCTACTTCTTGATGAGGCCGCAAAACGTACAATCTTCATAATATTTGTTAAACTGTGTAAAAGAAAAAAATGCTAAGCTAAGGGATTAAAAATAGCAACATATGAAAATAAAAAAGCTCATTTCACTTTAATACTTTAAAATGTTTACTTTCATAATTTCAATAATTAGCTGTCAAAATATATTTTGTTTATACAAATTAAATTTTTGAGTGAACATTAAAAGAATATAAAGAACTAAAGAGCTCATCAGATAATAAACAATGAAAGAAGAAACTGCAAATGAATAAAAATATCCTAATAAATCTAAATAATTTTCAATTATTTCCAAATCACTATCGTTTATATTATGTATTTTTGTACTAGAATAAATTTTCATGAGTATTGAATTTTGTCACACGAGCATTTTAACATTTTATATGTCGAGTTCTACCGAACCGACCTATTAAATTTGCGTTTCAATTTCTTTCTTATGCCGTAACTATTTTTTGAAATCTTATTTTCTTTCTTAATAAAATAAAATAAAATGTAAATCAACTCTACTTTTTTATTATACAGTTTATAAAAGAAATATCATTTTGCACAATAAAATTAAATACATGAGAAAGGCATCCAGTATGAAAAAATATACCATTTAAAAAGATTTGAAATCTGATTTAATAAATCTATTGCCGTTGTATTATTAAAAAATCCTTATTATTTTATCTTAAATTTTAAAATCTTTAATAAATTTTATTATCATTTGATAAATAATGTTTTTTGTGTGGGTATCCAACACATTCAGATCAAATAATACACTTTGTTAGTTCCCATTTAGTTGGATCAATCCAATGACAAGTAATACAAATTTACGAAACCCCTAAATTTTATTTGCAAGTTCACACTTCAGTAGTCATACTTATTTTTATTTCAAAATTTTGAAGTACTTAATTAAAGATTTTAATATTTTAATATAACAACAAAGCACTCAAGCCTTTATCCCACCATCACGGGGTCAGTTATATGGATCCTTTGCCGCCATTGCGCCCTACTATCATAATCTCACTAATGCTTAAGTACTTCATGTCTTTTCTTATAATTTCATTCCAAATCTCTTCTGGTCTGCGCCCCATCCCTCGTTTAACATGCCTAGCGACTAAACTCTCACAACCCCTAACATGTGTCTCTAATGATCTCCTTTGTAAGTCTATGAACCATCTTAATCGAGTTTCTCGCATCTTCTTTACAAATTGGTGTCACTCCCATCTTATCTTTGATCCATTCATTATTTCATTCCTATTTTTATCTAGTTTCATGTGTCCACACATCCACCTAGCATTCTCATCTCCGCAACTCCCATTTTTTGCTTATGTACACAATTCACCGCCCAACACTGAGAACCGTAGACGTACTTGTAGATAAGATTTAATATTTTAATATGGGGTTTTAATATTATAATATATTAGATATAAATACATTGCTTCTAACTATAGTTGTACTTGTTGATATTTGAATTGTAACTTGTTGTAGATGTACTCTCAATCATCCGCATTGCCCTTAGTGGTTGAATGACAATACACACTTCATGAAAATTTTCATTTTAGCCTCTTGTTGTCTCCTTTGATCATAAGATCAAGCTTGTTCTATTGCCAATATTTGAGCTTGATTGGACTCAATGCATGTTTATGTACACTAGACTTCACATGTAACATTGACATCATATTTGACTTCAAGATGGGCAATTTTGTGCAAGGTCTACACTTTGCTTTTAGTTCACGGTTTATACAAACTTTATTGAAATGCTCATAGACCCGTGTATGATGTTTGTGCTATATTATTTCAGAATCTGAGTTTGAATTCAAGGAAATGTTGGAATTATTGTGAGAATCCATTGAAGTGATAGAATTTGATAATTGAGAGAGCTTGAAAATTTGGAGAGAAAGGAATCGAGACTTGGGAGACATTTGGAAAAAGTGTTAAAGTGAAATTAGGGACCATATGCCCACTCTTTATTGATTTCAAAATACTCTTATGTTTATTATTTAAATAATATGCAATTAAGTTTAAAACATATTAGGGTCTGTTCGTTTCGCAGGAATTGAGATGCAATTCCAGTTCCCGCAGGAATTGGAATTAAAGTCAATTCCAATTCTGCTGTTCGGCTGAATGCAGGAATTCTGTCACAGGAATTGAAATTAGTAATTCTGATGTTCTGTTGTATCTTAGAATTCAATGCATGTAACTGAAATTTTAAATTTAAAACATTAAATTAAACTTAATTGAAATATCAGAATAAAAATATAAGTGCACATTATAAAAACATAAGTTCAACGATTCAAAATATGAGTCCACATCATTAAAAAAGTCAGCAACATACAAAACATAAGTCTACGACATAATCAATCGAGTAAATGTAAGTGGAGCCAGGTCTTCCTAATTGGCATCGGTATAACTATGAACATGTTGGATCTTGAGGCGCCCTTAGAGGGGGGAGGGGGGGGGGGTGAATAAGGTCTAATTTATAATTTTTATAAAAAACTTGAGACTTTGACAAATTAATAAAATGACTTAAGCAAATTTTCTCACAAACACTTATATGAACAAACACTTAGAATATCATAAAAGTCACGATAATGCTTTTATTTCACCATGATGAAAACATAAACGATGATTTCAATAGAGTTTGAAATCGAGGCTACAAGTAAAAATCTTTTTTGAAAAATTCACCGGTCCTTCTCCTAAGGACCGACTGGCTATAGTCTATCTCTCCCTAGATACAACCTCTAGCTTCCCCTAGATCTCTCTACGACCTAGTCGCTGCACACAAGACGACTAATTCTCCTAAACCACACAAGGGCCTAGTTGTCACTCACAATGCGAGGAGTTCTCTACCGATTATAATGAATAATGAAAAGATTATAAGGATGAAAATTGAAAATAAAAACTCCATCTATTCTTGAACTCTGAAGAAGACGGTGAAGCCTCATGAAGATCACCTGAGTTGAAGTACACGAATGGTCTCTTCTTCGCCTTTGAGCTTTTTGGGAACTTGGGGGTTTTTCTGGATTCAGAATTATCAAGCTGAGAATGCACGAGAATGGAGAATCTAGGAAGTTTATAACAGAAATTTCCCGAAATCCTGTCTTTATATAGTTTTTGTGTTATCGCCCGATGATAGGTAGCTATCGCAGATGATATCTCATCAAGCTGCCACATGTCCCACTTTGTGATAACCGCGCCGGGGAGATGGAGATCGTGTACTAATGTGGGGCTATCGCGCGACAATATTAATATTGCCTGGCGATACCGCGGAGTAGTGCGCGCTGTGTTTGGATCATGATCATCGTCATGCTGACACCATCAAAACTTTGCCTGACGATACGAAGCTATCGCCACGATATCTGTTTTCCAGAAAACAATATCTCGTCTCCAAGTAAAATCCATCAAAGTTTGATACCAGTTATATCTACATACCATAAACACACTATGATTAAATACATTCGAGATTTGTTATTTTCAAACCAAGGAGTTCGAAACGCATGCTCCAACAATCTCCCCCTTTTGATAATAACAAATCAACTTAGAAAGAAATCATCTACGACCTATAGAGTGTTTATAAAATATGATAAGTAAGATAAAAATGTGAATGTGCACAGACTCCCCCTATATTGATTCTCCCCCTACATCTTAAACAATATGAAAGTTTAATTTTTCACTCCCCCTAAATATTCTAAACTATAGATTTCTTACTTAGTTCTCTCCCTTTTGTTATTATCAAAAGGTGGGGTTATGAAAAGTGATATAAAGTGTTCTACGTTAGTTGAGTTTGTGAAAGCATATCAAGGACAAATAATGTGAGAATTAAAGAGTTATGAGTACAGAATTTGAAAAGTGGAAAAATGAGAAAAGAAGAGCAAGTATGCTACATTAGAAATGCGCAAGAAAATTTTGAATTATCATGTAAAGATAGTGTAAATAATGTGGAGAAATGAAAATTCAAGTAAACAAAAACATTGTAGAAGTCATGCTGAGATATCTAATACAATTACTTTAGTCGAGATATAAATGGAGTTATTTTTGGTTCAATTCTATGAGAAGAAGTTTATAAGAGATAATGATGTGTATAATTTGTGCTTTGATAATGAATACAATTGTATAAATTAAAATCACATGAAACTATGAAATGTACAAACATAACTTTGATTATACATAAAGAACTTTACTTTCATAAAAGAATTCATTGCCCATAAATTTTGAAGAAATGGTCATACATTGTTTGCACAAGATACTTTATAATTTTCTCCAAGGTGCTCAACCTCACAATGCTCATTAAGACTTATTAGGAGGGTGAGTAGTGCATGATGGAGTATCCTTGTCAATTTATTTGATTCATTATCATTTCATTTTTTTCCATCATCATGTTTTTTACTATATGATTTTTTTTAGCTTTTAACCAAGTACTCCAAATCCACTTATTTCACAAACATGAATAACAATTTTTAGGCCATGATATTAGAATAAATAGGTGCATGAATCATTGATGAAGCAATTGATTTATGTAATTCAAGAGTTTAAGTTATCACAAAGCACATTCATGTAAAAAAAAATGTAAACATACATGTAGTTTATCAAATAGTGTGAGTGCAACGTCATTATCTAATATAAAACATTACTCATACTTAGAGACATGCGAAAACAATTTTAAATATCTACCACTCTCTATTTCATTGCATATTAGAGATATACAAGACATGAAAAAGTCAAAAATAATGTTATATAAAACTTGAAAAGAAAATCACACATTGAATATAATCCGTAAATGATAAATCAACAAAATGTTGACTGGAGCATGGGTAGCATAAGCAAGAAAAGAATTGATAAATTAATTTGAATTATGGTGAGATTTATCGCTATCGCGGGTGATAGCCGATATCGCCCGACGATATTAATTTTGCATAAAAAGGTGGATCTGAGTCAAGATCTCATCTTGACTTGTTTTTCTTGAAACCTTATCGCGAGGAGACAAACATTTCGCCAGCAGAACAACAAAAATCAAGGTATTCCCTTTGGATCTATTGAAATTTGTGATAAGATGTTTGATTTCAAGTTGATTTGGAAGATTCTTTGTAGTCTAATGGTGATTTCATGAGAAAAAATGGATTTTTAGAGAGATCAAACTTGGATCTTGAAGAAATTTTAGAAAGTTTTTGTTTTGAATTTGTAGTTTCATAAATATATGGATTTATAGTTGTAAGTCTTGTTTTTATGAAATATTTATTTGAAAATTTTAGAGAACCCTATAGATCTGAAATGTTTAGTTGAGATTTTCATAGATACTATTTTAATTTAGGGAAGATGATGAATAGTATGTTCATGAGAAATGTTGAGTTTGTTTTCGTGGTAATGTGTTGAATGGATGTAGAGAAAGAACTGATGACATTTTTATGTATAGAGTTTCATAAACTAGGAGATTTTTCGGGTGAAAAAGAATTCTAGCTATCGCCCGGCGATAGTAACTATCGCCGACAATAGTGAATATTATTGTGTTTTTTTATTTTTCTTTACAAGAAATGACATCTAGTCCAAGAGTGAGAAAAAACACATCAAACAACTTACATTCTTCTTATCAGACATTTCCTGGAATTGGAAAAGCTACAATAAATGTGGCCAGGATTGTGGAATCCAATCAAATACGTCACGCTCATATCTATGACTTGCTAGCACAAGCAGGTATAATGTCCATTAGAATTCCAGATATGTTTGCGTCCATGTTAGTGAGATAGTTTTATAATCACTTGGAAGATCCGGCTTTCACTGAATTGAACGGAGGAGTGAAATCTAGAGTCCAAGGAGGATTGTTGAAATTACACATGATGACTTAAGAAATGAGTTCGGACTTATAACTAGTGAGAATGTGTTGAATGTGGTAGAAAACTATAGAAAAGATAGAGATTGGACATTACCAAACCAAGTTCTGCATGGAAAATCTAGCAAAATACTAATATAATCAACTGCCACGCTTACTCCTGACGCATATATGATCCAAGATATTTTGAGACATGTTATTGTGCTAAAGGCAAAAGATACGAAGAAAATCACTGCACAACTAAGTTTGGCGACTTATCTTTTTTTAGAGAGGGAGCAGTTCGATGTGGCTGATTTGATTTTGTTCATTATCCGGTATACATTTAAGATGAAAAATCCTATGAGGAGGAAGATTAATACACTCCCATTGGGAAGTATTATGCATCACATCATTTATCAGAAGTATAGTTGAGTGGATCATAACTATTATGTGGATGATAGTATTCCTGCGATATATAGCTCAGAGTCGACTCAATTCCCTTCATCTCAAGATGAAGCATCTACTTCTACGAGGCCGCCACTACTACGAGGATGAATCATCTACTTCTACGAGGCCACCACTACCACGAGGATGATCTCTTCGTGAAGCTGTTGATGACTTACGAGACTCATTGGAAGAACATAAGGCAGATGTGAAGGCAACATTGACTGGGATGCAAAAATTCATGAAGTTTATTGCTAGAGGACCGACCCCGGTTGAAGAACTGGAGTGGGAGCATCCTGTGGGGGAACCTACGTGACACTCGATTCGTTGTACTAAACGACCGCGGGACAGAGGTTAGAGCTTCAATGAAGATAGTAGGAATTTCTGATTTGATACGTAATGCAGGTTTTGGACTTCTGATTGATATCGCCCGACGACAGTCATTGTTGCCGGCGATAGTGAACATTTTTATATTTCTGTGTTGTGTGCTTTAATTCTGTGTTAGATGTTTGAGAACATTTTGATTTATGTTTGATTTGGAATTTTATCTGCTTTAGTTTGCCTAAATAAATTTAGATAGAGTGATTTTAGTTTTTTTAATTAATGAAAATTAACTTCATTATTTTTAATAGAATTTTAGTTTTTCTAAATTATTTTTTTATAATATAAATTTAATTAATTTGAAATATCGAAGATTCGTAATTCTAATCTTAACATTGAAAAACGGGAATCATGAAGTGGTTTGGTGAAAATATCTGCGATTTGCGAATCAGTTTCTATAAAACTAATTTTCATATGATCCTTTTTAATATGATCTCTAATGAATGATGTCAGCCATTTATGTATTTAGATCTATAGAATGATGTACTGGATTGTTTGTTAGATCAATACCACTCTTATTGTCACATTTTAATTCTACATTATGTTGATCTACCCCAAAGTCTTCTAATATTTGTTTCATCCATAGGGCTTGTGCACAACAACTATCTAGTGTAATATACTCGGCCTCGATGGTGGAGAAGGTAACAAAATTCAGTTTCCTACTCGACCATGAAACAAATGAAGGGCCTAAGAAGTGATATAATGTCACTAGTTCTCTTACAATCTAATTAGCAACCAACATACTCCGAATCAGAATAATCATGCAAAATAAATGAATCATTGTGTAGATACCATAAATTTAGTTTAGAAGTATCGATGCGATATCTAAAAATCCGCTTAACCACTTTAAATGTGATTATTTGGGATTAGTGATGTAGGGAACGTTTTCTAAAAAGATATACCGAATTGCGACACTGATCAAGCGCACAGTACGACCACGAATCAAACACACCTACGCAAGCACCTAATCGTCTCAACAATGGGTAACGCATTCCACAGCTCAAGAAACAGCGGGAGAAGAGTCGACTAAGAAATAACGATTCAAAAATTAGTCAACTTGATTCCCCAAAACTAACACAAAGGTTACCTTTAGAGAACAAGACCACGACTATAAGCCTAGATCTGTTCAAGCAAATAGGATCCACTCGATCCGGAAAACAAAAGATTTCGGACAAAACGATTTCAATTCAGATTTGCATGCGTATGCTTTCAATGCGGCGGAAGAGGCGTCGGCTTCGAACCCTCCCAAACTTACAAGGAATCTCACTAGGTTTAGGGATGAGACGTTACCATACCCGATTTGATATTTGCACAAGATAACGTGGTTGAATCTCTCTTCCACGGTTCCATCGGCGTCGCACCGAATGGAGTTGCAGCCCCTCTTCCTCGGAGTCGCACCAAGGGATCCACGCCTAGGAATCTCCAAGAGGAGAGGCCGAAGATTGGAGGAGGCAACACGGGGGCGGCGGCTTCTAATGAGGCTGGCCGAAACTTCTCACGGGGGAAGGTTTTAGGGTTATAATTTCTTCATTCCTTTAATCCTCCATCAAACCCCTATAAATAGGAGTTTCAAAATAAATCTAACAATCCAAGATGGAGATGAAATCTCATCCATCCGGGTGATTAAATACACACCAACCATGTTTAAAAGCAGGAAATAAAAATAATACAAGTCTAAATGAATATAAAATTATTACCAAAGTGCGAAATAATTTTATATTCAAAAATATAAAATAAAACATGAAAAATAATTAAGCTTTGCACGCCGAGGGCGGAGGTTGTAGTGTCGCCGTCCGTTAGCGTTCTTTGAATCGTCGTGTTGCCGAAAGTTCTTCTGTTGTAGCAAATTTGTCGCATTGCTTGAGTCTTCTGGATCATCATGCGGTGGAGAGTAGACGACATCAATCCTACCCCGCTCAAAATCACGTATCTCCGATGCGTGGGCCAAGAGGTAGCAGTGAAGAAGAGCAGCATCCAAACGTCCAAGCTCGGGTTCGAGAACCCAAGAGTCATCGGACGGTGGGCGATCACGCCATCGGATGAGGAAGCGGCGGAGGTCACCATCGGTAGAAGTAATGAGCTCATCAGCTAATATCCTGTAAGGTATAAGATGGGTTTTGGGAAACCTTTGAAACATGTCAGCACAAGGAATAAAAGCATGCGAACTACCATCCAATGTGTGACCTATGGTGATCGTGTGAGAGAGATCCGCGGAACTACCACTCCCCAATCCCAGAAAATTTTGAGTGGGGGGAGAAGACGACAAAAAAGTCAACTCAGGTGGGGGGAGAAACATACGGTGTCAGATCCGAAACATTGAAAATGGGTGAAACACCCCAATCCGTATGCAAATCCAAAACAAAAGCATCATCTCCTAATTGCTTTAGAATCCGAAACGGGTCGGCTCTCCTTGGTGCAAATTTTTTAACGGTGCCAGTGGGCATCCGTTCGGGAACTAAGCAGACTAAAACCAAATCATCTATTTGAAGTGAGACACTCTCCTATGTAAATTGGCTTGTGTTCTGAATGATTCATATTGAGAGGTCAGAGTTGCTCGAATATGTGCATGAAGATCGTGAATGTGTTTGGCGAAGGTTTGCGCAAATTGACTTGCTTTATACGTTGGTGACAATGGAACCAAGTCAAGAGGCACATGTGATTTATAACCGTGGACGATCTCATTAGGCGACAATCCCGTAGATCTATTCTTAGAGTTATTATAGGCCAATTGATCATGGGGAAGAAGAAAATCCCAAGTACTCTTGTGATCACTCACAAGACATCTCAAAAGATTCCCCAAGCTACGATTGACCACTTCCGTTTGCCCATCGGTTTGCGGGTGATAGGCCGCGGAAAATAATAGCTTCGTGCCCATAAGGATCCACAACGTCTTCCAAAAATAGCTAGTGAATTTGACGTCCCTATCCAAGACTATAGTCTTTGGAACTCCATGGTGACTAACGACCTCCTTAAAATATAACTTAGCGATATGGGACGCGTCATTTGTCATACTACACTGGACAAAGTAAGCCATTTTGGAAAACCGGTCTACAACTACTAAAATAGAATCATGTCGGCGTAGTATAGAAGGAAGGCCTAATATAATGTCCATGCTCACATCTTCCCACGGTACGGATGGAATCGGTAGTGGTGTGTATAGGCCCGCATTAGTCTTATTACCCTTAGATACTTGACACGCACGACAACTGCTCACAATTTTGGCTACCATCGTCTTAAGCTTGGGCCTATAGAATTTCTCCTCTACTAATGTGATGGTCTTGTCCCTACCGAAATGTCCACTCAACCCTCCACTATGAAGTTCCCATATAATATGGTGATGTAACGATGAACGGGGAACACAAAACTTCCCATGTCTAAAGAGATATCCGTCCCTAAGAACATATGCGGATATAGTCATGGGGGAATCATCATGGGCGGATAAATACACATCCTTAAAGTCCGGGCACGTGGCATACTCGTCCTTGATACGTTCAAAACCAATGACGTTTACTTGCATGGTGGTAAGTAATAGGGTGAGGAGACTAAGAGCATCCACCACTCGGTTGTCAGATCTCTTAAGATGTTTAAGCGTGAAGGTGTTCTTGGAGGAAAGCTACCCATTTGGCGTGTCGTGGACTGATTTTATGTTGGTCATTAATGAACCTCAAGGCATCATGATCGGATAGAATCACAAACTCCTTGGATAGGAGATAGTGTCGCCAATGATGCAAATAATGTATGACCGCATAGAATTCCCTATCATAGTTTGAATAGTTTAATTTAGCGCCCGCTAACTTCTCACTAAAATAACTAATGGGGTGCCCCTCCTGACTCAATACGCCTCCAATCCCCATCCCAGAAGCGTCACAAGTAAGCTCAAAAATCTTATTAAAATCTGGAATTCGTAATATGGGGGCTTCAATCATAAGCTTCTTAATCCTAGGAAAAACATGAGTGGCGGACTTTGTCCAAGTAAAGTCTCCTTTCTTCATGCACTCAGTAATGAGAGCCATGATGCTACTAAAGTCACGTATAAAACGTCGATAGAATGTAGCTAAACCATGAAAACTGCGCACCTCCCGAAGGGTCGTGGGCTCAGGCCAGTCCTTAATAACTTGCACCTTGCTAGGGTCGGCTCTAATGCCTTCCGACCCGACCTGATACCCTAAGAACTCAAACTGTTGAACATAGAAAGTACACTTTTTTAAGTTAGGAATAAGGTTTCCTTCCTCAGGGTGGAAAGGACCACTTTAAGGTGGGTAATATGCTCCACGGTAGTGGTGCTATAAATGAGTATATTGTCAAAATAAACTACTACAAACTTCCCCATATAAGGCTGGAAAATATGCGTCATCATCCGGGAGAAGATGCTGGGGGCATTGGAAAGCCCAAAGGGCATTACAAGCCACTCATACAACCCTTCCTTAGACTTGAACGCGGTCTTCCATTCATCACCCTCACGTATCCTAATCTGGTGATAACCACTCCTGAGGTCTAACTTAGAAAAGATAGTGGCTCCAGATAACTCATCTAGAAGGTCGTCCAAACGTTGGATGAGAAATCTATATTTGACAGTAATCTTGTTGATGGCTCTGCTATCCACACACATCCTCCAAGAGCCATCCTTCGTAGGAGCTAGCAACGCTGGTACGGCCCAGGGGCTCAGACTATTCCTAATAAACCCTTTCTTCAGTAAATCCTCAATTTGGGCTTGCAATTCCTTATGACCCGCAGGGTGTAATCTATAATGAGGTTGATTGGGCAAGGAAGAACCCGAGATAAGGTCTATAGCGTGTTAAATATTCCTAAGTGGAGGCAAGGTAGGTGGTAACTCATCCGTATATACATCTCTATACTCCTCCAATAATACCCGTAACTCCTCAGGCAGATCATCAAAAGCTCCAGATTCATTCCCCGCATTCAGAAGTACTAATGCATAAATCACTCCATCCACAAAGGGGTCCTTCACAAACTCTTTCCTACCCATCAGACTTAATGCTTTCCTCTCAACCGGTACGGTAGTGTCCTTAGCCGGACCTACGAGTTCTTTTGGGGTGGTAGGCCTTAAGGTGATAGTCCTACCGTTGTTCTTGAACTCATACGTGTTGGCCCTACCAAAATGGGTCACATCACGGTCATAAAGCCAAGGGCAGCCCAACAACACATGATATGCGTCCATCGGGAGTACATCACACCAAATCTCGTCTGAATAAGATTTGATGGTGATAGGTACCAAACATCGTTTGGTAACCGGGATGGTTACCTTGTTTATCCACGCTACTTGGTACAGATTCGGATGAGGCTCCGTAACCAAAGACATACGCATGACGGCGTTTTCGGATACGACGTTCATGCAGCTTCTACTATCGATAATCAGCTTGCAAAATTTCTTGTCACTCTTAAATATCAGGGAAAATATACTTGACCTCTTCCAATCATCAAATGGGCTAGGGGTGGCTAAGATACATCTCATCACCATGAGGTGGTGATCATCCTCCATGTCACTCGGGACACCCTCAGGGTCAGACTCCTCGACGGCCTCATACACTAAATCAGCAGGATCAGTCGACGACTCCAATAGGGCCAAGACCTTGGTCTTAGTTGGGCACTCAAAGGCATAGTGGCCTTGAATACCGCAAGCGTAACAAGTAGTATCGGCTTTGCTAATTTTTCCTATAGGAATGCGCTTACTCTTGGGACTCTTAGCATTCCTAGCCGTGATCACTATCGACTTAGAATCATTGGACCTGCACTTGCCCTTATCCTGGTAGGTGGAAGTGGATGCACCCGATGTGGTCTTACCCTTATGCTGGGTATAACGGGAATGAGCCTTAGAGGCTAAATGCTTTTCAATGTCCAGGGCGGCATTGAAAGTCGTGCTCAGATCTGAGTGACCATAGCGGAGGAGCTTCCTTTGAATATCTGGGTGAAGCCCCTTGCGAAACCTAGACAATGTCACCTCGGGCATCTCTTGCATCTCACAACGGACCATCATGTCCTTCAGATCACCTATGTAATCAGTAGCGGATTTAGAGCCCTGACGTAACAAGGCTAAGTCGTCGAACATCTGTGTGCGGTGGTACTTGGGAACGTACTGATCCGATAGGAGGTTCTTCATAACTTGCCAACCTACAAGTGGTACGTCATGTCCTGTCCCTAATCGTCTCTCCTCATTGAGCCAGAAAATTTTGGCTCGGCCAGATAACTTCATCGTTGCGACCTGGACCTTTTGGAGGTTCGTCAACTTGTGCCACTCGAAATAACACTCCATGTCGGTCACCCAGCGAAGGAAGATCTGGGGATCGCCCATCCCATCGTAGGTAGGTGCATAAATCTTAATCGATCTCGTAATATCAACCTCTCGTTCGGGCCCCCGATTGAGTGGTCGTGCTCGTGGGGACTCGTCGTGAAAATCATCTTCATCTAAATGTTGGTGCCGATTGGGAGGCCTGAGCTCACCTTGTGGAACAGGTGGTTGGTTAGCCATAAGGAGGGCTAACATACCACAGATCTCCTCCATTTGACGATTCATGTCCTGCCTTATGACATCTACTGGGGTTTATGCTGGATTAGGGTTCTGTTCGTCAGCCATTCGTGTCGTAGACGATTCGCTGTATTCGTGTCCCGTTCTAGTGCGCATACAGAGAAATTATTTTACCCTTTTTTTGAAGAGACAAAGCATGCGCGTGCGTGTACGTAACCTAGGTGAAATGCTATACAACGCACTAGGCGAGTGTAGGTCGCCAACGAAAAGGATGGTGTCAATTAGGGAGTTGACATAACCTCCCTCTGATACCAAATTGATGTAGAAAACATTTTTTAAAGAGATCTACCGAATTACGACACCGATCCGGCGCACAGTACGCCCACGAATCAAACGCACCTACACAAGCACCTAATCGTCTCAACAATGGGTAGCACATTCCACAACGCAAGAAACAACGGGAGAAGAGTCGACTAAGAAATAACGATTCAAAAATTAGTCAACTTGATTCCCCAAAACTAACACAAATGTTGCCAATCCCTTTAGAGAATAAGACCACGACTATAAGCCTAGATCCGTTCAAGCAAATATGATCCACTCGATCCGAAAAACAAAAGATTTCAGACAAAACGATTTCAATTCAGATTTGCATGCATATGCTTTCAATGTGGCGGAAGAGGCGTCGACTTCGAACCCTCCCAAACTTACAAGAAGGAATCTCACTAGGTTTAGGGATGAGAAGTTACCAACCCATTTGATATTTGCACAAAATAACGTGGTTGAATCTCTCTTCCACGGTTCCATCGACGTCGCACCGAATGGAGTTGTAGTCCGTCTTCCTCGGAGTCACACCAAGGGATCCACACCTAGGAATCTCCAAGAGGAGAGGCCGAAGCTTGGAGGAGGCAACACGAGGGCGGCGACTTCTAATGAGGCTGGCCGAAACTTCTCACAGGGGAAGGTTTTAGGGTTATAATTTCTTCATTCCTTTAATCCTCCATCAAACCCCTATAAATAAGAGTTTCAAAACAAATCTAACCATCCAAGATGGAGATGAAATCTCATCCATCCGGGTGGTTAAATACACACCAATCATGTTTAAAAGAAGGAAATAAAAATAATACAAGTCCAAATGAATATAAAATTATTACCAAAGCTCCGAATAATTTTATATACAAAAATATAAAATAAAACATGAAAAATAATTAAGCTTTGCACATCGAGGGAGGAGGTTATAGTGTCGCCGTCCGTTAGCGTTCTCTGAATCGTTGTGTCGCCGAAAATCCTTCTATTGTAGCAAATCTATCACATTGCTTGAGTCTTTTGGATCATCATGTGGTGGAGAGTAGGCGACATCAATTAGCCTGAAATCTAGCTCACAAACAAACGACAAACATGATATCGGGTCTAGATGCTACTAAATACAATAATGATCATATCATACCTTTATATAAGGTTTGATTAATTGAAATTCCATTTTCATCTTTACCTAATTTTAGTGAAACACTCATAGGACTATTAGCTTTCTTATGATTTTCAAATCCAAATCTTTTAAGAACATCATGAATATATTTAGATTGACAAATAAAAATACCATATTTTTGTGTAATTTGAAATCCTAGAAAATAAGTAAGTTCTCATATCATGCTCATTTCAAATTCATTTTTTATAATTAAAATCACTTCATTACATAACTCTTCATTAGTGGCTCAAAAAAATAATATCATCCATATAAATTTGTAAAACTACTAAATTATTATCAACATGCTTAATGAAGAGTGTACTATTTGCACTTCTCACTTTATAATCATTATTTAACAAATATAATGTCAATTTTTCGTACCATGCACAAGCCGCTTGTTTTAAACCATAATTTTTTTTCTAATTTATAAACATGATTAAAATATTTTTTATTTACAAAGCCAGAGTATTGTTCTACATAAACTTCTTCCTTAATATACCTATTTAAAAATACAGTTTTAACATCCATTTGAAATAATTTAAATATTTTAAAAATAACAAATGCAAGAAAAATTCTAACTGCTTTAGGACGTGCTACATGTACAAAAGTTTCATCAAAATCTACCCCTTCAATTTGTGTATACCCTTTCGCTATCAATCTAGCTTTGTTCTTTATAATTCTAGATTCACTATCTAATTTATTTTTAAAAATTCATTTAAAACATACTACATGATGATCAGAAGGTTTTTCTATAATTTCCCAAACTTTGTTACGTTCAAGTTAATTAAGTTCATCATTCATAGCTAAAAACAAAATTTATTATTTAAAGCGGTTGAAACGTCTTTTGGTTCTATTGTAGATACAAAACATAGGTTTGAAAAGAATTCTTGTAAAGAAGAACGAGTACAAACCCATTTTGATGGTTCTCCAATGACCAATTCCTTTGAATGATCTTTTGAAAATCTAAGTTTACTTGGAGACGCATATTCTTCCACTTCATCTTCTCTTTCCTATTTTTTTCTTCTTTTTCTTCAAGCAATTCATCATCATTATGTTCCAAAGGAGGAATTGGTTCTTCTTCGTTTTCTGTAGGATTAAAATCTACACAAGGAACAAACTCATCAAACTTAACATGAATTGATTCTTCAATCATTTTTGTCCTTTTATTATAAACTCTATAAGCTATGCTAGTTGAAGAATACAACAAGACTCAAGCCTTTATCCCACTATAATGTGGTTGACTATGCTAGTTGAAGAATAACCAATAAAATTCCTTCATCACATTTTTCATCAAATTTACCTAATGTATCTTTTGTGTTTAAAATAAAACATTTACAACTAAAAACTCAAATATGATACATTCGGTTTCTTTTGAAAATATAATTCATAAGGAGTTAGTTTTAAAAATGGACAAAACATTACACGATTAATTACATAACATGCAGTAATAAATCTAGGTAATATATATTCAAAAAACATAGTACAAGCTAGTTCTTGAAGAACCCTATTTTTCTTTCCCAAGTAGTGTTTTCAGAAACTAGCATGACACACCGATTTGCAAAAGTTTTCTTGTGAACGAGAAGATTTGAGAGATCTTTCTAAATTCTCATTTTTCTTTGTAAAAGTTTCACCAATGGAATTAGACTTAGCAAGAGTTTCTTCCAATTCTTGTACTCTCGCTAAAGAGTGATCGCACTCTTTACAAGTCATCTTCTTCTTTGTGAAAAAAAGAGCGAGAAAACGGTCAAGAGATAAATAAATCGCAAATTTTATTGGTCCAAAAAGATAATTATTACATAGGTATGCCCCCTTATTTATAGAAAACGGGGGAGATGAGAGAGAATACAACAATCGATGTGAGACTAAAAAACAAGTCGGGCGGCTTATGCGGTTTGACATGGTCAAACCACACACTATACAACAAATATCTGTCACCCAGAGGCAACCCAGGAAAACCGTCATACAGCTAGGGAAGACCGCTGGAACAGGCTGCTAGACCGCAACTGCGGGTTGCCACCAGACCTGTAGTTGCGGCTAACCATCAAACCGCAGCTGCTGTAAGCCATCAAACCGCAAGTACGGGTTGCCACCAGACCGCAGATGCGGTAAATCATCTGACCGCTGCTGCGTCTTTATCCAGACCGCTGCAGCCAACGACCAGACCGGAGCGGCTAACCTCCAGACCGCTGTGGCTAATATCTGATGCACTACTGTGGCCTTAAACCAACCCGTTGGAGATGCTACTACATAGACCGCTGGGCCAAATCTCCAGACCGCTGACTAAACAGGCCGATGGGCCAAACTGCCAGATTACCGACTAGATAAGCCACTGCGATTAATTCGGCTAAACCGCCAAACTTAACACTCCCCCTCAAACTGGAGTGTATATGTCAAACATGCCCAGCTTGCTACAAACATCTGAAGCAGAAGCTGGTTTCGTGAAGAAGTCTGCCAGTTCTTTATCAAAAGTGATAAATGGAGTACAGATCTGATTCTTCAACACCTCTTCTCTAATGAAATGACAATCAACCTCAATGTGCTTTGTCCTCTCATAAAAGACAGGATTCTTCGATATGTAAATAGCGGCTTTGTTATCACATAACATAGGAAGAAGATGATCATAGACTTCTCCCAAATCAAGCATAAGCGCTCGTAACCATTTCAACTCACGGGTAGTTGAAGCCATACTCCTATACTCTGCTTCAGTACTTGACCTTGATACCACTGCTTGCTTCTTGCTTTTCCAGCTAACAAGGTTTCCTCTTACAAAGGTACAAAAATCAGATGTAGACTTTCTATCATCTTTGTTATCAGCATAGCTGACATCAAAATACGCTTCAATTTTCAGATGATTATTCTTCTGAAACAACATGCCCTTTTCTGGAGACCCTTTCATATACTTCAGAAGTTTCATGGCAGACCGAAGATGACACTCTCTAAGACTCTGCATAAATTGACTGACCTTTCCAACCGCATAACAAATATCTGGTCTAGTAACAGTCAGATATATGAGTTTTCCTACAAGTTGTCTGTACATAGTGGAATCTGGAAGAAGAGGAGAATCTTCAGTCCACCCCTTATCATCTCCAACCGCCATTGGGCAACGAGCAGGTTTCGTGCCAAGAAGACCGGTCTCCTTTAAGAGATCTAGCGCATACTTTCGCTGTGAAAGAACCACCGAGTTCCTCTTTCGTGAAATCTCAATGCCCAGAAAGTATTTCGGAGATCCCATATCCTTAGTAACAAAATGTTGTCGAAGATGTCATTTGGCTAGATCAATACCTTCTTTATCATCACCAGTCAGAAGAATATCATCAACATAGACGACAATAATCACAAGGCCTTTATTAGTCTTGCGTATAAACAAGGAATGATCAGCAGAGCTTCGACTGAACCCAATAAGAGAAATAATTCCACTAAACTTTTCAAACCGAGTTCGTGGACTCTTCTTTAAACCATAAATCGCCTTCCGAAGCTTGCATACCTGAGACCCCCCCAGAGCAACATATACCCAGGAGGTTGCTCCATGTAAACCACATATTGCAAATCACCATAAAGGAAGACATTCTTCACATCTAACTGAGACATCTCCTAGTCTCAATTAACAGCTACAGAGAAGAGAACGCGTATAGTGCTGATGCGAGCAACATGAGAAAAAGTATCAAAGAAATCTATCTCATACGTATGAGTAAAACCTTTTCCCACAAGTATCGCCTTATAGCGATCAACCGAACCATCTGGAAGATACTTAACAACAAAGACCCACCGACAGCCAACCACGTCAATGCCCAGAGGTGGGGGAACACGAGTCCAAGTACCTCTCTCAGTTAATATGTTCATTTCTTCATCCATAGCGGCTTTTCACTGAGGAATGACAAAAGATTCTTGATACGTAGCCGGTATAACAGTAGAAGAGATAACAAGAGAAAAACGCTTGCCATCCGGGGAAAGCTGAGCATAGGAGACAACCACATCAATAGGATTCTCAGTGCATTGTCGAACGCCCTTCCGCAGGGTAATGAGAAGATCAAGACCACTCTTGTCCGAAGGAGGCAATTCACTGCCAGAAGAAAGAAGAGGTCCGACAACAGGTACAGAAGGTTCCAAAGGCAAATAATCTGTCTCGAGAGAAAGAGACGGCGCAACATGAACAGTTGTGGAAAGAGCTGGTTCCGGCAGAGGTGCCGAGATAATAGACATTGAAGAAGAAGTATCAGAAGACAAGAGAGAAGAAACAGGAGAAAAATACGGTGTATCTTCAAAGAAGGTAACATTAGCAGACCTATACTGTTTGCGCAGAATAGGATCAAAACAGCGATATCCCTTCTGAGTCGGACAATAACCAATGAATATACATTTAACATAACGAAAAGAAAGTTTGTCACGACCAGAAGAAGGTATGTGAACAAACGGCGTACATTTAAAAATTTAAAAAGGTAAAGGAAATGGCTCGGCCCCAGGATACAAAATAGAAAATGAAGTCTTGCCCTGAAGAATAGATGAGGGTATCCGATTAATAAGATAGTATGAGAGAAGAACAACATGACCCCAATAAGACCGAAAAACATTCATTTGTAACAGAAGACTTTGAGCAATATCCAAGAGATGACGATTCTTGAGTTCAGCAACGCTATTCTGTTGAGAGGTATATGGACAAGAAGTTTGATGAAGCAAACTATGGTTCGCACAAAAATCAGAAAATTGTCGGCTGATATATTTTTTGGCATTATCAGTACAAAGAACTTGAATAGACATCTTAAACTGTGTCAAGATCTCATTATAAAAGGCGGTAAACACAGTATAAAGTTCAGAACGATCTTTCAGGAGATACAACCAAGTACACCGTAAGAAATCATCAATGAAAGTTACAAAGTATAAGCTACCTCTAACAACAGTAGCAGTAAGAGCAGGACCCTAGATGTCAGAGTGAACTAGTTCAAAAGGACGCGAAAAACTACGTCATGTTCGTGCTGGGAAAGAAGAGCGGTGATGTTTGCCAAGCTGACATGCTTCACAATTCAAAGGAAAATCCTCTGAAGGAAGGTCTGAGAAAAGTTGATGAATGAGGCGAGGAGGATTGCCAAGACGACGATGTCATTGCTAAAGAGATGAAGAAGCAGAAAGGGCAACGCCGTGATCAAGAAAGAAGAGGCCACCACTGGCAGTCCTAGTAACAATTGTAGCTTTGGAGACAAAATCAAAGAAAGAACAAGTGGGGCCCGTAAAGTAACCGTGCAATTTAATTGAGTGCAAAGAGCATGAACAGAGAGTAAATTGCACGGGAAAGTAGGGACATAGAGAGTGTCCTCAAGCAGCAAAGACGGAGAGAGACACACAGTTTTAACACCATACACAGGAGCAGAAGTCCCATCTGCAATAACAACAGGAGACAGCCTGTTCGGTTCAAGCAAAGAGGAGAACAAACGAAAGTTGCCGGTCATGTGACAAGTGGCACCAGAGTCAATAAACCACTTATCAGAGGAGACCACAAGAGCACGAGCTTGAGAGGAGAGGAGAGAAACCATCTCAAAGAAAATATAAATCAGAAGGAAGAAAAACTAACCGCACGATTAGAAACAAGCCGGCAAAAGAAGCCAAACCGAATAGGACGACAAACAAGTCGCAGAAAGCCAGCGACCAAAAGAAAGAGAGAGGCAGAGAATCAAACCACACAGTTTGAAAAGAAGCCGGAGAGAACCAGACACCAAGAGGAGCAAACCAAGAAGAGACTGCGCGAGAAGAGAAGATGCATCGACCAAACAGCAAACAAACCGCGCGAGAAAACCACACGGTTACAGTGATACCACACCAGCAGCAAGAAAAGAGGTCGCAACTAAGATGCAGAGCCCGTAACGGTCAGAGAAGGCGCAATGGTAAGATAAACGAAGAGCAGAAGCTGAAGAACAACAAAGAAGTCGCGCGAAAAGGGAAAGAAGCCACGCGAACGAGAAAAGAAGTCGCAAAGAAGAAGAAGAAGAGGAAAGAGAGAAAGAGAGAAGAGAAAGAGTCTGCACGGTCTGGGTGACAACACACCAGCGACAAGCCGCGACCAAAATGCGGAACTCGCAACAGAAAAGAAATCGCATGAGAGCGACAAACAAGAAAGGGAGGGAAGCGAACAGGAAGAAGCCGGCGCGAGAAGTAAACCGGAAGAAGCCGGCGTGATTAGACAAATAAACGCAGTCTGATTGGAGCAAATGATCGATTCTTTCTGATACCATGTGAAAAAAAGAGCGAGAAAACGATCTAGAGATAAATAAATAACAAATTTTATTGGTCCAAAAAGATAATTATTACATAGGTAGGCCCCCTTATTTATAGAAAACAGGGGAGATGGGAGAGAATACAACAATCGATCTGAGACTAAAAAACAAGTCGGGCGGCTTATGCAGTTTGACATGGTCAAACCGCACACTATACAACAAATATCTGTACACCCAGAGACAACCAAGGAAAGCCGTCATACAACTAGGGAAGACCGCTGGAACTTGCTGCTAGACCGCAACTGCGGGTTGCCACCAGACCGCAGTTGCGGCTAACCATCAAACCGCAGCTGCTGTAAGCCATCAAACCGCAAGTGCGGGTTGCCACCAGACCGCAGATGCGGTAAATCATCTGACCGCTGCTGCGACTTTATCCAGACCGCTGCAGCCAACGACCAGACTGCAATGGCTAACCTCCAGACCGCTGCGGCTAATATTTGATGCACTGCTACACCCTCAAACCAACCCGCTGGAGATGCTACTACATAGACTGCTGGGCCAAACCGCCAGACCGCTGACTAAGCAGGTCGCTGGGCCAAACCACCAGATTGGCGACTAGATAAGCCGCTGCGACTAGTTCGACTAAACCACCAAACTTAACATTCTTCCTAAGCAATTTCAATTTAGTAGATAATTTTTTATTTTCTTTCAATAAAAGTTTATTTTCAGATTTTAATAAATCAATATCTTTTAAACTTTTATTAAAAAATTTACATGTTTGTAAAAATTCAGAATGAAATTCATCATAAGTTGGAAGAGTTACCTCAGTGTCGCTTTGGACACTCCATTCATCGTCGGATGGCGAGTTGCTCTTCCCTGTTAAGCACTTGTTGGCCTCCTTGTCATTATTGTTACTCGATCCACTTGAATCCTTAGATTAGAAATCATCCCACGTCTCCGCCTTTAATACCTTCTTCTTGTCCTTTTTGTGCCTCTTTTCTTTTTTGCTCATTCAGATTCTTTGGGTACTTACTTCGGATATGTCTGACCTTTCTGTAATGGTAACTGTTAGAGAATATGAGGGAAAATGATGTAAAGACCCATGCATAAGGCCCATCTATAGACCCGCTTCTTCTTTCTTCTATTAGTCTCACATCTCTTGTATAAGATTCTTTCTCCCTCTCTTCTCCTATATATTTGTACTCACCCTTGTATTTTCAGAATGATGGAGTATATACAAGGTTTGGCTCTATTTTTTACATGGTATCAAAGCTAGGTTCCGATTCCGGGCGGCTACCTGTTTTGTAACCGCGGCTATCCACGCGGCTTCCACTCCTCTACCCGCCCCTGATCCGCGGTCTCTCTTTTTCTGACCGCCTCTACTATTCTCTCTCCATGGCTTCCAACTCTCTTCCTCTCCCTCCGTCTCTTTTATAACCCTCTTCTCTCTGACCGGTGCCCCCCTTCGCTCTACCCGTTGTTCGCTCTTCTACCCGCTGCTGGTTGTCTAGCCGCTACGGGTTGTCTAGCCGCTACGGGTTGTCTATCTGCTGCGGGTTGTCTATCCGCTGCTTCTGACTGCGGGTTCTAGCCGCCGCTTCTGTCCGCTGCTTATGTTCGCTGTTTCTAGTCGTTGCGTTTGTCCGCTGCCTCTAGTCGCCGCGTCTGTCCGCTACGTTTGTTTGTCCGGCCTCAGCTTGTCGATGTAGGTTCTCTACTCACGGTCTTGGGTCTTCTTTCCTAGTCACTGAGTATCTATCCGTGCGGCCTCTCTTACCTTATCCTTCTCGCCGCTGTCTCGTCTTAACCGATGGCCCTTGGCTCGCTGCGATCTCTTCTAATCGATGCGATCTACCCTAGTCGCCACGATGGTCTCTGTCCGCAGCGGCCTGGTGTTTTGCTCGCCGTGCGCTCTCTTAGCCACGCCCTCTCTTAGTCGCTCTCTTAATCGCTGCGCTCTCTGAGTTGCCGCGGACTTGCCACATCTTGTTCCTCTCTAACCGCTCAGACAGTTTACCTAGTCACCGGGCTTGGCATCGTCCGCATGGCTTCCGAGCCGCATACTGCTTCCGATTCAACTACTCTTCCCAGACATCCTCGTGTTGCTCCCCTTGAGCTTCGTAATGAATTACGAATTACTACCATTTCTCTCTATGGCAAACCAAATTTTGTTAAATGCGTTCACTCAGTTTGCCGTGTGTTGCAAATTAAAGGTCTCCTTCATCACCTGAAAAGCCTCCTCCCACTGAACCTACTGACGAGTGGATCCGAGACGATGGGCGTGTCCAATCTTGACTTCTCAATTATCTAGACACTGAGCCGTATCGGATGACCATGTATCAAGAGACGGCTCGCGGTATGTGGACGGACCTTCATTCTCTCTACTCCGGGAAGGACAGTCTTCAGCACTTATTCGACATTCTTACCAATCTTCAGTCCCTCGACCCTGGAGCTACTGGTGACTTGACGTCTTTTGTTTCTCAGGCTAAAACTCTTGTGGAGGCTTGGATCCAGCGTCAGCCCCCCACCACGGACTTGGTTACTCTTCGATAACAGAAAGAAGTAGTTGAGATTGCTATGGTGATGGCCCGTGTTCCACCACATTTTCATAGTTTCCGCGCTCATATCCTATCTTCCGCTGTTACTCCGTCCCTCTCGGACGTTTGCTCGATGCTACTGAAAGTTACCTCTCGTCCGGATGCTCTGCCTCTCTCTCCAGCTCTCCTTCAGCAACCCATGGCTACTCTCGCTCCTTCTACTTGTGGTCACCCGGCTCGTGGAGGTCGCCAGTCTCGGGGAAGGGGTCATGGTGGCCGTAGTCTCTTCAAGTGCTTTCATTGCGGCAGGGATGGCCATCTGGAGGCCACTTGCTACCGCAAGCATGGTCTGCCCCCCCACCTTACTGCTTCAGCTACTCCCACACTTCCCTCTGCCACTAGTGAGGATATTGCTGCTCTGCGTGCTCAACTCCATCAGCTTCAAGGGGTAGTTAGTCGCTCCTCTAGTTCCGTGGCCTCGATCTCCAATGAAGGTGTGTCTTGCCCCTCACACAGCTCTTACTGGATTGTGGATTCGAGTGCTACGCATCATCTCTCTCCATAAAAGCCGGCTCAATACTTAGATTCCGCTTATCCCAAGTTCATCACTGTGGCTAATGGTGACACAGACCGGTTTCTGGTACTGCTCATCTGCCTCTTACTCCTTCCCTCTCCTTATCCTCAGTTCTCTATGTTCCAGGATCCCCTTTTAATCTAGCCGTCTTACACAGGACCTTGATTGTTGTGTAACTTTCTCACGCTCTTCCTTTGTTGTGTAGGATCGACTAACGCAAAATATATTTGGTAGGGGGCGACTGTCTAACAGGATGTATCTTATCGATGTTCCTTCCGTTGCTCTCACCACTGTCTCCTCCACTGATTGACATCGTCATCTTGAGCACGCTCCTCTTTCGATTCTCAAGAAAGCTCTTCCAACTGTTCCTCTTTAGGAGTTCTTTTGTGAATCTTGTATTTTTAGCAAACTACACCGTGTATCTTTTACTTCTCCTTGTACTCAGAGCGATACTCCTTTATCATTAGTGCATTCTGATATCTTTAGATCATATAAGATCCCTAGTGTTTTTGGTTATCGCTACTTTGTAACTTTTATTGATGATTACTCGCGGGTTACTTGGTTGTACTTACTTCGTGATTGTACCGAACTCATCTCCACGTTCCGTACGCTTCTTACGGAAACTCGCACTCAGTTTTCAATGTGTGTAAAATTTCTTCGTACTGATAATGTTCGTGAGTATATTGGTCGCACCTTCTCCAATCTGTGCGCCGAGTTTGATATTATTCATCAGACTTCGTGTGCCTATACCCCTCAACAGAATGACGTAGCGGAACGGAAAAATTGCCACCTCCTTGATGTTGCCAGATCTCTTATGATCCAAATACAGGTTCCTCCTCTCTATTGGAACTTTGCGGTTTCCACAGCTTGCCACCTCATCAATCACATGCCCTCGTCTATCCTCTACTTTGTGGCTTCCGTCTCTCTCCTTTATCCATCCAAGGCTCTCTTCTCTCTCACACTTCTTGTGTTTGGATGTACATGTTATGTCCATCACCTTGGTCTTCCAAATGACAAGTTAGCCCCTCGTGCTACAAAAGCTATGTTTGTTGGGCACTCTCGCACTCAGAAGGGGTATGTCTCCTATTATCCTACCACTGGTAAGGTGGTTGTATCTACTAATATCTCCTTTCATGAAGACCAACCATATCACATCAGTCTTACTGATCCTCTTCCTCCTCCTCTGCTACCTTGGCCCACAGTTTCAGTTATGTCCCCGCTTCCACCTCTTCTGCCTACTCCTCCTCTGCTTCTAACACCTAACCCACCACCAGTCCCCTCCAAACCTCCTATCATTCAGGTTTACACTCGTCGTCCTCCACATCCAGATGCCCTGCTTCTCTCTATCGGTGTGTCCTCGCGGCTTGTTGATTTGGCATCACCCTCGACGGCTCATCCCTTAGCCAATTATGTCTCTTTACGTCGGCTCTCTCCACCTTTTCTTACCTTTGCTCTCTCTCTCCTCTATCTTTATACCTAATTCTGTGCAGGAACCTCTCCAGCATCCGGGTGGCGTGCAGCCATGGATGAAGAAATGACTGCTCTGTGGGGTAATCTGACTTGGGATCTTGTCTCTCTTCTTCCTGACCATAGTTGTGTTAGCTGCAAATTGATTTTTACAATCAAACATGCAGCGGATGGGACAGTTGCTCGCTTGAAAGCTTAGCTTGTGGCACAGGGTTTTAATCAACAATACGGCTTTGATTATGATGAAACCTTCTCCCCTGTCGCAAAATTAAATTTGGTTCGGGTTTTGCTCTCCTTAGCTGTTCATCGCTAGTGGCCCCTCCATCAGTTGGACGTCAAAAATGCCTTTTTGAATGGTGATCTTCTTGAAACTGTTTACATGCATCAACCGCCTGGGTTTGAGACCACGGGAGAGTCTTTTGTATGTTTGCTTCGAAAATCTATCTATGGTCTCAAATAATCTCCTCGGGCGTGGTTTGAGAAATTCAGCAAGGCCGTTCGTGAGGTTGGTTTCAAACAAAGCTCGGCAGATTTCTCTCTTCACTTGCCACCAATCAACCAGGACTGTAATACTTTTGGTTTATGTGGGCGATATTTTGATCACTAGTGATGATTCCACTGGGATACAAAATGTTAAACAACATTTAAATTCTGTTTTTCAAATCAAAGATCTGAGAAACCTTCGGTATTTTCTTGGACTAGAGGTAGCACGACGACCTGATGACCTTGTCTTATTCCAGCACAAGTATTGCATTGACCTTCTGCAAGATACTGTCCTCTCAGGGTGCAAACCTGCGGAGACCCCGTTGGAAGTCAACCACAAGTTGTGTGTTCAGGGATCTGAGTCTGACTCTTTACTTTCAAATCCGGAATACTACGTCTTGTGCAAAAACTGATATACCTAACAGTTACAAGACCAAATATCTCATTTGTGGTTGGAGTGGTCAGCCGCTTTATGCATACTCCACGGGTTTCTCATCTTCAGGCAGTGGAACGCATTCTCAGATATCTGAAGACTGCTCATGGACAAGTACTTGTGTATAAACCATCTTCCTCTCTTTCTCTTATTGCTTACTCTGATGCGGATTATGCGGGTTCGCTGGACGATCGACGATCTACACTGGTTTCTATACTTACTTTGGAGGAAATCTTATCACATGATGGAGTAAGAAACAGTCAGTGGTTGCTCGCTCGTCTGTTGAGACTGAGTACCGTGCGGTGACGACTGTTGTATCAGAACTCACCTGACTTGAAAGTCTTCTTATGGATTTGGGAGTTACATTATCCTCACCTTCAACTTTGTTTTGTGACAGTCAGGCTGCAATCCATATTGCAAAGAATCTTATGTTCCTTGAGCGGACCAAACATATTGAAGTTGACTGTAACTTCGTTCGAGAAAAGGTCCAATCGAAGATGCTAAAGCTTGAGCATGTTCCTGCTTCTGGGCAAGGTACTGACGTTCTTACCAAGGCATTACCTCGGAAATTATACCATCAGTTCCTGTCCAAGCTTGGTGCCTACGACTTGTACGCTCCAGCTTGCGGGGGAATTTTAGAGAATATGAGGGAAAATGATGTAAAAAACCATGTATAAGGCCCATCTATAGTTGACTATCACTTCGTTCGAGAAAAGGTCCAATCGAAGATGCTAAAGCTTGAGCATGTTCCTGCTTCTGGGCAAGTTACTGACATTCTTACCAAGGCATTACCTCGGAAATTATACCACCAGTTCCTGTCCAAGCTTGGTGCCTACGACTTGTACGCTCCAGCTTGCGGGGGAGTTTTAGAGAATATGAGGGAAAATGATGTAAAAAACCATGTATAAGGCCCATCTATAGGCCCGCTTCTTCTTTCTTCTATTAGTCACACATCTCTTGTATAAGATTCTTTCCTCCTTTCTTCTCTTATATATTTGTACTTACTCTTGTATTTTCAAAATGATGAACTATATACAAGGTTTGACTCTATTTTCTACAGTAACATTCCGGTGACGGACGCTCCTTATTATCATCATTATCGACCTTTCCCTTTCTTAAATCCCGACTCCTTATTAAAATACTTCTTAAATGAATTTCTTCTCTCCGGATTTCTCATAAATCTCTTAAACTTCTTCACAAACAGACTCTCCTCATCTTCTTTATCATCCTCATCAGTATCACTTTCTTCTTCCTTTTTTGACTTCAACGCCAACGTGTTTTTCTTCGGCTCCATATTATGCGCTTGTTATTGTATCCTTAACTCCACCTTATAAGTTTTGAGATTTCCGATGAGTCTCTCAATTTGAAGAGTCTTTAGATCGTGTGATTCCGAGATAACCGTCACTTTCGGATTGAATTTTGAGGGGAGCGATCTAAGAATCTTTCTAACCAAGTCGCTGTTGGAGAAACTCTTTTTAAATACTTTGGAATCTTTGACGATTTTTGTAAATCTTGTGTACATGGAATCAATGTCTTCGTCAACTTTCATTCTAAACTTTTCAAATTCTTACTCCAGTTGTAATAGTTTCGAATCCTTCACCCGCGAAGTATCTTCATGAGTGACTTAAAGTAAATTTCAAATATCAAATGCAGTTTCGCAAGCGCAAGTCCTATTGAACTCAGTTCTATCGAACACATAAAATAATGCATTTATAGCCTTAGCGTTATTTTTGCATCTAAGCTTATCTAGATCATCCCATTTATCTTTTGATTTTTCCATGATGACACTTCCAACTACCATTTTATGTGAAGTGTAACACTGTTCCACCATAATCAAATATTTGTCTAAGGAAATTAGAAAACAACACATTCTTGTTTTCCAATAATTATAATCTGTGTCAGTAAACAAGGGTGATTTACTAATACCTTACCCCTCAAAAAAAGCATGGTCATGGTACGCCATTACTTATTGTGGTTAAACCGTTTTGGAGTAACCTTGCTCTGATACCAAATGTTGGATCTTGCGGCGCCCTTAGAGGGGGGGGGGGGGGGGGGGTGGGGGGTGGGTGAATAAGGGCTAATTTATAATTTTTATAAAAAACTTAGGACTTTGACAAATTAATAAAATGTCTTTTATATGAACAAACACTTAGAATATTACAAAAGACATGATAATGATTTTATTTCACCAAGTTGAAAACATAAAGGATGATTTCAATATAGCTTAAAATTGTGACTTCAAGTAAAAATCTTTTTTGAAAAATTCACCGGTCCTCCCAAGGACTGGCTAACTATAACATATCTCTCCTTATATACAGCCTCTAGCCTCCCCTTATATCTCTCCACGACATTGTCGCTGCATACAAGGCGGCGAATTCCCCCTAAACCACACAAGGGTCTAGTCGCCACTCACAAGACGACGAGTTCTCTACCGGTTGTAATGAATAATGAAAAGATTACAAGGATGAAAACTGAAAACAAAACTCGCTCTATTCTTGAGCTCTGAAGAAGACGGTAAAGCCTCGTGAAGATCGCAGGAGTTAAAGTACACGAACGGTCTCTTCTTCGCCCTTGAACTTTTTGGGAGCTTGAGAGTTTTTCTGTATTCAGAGTTGTCAGGCTGAGAATGCACGGGAATGAAGGCTTGAGGAGGTGTGTAACAAAAATTTCCCGAAATTCAATCTTTATATAGATTTTACGTTAACGCCCGACGATAGGTAGTTATCGCAGACGATATCTCCTCAAGTTGCCATGTGTCCCACTCTGCGATAATTGCGTCGGGGAAATGGAGATCTTGTACGAACGTAGGGCTATCGCGCGACGATATCAATATTTCCTGGTGATATTGCGGAGTAGTGCACGCTGCATCTAAATCGTGTGAAACATGGTCCTTGTCATGCTGACGTCATTAAATGTATCGCCTGGCGATACAAAGCTATCACTAGCAATATCTATTTTTCCAGAAAACAACATCTCGTCTCCAAGTCAAATCGATCAAAGTATGATACCAGTTATGTCTGCACACCATAAACACACTATGATCAAATACATTCGGCATTTGTTATTTTCAAAGCAAGGAGTGCAGAACGCATGCTCCAACACATATCGCTCTTCGTGTCGTCAACACTCAGCATATCGATAGTCTGTATGACCTCAGCCTCAGTCAGATCTGTAATAGTTGCAATGACCGCATATATCTCGTCTGCCTTTGAGATATGTGGTGGCGACTGAGAAGTCACATTGCTCTCATGCTCTATGTTCTTCACTACTACAGTAACATCATCCACAATAATATTACTACAAATATTTTCTTTTTCTTCTTTCTCTATGGCTCGACCTCCTCAATCACATTGTCGTCCACCGAATCATCAATGTGGATCTCGTTCATTGACTCAGATGCAGTAACAACATGTTATCCAATAACTCTATCAACCCCACAAAACATAGCAAAGTCTTCCCAATTCACGATCATTTAGCTCCTATAATGTTTTACTATCGGTTGTGCCTACAAGTTCAATTTAAATTAGAATCATGAATTTTTAAAATATTTAGACTTTTAATTAATTGTTAAATTTAAATATTACCATAATATAGTTGGCCCAAACATCTTCACCATCTACCTTCACTACATTGTGCTCTCAATCCCATCCAAATCCACTAGTATCTAGCATTGCTGATATCTCTTGGTAGTACTTATTCCACTTTTTTATTCGCGTCATCTTCTTCTCCTTATTAATCTCGACTTTTCACTCATTCTTTAATGCCTGAATTACCGCAGTGTAAGCACACTTTTCCATCCACTCGCCGCCTTTTCCCCCAGATTCTGTTGCTCAAGGAGAGTAGTAAATAAAGCACGGTCCATCTGTGGTATCCACGGAACATATGTCCGTTCACTTACTTTGACCTTCTTTCTTTTGCTTTTATCCACTTAGTTATGCATATTAGTCAAGCATATACTATATTAACATGAACTAATAACAAATAACAATAGTACATATCAAAAGGCATCCGCATAGCATAATAAAAAAACATTAAAAAAACAAGTTAAGTTTCACAAAATAGCTTATTCTAGTACGACATGATTTAAGAAGTAACAAAACATCTCAAGTGCCCCAACGAGCACAATACTCATTGAACATGTTTATAGCCATGGTATCCCTAAATGTGCTCCACTTGGGTGTTGCTTGAACTACACCAACTGCATCCGCGTACTCAAAACTCTCTAAACTTGCATCTTGAACTAATATCTCTACATCTACTTCGACCAGTAATTTAGCATGATTTTCTAATCTCCTCTCTTTGAGGAAATTATGTTGAATGCATCATACATTTATAATTTGAACATGTTTAAAATTATAAGCAATTAATAACTCATTACAAAATAAATCATATTGTTGCGTACAAATTAATAGTCGTTTACCTGCACTTTGATGCCATAGAAAGATGGTTCCCTCAAAATTTCCCACCGTTTTTAGACAGCCCGAATGTTCTCTTAATAACATTTCTCTCCTTTGAGTGTCGAAGATTAAACAACTCTTTGTAATTGGTGGGATTATTGCCTTATGCGGACCACTCATTTAGGTGATATCTAGTTGACATATATGAAGCAAGATATCCTGGACCATTGGTGTATCCTGCATCCACAAGATACTATTTTCCTAATGCCACGTCAAAATAATATGCCCTTTCGAGTGCATTACGTAACACTCTGGAGTCCGATGAGGACCCCTCCTGATGCGGAGCAGAGATGAGCACGAGCTTTGGGCCCATTAGGGGTTGATTTGGCGACTTGCCATATATGGCGTGCCCGGATCGACAATCGGACTCCGCAGATGTGTCCGGGTCCGCGTCGCGAGTCAAAAACATATATTAGTTTATTATTTTTGGTTCATTAATCATGTATTTTAGTGGCCTCTCCCACCGACCGATCATAGCTGTTGATTGGGATGCCCTAGTGTTTCTTTTATTATAAATATTGGTCTAAGAGGCTGAACCAAGTCATTGCAGAATTTGGTGAAAAGAAATCCCGGATTCCAGCGATCAAGCCACGATGCCGACTCCGTGGAACCTTAGGCGACGACTCCTAGGTGGTCTTCTTCCTCCCCAAGGTACCCCCTAACCCTAGCCTCCTTTTCCCCACCGTAAAACCTTCCTTTCACCGCCCACAACACCCCCTACAGCCGGCTGAAATTCCACTGCAGATTCCTCAAAAAAACCTTCAGTTACTGTTCATAAATTACATTCGCTATTCATGGCTATAGTTTTTATTTTTCTTCCTTGACTCCGGCAACCCTATCCCTCACCTCCACCGCCTCAGGCAGTACGTGCCTTCCGCCCAGCCCTCCTCATAATCCCCCACTTAATCCGAGCCCTCCTCTCTCTCTAAACCCCTCCTGCAGCCATTTTCTCTTCAGATCCAAGTTTCCACAGCCCCTCAAGTACCCTTCCCTGCATCCGGCAAGCCTCCCGCCGCCGACCTCGATTCCCCTAGCCCTATTCGCCGTGGATCCACTACCAAATAGCCTCTATTCTCTAGATCACGCTAGATCTGAGAATTTCAGCCCTCGTTCTGACGTTTTCCTCCACCCTTATTACCATTTTTGTCCGGATCCACTCTTACACATCGGATCTACCCCTCCCCGGCCCGGATCTACTTATACGTGGTCGGACCCACCGTTTTATTGTCCGTTTTCACCGTTTACCGCTGAGGACAGCCACCGCCACTGTCGCCTCGCCACCGATTCCATCTCCGATCGCCGATCTACACATCCACCCCTATAAATTTTCAGTGCCTCGGTTCAGCCCTCTAGTTTGTGAGCTTTTGTAGTACCGTATTATTCGATTCGACATTTTCCAATTAGTTATTTGCTATATTTTGCTGCGATTCTTGTTTGCAGAAATTTATTTTGGTACACTAATAATTTGCAGGAGGAAACATTCGTCGCGCGCTTCGCTTTGGCCCCCCGAGCGGAGGAAGCCATTATAATTTGCTAAATTAAAATATTTGTTTTCTATTTAAATATCTGGGTGGTGTTGGAAATTTACATTGCTATAATTTATTCGTCAGCATATCGATCATTACATTACATGTAGGTTTGGATTAGCGTGTCACCCTTGCACTATCACCTAGAGTCGTAGGTTTTGTGCACTGCCTACCCCTACATCACCTCCCATCTAGGCAACACATACAAAAACCTCAAATTTGAATCACATACGCCCATGAAATTCGTTATAATGACTTGTTTCCTATTCCGATACCTACCCTAGTATTTAATTGACACTGTTACTTCAATATGAGTGTCATCAATGGCGCCAATGCAATCTTATAAGATAAAATAAGATATATTAAATTAATTTAAGCAATCTACCTATACCTAAATGTTTAAAATAAAAAAATAAATAATTTACTTACTGGAAAATGACACCATCTTTGTGTTGTTGATGTATCAGGAAGCTTTATAAAGACGGGGCATAACTTTAGAATTGCCTATAACACCGTGTTGAATTGGTGGTTTATTGTATATGTAGAACGCAGATACGTTCCGCTGACAACCCGGAATTTCTTATTGTGATCCAATATATGCAAAAACACACAAACTGACTCTCTAACTGCAATATTTTTTGTCGCTTAATAATTCATGTCTGATTAGAATGTTACACAGAGCTTTTATTCATTCGAAGCTTGTTAAAGCAGTTGACATCCGTTCCACCGTATAATCGTTTAAACAAACTTCTGCTTAAAATATTTTTAGCATCGGCCTCAACAAGATTTCTTTTAATATTTGTTTTCATCATCACTACGGTGGCCGCAACAAGAGCCGCAACTACTGCTGCTCTCCTACGTCTACACCGCTTCATTGCTTCGTCCATCTAAATATAAACAAACATAAACACTTAGTACTTACATGGCGACACATAAAGATACACAGACACATTCATCCATACACTCACACACACCCATACAAATGTAGATACATGCAGGTTAAGACGCATCAATGCATCATTAGTAGATACCCCAACTATTTTGAGTCAATTTCTTTCTTCATAGTTTATTTTACAGGAATAAAGGTTTAGTTCTTGAAGCTAACTTCCACCATATACCTTGCAAGTATCAATGTGGACACAACCCCTTTGTAACAATTGAATTGAGGTTAATATGTAACATGAATATATTCATGTATTTGATAAAAAAACTACAGAAAAAATAATCAATTTAGTCTTGATATTAATTGTTCAAACCAACTAAACTATTGACAAATACCTGAGGTAAATCTATAGCCGTTAATGTGGCGAATCTTCTTGCTTTGATAAAACAAATACCTGAGGTTTAGGATCCAGATTCCGTTCAAACACAGACACAAAAAAATTAATTCTTATACAAACCCTAGATATTGGAATGTCAATCAAACAATGGCTGTGACCCACACATTCACATATATACACATTCACACATTCACACATACACATATACAAACCCTAGATCTTGGAATGAAAATAGATTTGGAAGGAAAAGTCAGATCTATACCTGCCACCACCTGGGTAAGAACATCGACGGACGGAGAAGTCGCGGGCTTGCAGTAAATACTCTCGACGGAGGAGGAAAACACAACGAAATGGCAGAGAAACACCAGCGAAATGGCGACAAACCATGTGAGAGTCGGAGAGAAGAAGCCACTCCTACTTGCAGGTCGTCGAGGAAGAAGACGGAAGCGCGGAGGGAGCGCCTGGTCGTGAGCGTGATAGGAAATGCGAAAGGAGACCTCGGGAGCACAAAAATTAAGTTCACGGGAATGACCTTATCTCAATTCTAATGGGAATTAATCTCATTACCGATTCCTAAGTTATTTCAAGTTTGTCGAACAACAATAGTTGGAATTGACAAATGAATGTCAATTCCGAACCCCCAATTCCAACGAAACAAACAGACCCTTAAATTTTTTAATGAGGTTGGGTTGGCATGTGTCAGCCATGCTAATCGGCTTTATTACTGACTAAAATATTGTTAGTTGACTAGCTGGGGCATTGAACTCAATGTTTGCCAACTACCAGTGAAAAGTGTCTTTGTGACTCACCAGATAAGTGGCCAGGCTACAACGTTTGGCAGCCATGGTCTTGGATCTTGGATGTTGCCATTGCCTGACCGGGAACTAGGACAGTCCACAGACATAAATAGGGGCCTATTGAGATCCCATATGCATGACCTAGATCAGGCCTTATTGAGCATGAGACTTACTGAGCACGGGCCTTATCAGACTTGTTTTGTCGAGAATGGGCTTCACTAGGTCTTTTTTTACATGGTAGTTCTCTAAGTTGTTAAAGGCGCTCCTCGGGCGCGCCTAAGGCTCCAGGCTCAATAGGCTCAGATGATTGCGCCTTTTTGCGCCTTTGGAGCATTAAAGGCGCATCTGAGTCCAATTTCTACTATAAATACTTTTTTAAAATAAAGAAAAAAAGAAGTAAAAATTCAATAATTTTTGCATGATATAATGTTTGTGAAACATAATCGAGCGTCGAGACTTAAATATGATTTTAATGACCACGTTGATTTTATTTTTTAAGAGATATAAATGATAGTAATGAATTATTAATGAGTTGAATAAATGAAGAATCTGATCTAGAAGATGAATTAGTGTTTAATGATAATTATTTAAAATGAATGTGATTGCGCCTTACCTTCGTCAGGCGCGCGCCTGCGCCTTGAGCCTTGCGCCTAGGCTCCAAGATCCCTTTGCACCTTTAATAACTAAGGTAGTTCTAGACGAGCTTCTCATCCTGGACTTTATTTAACCCCTAGATTTATGTCTATTTTGTAAAAATGAATTTACATTTTGTTTAATTATGTTAAATAATAAAATATATCAATGAATTATAGCGATTGTTAACCGCAACCCATCTCCAAGACCCCTTTGCGCCTTTAATAACTAAGGTAGTTCTAGACGGGCTTCTCATCTTGGACTTTATTTAACCCCTAGATTTATGTCTATTTTTGTAAAAATGAATTTATATTTTGTTTAATTATGTTAAATAATAAAATATATCAATGAATTATAGCGATTGTTAACCGCAACCCATCCTTAGCTATCCGCACCCCAAATTCCAAAAAACATCTATTTTTCATGTGTTGAACCGCAACCCAAAATTTAAATTGCCCGACACTTCCTCCTTCCTCGCGCTGAAGCCGGACGAGCCCTCCTTCCTCTCGCTAAAGTCGCATGACCCCTTATTCCTCTCGCTGAAGCTGCACTACAACACTGTCAATTTGTCGATTGATTATGGTGTCTGCGGCTTCTTCAGGCTGTTGTTGTGATGTAGCATGTCTGGCCTGGAAGGCACCGTCCAACCTCCTTCATGCGAAATCCATCAATGGCCTCAATTCCTTCATCTGCATTTAATCACCTTAACAATAAAATACATATATTTATTGATTGATCGGTCTAGATTCGGCTATTAATCTCCGACTAAATAGTCTCCGAGCTCAAACATCCATGCCCCTGCCACAATAATTGAAAAACAGCTAAATTTATATGTTAGTGCTTTATTTCTTCATGAAGCTGACGGGATGCAGGGGAAATGATAGAAGATAACTACTCGCAGGGCCACGCACAACTAAGTGCATAACCAACCCCCATTAAAGAGGAGTAGTAGAAGGGAAATCAAACCTAGTATGATTGCCGGCCAGGAACCACTACCCAAAACTTAAAACCACCCAAGTTGAGGATGAAGGAAACGAACAATAGCGGAGTTCGTGGAGGTGGTCAGGGTCTACTTCCAGCGGAGGGGACGTGGACAACGGGGTGCGACGAGCCAATATTCGGTTGCGGATAAAATTTCTAAACTTTATGGGTTGCGGTTAATAATGGGGTGCGACAAGCAAAAATCGGGTTGCGGTTAAAAATCCTCAAAAAAAAAATATATTTCTCATTATGCATGTCATTCCCCTTTTTTATATAAAAGAAGGCTTATAACTTTATGAGCATGTGAAATATCTTTCGAATGTTGTGTTCTGTAACTTTCTTTGGAGGGGAATCTTTGGGAGAATCTACCCTTAAGAATTACGTGATAGCTTTTCTCTCGAGCTAACATCATAGTTTTATGTTCTAGTGCAATGCGCCTAACATGTTATGATAAGATATATTTTTGTTCTTCATAGTACATATCTCTATTGCATCTTTTATTTACCTTTAAGGTAAAATTTTGTTGCTCTCAAATATTAGAATTTTTCTGCTTCATGAAGACTGTTTTTTCTTTTACTTTTTTGAAATGTCAGCTCTAGTAATTAATAATATTCTACTTATACTTTCTTGCTTCACTTACTATTAGTTAAATTGAGAGTTCAGGTGTCTCACATTCTATTGCGTCATGTTTGTGGCTAATTCTTTTTTGTTTTATTGTTGAATAGCTTCTTTCAGGACATGAAAGTGAAGATCTGGGTCATGCTATTGCACTTTCCCTTTCTGAGGATGGGCTAACGAAGTCAATTTCTACTAGTTAGTGTTATACTACTGCCATTTATGTTGTCTGAACTTATTACTTACAATTTGTTCTTCTCTCTATCCTCCTTTGTTTTCTTCGATATTGGGACTACACATGGTTTCTTATAAATGGAGAAAACATTAAATCCCATTTAATGATGCGATCAAAAGCAAAGAGTGTTATGGCCCTACAATGTCCATTTTTTGTATTTTAATTAAGAGTCTATTTGGGGCAGATTTTTGGGGAATTGCACACTACTATTTCCCAAAAAACCACCCAAACACTATTTTCATAGCAGAAAATTTATCTTCTAAAAACCATGATAAAATTTCCTTGAGATTATGCGAGATTGATTACGCGTTCTCAAAAAGGAAGAAATCGTGATACACTAGCTTCTTGTTCGTTCAATAATGCAATAAATCCCTGCCCTTCCACGACGTAAGAAATTTATATTGGTTTGTAGATTGCAGCTTCTTCCTCACCCTGAAAAGCTTCTTCTTAACTTGAAAGCCTTCTTCCTTGACAGTAAGAAATGTCACAAGCCACCAAAATACTGTCTCTTCCTCGTCTGGCCGCACCTCTCCACTGTGCTTCCTAGATTGCTGCTTACATGGCATCACAACTCTCACAACCTTCTTCCGTGGATGGGCATCCTTTTTACTTGGCATAGGGCTCTCACAATCACTGACACATCTCTTTCCAGTTTTGTAAAAAAAATTGCATATTGTAGATGATTTCTGATTTGGTTCTAATTTTTTTGTTAGACTACATTTTCAAAATCACTATTTCACTTGTTCTTCTTTGTATTAGATTAGTTTTTTATTCCTCCATCAGGGTTTCAAAACATTAATGATTTATATTTTTTGGGGGATTTTGTGCAGTTTTTGACTCCCAATTGCTCTAAAAATAGGGTGCATCCAAACTGTTATCTAATTTGGGAAAGCACAGTTGAACTTTAAAAACTAGAATACATGTACATATCTATAGAAGTTTTGACACATGATGAAACTCCCCTAGAAGATGAAGGACTAAACACTAGTTCACACACATATATACTGTTGAATAAAATATGTATGATGGCCCATAACAAGGCCGTGCTACAACCCACTGCTTCTATAGGAATTAGTTCAACATCTTAGAATGAGATTATTGCTCCCCTCTCTCTTCCTATATAAGTTTACAAATTCTTGTATGTAAAGGTGTGTGAGGAATTAATAAAATAATTTCTTTATTTCTCCCATTTTTAGTATTTTTCCACATGGTATCAGAGGGAACATGATTCTAATTTTTTTTTCTTTTCAATCTCCTAGTGTATAACCCAGTAATTCGTCGAGATCAGAAGTACACCAGTAGACGGCTATCCTCAAACCATCGGGCAAGCAGAGGCGAGCTTGGGAGAGCAGAGGCGGGCTTGGGAGAGCAGAGGCGAGTTTGTGCGAGTATCTGGCGAGTTTGGGCGAGTAGCCCTTGGAACTCGCTGCTAGTAGCTGGATACTCGCCTTTACCCCCCCCCCCCCCCAGGAATTTTTCTATAAATAGCCCCCGAGGGGTACTAGAAAGGGCACTTTTGGAAGGGGTTGAGGTCCCCCCAAGTGGATACTCGCCAAGTCCATGCCTGCCTAGTACCTCGCCCAGCCTTTTGCTGGTGGAGGGGAAGTTTCTCCCAAACTTCCGGGTACATGGTGGGACCTCCCTGCTTGAGCACTTGGAGTGTGCTTATAGATAGTTTCCTCTCTCTCTCTCTCGCTAGCCATTTGAATTGTGACGTCGGATCGTAGAATCTATAGCCTTAGGCTGCCTTGATCCGATTTCTGAGGTTGAGAATTTTCCTGGCTTCAACACCTAGCTTGACCGCAAGTTCGCCTGGTGGTATGCTCCAGAGTTCTTTTGTCTGGCTCCAATCTCCTCAATAAGTCCGCCACCATCACTGGCTTTTATAGCATTTCTCCTCTGCCAACTAGACCCCACTCGACTAGTGTTTGCCGCAACCTCTCCTTTCTAACCCCCCAAAACACCGTGAGCTCTCCCGTAATCTCTTGATCGTCGGGCTCCCTCTAGTTATAGTTCCCTGTGATCACGCTCAATTCTTCTGGCCTCTCTTGTGCCCACTCAGTTCCTTCGCTCGTTCATGTCGCAAGCTTGTTCACGTCACAAGCTCGCTCAAGCCACCAGATCGCTCAAGTCGCAGAGCCTTTTCTGGTCGCAGAGCTCGTTCGACACCTCTGCTCAACCTCCTACCCTCTTCTGGACGTTGCTAAGCTCCTATCCTTTGTTCTACTCTCCGCTTCTGTCCACAGGAGATCAAAACACCACTTTTGACCGTCGAGCTCCCTCTGAACGCTGAGCTCCCTCTGACCCCCGAGTTGTTTCTTCTTCGCCGAGTTGTCTCATGTAAATGAGCTGCTTCCTGTCCGCAAGCTGCTTCTTGTCCACAAGATCCCGCGAGCTCCCTCTATCCTTGGGCTTTCCTGCCACTAAGTTGCTTCTTCTCCGCTGAGCTACCTCCTGTCTACGAGCTACCTCCTGTCCGCGAGCTATTTCCTGTCCGAAAATTGCTTCTTGACCACAAGATCTCGCGAGCTTGTTTCTGCGAGCTCTCCAGCCTGCCAAATTCTTGTCCGCAGCTGCTCGCCTCTGCCATCTTTTGCTCCGGTCCTCGGCGTGACCGCACCCTCGCCCCTCCTCCCCGACAGTTTTGTCGCGCTCCTCGCCTCCTTCAATGGCCTTGAATGATTCCCTGTATCTTCCGGCACGTGCTGTGGCTCTCTTTACTGAAGTTCCTGATGAGCTTCAAATCACCACTATCTCTCTTAGTGGGAAGAAGAACATTCTTTAGTGGTTGCACTCCATTCGCCGTGTTCTTTAGAGAAAAGGCCTCCTTCATCATCTGACCAAGGCTACTCCTCCCATCAAGAAATTTCTCTGTGATGACAGTCATGTCCAATCTTGGATTCTAAACTCGATGGACAGTGAACTATATCAAATTACCATATATCATGAGACAGGCAAAGCCTTGTGAGAGGAACTTCACTCCCTTTATTCTAGCAAGTATAGCTTGCAACACCTGTTTGATATCATCACTGACCTTCAATCTCTCGACTCGGGGGGGGGGGGGTGGCTGGTGACTTAACCTCTTTTTTCGCGTGATCCAAAACTTTAGTCGAGGCTTGGATTTAGCAACAACCACCAACAATAGATCTCGCAGCCCAACGTGCTCATTAATAAGCATTTGACATCACCATGATGATGGTCTGTGTTCCGCCTCATCTTCATAACGTCTGTGCTCAAATCCTATCCTCCACTATTCCTTCTCTCTCAGATATGTTCTTCATGCTTTTAAAGGTCACCCCACCCCCCGATGCTCCCGGGACTCTGTCATCGGTTTTGCTCCAGCAATCTTCTACATCTCACTCCACTCCATTCGCTCGTGGAGGTCGCACCTCTTCTCGGGGTAGAGGTCGAAACAATCGCTCTTGCCTCAAGTATACCTACTGTGGCAAGGATGGTCATCTCGAGGCCATATGTTATCATAAGCACGGTGTGCCGCCGCACCCGCATGCCTCTATTGTCGTCAATGCTCTGAACAACACTCAAACAGACATTGATGCCTTGTGCACCCAGCCCTACCAACTTCAGGGGAAGATCAACTATTCCCTCGGCTCTATTGCGTCTATCTCCAATAAAGGTATCTCCTGTCTCTTCCATAATCCAACCTAGATTATGGATTCCAGAGCAACTCACTATATTACTTTGAAGCAACCTTCTCAATACTTATACTCTGAGCACTCTAAGTACATCACTATGCATAATGGCGACACCACTCCGATTTCTGAATCGGCCGACGTGCCCCTTATTCCCTCCATTTCTCTTCGTTCGGTTCTTCATGTTCCGAGCTCTAACTAGAGACCTTGATTGCTATGTAATTTATTCATCCACCTCTTTTGTTGTGCAGGATTGATAGACGCAGAATATTATTGGTAAACGACAATTGTCGAATGAACTCTACACTTTGGACATCCCACCCTCAATTCTCTCCTCTGTTAGCATTGTTGAGTAGCATCGACGTCTACGATATGCCCCTTTCCAAATTCTTAAGAAAAATCTTCCAGCTCTATCCCTCAAAGACTTTACCTGCGAGTCATCTATCTTTGGCAAACAATATCATTCTTCTTTTTCTCCTCATTGTACTCGGAGCAATACTCCATTTGTTTTGGCTCATTCTGGATATTTGGGGGCCTTATAAAACAACAAGTTTTTCTGGTTATCATTACTTTATTATATTTATTGATGATTACTCTCGTATGACCTGGTTATATTTACTTCATGATCGTTCTTAACTAACTCGCGTGTTTCGTGTTTTTATTTCCGACACCCGTACCAAGTTTTTCTACGCACTTAAAATTCTTCAAGACGACAATGTGCGTGGATACACGAGTCATGCATTTACTAATCAATGTGCTGAGTTTGATATCATTCATCAAACCTCCTATGCGTTTATCCCCCAACAAAGTGGAGTTGCTGAACGGAAAAATTGTCACCTCCTTGAGGTCGCTCGTTCACTTATGGTTCCCAAACTTTATTGACATTTTGCGGTATCTATTGCTTGCTACCTCATCAATCACATGTCCTCATTTATTCTAAACTTTGCGACTCACTTTAGCCTCATTTTCCCCTCCACCCCTCCCTTTCCAGTCATGCCTCGTGTCTTCGGCTGCACCTATTATGTTCACAATCTTAGTCCGTCCACCGATAAGCTTGATCCTCGTGCTACCAAATACATGTTCGTTGGTTGCTCTCGAACTTAGAAAAACTTTGTATTTTACTCTCCTAACGATTAGAAGGTTGTTACATCTGCTGATATAACATTCCTCGAGTTCCAGCCTTATCATTCCTTATACCACTCCAACACCTACTCTTCTGCGCCGTACTGTTCCTGTTACTTCAAACGCTCGCTATGAGGGAAAAAGACGGGTTCTTCTTGCCACCACTACTTCCAACACCGACCACCATAACCACAAAACCACATCTTCTTTATGTGTATACCAGTCGCTCTCCTCGATCCAATGCTCTACAAAAGTTACCCCATACTAATGATACCTTGCGGGCTGAAGATCCGGTACCAGTCTTTACTACTCACCCCCTGACTAATATTGTGTCCTTGCATCGCCTCTCTCCGACACTCCACAAATTTGCTACTTCTTTATCCTCTATTTATACACTAACTCTCTGCACGAGGCTCTTCAACATCCAGTGTGGTGGTGGTGGTGGTGGGGGGGGGGGGTCATGAATGAGGAAATGTATACTCTTTGGCAAATCAGACTTGTGATCTTGTCCCTCTTCCTCCTGGACAGACTTGTGTGGGTTGTAAGAGGGTCTTTACCATCAAACATGTCTCAAATGGGACAACTCAATGTCTAAAGGCTTGCCTTGTGGCCCGTTGATTTGCTCAACAATAAGACCTCGATTATGATGATACCTTCTCGCCTGTTGTAAAACTAAATACGGTTCGTGTATTGATCTCCCTCAATGTTCATCGACACTGGAAATTGCATCAGTTAGATGTTAAAAATGTTTTTCTCAATGGAGATTTGCAGATGATCGTTTACATGCAACAACCTCCCGTGTTTGACAAATTTAACCAGGTAGTTTGTGATGTTAGGTTCACTCAAAGCTCAACCGACTTATCTCTATTCACTCGTCATCGTCCGACAGGCACAATGATTCTCTTGGTGTATATCGATAATATTTTGATTACCGGAGATGATCTCAAAGAAGTACATATGACCTTTGTCTTTCAAACCAAAGACCCGAGAAATCTTCAGTATTTTCTTGATCTCGAGGTAGTACAGCGTCCTCATGGCCTTGTCATATCTCAACGAAAGTACTGTCTTGACCTTCTTCATGATGCTGACTACTCTGGATGCAAGCCTGCTAATACACCAATGGATGTCAAAAATAAACTTTGCGCTCACGCCTCCGACTCTGATCTTATTCTCTTGAACCCAGAGTATTATCTCCGTCTTGTAAAGACGCTAATTTATCTTATAATATATCATTTGTTGTTGAAGTTGTTAGTCGATACATACATGCTCCACGAACATCTCACCTCCAGGAATTTGAACGCTTCCTCCATTAATTGAAGACCGCTCCCGAGACGGGGCTTGTATACAAGCCTTCTTCCACTTTATTTCTTATCGCCTATTCTGATGCTGACTACGTTGGCTCTTTGGATGATCGTCGTTCCACAAGTGGATATTTTATATATTTCGGTGGACACCTCATCACCTAACATAGTAAGAAATAATCTGTGGTTGCTCGCTCATCTGCCGAAGTTGAATATCATTCAATGACCTATGTTGTGTCTGATCTTACATGGTTGGAGCCTCCTAAGTGACCTAAATGTTAAACTCTTCTCATCAATCACTCTTTTGCGACAGTCAAGATGATATACATATTTCCAAGAATCATGTATTTCATGAACGTACTAAACATATTGAAGTCGATTGTTACTTCATTCGGAAGAAGGTTCAACTGAAGAAATTGGAATTGAAAAATGTCCCTACTACTGGGCATGTTGTTGACATTCTCACCATGGTCTTACAGCGTCCGTTATATTATCAGTTCTTGTCCAAGCTTGGTGCTTATGATTTGTATGTTATAGCTTGCGGGAGAGTGTTGAATAAAATATGTATAAAGGCCCCATAGCAAGACCTAACTAGAGCCCACTACTTTTATAGGAATTAGTAGTTTGATATTATTATGTCTGTCTATTAAAATCTTTAGGAGGTGTTGGGTTTTGTCCCACATCTTCGGTTGGTCTTTGTGAGTTGTTTGTAATGATATAAAATACCCTCTATGTGGATGAATGAAAACACTGTCTATTTTCTTTTCTACTTTCCAACATGGTTATCAGATATATTAATTCCCTCCTGATCTCTTCTTCTCCCCACGCGCCTAGGGCGTCTGTTTGTCTGGTTCTCGCGCGAGATGCTTGATGCGGCTTCATCTGTTGGATCGTCGACGATCTCATGTGACATCCACAACTTAGCCTGCGGGCTCCTGCTCCTTTGATGATCCCGTCTCAAGATCGTGTTTCTGCTTCTCATGATCCCATCAAGCCTTTGTGCTCGATGATCTCGCTTGATGCTATTCCCAGCTCTCTAGATCTAGTGAAGGGGCTTCTCGATTCCGTCAACTGATCGACGACAACGGGTTTCCTCTCTCGATCTAGATGGGTTTCCCTTCTCTGCTGGAATTTCTGATCCCCGCCACAGATTCCATGTGACGATCCAGATGTTCTCTTGCTTATCCGCGCCGCTCCTCCATTGATGACTTCGATAGTATCATCGACGTTTCCCGTTATTGCCTCGCCGATCCTATCTCCCACCTTCTATCGACGATCCGGTGAAGGTCATGTCACTGCCTCTCTACCGACTGTGCATGATAGATCTGTCAAATCATCCTGCCAGGAGCTTCCTCTGCCATTTCTTGTTGTCGATCCCTGCTCGTCGCGCTCTTTGCCGATAAACATGCCATCGACTTTTGTCACAGATGCCTCCAAGTACTACTTTTGTCCTTTGTCGATCCCGCATAAGCTGATCCAGTCGATGATGGCTTCTACTGCAGTTCCGATCGTCTCCTGCTCTTCATTTTCTAATGTCGACCCTCCTGATCTACTAGTTGATGGCAAAGTTTTCCCAGGCTGCTCTGAATCAACCGATACCCTCACCTTTTTGATGATTACAGACGATTCCAACCACCGTCTTTCGTGCTTCGGACGATCCTAGCCACTTCCAGCCGCTGCCCTAATTTTTCTGATGATTTCGGATGACTAGCAGTTGCATCTCAGAATTCTATCAAATCCAACTACTTCCCTCCCTTCCGGGGTGCTGATCTCACGCCGATGCTGCATCTTTGTGGTAGTTGTAGTCGTCTTTATGTATATTTCATTATCTGTTTGTTGGGTACATTGGAAAATGTGTACCTGATTTGAAGAAGCCCAACTTAGCTCAATGATATACATCAAGGTGTATTTGATGTTGTTTTGAGTTGACATGTGCAGATGAAGAAGTATTAAAGAATGCAGAAAAATATTCTAAGTCCACGTGTCGACACCTGAAGAAATTGTGTCGACACTTCAGAATATTTGTGTCGACACTTCAGAATATTTGTGTCGACACTTCAGAATATCAGTGTCGACACTTCAGAATATCAGTGTCGACACAGAGAAAGATAGTCGATCATATTTATGTCGACACTGGGAAGCAGTGTCGACACATAAAGAAGATCGTCGACCTCAGCACTGGGAAGCAGTGTCGACACAGTGAAAGATAGTCGACACCCAGAGAAAGTTAGTCGACCAGTGAAAGTTAGTCGACCAGTGAAAGATAGTCGACTAGTGAAAGATAGTCGACCAGAGAAAGATAGTCGACTCACAGAAGAAGATAGTCGACCTCAACTGTGTCGACACTGGGAGGATGTGTCGACACCTTGAGATTGAGTCGACACATATTGGCAGAAGTCGACTATGTTTGTGTCGACACCAGAAGACTGAGTCGACACATTTTGGCAGAATTGAAGATTGTTGTGTCGACACCTGAAGGCTGAGTCGACACATACTGAGTTCTGAATCTACAACAACTGTGTCGACACACAGGACTTTTGTCGACACATTGCAGAGCCAAGACCAAGTTATTTTCTGAAGTAGCTGTGTCGACTTAAAGGCAACTTAGTCGACATCATCAAAGACTGTGTCGACACCAAAGTCACTTGTGTCGACACAGATAGACAGATTGGTCTCGACACTTTCTGACAGACTGTCTCGACATTTTGCTGTCCAAGGCTAAGGTATAGGAACTGTTTGAAGACTTGACAGCTGTGGGTTGCCACCGTTTAACTGAAGCTGTCAGACCTGTCAGAAAATAGTTAGAAATCGGATCAGCCGGTTACCATGAAGAAAGTCTATAAATAGACATATTCAGAAGGAAATAGAAGAACAACAGTAGAAGATCTAAGAAGAAAAAAAGGATTACGATCCTATTGAAGTTCCAATTCAAGAAAGTGCTAAGCTCTAAAGAAGATCTTCATCAGAAGATCTAAGAAGAAGAAGTCTGAAGTATCAGAAAAGGTGTTGGATAGAGAGGGATCCAGTCATCTTTAAGAAGAAGAAGGAAGCCATCAGTGGTTTCTCAAGAAGCTGTTTGGAAATCAACTCAGCTAAGTTCAGATTCAAGAAGCTTTGAAGAAAGCTCAGATTCAGTTGATTTCATCAGCTGATCAAGAAGTGTCTTGTCCTCTTCTCTCTCAACAAAGGCAAGACATTAAAATATCTTTTCTAAATTTCTGTAGGATCTGTTTACACAGATCTGAGTTGTAAGCTTGTGTTATAAAGGCTGAGTGTAGGAGAGGTGATCTCTGAGTGGTAGGGCTATTTGCCTGAGTGTAGGAGAAGGTTCTTCTCTGAGTGGTAGGCCTTGAGGCAAGGCTGAGGTAGGGCTGTTGTGCCTGAGTTGTAGGAACCTATCCAGGTTCTGAGCTGTAGGATCTGTGGATCTGGGAATAGTGGAAGTTTGGCCGAATCTAGCATACTGCTAGATAGGTGAAGGGGGAAAGTGGATGTACCCAAACCTTGGGGAACCACTATAAAACATTGTGCAATCTGTGATGTTTCAATTTCTGTGATTGCTGTGCTGAATGTTTTATTTCTGCTATTGAATTCTGCCTAGAAGTATAAACAAGCAATTAAAACCTATTCACCCCCCCTCTAGGTGTTTAGGTTGTCTTGAAAGTAAAACTATCAAGTGGTATCAGAGGGAGGTTCCTCAAAAAGGACTTAACAGTCAGAGGTAGATCTTAAAGGCAGAATCAAGATTCAAAAAGATGGGTTCTGGTGAGAATCATAAGGAGCTAGGGTCTATGAAATTACCCATATGCAAGAAAGAAATTTTTGGAATTTGGAAAGAAAGAGTCAGATTGTTTATGGAGGCATCTGACCCAAGGATTTACATCACAGTACGGGAAGGCCCCTTCATTCCAATGAAGGTATCAGTTCTTGATGCAAATATCCAAACTCCAAAGAGTTATTCAGAAATGACCAAGGATGAAATCATCTTGGCAACCATGGATAAAAGAGCTCAGAACATTATTGTTAGTGCCATAGATGATTCAACATTTCAGAATCTGATTCACTGCAAGACCTCCAAAGAGATGTGGGACACATTGATTGTCTACATGGAGGGATCTGAAGAAGTAAGGCAGGACAGAAAATCTATGCTCAATCAGGAGTATGAAAGTTTTAGACAAGGAAAATCTGATAGCATAACTGAGTGCTACAAGAAATTCTATAGAATTGTGAATGAGCTTATGTCCTATGGAAGAGTCTTCAGTACTTATGAACTGAATGACAAATTCTTGAGATCCTTAACAAAGGATTGGGACACAAAGATCTGTGCCATAAGGGAAGTGGCTAAATTGGCAGAGATCTCTCCTCCCACCTTGTTTGGAAAGTTGCTATCCTATGAAATGCAACTTATGGTGAGGAAGGAGGAGGAAAAGAATTCAAGTGGAGAGCATAGAGAAAAGACTGTGGCATTCAATGCAGAAGCCACTAGAAAGAATAGGAGGAAATCACCATCTCCTCCTAAGGAAGTTGCAGAAGATAGTTTTGAAAATTCAGATAAGGGTTCTGAAAGCTGTGATTCAGATGCAGACTTTGCTGCATTCACAAGGCAATTCCAGAGGTTCTTGAAAAAGAAGCAATGGAAGTCTAGGCCTTCCACATCACAGCAAGTTGATGACTATTATCAGAAGAAAAGGTCATCAAGGAAAGAAAAGAGCAGATCAAAGCCCAGCAAAGCCACTACTTCAAAGATTGTCTGCTATTGTTGCAATAGGACTGGACATGTAGTGGCTGACTGTCCTGATAAGAGAAAGGAGTCTTCAGACAAGAAGAAGACTCATCAGAAAGGCAAGAAGGAGAAATCCTTTGTTGCAAAGAAAGATAAGAGTCTAACAGACCAGTCAACTTCAGAGTCAGAATCTGAAGCTGAAGCATATATTGGACTATATGCTGCATCTGAAGAAGAGGAGTTTCTGCAGTTGCTAGACTCCATCAATGAACAAAAGGATATCAGTGTATGGGGCTGATGACAGGATCAGAAGAGGACATATGCCAGAATCAGTCTGGTCCTAATAAGGTACAATGTCCTTCTATTACATCTGTTTGTAGTATAAGTGAAGAATCAGCTACATCTGCATCAAGTTATGTAGATGCATCTGAATCTGAAGGAGATGTCTATCAATTGATAGACAAGTATGGAGACTTGTTGCAGGCCCTTAAGAAAAGCAAGAACTTGGTTAAATCTCAGGCTCAGGAAATTGCTGAACTAAGGATTGCTACAACTGAGTTAGAGAAAGTTATTGATCAAAAATTAAATGAAATTGCCAAGCTGAAGAATATAACTATTATTCAGATGGGCACAATTAATTATACTAATGATCAAGTGAAGAGTCTGGAGGCCAGACTTAGAATTGAAAGGGATTTAGTGGCTAGTTACTCTAAGCCAAAATCTATCTTACCCTTGATAGATGAATTTGTCACTCAAAAGAGTAAGACTGGATTAGGATTTAAAGGTAACTCCAGGGCTGCCAGATTCAAGAGGAAAGGCAAAGCTCCTGTTCAGTCACTAAACCTTTCAGTCCCCATAAAGTTTAGTAAGGTGGAAGTGCCTTCTAACAAATATGATCATGAAGATATTCAAGGTCATATTAAGACTAATGTTCTGAAGAACAAGGGTGTAAATGCAAGCAGGCCTACCTATGGTCATAAACCCAATGGTTTTAAGAAATCTGTAGGTGAAGTTGCTGCAGCACCAGCAATGAACAGAAATTCTTCTGACAAGGATGTATCTAGATCTAGATACAATAAGTTTGAATGTTGGTACTGTGGCAAGAGAGGCCATTTTGCACTAGACTGCTGGTATAACACAAGTGTTAGAAAGAACAATAGTCTACCTGTTAGAAGAAATAATGGTAGCTTTGTTTATGCTAACTTGAACCAAGGACCCAAGACTTGCTTGGGTTCTAAGGGTAAGTAAATCTGTGTTGCAGGTGAATCCAAGTAACCATGCCCCTATATGGTACTTGGATAGTGGTTGTTCCAGGCACATGACTGGAACAAAGGGGCTGCTGAAGGAGTATTCATCTGTCAAAGATGGACCTAAAGTGATCTTTGGTGGATCTGAAAAAGGAGTCATCAAAGGGTTGGTAACATTTCTTCTAACCTAATTACTATCACTCAAGTGGCTTATGTAAAAAGTTTGAAACATAATTTAATAAGCATAAGCCAGCTAAGTGATTTAGGATATGACATTTCATTTGTTAAAGATGGATGTCATATCAAAAGGTCAAGTGATCAAAAGATCATATTGACTGGGTATAGGAAGAGAAATGTATATTGTCTTAATTTTGAATGTAAGAATAAGGCTTCTTCCATCTGTCTTGTAGCTGATGACAATGCTTCTCATTGTGTTAAGTGGCACAAGAGATTGGCTCATCTAAACTACAAGACAATTGACCAACTCTTTAGCAAAGAGTTAGTGAGGAATGAACCTCAAGTTAAGTGTATAAAGGAAGGGATATGCTCAGCTTGTCAAAAGGGCAAGCAGACAAAATCCTCCTTTCAAAGACTTGAAAACAAGGATTCTGTGAGGTGCTTATACCTTTTGCATATGGATCTTTTTGGTCCTATGCCAGTTCACAGTCTAGGTAGGAAAGTCTACACTTTTGTGGTTGTAGATGACTATTCTAGATTTACATGGGTGTTCTTTCTGAGACAGAAATCTGAAACCCCAAGTGTATTACTTAATTTTGTAAAGCAAATTCAGAATGAACTGAATAGTACAGTGGTCAAAATCAGAAGTGATCATGGTACTGAGTTTCAATCTGAAAGCATAACAAAATTGTGTAAAGACTTTGGGATTTTCCAAGAGTTCTCCTCACCTAGAACACCCCAGCAAAATGGAATTGCTGAAAGAAAGAATAGAACATTAATTGAAGCAGGTAGAACTCTGTTGAGTGACACCTCTCTCCCAGAATATTTTTGGGCTGAGGCAGTTAACACAGCTTGTCATGTAATCAATAGGGCTACTATCACCAAAAGCCACAAAATGACTCCCTATGAGATTGTGAAAGGCAGAAAACCAAATCTATCTTACTTTAGGATCTTTGGTTGCAAGTGTTATATACTTAACAATGGCAAGTCATATTTGACTAAGTTTGCTGCCAAATCCCAGGATGAGATATTTGTTGGGTACAGCACAAATAGTAAGGCCTATAGAGTCTTCAACTTGACTACTCAAGTTGTTGAAGAATCTGTGCATGTTGTGTTTGATGAAACAAGATTAATCAACTGTGAGTTGTCTTGTAGATCAAATGACTCAACAGGTATAAGCAAAAGTATGGACAAGCTCTCCATTACTAAAGTATCAAAGGAAGATGGAGCATTGGAAAATGAAAGCTTCTGTCCAGGGGGAGAACAAGACACTATAGAAGCTGATGAAAACCAAGAGATTCAGCTAAATGAAGGAGCTGGAGATGTTCAACCAGAAGGGAATCTTCCTCCAGCTACAAGACATTTAAGAGATCATCCAGCTGATCAGATAATAGGTGATCCAAGACAGGGGGTGCAAACTAGAAGCAGAAATCAAAACACAGTTCTACATTCAAGTTTCCTGTCACAAATGGAGCCTAAGAAGTTTGAAGAAGCTATCCAAGACCAGCACTGGATTGATGCTATGCAAGAGGAGCTGAATCAATTCAGAAGGTGCAATGTCTGGGAGCTTGTTCCTAAACCAAGAGGCCACAACATAATTGGCACAAAATGGATCTATAGGAACAAGCTAGATGAAAGTGGAATAATAGTGAAGAATAAAGCAAGATTGGTTGCAAAAGGATACAGACAGGAAGAAGGGATTGACTTTGATCAAACCTTTGCTCCAGTAGCAAGGCTAGAGGCAATCAGAATGTTCCTTGCCTATGCAGCCTATCAAGACTTCAAGGTATACCAGATGGATGTGAAGTCAGCATTTCTAAATGGTGATCTTAAAGAAGAAGTATTTGTAGAGCAACCATCAGGTTTTGTAGATCCTCTCAAACCTGATTATGTTTATAAGCTTAGAAAAGCTTTGTATGGGTTAAAGCAAGCCCCAAGGGCTTGGTATGAAACCCTGTCTACTTTCTTTATTGAGAATAAATTCTCAAGAGGAAAAATTGACAAAACTCTATTCCTTAGGGAATCCAAAGGCAAGATCATCTTAGTTCAGATCTATGTTGATGACATAATCTTTGGATCTACTGAAAACAACCTTTGTAAAAAGTTTGCCAAACTTATGCAAGGGAAGTTTGAGATGAGCAGTATGGGGGAACTGAAGTTCTTCTTGGGACTCCAAGTAAGACAGACTGATGATGGCTTGTCCATATCTCAGTCAAAGTTTACTAAAGAATTAATCAAGAAGTATGGTATGGAGTCATCCTCCATCATGAGAACTCCTATGGGGACAAGTATGCCTATATGCAAAGATGATGCAGGTAAACCTGTTGATGAGACTTTGTATAGAGGAATAGTTGGTTCTCTACTATATCTCACAGCTAGTAGACCAGATATTATGTATGCTACATGTGTCTGTGCTAGGTACCAAGCCTGCCCTAAAGAGTCTCATTATACTGCAGTCAAAAGGGTTCTGAGATATCTTAAGGGCACACCTAATCTAGGTCTTTGGTACCCTAGGAATAGAGATTTTCTACTAACAGGCTATTCAGATGCAGATTTTGTAGGATGTAGAGAGGATAGGAAGAGTACTACAGGTACTTGTCAAATCCTGGGAGGAATACTAATATCATGGAGTAGTAAGAAGCAGACCAGTGTGGCAATTTCCACAGCTGAGTCTGAGTATGTTGCTGCTGGAAGCTGCTGTGCACAGCTATTATGGATGCATCATCAACTTAAGGATTATGGTATTCAAGTAAGTAGAACACCTCTTTTGTGTGATTCTAAGAGTGCAATTTCTATTGCTAATAATCCTGTTTCTCATAATAGAACTAAGCATATAGAAATTAAATACCATTTTCTTAGAGAACATGTAGAAAAAGAAGACATCTCATTGGAATTTGTCAAAACAGATTATCAAATAGCAGATGTGTTTACTAAGCCCCTAGATGAGACCAAATTCAATAAATTTAAAATTGAATTAGGTATGTTAACCATTGATTAGTGTAATCACAAAATCATCAACAATGAAGTTGAAGTGATAACAAAACATTCAAATGATATAAAGACACATTGAAGTAGTATCAAGTACTTTGTAGTACTTATAAGTTGTGTTGAACAAACAGAAATTGGCTAAGTAAGATGGTGTCGACACATTCAGTAATAATGTGTCGACTCAGGGTAGTAATGTCGACAAGTCAGAGATATTGTGTCGACACAGAAAATATGTGTCGACACTTAAGAATCTTATTGTCGACTTATCCAGGAATGTAGTGTCGACTTCACCAGGATAGTGGTGTCGACACTTACAGATTTTGTGTCGACACTTATACTAAGAGTCGACACAGAATTTCTGTTGCTCTACTATATATCTCAGGTGTCGACACATAATAGACGGACTTGAAGTCGAGACAATAGAAGCTTGTGTCGACACATTCCATCTGTGTCGACACTTATAGTCTGTTTTTGGCGACTTTTGATCTTCTTTAAACAGAAGGTATAAATAGGTCAAAAACTCATTCTGTCGACACGCTTACAAGGTTTTCGAGACTGAAACCCTGTGTCGACATTCTCCCCCTCTCTCTCTTTCTCTCATCTTTCAAGCTTTCTCGACTGATCTATGGCGCCAAAGATTGAAGATAATGTAAATGAAAGATATGAGTTGGTGCGCCAGGCCTTTGCTGATGCCTCACCAGATGTTCACAGGGTTATCTCTCTCCTCTCCGACTCGGGATTAGAATTTCTGGTCTCAGAACCATCTAAGATATGGAAGAAGGAGGTGCATGAGTTCTTTACTTCTGCATCTGTAGATTCTGAAAGTCACAAGATAAAATCCACAGTTCATGGGTCAACAGTGGAAATTACTCCAAGTAAGTTAAGAACAATTCTACAATTACCTATAATTGAGAATGAAGAGGACGTCCCTGCTTCTAAATCAAGGGAGGCTCTTCAATGGTGTGGATTGGATTCCACCATGAAAATTGGAGCTGCTTTCAACAGGAAAGGAATGAATCAACAGGGCAAGTTTCTGTCTGAGGTGGTTGGAAAAGTAATTTTGTGCAAGCCAGGTGGACATGATAGGATTTCCGCCTATATGTTCAGCCTCATGACCAGGATTGTGTTTACAATTCCAACAGATTGGTCAACTGTAATCTTTGAAAAGATTAAGGAAGGAATCAAGAAGCCAAATCTGGCTAGAATAATGAGTATATACCTAACTAAGGAGATTCCTGATGTTATGCAACAACTACTTGGAACAAAAATTAATCACATGAGAAGGATGGACATGAGATTGTTTTCCAGATGGGATAGGGTGCTGACCAAAGAGATGCCTGAAGTGGAAAGGCAGGATTCACCTGAGAAATCCCCAGGTCATGCTACCAGTACTGAGCACCAACAAGAAGAGCAAGTAAGACAAGAGGTTGAAGAACAGCCTGCATCTACACAAGTTCAGGATGCCACTGTACCTGCAATTCAAGGAGAAGAAGTAAGAATACCAGCTCAGCAAGTTTATTCACCTACACAGGCTGTATCTACTCATGACCAGGTACAGGTGCAGGGGGAGCTGGTGTATTTTCCTACAAAAGACGTTTCTAATATTTCTATTTCTGCACAGGTCCAGGGGAAGCAAGTGTCCACACCTGCCCAGGACATCACCAATACTGAACAAGTACAGGGGGAGAAGCTGTCTGAGCAAGTGCAAGAGGAAGCTCAAATTGATTTATCTCAAGATTTGAATACTGCAGATGTTCCAGCCCAGAAGGAATATACTCTTGATGAGTTATTTCCAAATGATGAAATAGTTACTGATAGAATGGAAGTGGAGCAAGCAATTGAGGGGGAGCCTGTGCATGTTGAGGCTGAACAATATGACACTGAAGCAGATGTTCCTCCTCCTCCCAAAGAGAGAGTTCAAATTGATAGTACTTCTGATTCTGAGAATGAAGAAGCCAGGATGGCTAAGAAGAGAAAACTTATGGTCTTCAAGAGAAGGAGCAAGAGCTATAAGCAGGCTCTACAGCCTACAGCACATCACACTCCTTCTGAATTTGATTATAACAAGTTTATGATCGATTTACAAGTGAATTTGGATGAACACAGAGTGGCTATTGAAAAATATGTTGATGAGAACAACAAGTCCCTGCAATTTGACTTGGCTCAGGATATAAAGTCTATTCGATTTGAAGTCAATATGCATAAGAAGGAGATGACAGATTGCTTCCATAAGGGAGGTAATGCTGTGGTATATTTGGCAAAACAACAGCAGTTCATCATTCCTAAAGTGGATGATATTGCTTTAAAGCAAAGCTATGTTTTGAAAAATCAGATAAGGATGAATGACAATTTAACTGAATCTCATCATGAGATCATTAATGAAATGAAAAAGACTATTCCAGATCTGCCTGCAGCTAGAGCAAAGGAAATGGAAGAATTTGATAAGAAATTTCAAGCTGCTATTGATTCTGTTAAAACTGCTATCACTACCTCTCAAAAGGACATATCTGACAAGCTTCTAAAGTTAAAACCATTTTTTAAAGAGGGTGTGAATTATCTGGATGGACAAATCAGATTTCAGAAGGAGGATCTAAGAGATCATATTACTAGAGAAGCCATAAAGGGGGAGAGGTTGTTAGTTCATGCAGGCTCAGAGCACACCAAGTGGGTGACCAATAGTATTCGAGCCACATTGGGATATCCACCTTTGTGTGATGATGCTATGGTGGCTGAGTCAGGAATACAAACAGGTCTACTTGAAGGCAATCAACCTGAGGTTGCCCAAGTCATTTACCCTCCAGATTATGATATGATTGATCAGCAAGTTCAAGGAATGTATAGTCCTCCAAAGGAGGTTCACAGGGTTGTTATTGGGAAAGTAGATAAGCCTGAGGCTACTTTGAAAGAACAACAAGATGCTCTACTATCTAAGAAAAGATTTAGAGAGCAGGCTGAACTTAAGCCAGACTTTGAGCAGTGGAGTCCTACTTCCAGAAATATTATACTCACTGCATGGAAGGCTGTCAAAGACCAACAACATGAAAGAGGCAAGTGGTTCAATGAGATGGAATGACAGAAGTATGAAGCCAGACAAGAGACAATAGTACAGTTTAGAAGAAAAGCCAAGCTGGGTAGGCTGCCTCCAGATGCTCAGGAGCCGAGCAAGTACTTTCCAAAGTCCTTTCATTATTTTGAAAGGCAAAGGCTCAAGGAAGAAGCTCTGAAGAAAGCTGAGCTAAAAGGCAAGAAACCAGCTGAAGATTCTGAAGCTCCTGTGAAGGCTCAAATTCAATCTGGCAAAGGGATTGTCATAAAAGAGCCTGATCAGTCTTAATTTTTAGTTCTTTCAAAGTGTTTTGTTATGTTTTGATCATTAAATGTAAAACTCTGTAATCAATCATTACCAAGTTATAAACAAAATGTTGTTTGGTATCATATAATGTTCATTCTGTGATGGATTGTTTATATTTTGTTTACATTAAGTATTCCTGTTATGTCATAATCATCATATTATACTTTTTATAAATGGTGTATATCATTAGCTATAAGGGTTATGACTTCTCCAAATAGGGGGAGATTGTTGGGTACATTGGAAAATGTGTACCTGATTTGAAGAAGCCCAACTTAGCTCAATGATATACATCAAGGTGTATTTGATGTTGTTTTGAGTTGACATGTGCAGGTGAAGAAGTATTAAAGAATGCAGAAAAATATTCTAAGTCCACGTGTCGACACCTGAAGAAATTGTGTCGACACTTCAGAATATTTGTGTCGACACTTCAGAATATTTGTGTCGACACTTCAGAATATCAGTGTCGACACAGAGAAAGATAGTCGATCACATTTATGTCGACACTGGGAAGCAGTGTCGACACATAAAGAAGATCGTCGACCTCAGCACTGGGAAGCAGTGTCGACATAGTGAAAGATAGTCGACACCCAGAGAAAGTTAGTCGACCAGTGAAAGTTAGTCGACCAGTGAAAGATAGTTGACTAGTGAAAGATAGTCGACTAGTGAAAGATAGTCGACCAGAGAAAGATAGTCGACTCACAGAAGAAGATAGTCGACCTCAACTGTGTCGACACTGGGAGGATGTGTCGACACCTTGAGATTGAGTCGACACATATTGGCAGAAGTCGACTATGTTTGTGTCGACACCAGAAGACTGAGTCGACACATTTTGGCAGAATTGAAGATTGCTGTGTCGACACCTGAAGGCTGAGTCGACACATACTGAGTTCTGAATCTACAACAACTGTGTCGACACACAGGACTTTTGTCGACACATTGCAGAGCCAAGACCAAGTTATTTTCTGAAGTAGCTGTGTCGACTTAAAGACAACTTAGTCGACATCATCAAAGACTGTGTCGACACCAAAGTCACTTGTGTCGACACAGATAGACAGATTGGTCTCGACACTTTCTGACAGACTGTCTCGACATTTTGCTGTCCAAGGCTAAGGTACAGGAACTGTTTGAAGACTTGACAGCTGTGGGTTGCCACCGTTTAACTGAAGCTGTCAGACCTGTCAGAAAACAGTTAGAAACCGGATCAGCCGGTTACCATGAAGAAAGTCTATAAATAGACATATTCAGAAGGAAATAGAAGAACAACAGTAGAAGATCTAAGAAGAAAAAAAGGATTACGATCCTATTGAAGTTCCAATTCAAGAAAGTGTTAAGCTCTAAAGAAGATCTTCATCAGAAGATCTAAGAAGAAGAAGTCTGAAGTATCAGAAAAGGTGTTGGATAGAGAGGGATCCAGTCATCTTGAAGAAGAAGAAGGAAGCCATCAGTGGTTTCTCAAGAAGCTGTTTGGAAATCAACTCAGCTAAGTTCAGATTCAAGAAGCTTTGAAGAAAGCTCAGATTCAGTTGATTTCATCAGCTGATCAAGAAGTGTCTTGTCCTCTTCTCTCTCAACAAAGGCAAGACATTAAAATATCTTTTCTAAATTTCTGTAGGATCTGTTTACACAGATCTGAGTTGTAAGCCTGTGTTATAAAGGCTGAGTGTAGGAGAGGTGATCTCTGAGTGGTAGGGCTATTTGCCTGAGTGTAGGAGAAGGTTCTTCTCTGAGTGGTAGGCCTTGAGGCAAGGCTGAGGTAGGGCTGTTGTGCCTGAGTTGTAGGAACCTATCCAGGTTCTGAGCTGTAGGATCTGTGGATCTGAGAATAGTGGAAGTTTGGCCGAATCTAGCATACTGCTAGATAGGTGAAGGGGGAAAGTGGATGTACCCAAACCTTGGGGAACCACTATAAAACATTGTGCAATCTGTGATGTTTCAATTTCTGTGATTGCTGTGCTGAATGTTTTATTTCTGCTATTGAATTCTGCCTAGAAGTATAAACAAGCAATTAGAACCTATTCACCCCCCCTCTAGGTGTTTAGGTTGTCTTGAAAGTAAAACTATCACTGTTGTTCGTATTTACTTTGCTTGGTCTAGTTTTCCTTGTGTTCACGTGTATTCCACATGAGGGGATAGTGTTTGGGATGGGACTGACTCAGATTATCTTTCCCGTTGTTTACCTTAGTCCTGCACAACCTCCAAACTTACGTCGTATGTTTGTGTCCCCATTTTTTCTTTTGATTGGTCATGTGTTGGGGAAAAATTGTTGTTTGTTGTTTTAATCTAAGCGGGTTTTGTTGTAGTGGACCGTGTCGTGTGGGACCACCATTTGTGTTGATTATCCCCGACATATTATCCTCGGCTGCCCATTTGATGATTAACTCCACATCGTTTATTCCCTTCCGTATGTTGTGTGTATAGATGATGTTGGTTGACCTGATTCTAGCGAATCCACATCGTGTGTGGGTCCTGCGTCGTGTGTGGGTCTGCGTTGTATGTGAGTCTGCGTCGTGTGTTGCTATGTCCCCGGTTTGGAATTTTTCCCTGGTGGTTCGTCTGATGTTTGCCTCTCATCGCCTATCTCCATTGTCGTTATTATGATGTCCAAGCTGAAGGTTCCTCCTTCAGCTTGCGGGGGAGTGTTGGAATTAGTAGTCTTATATTATTATGTCGGTCTATTAGAGTCTCTAGGAGAAATTGGGTTTTGTCCAACATCTTGGTTCGGTCTTTGTGAGTCGTTTGTAATGCTATAAAATACCCACTAAATGAATGAGTGAAAACACTGTATATTTTCTTTTCTAGTTTACACAATATATATATGCCTACATAACAAGTATTGGAATGCTATTATAGTAAATATCAGAAGGGGCGATTTGTAATCACAACACAAATAATGGCGCTTAAGAGAAAACAAGCTTATAATCTTGTGCCGATATGTTTTTTACCGTCTTTTGTTGATGTACTTCAAACTCTTCAGCACATCTAGAAAGAACTCTTTCTTGATTTTGATGAGCATGCTATGAGGTACAAATATCTAACATGAATAATCCTTCAACTGATGTTATTAACTACAAAATTGCTTGTAAGTTATATCATCTAAATGGTTTCAATATTATTTGAATTTAAATACACATTTCAATATATATGTTCAATACATTGAGGAGGAATAACAAGTTGGATTATTTTGATATTTGTTAAAATGAAAAATAGAATCGTATATTGAATAGTAGATGTCCTTCTGCTTATAGTGGAAGGTAATACGAGAGAATAAAATGACACATGAAATAATTCTAATATTTCTCCTCAAGTTGGGCATGTAATGTTATTCATAGCTAATTTGCTAATGATAGTCAAAAATGATTTTTTGATTCAATGCCCTAGTGAGTAAATCTGCAAGTTGTCCCCCCAAGTGTACCAATGGGGTACACACAATCCCTTTCATAATATTTACTTTGATGAATTGTCGGTCAACTTCAACGTGCTTGGTGCGGTCATGCTGGAAAGGGTTCTGAGCAATGTTGCTTGCAGACTTTTTGTCATAATACAAGTTGAGTGGACCAGTTTCCAGTAAACCATAATCATTCAAGAGGGACCAAAGCCACATCCCCTCGCATATACCATGTGTCAGCTTTAAACTCAACCTCAACACTAGAGCGGGCCACAAACTATTGTTTCTTGCTTCTCCAAGTGGCCAAATTAGCCCCATCAATAGAACAATATCATGTGGTATATCTTCTATCACCAACTGATCCAACCCAGTCTGTCATTAGGAGAGAATAGAATGCCCCTACCAAACGAGGTCTTCAAATACCTTATAATTCTGTGCACTGCATTAAGATGTCTGACCTTAAGAGAATGCATGTATTAACTCAGCACTCCTATTGCATATGAAATACTAGGACGAGTATGAGATAGGTAGATGAGATTCTCTACCAGCTTTAAATAACTAAGAACATCTTTCACTGAGTCTCCATCATCACGTCCAAGTTTGTGGTTGACTTCAATAGGGGTATCGGCAGGCTTGCAACCACTCATTCCTGTCTGTTCTAATAAATCAAGGATATACTTCGCTGTGAAATATGAATCCTATATTTTGATTTGGCTACCTCAATCCCTAGAAAATATCTCAGCCTACCCAAATCTTTAACTTCAAATTCACGAGCAAGTTTTAGTTTTAGAGCACAAATCTCATCCATATTATCACCTATAATAACCATATCATTCACATACACAATCATGAGAGTCACCTTCATCTTTTTTCGTCTGATAAATAGAGTTGTGATTGATGCACTCATAGTCGGGGCGCCTGTTTGCATCAGTGATCAATAGACTTTGGGTATATCCTAACGATAACATGACTTTGTGAAGTCTCTCAAACCAAGCTCTTGGAGATTGTTTTAATCCATAGAGAGTTTTGTTCAATTTGCAAACCTTCCTTTGTAAGATGATAAGGACAAAACCAAGAGACATTGACATATATACTTCCTCTTCCAACTCACAGTGAAGGAAATTATTCTTAACATCCAGTTGTTGAAGCTCCCACCCTTTACATGCGGTACAGGATAATAAGACCCAAATTAAATTCATTTTTGCCACCAGAGCCAATGTCTTTTGTTAGTCAACACCATAAGTTTGGGTGTAGTCTCTTGCCACCAACCAAGCCTTGAATCTCTCCACAATACATTCAGAGTTCTTCTTTACTGTAAAATACCATCGACAACCATCTTCTTGCCAGGAGGGAGATCGACTAGGTTTCATATATAGTTCTTTTTTTGAGCCTTCATTTCTTCCATCATCGTCTTTGGCCATTTTGGATGGCTAGATGCCTCCTGCCATATACCAGGAATAGGCACGGAAGATAGAGAAGGAACAAAAGCTTTTTGAGAAGAGGATAAAGACACATAAGAAACATAGTTAGATAAAGTATGTTGAGTGGATGATTGAATACCTTTCCAAAGAGCAATAGGTAACTTAAGGGGTGTTGAAGACGAATCTGGTATTGGCTCTGTATTATGGAATGTGATTGAGTGTTTGATTCTTTGCTTATTTGAGTGTACACTTGCAACTTATTTCCTTTGGGAATATTTTTTGGGGCATTTTGAGAATATTCACACTCTCACCCCGAGTGGTGATGTATAAAGGAGGAACGAGTAAAGAAAGAGTTTGAGAACTTACTTTCATGTGTGAAGACCCTCTGAAGAGAGGATTCATAATAAGAGGTGATTTCATGAAAAGTTACATCCATACAGACAAAGACTTTTCTGCTAGGATGATGATATCATTTTTACCCTTTCTGTATATGAGAGTAACTAATGGACACACAATGAAAGACACACAGATCAAGTTTTGTTCGAGTAATGTTATGAATACGAACAAAACATAAACATCCAAACACACGAGGCAAAAGATTAGTAGGAGAGATACCTAAGGTATGAAGAGGAGTGCAATTGCCCAGATAACAGAAAGACATGCGAATAATTAGGCATGCCGCAGTGAGAAGGGTATCACCCCAATAGTATTACAGAAGAGACATCTGAAATAACATAGATCGTGTCACTTTATGAAGATGATAATTTTTATGTTTAACAATACCATTTTGTGCAGAAGAATGTACCCAAGATGTTTGATGAACAATGTCAAGATCACTCGAATAACTGTCAAATTTTGAATCTATATATTCACGACCATTTTCATTGCGTAGATTTTTAATGGGTGCACCAAATTGAGTAAAAATCATTTAATGAAATTTTTGGAAAATAGCGAACATATCAATTTTACAACGCATCAAATAGATCCACGTAGTACGAGAAAAGCAATCAATGAATGTAACCTATGAAGCACCGGTACGGGTACGAGTACCAGGTACGATACGTATCCAGTACGTTGATGCGTGAAAATAAAAAAAATGCGAATACGGGTACGTTTGGGTACATCGTAATTAACATTGACTTATATAAATATACGTGCAATATCTCCATGTATATACATGCACATATACATGTATATGCATGTTCATGTGTCAATATATATGCACATATATATAGTAAAAAAGAAGAAGATAATCATTAATGAACTCATTCAGGTGAGTAGAGCGAGGAGAGATAAAACCGGAGAGGCCACGACCACGTCCACCACAACCACGAGGTACCATTCCATCTTTTGGTGGAGGTAGCCCATGAAATTTGAAGCAAGTGTTGCGAGTATGCCGAATTCAGCCACAGTAGTCACACATCATGTGGTCTTTGTTCGTGGGAATGGGCTTTTGAAGTCCCGAGGATTGGTGCCTCCAGAATGAGAGGTAGCAAGAGTAAAACCACTAGAAAGAACCTCTGAACTCCAAGACTATCGACCGTCACATTCTTGTTGGACAATGCTATAGGTCTCTCACAACGAAGGGACTGGAGTGTGGCCAAGGATCTGAACAATAATCTGATCAAAGTTCCGATGAAAACCATGTAGAAACTCAAATACCATATTTCGATCTTCATGAGCACGAACAAGGATGACATCATCAGAGCAAACAAGGTCGAGGGAGGTAAAATGGTCATACTCCTGATATAGTTGAGTGAACTCCAAATAATAGGCGAACGACTGGCGATCACCCCGTCGAAGGAGAAATATCTTCCTTCGTAGATGAAATATCTGAGTCGTGTACCCATTCTGGGAATATCTGAACTCGACACGACTCCAAATGTCTGCAGCTGTATCCAAGAATAGATAATTCCGTGCAATAGCCTCTTGCATGGAATTAATCAACCACGACATGACCGAAGAGTTCTCTGATTCCAATTATTCTTAAGTGGACACAGTCTTCTCCGGCTCCTTAATAGTACCGTTGGTGTACAACCCCGTGTTTGCCGAGTGGGTCAGCCAGGCTAGAACTGGCGAACTCAGAATGGCCAACTCGCGCCCGCATAATTAGATGGGCGAGCTGAACCACCCGGCTCGCGCCCACCCGAAGTTCGTCGATGTGGACCCGACCTTCGTTGAGCTAAGCTCTAGTCCCGAAGTAGCAACCCAGAGCGGCCAGCTCGCTCTCGCCGAGGCTAGGCGGGCGGGCTGCGCGAGCTGACCCACCCAGCCCGCTCTCTCATAAGCAACCTCGCCGCCAGCCCGCCTCAAACCGAGGACTGACAGACTGCCGCGGCCATGCTCGTGCTCGCCTAAAGGAAGGAAGGCGAGCCGCGGGAGCCAGGTCGCGTCCGCCTCAGCAGGATGGAGTGTTGCGGTGAGTTGACCTCCAAATCCTTGGAACCTGTCAAGTAGGGCCCAACGACCAAATTACCTAGGTACCCTTGCAGGGGGTGCCAATATCCTTCTAGAACAGCGGAGTTACGCTGTTGGCAGATCCCGTTGGGCTGCACATAGCTGTTCAAAACAGCGGAGGTTTGCTATTTGCAGGCCCTTTTCAGAATCCTATAAATAGGACCTAAGGGGCACCTCAGAAGGCATGCTCACTGGACCCCAGACCTTGCGCTTTCTGAGGTAGCCTTAGCTCGACATTTGGCTAAGGGAGGGGAAGCGCTCTGAGATCTTCCAGGTTTGTGGTGGGACCTCCGTGCCGAGCCCTTGAGTCTTTCCCTTTCGTTTTCTTGTCATTTTGCTTGCAGGAGAGAAGTAGGCGCGCGATCACCCCTTCCCTGAGGGTGAACTCCACAAGGGACTGAATTCTCGGTTCCAATATTTTGGTGCGGTTAGCGTGGAACGTGGTCAGCACAGAAAATCTTCAGCAGGCTCGATGACGGGAGAAGAAGGGAGAGGCTCGGACAGGTTCGACTCGCCGCCCCCACCTCTTGCCACAGTGGGGATGTTCGAAGATTTCAGGCAGGAGGTGCTCAGCCTCGTCAGGTTCGCACTCGGCGCGCGTGCCGAGTGCTCGAATCCAGCAGCACCAGTACTCGCAGTCCCGGCCCTTGGCGAGGACGCTCCCAGTAAGCGAGCTGGGAAGGAGGTTGCCGAAGAAGGGAGAGACGGCGAGCTCCCCGGGCGAGTGCTCTTCCCGGGCTCGGCAAGCGTCGGCAGGTTCGGCGAGATGGGGGTGCGAGACCCCCCATCTCGCCCAGCAGGGGGAGGCAGCCCCTTCAGCGAGTTGTTCTCTTCTGCCCCAGTTTCGGAGGGGTTCAGGGAGCCCGAGATGTCTTACTACGTCGGGAAGGGAGACCCGGTTCAGCACTTCAGTGGTTTGAGGACGTGGTCTCAAACCGACAGATGTCAGATGGGTTCAAGTGCAGGCTCTTCGCCATTACCCTCAAGGAGAAGGTGAGAGAGTGGTTCCACCAGTTGCCGGACAATTCGATTTACTGCTTCGAGGACCTACGCCGGGGGTTCATGCTGAGGTTTACCACCTCCAAGAGGAGGAGGATGGAGTCGGAGTCCCTGTTCCACATCAAGCAGGGGGTGAACGAGACCTTGGGGAGCTACGTGGACCGGTTCCTGGAGGAGGTGACCCAGGTCCAAGAGATGCCGGGGCACACCCTGATGATGGCCTTCACTTTGGGGCTACAACAGGGTTTCTTCCGAATGGAGCTGAAGAGGGTGCCTCCCCTCTCCTATGAGGAGCTGATGGAGAGGGCGACAAGGGAAGTCGACGGGGAAGCGTCGAACCCAGAGTTCACCCGGAAGCTGGCCAGGTGGGACACGGAGGAAGAGAGGCCAAGAGGTGGCAAAGGACAGGAGGAGAGAAGGGCTGGGCCCCGGCAGAGGGAACAACAGCAGCAGCAGCTCAGGTGGGGGCGTCAGGAGCCGAATCATCAGCTAGGGTGGAGGCCGGAGTGGCAAGATCAAGGGCCGCGGCGAGGTCACCATGGAGGGGATAACCGTCAGGGAGGCCAGGGCCAGTTTTATCCCCCAGGTGGGAGGCAAGGCCAGAGACCCCCCTTCCCAACCAGGACTAGGCTATGGCTATAGCCATGGGGGAGAGGAGGAGAGCAGCCCGAAGAAGGAGAAGGAAGGTTAGGGTGGAGCTGCCCTACTGTGAATTCCATCAAGAGGAGGGGCACGCCACGACCACGTGCCCGAAGTTCCTCGAGATGAGAGGAAACAGAGAGCAGCAACAGCAGCAAGACTGCCAGGGAGTGCGAATTGAGGAGGTCCTGCCTCGGGCAGAGGAGGACAAGTGTGAGGACCGGGCCGATGTTGGGGCCCGGGGAGGGATCAGAGTGATGCATGGGGGGTGGGGGGTGGGGATAGAGGCTTCCCGCAAGACAAGTCTCCACACCATGTACCGCAAGAGCGTTGGCTCCACATCCCAGACCCCACTCCCGGAAGAGAAGATCACCTTCTCAATGAAGGATATGCCAGACCATGAGGACCCCTTCTGCGACGCGCTGGTCATCCAGACAGTGTCGAGAGCTTCACCGTCTCCCGGATCCTCATCGACAATGGGAGCTCGGTCAACATCATCTTCAAGAAGGCGTTTGACGCGATGAAGGTAGAGACCAAGAGGGTGCTGACCTCGGATGGACCTCTGTTCGGATTCTCGGGGGAGAGGAAGGAGGTCGAAGGAGGAGTGGGGCTTCATGTCACTCTGGGGGGGGGGGCAGTCCCAGCACCTGCAGGTTCATTATTGTGGACACCCCCAGTAGCTACAATGCCATCTTTGGGCGACCCCTTATCAACACCTTCCGCTGCGTCCCCTCGTCCTTCCACCAGTGCCTGAAGTTCAACGCCGAGGGGATCCAGGTCCGGGTCCGGGGAGACCCCAAGGTAGCAAGGGAGTGCTATGTCACGACAGTAAACTCCATCTCTTGGAAGGAGGGGGCCGAGGAGATGGAGCGGAGGATGGAGGAGGCGGAGCAGGAGGTAGTGGAGATGGAGGTGGAGAATCGCACCCAGGTAGAGGTGGCGGAGGAAGTTCAGGAGTCGGCCGAGGTCATGGCCATGGAGGAGGCTGAGGAGGAAGTTCCTGCCCCAGGTGGGGAGGACGTTGGAGAGTGGGGGGAGCAGTCCAGGTTGGAGGCTGCATAGGAGGTAGTGGAGATGGAGGTTCTCACCCTCGGGGTAGGATGAAGAAGGTCCGTATCAGCGGGGGGCTGACCCCAACAGATCAGGAGAGGATGCTGGAGTGCATCCAAAAGAACATAGACATCTTCGCCTGGAGCGCCGTAGAGATGCCAGGGATCGATGCGGACGTCGCCTGCCATCGCCTCAACCTGGACCCGGGAACTCGCCCCGTCCAGCAGAAGAAGTGGTCCACCGCAGACAAATTGGCCGAGCCCATCAGGGAGGAGGTGGCCAAACTCCTCAAGGCCGGCTTTGTATCCGAAATACAGTACCCCGGCTGGGTCTCCAATGTAGTTATGGTTAAGAAAGGAGACAGTCGGTGGCGTATGTGTATTGATTTTTCTTTACTTTATAAATCATGCCCCAATGACTGTTATCCTTTGCCTCGAATCGACGCGCTGATTGACTCAGCCGCCGGTTTTCCTGTAATGAGCTTCTTAGATGCATTTTCAGGTTATCACCAGATCAGGATGCACCCCCCGACGTCAAAGATGTCTCCTTAATCACGGGGGATGAGTGCTACTGCTACAAAATGATGCCCTTTGGGCTGAAAAATTCAGGGGTGACCTACCAGAAGATGATGGACAGGGTCTTCCGAGAACAGAGGGGGAGGAACCTGGAGGTGTATGTAGATGAACTCTTGATCAAGAGCCGAGGCGTGGACTCCCACCTCTGGGACCTAGAGGAGACCTTCGCCACCCTGCGCAAGTACAAGATGAGGCTGAACCCCCTGAAGTGTGTCTTCGGGGCCAGCAGGGGCAAGTTCCTGGGCCACCTTCTCACCCCCGCGGGGGTAGAGCCAAATCCTGATAAGGTCCGAGCAATCATGGAGCTGGGATCACCTCGGAACGCTAAAAAGGTGCAGCGGTTGACAGAGAAGCTGACAGGGTTGAGCAGGTTCCTTTCCCGGGCTGGGGAGAAGTGCTCTCCCTTTTTCAAAGCATTAAGGGGAAGCCAAAAATTCGAGTGGATCAAGGAGTGCGAGGAGGCATTCCAAGCCCTGAAGAAGCAGTTGACTCAGGCTCCGCTGCTCCAAGGGACAAAGGAGGGGGAGGATCTATATTTGTATCTCGAGGTTTGAGCAGATACCTTGAGCTCCATCCTGGTTCGGGAAGAGGGGAAGAAGCAACTCCCCATATACTATGTAAGCCGGGTGTTGAGGAAGGTCGAGCTCCGTTATCCCATCTTGGAAAAGCTGGCCTTCGCTCTAGTCATCTCGGCCCGGAGGCTCCGACCTTACTTCCAGGCACACTCGATCCGGGTGGTGACTGACCATCCCCTGCACAACATCTTCGAGGGGGTGGAGCATTCGGGCAGGTTGGCTAAGTGGTCGGTGGAGCTGAGAGAGTTCGACATCTCCTTTGTCCCCCGTCTCTCGATCAAGGCCCAAGCGATGGCCGACTTCCTGGCAGACTATGTGGTCGAGGTAGCGGATGAAGAACTCTCTCAACCAATTCCATGGAGGGTGATGGTAGATGGCGCTTCGGGGAGGCATTCCCTGGGAGTGGGGGTGATCTTGGAAAGCCCCCAGGGAACAAGAATTGAACAAACAGTAGTGGTACGCTTTCCCATCACCAATAACCAGGCCGAATATGAGGCGGTGATCGCAGGACTGGGCCTGGACAGGGAACTGGGGGTGCAGGACGTGGAGGTCCTCACTGACTCCATGGTGGTGGCTTCCCAGATCAACATGGAGTTTGAGGCAAGGGAGCCCACTCTACAGCTATACTTGGCGAAAGTGAAAGGGGTCATCGGTACGATCCAGACTTTCTCCATCCGACACATGCCCAGGGAAGAAAACGAGCAGGTAGACCAACTGACAAAGCATGGTCCCGGGTGGGGGGTACCATCACCGATCTGTTCCGCCCTTCCATCGAGGAGGGAGAGTTGATGGAGGTGGATAAACACCCCTCGTGGATGAACCCGTTCACGACCTTCCTTTTCACAGGAGAATATCCAGAGGGGATGGACAGGAAAAAGTTCAAGCATAAGTCGACATATTATCTAATGCGTGACGGGCAACTGCACAGAAAGACCCTCTCCGACATGCTGGCACGCTGCGTGGCCGAGAGGGAAATCCAGAGGATCCTGGAGGAAGTGCACTCAGGGGAGTGCGGAAGCCACTCAGGGGGCAAAACCTTGGAAGGAAGGATCATCAGGCAAGGTTACTTCTGGCCGACCCTGAGCCATGACGCCACCGAGTTCGCAAAGAAGGGTAGCAAGTGCCAGTTGTTTGCCCCCCTCCAACTACAACCGGCTCAGTGCCTCAGGAGCATCACGACGCCCTGACCCTTTGCAATCTGGGGAATGTATCTGGTAGGGTCTTTCCCCCAGGCCAACGGGCAGAGGAGATTCTTGTTGGTCATGATCTACTATTTTTCCAAGTGGTTAGAAGTAAGGCACTGGCCAAAGTGACCTCCCAAGTAATCCAGAATTTTATGTGGGGGAGATCATATGCCGGCACGGGTTGCCCTAGGCCATCGTCACGGACAACGAGCCTCAGTTCGCTAGCGCCGAGTTCATCAGTTTATGCGGGCAACTCGTGATTGATCTCAGGTTTGCTTCAGTTCACCACCCTAGGAGCAACGAACAGGTGGAGGCGGAGAACAAGATCATCATCAATCTCCTCAAGAAGATGGAAAACTTGAAGGGTAGCTGGGTGGAACAGCTTCCTTCAGTTCTTTGGGCCCTTAGAACGACTCCCAACACCACCACGGGAGAAATCCCCTTCAAGCTCTCCCATGGATGCGAGGCAGTACTCCCGGTAGAGTTCGAGGTCTGAACGCCTCAGGTGGTTGAGGCGGAGGAAGGGAAGAATGGAGAGCCGAAAATGAAGAGGAATTATGACTCTCTCTAGACATGGTGGAGGAACTACGTGACCTCTCCATCCGACAAGAAGAAGTGAAGAGAAGAATGACTAAATACTTTGACAAACACGTCAGGGTCAAACAGTTCATGGAAGGGGACTTGGTCCTGAGAAAGGTGTATGCCGCGGGGAGATCGGCCGCTGTGGGGAAGCTCAACCCCAACTGGGAAGGTCCATACATTGTACAAGAAGCACTATGGTCAGGAGGGTACCGCCTCCAGAATGTGGAAGGCGAGACCCTAAGTCTCACCTTGAGTGGTGACGACTTGAAATGTTTTTACCCTTGAATCCTGTAAGTAGTATTCCATTTTCTAATAAAAGCTTCTTGATATGCCTGTGCCCCCGCCATGGTTTATGCAAGTAGAAGTGTTCATTACCTGGACCTCGAGCAGACCCCGCTGCCAGGCTCTCACCTAGCTGGCATGGCTGGATGCCACTCGGTGGAGTCTACCCAGATCCCGAGCAGATCTCGCTGCCAGGCTCTCACCTAGCTGGCAGGGCTGGATGTCACTCGTAGAGTCGTAGGAGTCTACCCAGACCCCGAGAAGATCCCTCTGTCAGGCTCTCACCAAGATGGCAGAGCTGGATGTCACTCGGAGGAGTCTACCCAGACCCCGAACAGATCCCGCTGCCAGGCTCTCACCAAGCTGGCAGGGCTGGATGTCACTTGAAGGAGTCTACCCAGACCCCGAGCAGATCCTGCTGCCAGGCTCTCACCTAGCTGGCAGGGCTGGATGTCACTCGGAGGAGTCTACCCAGACCCCGAGCAGATCCCGCTGCCAGGCTCTCACCTAGATGGCAGGGCTGTATGTCACTCGGAGGAGTCTACCTAGACCCCGAGCAGATCCCGCTTCCAGGCTCTCACCAAGCTGGCAAGGCTGAATGTCACTCGGAGGAGTCTACCCAGACCCCGAGCAGATCCCGCTGCCAGGCTCTCATCTAGCTGGCAGGGCTGATGTCACTCGGAGGAGTCTACCCAGACCCCGAGCAGATCGTGCCTGACTCTCACCTAGCTGGCAGGGCTGGATGTCACTCGGAGGAGTCTACCCAGACCCCGAGCAGATCCCGCTGCCAGGCTCTCACCTAGCTAGCAGGGCTGGATGTCACTCGGAGGAGTCTACCCAGACCCCGAGCAGATCCCGCTGCCAGACTCTCACCTAGCTGACAGGGTTGGATGTCACTCGGAGGAGTCTACCCACACCCCGAGCAGATCCCGCTGCTAGGCTCTCACCAAGCTAGCACGGCTGGATGTCACTCGGAGAAGTCTACCCAGACCTCGAGCAGATCCCGCTGTCAGGCTCTCACCAAGCTGGCAGAGCTGGATGTCACTCGGAGTAGTCTACCCAAACCCCGAGCAGATCCCGCAGTCAGGCTCTCACCAAGCTGGCAGGGCTGGATGTCACTCGGAGGAGTCTACCCAGACCCCGAGCAGATCCCGCTGTCAGGCTCTCACTTAGCTGGCAGGGCTGGATGTCACTCGGAGGAGTCTACCCAGACCCCGAGCAGATCCCGCTGCCAGGCTCTCACCTAGCTGGCAGGGTTGGATGTCACTCGGAGGAGTCTACCCAGACCCCGAGCAGATCCTGCTGCCAGGCACTCACCAAGCTGGCAGGGCTGGATGCCACTCGGAGGAGTCAACCTAGACCCCGAGCAGATCCCGCAGCCAGGTTCTCACCAAGCTGGTAGGGCTGGATGCCAATCGGAGGAGTCTACCCAGACCCCGAGCAGATCCCGCTGCCAGGTTCTCACCTAGCTGGCGGGGCCGGATGTCACTCGGAGGAGTCTACCCAGACCCCGAGCAGATTCCGCTGCCAGACTCTCACCTAGCTGGCAAGGATGGATGTCACTCGGAGGAGTCTACCCGGACCCTGAGCAGATCCCGCTGTCAGACTCTCACCTAGCTGACAGGGCTGGATGTCACTCGTGGGAGTCTACCCAGACTTTAACAGACCAACAGGACAGAAGGTCCTAGTGAATGCGGTGCCTAAAGTTAGGACCCAGACGCTCAAACTACGGTGGCAAAAAATCACGGCCGCCAAGATGACCTTAACGGGTCGGCGAGCCAGAAATGCCAACTTGAGCCTATGGTTCAGCGAGCTCCCGAAAGCAACCAAGACGACGAGAACTCAGATCACGTCGCGACCCCACGGAGCTCGACTCGCGTGGAGCCAGGCGGCGAGTCGGCTTGCCTGCTCTGCCTTGCGAATGGCACGCCGAACCCAGACGAAGGACATGTATCGCCATTCGCGGTTCGGCTAACTAGCGCTCCTATATTCCCTAAGCTAAGTCCCGAATCAACACGCGGTCTAGCTCGCAAGCCGCGGTAAGGGAGACAAAGAATAGAAGAATAAAAAACAAACCGCGAGTACAAGAAAGAAGGGATCGATTTACACTACAAAGAAGCATCTTTACAAAACAGTTTCAGAGAATACGTCTTATTGATCAAAAATTATAAGTCCTGGGCCTCGGCCCGCGCTCATATTACAGCAAAAATATCTTAGGCGATGCACAAGTATTCATCAAGGCGAGCCCCCGAGCGACGAATCCCCCCTAAATGGGATGGAAGGGCCCGTCGCCCGGCTTCGGTACCGGAAGAAACAAGGCAGGTACCACGTCGCTCGCAGAAAGGTCCGCACCCTCGCTCCTGATGAGGTCCGCCCGCCGCAGCATCTGGAGGGTGTACTTCGCGGCACTGGCAGCGTTCTTCTGCATTAGCTCCTCCAGCTCGTATTCGGTGTAATGTGCGAGCTGACAATCGTTCCTGGAGGGCGGCAGAGCGGCCACTGTGGCTTCCAGCTCTCGCACCCGCGCCCGCATCACCTACACTTCTTTCTCCGAAACGGCGAGGGCGGCATCAGCCGCGTCGGCCCTCTCTTTCTGACGTTCTGCCTCCACCTCGGCGAGACGACCGACCCCTTCCTTCTCATCCACCAACATCTTGAGCGAGGGGGCATTCTTCTCTACCCGAAGGCATCGCCGACCGACCATGTGGGCCATCTCAAGGCTACGAAGCTGGGCCCGCGCGCTTTCATGAATCAACACCCGCATGGCTTCCTCATCGTAGATGGCAACGTCTTCCCATGCGTAGAGGCCGAATGAGAAATTATAGGCCTCCCCGCTGATGGTATCCTGCTCCAGCCAGCTCGGCAGCAGTGTGGAGACGAAGACCCGGTTCATCTCCTTGTCCCATTGAAGGAGAGGAACGCCGAGCTCATCCAGAGCCCCCTCGCCGTAGCCAAAGTTGCGGTGCCCTCGTGACACCGGCGTCGCGGCAGGCTGAGCACCTTTTTGCGGCCTGGAGGTGCTGGCCTCCCCGACGGGAGAGTTGTCGGCCAGAGGGGCCGCGGGAGCGAGATCCCCAGCTGGTTGGCCCACCGGGGCCTTACCTTTCTCGCAAGCTGAGGGAGGCGTGCCGCTCGCTTTTTTCGATTTCTTGGGCGGCGGTGGCGGAGGAAGCGATCCGCTGCTAGGACGCTTCGGGGGAGCTGAAGGAGTCTCGTGATGCGCGGAGGCTGCGGCCTCGGCGCGGGCGAGCTCGCTAGGAGCGAGCCGCGTGCTCTCGTAAGGAGGGTGCAAGGGGATTTCCCGCTCGCCTGCGAAAGGGAGAGCCAAAATTGAAGGGTAATAACGGAGTAAAACGAAGAATCCTGAGTTACTTACCTCCCCCGGGCGGGACGGGGGTGAGGTCGTCTAAGTTCCTACGAAGGAACGCGACTTCGAAGTTCTTCCCCGCGAAGAACCCGCATAGCTCTGCTTCGTGGCCTCCCAGGCTAGGGGGGCGGTAGCTCGCCTCGCTGAGCTGGACCGGCGAGAAGGGGACGTTGCCGAAGTCCCCTTTGACGAAGACAAACTTCTTTAGCCACTTGTGGCTCTTATTGACGGTCTCTCGCACCTTGACTTGCACGCTGGAAAAGTAGGCGGTCCCGTCCTTATTCTCCCGAAAGGAGAACAGCTTGCGGAAGACCGCGAGACTGAACTCGATTCGCTCTTCGCGTAGGAAGCACGCGAACCCAATCATCACCGCAATGGAGTTGGGGGTCATCTGGCCAGGGACGACCCCGAGGAATTTCAGTATTTGGCGGACCTCCGGCCATAGCGGAAGCCGGAGACCCGCCTCGAAATGCGCCATGGGGATGGAGAGTTCCCCCGCAGAAAGGTCGTTGATTTTCTCCTCCACCCCGGGTCGCCTCGCCACGAAGCCCGGTGGTATGTAGTTACCAATGATTTCAAAGAACTCGTCTTCAGAAACGATGGCGTGAGAGAAGTCGAATTCGGGGAAAGTCCAAGCACACTTACTCCGCCCAGCCGCCTCACCACCACCACCACCCATCTCGCGGGAGTATTGCCGAGCGGGATGCCAGAGTTCTCGCAGAAAACGGGTGAACCGGGAGTCGCAGGAAGCAGAGAAATCTTAAATGCGGTGGGTGAGAGAGGGCCGGCAGGGCCTATTTATAGGAAGAAAAAAGGGCGGGAAAAGTGCGGATAGCGGAATACACCCCGACGGTTCGACTTCCGGATCAACCGCGAGTTTACATCAGCTCGCTGACGCGCTGCTAAGACCGTTCGACAGCAAGCCGCGCTCGCCCGCGCTCACCCAAGAGACGGGCGAGCCACGACTCGCACCCGAAAACTGAGATGAGAAAGCCGTTCGGACTCGCAATCTGCAGGCACCCGACTCGCTCCCGCCGAGACTAGACGGGCGAGCTGGGCGAGCCGGTTCAATAATCTCGCGCCCACACAAAGGAGGGCTAGGCAAGCAAGAACGCTTCATCCACATTCACCCAGAGAGAACTGAACTACAACGCAATAAAAGTAACATAAAACAAGCTTTAGGCCCGTTGGCGGGCGAGGGAGTCTCGAATTATTACAAACATTAAAATGTCCCGTTAACTGGCCTAGAATGCGGGCAAGACCCGGCTCAACCGATCAAAAGCGGGGAGGGGCAGGCGGCTCAGTACTGAATCCACTTCCACTTCCCTCGCCTAAGCGTCCCGGATCAAAGCGGTACATGAGGATAATGATACTCGCGAACCGCCAACAACTCTTCCTGAGCCCGGTCGACATCCTCCGAGGCATGCCTAAGCCGCTCCTCGGCTCGCGTAATGTGCACCCCCGGAGAAGTAACTCCATTCCTGTCAGCTGGTCGTCTCTTCCCCTCCAGAACTGCCAACCTCTCCTCCGTCTCGGCCTTATCCTTCTCTACCCTGTTGTAAACCTCCTGCAACAGTAGCGTGTGCTTTTGGAATAGCCGCGTTACTTGCCTCTTCATCCTCTCAGCATCCAGCGGGTCACCCAGGTACTCCGAAATGTGATCCATATAAGGGGGAGGCGAATACCCCTCACTCATGTCGACGTCGGAGGAGGAGACCACATTGAAGCTTGCAGAAGGGAGGATCAGGAGCAAACATTGATAAACGGGAAAAAGTGAAGACTCACTTGGGGTCGGCACGTCACCCGCGTAAGCAGATGGCCGGGAGGATCCATGTCGGCCCTGGAAGAGTTCCCCTTCAGGAATTACGAAGGTCTTCCCCAGCCCGGGGGGAAGCAGCGGCTGTAAACTCGCCGCTGGGGGGCGCCCCTGGCCCGAAGTGCTGGCGATCTGACCGGTCGTCGGCGGGATGGGACGATCCTGCTCCCCTCCACCACCGTCTCCGCAAGATATCACCTGCGACAAAAAGAATCAGGGGCGAAAAGACGAATCAAGCAGGAAGCTCGCATACCGTACGGGCGACCTCAGCACCGGCCGCCAAGCTGGACCCTGGGGGGTCGTTCGCAGGATACCGCCTAATGATTCTCCCCTTTATCGTCCTAAAAAGGGGACCGGACGACCCGCGCGCTAACCACGGGGCTGCGTCAAGGGCATGCTCCCTGGTTCCCTCCGCCGCGTCCGCCAGGCGCGCTCGCATCTCCTCAGACATAGACATCGCTCAGGTATAACTCACAGCAGAGATCAGAAGGTGAGGCTTTTTCCAAAGGACCGATGGTATATTTATAGCATGATGGTGGGACCCACCGAAAGATTCTCTCAAGTTCAGCAAAGCACTCACCGAACACGTGGGTTGGACGATTCTTTCCAAGCTTGGCCAAACTCAAAAAGAGCGGGGATTGTGTACAACCCCGTGTTCGCCGAGTGGGTCAGCCAGGCCAGAACTGGCGAACTCAGAATGGCCAGCTCGCGCCCGCATAATTAGATGGGCGAGCTGAGCGAGCTGAACCACCCGACCCGCGCCCACCCGAAGTTCGTCAATGTGGACCCTACCTTCGTCGAGCTAAGCTCCAGTCCCGAAGTAACAACCCAGAGCGGCCAGCTCGCTCTCGCCGAGGCTAGGCGGGCGGGATGCGCGAGCTGACCCACCCAGCCCGCTCTCTCATAAGCGACCTCGCTGCCAGCCCGCCTCAGACCGAGGACTGACGGACTGCCGCGGCCTGGCTCGCGCTCGCCTAAAGGAAGGAAGGCGAGCTGCGGGAGCCAGGTCGCGTCCGCCTCAGCAGGATGGAGTGTTGCGGGGAGTTGACCTCCAAATCCTTGGAACCTGTCAAGTAGGGCCCAATGACCAAATTACCTAGGTACCCTTGCAGGGGGTGCCAATATCCTTCTAGAACAGCGGAGTTACGCTGTTGGCAGATCCCGTTGGGCTGCACATAGCTGTTCAGAACAGCGGAGGTTTGCTATTTGCAGGCCCTTTTCAGAATCCTATAAATAGGACCCAAGGGGCACCTCAGAAGGCATGCTCACTGGACCCCAGACCTTCTTGCGCTTTCTGAGGTAACCTTAGCTCGACATTTGGCTAAGGGAGGGGAAGCGCTCTGAGATCTTCCAGGTTTGTGGTGGGACCTCCGTGCCGAGCCCTTGGGTCTTTCCCTTTCGTTTTCTTGTCATTTTGCTTGCAGGAGAGAAGTAGGCGCGCGATCACCCCTTCCCTGAGGGTGAACTCCACAAGGGACTGAATTCTCAGTTCTAACAGTTGGCATTGTCAAACATCTGACGACTCTTAAGAGCTAAGACAATAAATCGAGACCAGGATAGTTAATTTGTTGTATCAAGGCGAATCGTGGTAATTTGAGACGTCGTGTTGATCGTGCCCAACCCGGGTAGATTCAACGGGTTGTGAGCTGTCACGAGAATCAATCATATCAGACATTAGGAGATCAGAGAACAAATAAATGCCGAAGAATTTCGGATTTGGTCAAAAACAACCAGCAGAAGATCGCTGGAAAGTTGTCGTTGCCAAAAAAATGTCGGACACCACCATTAGAACTGGACGGGATCCTAGAACATTCCCTCCCTGAGGGACGAAGCCAGAAGAGGAAGATAAAACCATTTTTCTATGAGGAAGCAAAATGAAGAGTAAGAACACTAAATCAATGATCTAGGAAAGATCTAGTGGAGTGATCAATTGATCCTCCTAGTATGTGTTAGGAGAGGGAAACGAGACTTTTCTAGAAAAAATCAGGCCAATCAGACGGTTGCCTGAGGAGGAGGCATCGGCCCGTTATTGACCCTTCAGAGACAGGCGGTGGAGATAAGGGGGGAGAAAGAAGAGGGGAAAGAAAAGGATTAGCGGTAGAGAGGAGAAAGGAGAGGGAAGAGACAAATGACAGCCGCGGATGGAGTGGCGAGCGAGAGACGCGAGCGGCGGGCGAGAGAAGCGAGCGGCTAGGGCAACCCGGGCTCTGATAATTAAAAATATAATCGTATTTTGAATAGGAAATGTCCCTCTACTTATAGTGAATATAAGAGAATAAAATGACATTTGAAATAATTCTAACAATATTTTTTATAGTATTCACTCGAATTTTTAACAAAAACATTCAATCATATTTTTACATGCAATGTGTTGTTAACTGTAATATATGCAATGTGTTGTTAACTGCAATATTTCGTTTTCAAAGAACTTATCAAGTTTAATTTATTTATTTTGTTAATTAACATTGTTTCTTTAATTTCATATGACATGATGTTGAATATTTTAAATCCCTCGATGGTTTCTGTTGTAATATAAAATATTTGTAGGATATTTAAATTCGCTGAGTATTACCCTAATAAAAAATTATGATTCAATTCGTTACTTGGTATCAGAGTGAAACCAAACTGTCGCTCACAGTGACGCTCTCCCGGGACCTCTCAGCAGCGACGCTAATTGCCTCTTCTGCGATCCCCTGTCAGTGGTTCTCTCCCGTTTCCCGTCAATGACACGACCTTAGAGCGACGCCCTAACAACCTCTTCTAGCGGCTGCTGCGTCTCTTTCTACGGCCAACAATGTTGTCAAGATCGAGATCTTACCTAAGATTGGTCGGCAGTGATAAGATCGTAAAACGTGGGATCGACACGAAACGGTAAGTTCTTACTTACTATACAAAATTAAAAAAAATCAAATTTAAAGATCAATAATCATAAAGCAATATAGATACATAAAGACACAGAAGAAGACACAAAAGAAGAAGAAGACACAAAAGAAGAAGAAGAAAAAGAAAAAGAAGAAGCAGACGAAGAAGACACAGAAGAAGACACAAAAGCACCTGCTGCGACGACAGAAGCACCATGATGTGAGCAAAGCACCTGCTGCGACGACGGAAGCACCACGACGGGAGCACACGACGGGAGTACCTGCTACGACGACGGCGGGAGCGCCTGTTGCGGGAGCACCGATTGCGACGAGATCAGGGATGACCTAGAATGCGGGATTGGGAAGAAATAATGAGCGGGATCGAGTCATTTTCATGTCCGATTAAAACGTTAGGATCGAGTCATTTTCATGTCCGATTAAAATTCTAGGATCGAATATGATCGTAGGATCGCACGATCCTACGATCATAAACGGCGATCCTGGCGTTTCTGCATGGAGCCCGATCCAGCATAGCTCGTGACTCATTTTCCCCGTAAAACTCGTAAGATCGTCCGATCTTACGAGCAAAATCGAGATCTTGACAACCATGACGGCCAGGACGGCCACGACGGACCTTCCGCGCCGCACGATGGGCCTTCCGCGCCACAGTGGGCCTTCCTTTCAGCCAGTTGGTGCCACCAGTTGGTGCGGCCAGTTGGTGCGGCCAGGTTGTGTGGCCTATGTCCTCCCTCTCCCTTTACCGCACGCTATACAACGAACAATGCGATGATGAGATCTAGGGCAGGATGCGTTGCTTGATTTGGTACGAGATGTGGTGATCAGTGAGGAAGCTGATCCGCTGCGCCAAAGGATGGTACGAGGGAGGTTGTCCTCAAGATTTTGTGTTCAGATGAGTTGGTCACATTGTTGAGGGCATTAGGTTTATCGCACCGACCGAGAAAGCTAGAACTTTCACCGATTGATCTGAAGTTTGATGGACCGACCACCTACCTGAGTTGGTCATGCCGTGTGAAGAAAAACCTTGTAGCGAAACAAGTTGGGGGCTTCTTGATGGGGCGTTGAAGAAACCAAAGATTAGAGGAAATGAGTGAGTGTCGGCCCATATGACGGTGTTTATGTGGTTTCTCAGCTCAGTTACCATCGATTTCCGCCAAGGTTGATGGGCTTGAGACGGTCATGGGGGTTTAGGACAAGCTGAAGAATACATATGATAGCGTGGGGAACACTCTACGGGTCTTCCAGGTGAAGAGACAAATTGATGACACCGTTAAATGAGAGAAGATGGTGCTGTAGTACGCCTCCGAGTTGGAACGTCTATGAGTGGATTACGATCACGCTACCAACGGAATGTGTTGCAACGACTCGCAGTGTAGGGCTTCCAAGATCATCGTGGAGGAGAGGACGATGAAGTTCCTGAAGGAATTAGATGACAAGTTTTATCAACGAAGAACCCTGCTTCTATCTGGTACGAAGATTCCTATGCTTTTCAAGGCCATCTCTGTCATGATCCAGGAGGAGACACATCTCCAACTTCAGGCAGGGATAAGAGGGTCCACTATTGTGAAATCAGTACTAGCGGTTGCTGCCCTTGGCGTTACAGAACAAAGGGAAGAAACCCGATAATGTTACAATCGTGGGGTGGTGGGCCATCTGAGGCAAGCTTGCCCTAAGCCTCCCAAGGAGAGGCATTTGGTTGGTGGACGGGGGCGTGGCCGTTGCTGTGGTCGGGGTCGTGGTGGACTACGCGACTATCGAGACAATTTGTCCATGACTGACAGTGCGGAGGAAGTCAACATTATCTATACAGAGGAGGAATAGACCCTACTGAGCATGATGGAGGACATTAGGAGGAAATAGACGGGCGAGTGGAGTAGGGAGGGAGCTGGGGGCATCGCTATGTATGCCCACTCAACTGATTGATCTCTTGCTCTTATATCTATATCTCCTCCAGCGCATTAGGTTGGATCATTGACTAAGGAGTGTCATGTCACATGATAAGAAATGAAGGCGAGTTCTCCTCTTACACTCGCCTAATTACTGCAGATAACATCCAGAAGGCGGATGGTATATTTCAACCAATGGTCGCTAAGGGGACTGTTAATTGTTCAGGTTTAATGAAACTATCCAATATTTTGCATGCTCCTTTTTCATTTAGTCTCTTATCCATTAGTTCTATAATCATTTATCTGAGTTTGTTATTTCTTTTGAAATTCCCAAGGTGATTTTCCAGGAGAACGGGACAGGACGAATACTTGGAACTGAGACTTGGCATGATGGACTGTGGTATCTGGATGTGGAAGGATTGGACGCGACTCTTGTATCTATGATAAAGAAGGTAGAAGTTAGATGACAGAAGATGAGTGCGGAGTATATGCTGATACTCTATCACAGGAGGTTGGGGCACCCTTTTTTTGGCACTATAGCTAGGTTATTTCCTGGTATTTTTGAAAGTGTAAATAAAATCAAATTGGTATGTGGTGCTTATGATTTAGGTAAGCTTACTTAGAGTTTGTATGTTAGTACGGGTCAAAGAAGCTTTTCCGCATTTAATGTAGTTCATTCCAATGTATGGGGGCCTGTGCTGTAAGTTTTTTGAATGGTTTTATGTACTCTATAACCTTTATTGATTGTGCATCTCGTGTTATTTATATTTAATAAAAAATAAGAGTGTGGTACTTAACTGCTTCTGAGATTTCCATAAGCATGTTCAGACACAATACACTATGGTGATTAGAGTACTATGGTCGGATAATGAGACATAATACACTAATAGGACATTGGAGGAGTACTTATTAGCCCATGAGAACTGGTGTGTGATGCTTGTGACTTATGCAAGCTTACTCGGAGTTCGTATGTTAGTACGGGTCAGAGAAGCTTTTCCACATTTAATGTAGTTCATTCTGATGTATGGGGGCATGTGCTGTAATTTGTTTTGAATGGTTTTATGTACTTTGTAACCTTTATTGATTGTTCATCCTGTGTTATTTATATTTAATGAAAAATAAGAGTGCAGTACTTAGTTGTTTCCGAGATTTCCATAAGCATGTTCAGATACAATACACTACAGTGATTAAAGTACTAAGGTCAGATAATGAGACATAATACACTAATAGGGCAATGAAGGAGTACTTATCAGCCCATGGGATATTGCATCAGATCACTTGTGCATACACATCGACATAGAACGGAGTGACAAAAGGAAAACATACATCTTTTGGAGGTGGCAAGGATATAAACAACGCCCGGGTAATAGAGAATTATTGCCAAAAACTCAGGATGTGGGGGAGCAAGTTTCGAACCCGACACATCCACTGCACGATACCCTAGTAGGCCACTTCGTCCCTGTATCCTGGAGTACGGTGTTGACAGCGACACAGCTGATCAATAGGATGCCATCACAGGTTCTGGGGTGGAAGTCTCTGTGTTAGCAGTTGCAGGGACATAATGGGGGATTCTTCCTTTGAAGGTATTTGAGTGTGTGTGTTTCGTGTAGGACAACAGATCGGGTGTTGGTAAGTGATGCGAGGGAAGTCAAGTGTATTTTTGTGAGCTACTCTCGTACTCAAAAGTGGTATGTGCACTAGAGTCCAGTGGAGAAAAGAAGATTTATGAGCATGAATGTCCACTTTAGAGAGCTGGAGTCGTACTACCAACAGGAGGGATCCCTACCCACTCCAGACTCGTCAGATACCAAAAAGATGAGGCGAGAGAGGGAGAGGTTGGTGACAGATCTGGGAGTGTGGCAGGGAGGATCAGTGGAGGAGGAGCAAGAGAGCGATGCGGAGCAGGAGGAGTTTGAGGAGGAGAGGCGAGAGGTTAGACCTATGACTTATGAGGAGCTACTTACATACAATAGGAGGAGGAAGCTGTCAGCAGTACCTGATCCAGTGCTTGTGCCCAGTCTAGCTCCTGGTCCCTTGGCTACGTTGATCCCTGCACTTGGAGCTCCTACATTACCACAAGCCTCAAATGATATCCTTCCCCCTACTCCAACTGTCACATTACAGAAGACTACCCGAAGCAATGCGGGGAATGCTCCTGTTAGATACAGTTGGGACCTTGCTTGCTTTGTCTCTTATGATCATCTTTTCTTCTCACAGATCATTCATCACATCGTTGGATAGTATTATTGTACCTAACCATTGGCAGGTTGTCAAACACGATCCGAAGTGGAAGACATCGATAAAGGAGGAGATGAGGGCTTTTGAGAAGAACAAGACTTGAGAGCTGACACAACTGCCAAAGGATAAGATGGTCGTCAGATGCAAATAGGTGTTCACTGTGAAGCAAAACCCAGATGGACAGGTGGTGAGCGGTACTAGACTCGATTGATTACCAAGGGGTTCAACCAGTCCTATGACATCGATTACGACGAGACATTTGCACATATTGCGAAGATGAGTACCGACAGGACTCAGATCAGCTTGGCGGTGAATGGAGGATGGATGTTGCACCAACTAGATGTGAAGAATGCATTTCTTTATGAATATCTAGCATAAAAGGTGTACATGGAGATACGACCAGGGTTTGAAACGACCAAGGCAGAAGACAAAGTATGCAGGTTGAAGAATTTCCTCTTTTGGCTGAAGCAGTCACCTTGCTCGTGGTTCGACAGGTTCAGGAAGGCGATGATTGGGATGAGATATTAACAGATAAATGCTAGTCCCACAGTATTTTTCAGGCAGAATGAAGGGAAAATCACCTGCTTGTGGTGTGTGGATGACATGATCATCACAGGGGATGATGAATAGGAGATTGGCCGCCTCAAGGGGGACTCTTGGAAATGAGTTTTAGGTGAATGATCTGGGTCTTCTCAGGTATTCTCTTAGGATTGAGATTTCTTACAAGGCATATGAGATAGTCATTTCCCAAAGGAAATACTTTAGATCTCCTAACTAAAATGAAAATGTTAGGGTGCAATCATACTGCGACACCAATCGATCAGAAGTGCAAACTGGATGTTGAGGTCGGGGAACCAGTGGACCGTGAGATGTATCAAAGGCTAGTTGGGAAGTTGATTTACTTAAGCCACACTCACCCGGACATCTTTGTTGTGAGCGTGGTGAGTCACTACATGCATGACATAAGGGTCATTTGGATGTGTAGAAAGAGCCATAGTTGTCAAGGCGCGCGCGCCTGAGGTGCGCCTAAGGCGCCATGCGCGCCAGGCGCAGCCCGCCGCGCCTCAGCACAGCTGAGGCGGGCGATGTTCCCCAGGCGCGCCTAGGCGCGCGCCTTACAGGCTCCCAGGCACGCCAAAGGCGCGTCCGGGCCTTTCAATGTATTTTTTTTAAAATTTTTTTTTGATATGGGCAAAACCATGATCTTAGACGCACCTGAGGCACCCCTAAGCGCTCTTGGGCGCCCAATTCGCTGAAATTGTGCGAATTGGGCGCCCAATTCGCTGAAATTGAGCAAATTGGGCGCCCATTCGCTGAAAATCAGCTAATTGGGCTCCCAATTCACTGAAATTCAGTGAATTCGCTCAATTTCAGCGAATTGGGCGCCCCAATTCACAGAAATTCAGTGAATTCGCCTCAATTTCAGCGAATTGGGCGCCCAATTCGCCACAATTTCAGCGAATTGGGCGCCCAATTCGCTCAATTTCAGCGAATTGGGCGCCCAATTCGCTCAATTTCCTTTTCCCCCAATTTTTGCGCCTCACGTGCCTCAGGCGTGCGCCTGCGCCTTGCGCCTAGGCTCCAGGGGCCCTTTGCGCCTCGGTGCGCCTTGCGCCTCGGTGCGCCTTGCGCCTTTGATAACTTAGGAAAGAGCTTAAAAACTTGTATATATTTCTTGTGTATTGAAATACAAGGAGAGAAAAAGAGATGGAAAGTCCTATACAAGATGTAGGACTAATAAGAGAAGAGGAAAAAAATCAAATACATGGGCCCAATAATAGGCCTTTTTACATGGGCTTTTCTAACACTCCCCTGGAGCGTACAAATCGTATGCGCCAAGCTTGGACAAGCACTGATAGAAGAGAGTACTAGGAAGGGCCTTTGTGAGGATGTCCGCAACTTGTTCCGTCCCCGGAACATGCTTTAGGTCGAGTTTCTTCATTTGCACCTTTTCCCGTATGAAGTGACAGTCGACTTCAATGTGTTTTGTTCTCTCGTGGAATACTGGGTTCTTGGCAATATGTATGGCAGCCTAGCTGTCACAGAGGAGGAGAGCTGGGGAAGGGAGCTTTACACCCAGATCAGTAAGAAGACCTTCAAGCCACGTTAGTTCAGAAACCACCGATGCTATTGCCCGGTATTCTGCCTCGGCGGATGATCGAGCAACGACTGCTTGTTTCTTGCTTCGCCAAGTAATTAAATGTCCTCCAAGATATGTGCAGAAACCACTGGTTGACCGTCGATAATCAAGGGAACCAGTATAATCGGCATCGGAATACGCCACCAACGTTGGAGCTGAAGATGAGATTTTGTAAACCATACCTTGACCAGGAGCTGTTTTAAGGTATCTGAGAATGCGTTCAACAACCTGAAAATGAGATCTTCGAGGGGTATTCATGTATCGACTGACAATACCAACAACAAAGGAAATATTTGGTCTGGTTACTGTGAGGTAGATCAACTTCCCAACGAGATGACGATAGTATTCTGGGTTTTGGATTAGGAGATCAGAGTCAGATGCCTGAGGGCACAACTTGTGATTTGCATCCATTGGTGTGTCAATTGGCTTACAGCCTGAATAGCCAACATCTCGAAGGAGGTCGAGGCAATACTTCCGCTGAGAGAGAACGAGACCGTCTGACCGTCTGGCAACCTCAAGGCCCAAGAAGTATCGAAGGGGCCTCAGATCTTTTGTTTGGAAAACTGTACCCAGGTGTAGTTTGACCTCTTGAATACCTTTCGAGTCGTCTCCCGTAATTATGATATCGTCCACATAAACTAACAGAAGAACAGTTCCCGTTGTTCGATGACGAGTGAATAGCGAGAAGTCGGCCGAGCTGCGAGTAAAACCAACCTCCCAAAGAGCCTTACTGAATTTGTCAAACCACGCCCGAGGGGATTGTTTGAGACCATACAGAGCCTTCATCAGTCGACAGACCTGAGACTCCCCCGTGGTCTCAAACCCGGGAGGTTGCTGCATGTAGACTGTTTCTTGGAGATCGCCATTCAGAAAGGCGTTCTTAATATCGAGTTGGAATAAAGGCCATCGGCGATGGACAGCCACGGAGATGAGGACTCGAACGGTGTTGAGTTTGGCAACCGGAGAAAAAGTTTCTTCATAGTCGAGACCCTGTTGTTGGGTGAAGCCACGAGCCACCAGACGAGCTTTCAGGCGGTCAATCGTTCCGTCAGCAGCATGTTTGATAACATAAACCCATTTACACCCAATCGGGGTGTGACCCGGAGGAAGGGGTATGAGAGTTCAGGTCTGATTGGTCCAGAGAGCAGCCATTTCCGCTTCCCTGGCGGCCCGCCATCCAGGATATTGTAGTGCCTCCTGCACAGAGTTAGGGACCGAAATCGAAGAAAGAGAAGTAGCAAATGTGTGGAGGTTAGGAGAGAGGCGATGCAAAGATACATAGTTTGCTAGAGGATGAGCAGTGGAGGCAGGTACCTGATCAGCAGCGCGCGGAGTAGCCGAGGTCGAGGCCGACTGCAGAGGGGCAACGGAGTCGGACAGGCGAATAGAATAGACACGGATGACAGGTGGCCTGGAGGGGACAGGAGTCGGTGCTGGTGGTCCCAGTGGTAGAGGGGTAGTAACGGGAATAACAGGCCGTGGGAGGAGTGGTGGTAGAGGTGCTGGTGTGGAAGGAGTGGGTAAAAGAGCAGAGAAGAACGGTTGATCTTCCCGGAAGGTAACATCTGCAGAAACGGAAAGCTTACGGGTAGCAGGAGAGTAACATACATAACCTTTTTGTGTACGGGAATAACCAACGAAGACATGTTTGGTGGCCCGGGGGTCCAACTTGTCCGTTGATGGCCCCGGGTGGTTGACATAGCAGGTGGAGCCAAAAACCCGAGGCAGGAGAGGGAAAGCTGGAGTAGAGGGAAAGAAGAGGCTAAACAGAGTAGCATAGTGGAGGACAGAGGAAGGGAGCCGGTTGATCAAGAAGCACGCAGTAGAGACCGCAAAGTGCTAGTAACTCTTGGGGACATTCATTTGAAGCATGAGAGAGCGGACAACATCAAGCAAGTGCCGGTTATTCCGTTCGGCAACGCCGTTTTGCTGTGGTGTGTAAGCACATGATGCTTGATGAAGAATCCCGAATTCAGAGCACAAGGCCGCAAAGTCATGGCTAGTGTATTCCCGAGCATTATCAGTGCGTAATATTTTGATTGTGGTGTTGAATTGCGTATGCGTTTCAAGGACAAAGGCCCGAAAGACACGAGGAAGCTCGGTACGATCACGTAGTAAGTAAAGCCACGTGCGAGAGTAGTCATCGATAAACGTAAGGAAATAGCGATAACCAGAAATACTAGTAACTTTATAAGGACCCCAGATGTCTGAATGCACTAAATAAAAAGGAGCAGTGCTCCAGGTACAATGTGCTGGAAAAGAAGAACGCGGCTGTTTGCCGAAGATACAAGACTTGCACTGAAAATGATGAAGAGAAACATCTGGAAGAGCCCGCTGGAGTACCGAGAGAGGAGCGTGGTCAAGACGTCGATGCCACTTACTGGAGGAGACAAAAGATAGGATGGTGGGATTGTCGTCGAGAAGGTAGAGCCCTCCCTGCAGTGTTCCCCTACCAATGGTAGTCTGTGTCCGCTAATCTTGTATGAGAAAAGAAGAGGGGGTGAATATGACAGAGCAATTTAGATCATTTGTAAGGCGATCAACAGAAAGTAAATTGAACGGAGAGTCCGGAACATGAAGTGCCGAGCGAAGGGAGAGCGAGGGGTTGAGGACAAGGTCAGCCGCGCTGGAGACGGGAACCGTTGCCCCATTTGCCACAGTAACAGATTTGGGATGAGGAGAATCCATGTACTTGGGTGGCTGTTTTGAGGTAATATGATGAGTGACACCCGAGTCCAGAATCCATCGCGGTTTGGTGGATAAGCAAGCAGTACCTATATTGGAGGTGGTGGCGATGGAGGCAGAGGGCGGGTTGAACAACCCTTGTAGTTGCTGGAGCTGGAGACGAACAACCTCAAGGTCAGAAGGAGCGGCAGAGGAGGTGTCCGTAGCAACCGGTGCTGTCGGACGAGGAGGATAACCAATCTTCTTGTAGCAGGTCGCGCATAATGACCGTCCTTGCCGCAGTAGGAACAAGTCGGCCGACCTTAACCACCGCGGCCGCGGCCCCGAGAAGCCGAACGGCCACCACGAGCGGAAGTAGGGGTAGGCAGTAAGGGAGAAGGGGTGTGCTGAAGAAGGACCGAGGGCGGAGGCGCAGGAGTATCAGGAGGTGGTGAAACCCGGAGGAGCATAGAGCAGACATCAGATAAGGAGGGTATAATGGAGGAAACCAGAATCTGAGTGCGAATATTCTGAAGGTGAGGCGGGAGACGAGCCATCATGATGGAAATACAAACGGCCTCTTTCTGAGCACGTTGAGTAACATGGTCAGTGGTAGACGGTTGATGTTGAATCCACGCCTCAGCGAGAGTCTTTGCACGAGCGACAAACAAGGTCATGTCCGAGGTCCCCCCCATGTCGAGAGCCATAAGATCGGTGAGGATGTCAAAGAGATGTTGAAGGCTGTCTTTACCCGAGTACAGGGAGTGCAATTCATCCCACATAGCTTTTGCCTTTTCGTGATACATGGCCATCTGATACGGTTCGCCATCGAGGGAATTCAGGAGCCAGGTCTGAACACGGCCATCATTACGGAGCCATTCGTCAGTTGAAGGAGAAGGAGGAGCTTGAGTGACGTGATGCAAGAGGCCCTTGGCCTGAAGAACCCGACGAACAGAATGAACCCAAGGGAGAAAATTCTTCTTCTTGGAGAGGGAGATAGTTGTAATCCGCAGCTCATCATGGATTTCAGGAACAGGTGTCGGGCGGTCTGTAGAGGGGCTGGCCGCAGTGGAGTTGCTGGAAGTCATGGCGGGGAGAGGAAGCAGAACATGCGGACTGCAGAAGCGGACAGACACAGGAGCCCGTGGGGAAGAGAGCGAGCAAGGACCTTAAGGCGGAGGTCGCAGCGGCCAGGGCAAGAGGCAAGGAGGAGCAGGCCGCAATGAATTGGGGTAGTCCGCAGCGAGTAGAGAGGGCAGTCTGCAAGTGCAGGAAGGCAAGGAGCAGGCAGCGAGCAGGGAGACCGCAACGGATATGATCAGTCCGCGACGAGATGAACCAAGTGACCACGAGCGAGAAGAGAGCGCGGTCTAGAGCAGGTACTGGAGGATAGCCCGCGCAGCGTCCTGGAGCAGGTCGCAGCGGACTGAAGCAGCGAGCAGGTCGCATCGGACTGCAGCAGAGAGCAGGCGAGAGCTCGCGGCGGACTGAAACAACAATGAGTAGAAGCGCGCGAGATAGGAGAGCGAGCTCGCAAGAGAGCTCACAGCGGATAGAGAAGGCAGCGGGAAGAGATCCCAGCGACAAGAAGGCAGCGGATCGGAGAGCAGAAACAGTCCGCGGCGAGCAGACGCAGAGGAAGTCCGCGGATCGGCGAGCAGAAGCTGTCTGTGGCGAGGAGAGACCGCGGCAGACAAGAAAGGCCGATAGCGGACAGGAAAGAGCAGGTGGGAGAGGTGGTCCCCACTGGTTAGAGCGGAAGGAGGCTATAAGAAGCCCTTGGAGGAGGGTGGAATCACGGAGAGAAGAGGAAGCGGGAATAGAAGAGAGGCCGCAGGAGACCGAGCGGCAAGGGCGGGCAGCAGACAGAAGAGGCAGTCCGCAGCAGGCCGCAGGCAGCGGTCAGAGTTGGAGGTCGCTAGCGGACAGAGTTGCAGGTTGCGGCCTAGGGAGAAGAAGGTCGCAGATAAGAGAGAGCCGTAGGGTGATCAGGAGAGGCGTACATAAGAAAGAAGTCCGCAGGAGGAAACGAGTCCCTCTGATACCATGTAGAAATAGCTCAAATACTTGTATATATTTCTTGTGTATTGAAATACAAGGAGAGAATACAAATATATAGGAGAGAAAAGGAGATGGAAAGTCCTATACAAGATGTGAGACTAATAAGAGAAGAGGAAAAGAATCAAATACATGGGCCCAATAATAGGCCTTTTTACATGGGCTTTTCTAACAGGATGCAATGTATTAGATTCTGATTTTTGTGGTACTTGGGGGCTGAAGAGGACTCGGATCAGCTTCACAGTGAATGACGGATGGATGTTGCACCAACTAGATGTGAAGAATGCATTTCTTCATGGATATCTAGCATAAGAGGTGTACATGGAGATACGACCAGGGTTTGACACGACCAAGACAAAAGACAAAGTGTGCAGGTTGAAGAATTTCCTCTTTTGGCTGAAGCAGTCACCTTCTTGTGGTTCGGCAGGTTCAGGAAGGCGATGATTGAGATGAGATATTAACAAATAAATGCTAGTCCCACTATTTTTCAGGAAGAATGAAGGGAAAATCACCTGCTTGTGGTGTATGTGGACGACATGATCATCACAGGGGATGATGAATAGGAGATTGACCGCCTCAAGGGGGACTCTTGGAAAGGAGTTTTAGGTGAATGATCTGGGTCTTCTCAGGTATTCTCTTAGGATTGAGATTTCTTACAAGGCATATGAGATAGTCCTTTCCCAAAGGAAATACTTTAGATCTCCTAACTGAAATGAAAATGTTAAGGTGCAATCATACTGCGACACCAATCGATCAGAAGTGCAAACTGGATGTTGAGGCCGGGGAACCAGTGGACCGTGAGATGTATCAAAGGCTAGTTGGGAAGTTGATTTACTTGAGCCACACTCACCCGGACATCTTTGTTGTGAGCGTGGTGAGTCACTACATGCATGACATAAGGAAGGGTCATTTGGATGCAATGTATTAGATTCTGATTTTTGTGGTACTTGGGGGCTGAAGTTCAAATGGAAAGGGCACGTGAAGATTGAGGGCTACTGCGACTCTGACTGGGCAAGCTGTGCGGATGTACAGGAGGTTCACTTCAGGCTATTACATTTTTGTGGGAGGTAACCTGGCCTCCTGACGGAGCAAGAAACAATCATTATTGACTAGATAGACATCAGAGACAAAGTATAGAGACTTGACATTAGGGGTTGTAGAGCTTCTATAGCTGAAAGGGATGCTTGTGGAGCTTAAGTTGGATCGAGGAGATAAGATGAAGCCGTGGTGTGACAGTCAGTCACCCGTCAGTATTGCAAATAATCCAGTTCAACACGATCAAACCAATCATATAGATATTGATAGGTTTTTCATAAAGGAAAAACTTAATAGTTGGTTACTGGAGTTGAGTCACGTCTTGACCAAGGGTCAGGTAGCATATTGCTTGACCAAAGTATTCAATTCAGAGGATATTATCCTGAGTTGTAACAAGATGAGCTTAATGATTATCTTTTGCCAATCTTGAGAAGGAGTGCTGTGATATAAAATATTTGTATTCTATATAATGCCATTGTGTGTTACCCTAATAAAAATTAGGGTTATATTCGTAACTGTTTCTTCATTACCTAGCCTTTTGTATAAATCTTTCATTGAAGAAATTATGCTACGTGATAAATACGAGAATAAAATGTTGAAAAATGTTGAAAAAGGGCAGCTTGGTGCACAAAGCATCCCCACGCAGTGAGGGTTTGGGGAAGGGTTCCACCACAAGGGTGAAATGCAGACAATCCTTACCTTGCATTTTGCAAGAGAGTGCTTCTAGGACTCAAACCCGTGACCTCAAGGTCACACGACAACACCTTAACAGGTGTGCCAAGGTTCACCTTAAAATGTTGAAAGATGATATTTAGTAAACATTTTTGAGACATCTAGGTTAAATTTATTTTAAATTGTAAAACCCAAAACCAAACAAAGCCGAATAAAAATAGTGTATCAAATTTTTATACCCATTGTCTTGGTTTTAGTTTGGGTCCAAATCTATACCAAAACACTGCCTGCACCTTTACTTGACACCCTTCACCACATACTAGAAAGAATGTTTACTTGATTTTAAAGTGTTCATTTCAGGCTTTCAGCAAGTCTAAGAAAGTATGGTGAATTCACTTGTTAGCTTTCCCGTAGCATTAGTTAAATTTCTAGTGTTTTGGTTTAGATAATGAGTTCAAACCACTAGAATATTTAGTCTTCTTCTTTCCTTGCATTTATATAGTCGCCTTTGTGACTTTCTATGTAGCACAGAGACAGAAACGGGATACGAGAAACGTGATTTTAAAAAATAAGGATACGTGAAATATTTTTTAAAATTTTAATTATTTTAAGATATGTATTAATTAATATAAAAATAAGACAACTAACAAACTAAGTGTACATATCTATAATTGTACCAAAAAATAATTTAATAACTAATAAGACTATAACATAAACCATACATATGAAAACTGGGACTTCAAACTTATATTATGCATTATTGACATTTCATAATTCATATAATACTATAAATAACATTTCATCAGTCATGCTATGCTGATCAAACACCGAAATCCTTTGCAAAAGTATTAGCACTAGAATGAAAAGAAAAACCTATTTATAAGAAAATTTAACACAGTAAATGAAACAAACAGAACATTGCAGATGATTCCTGCAACAACAATGATTGAAAATATCAGGTACTTATTTGGGTTATTTATCGGGACCTCCCCTTGAAGTTTGCGTAATTACAGCTTGCACCCCTCTTACTTCTGTGCATGGATGTTATGAAATGTAAACATTGAAGAAAGATAAATGTAATTTCAAAAGTTAGAGGGGTGCAAGCTGTAATTACGCAAACTTCGAGGGGAGGTCCCGATAGATTACCCTAATTATTTTAAAAAACATGGTTCCACTGCAAGCACATGACATGTGCAGATGTAACATCTCAAAATGATATGAAGTCAAAACTCACATAAATCTAACAAATGAATCAAGATGGATAAGTGCAAAGATATCAAACAGAACATTACGGTTTTAATAGACTAAAAAACTGAAATGAAAAAGGAGGAAGAAAAAGATGAACAAGAAATAAAATGCAAAAGGAAAAAATAAGGGTTTCAGCGAAGGAGAACTTATCAGAGAGGAGAGTTTCAGCAGAGGAGAACTCTTCAATGTGCACACAAAGAGTAGCAAGAGAGGAATGGTTCGACGGGCTTTTGATGCTGAGAAGGGAGAGTTGCGACTGGATTTAGACAGGTTTCGGCTGCGAGGGTGTCAACGGAGAACGACGTAAAGCTTCGTCGACCAGGGGAGAACGACGCAAAGCTTCGGCTGCAGGGTCGTGAGTAGCGCGTGAGTCGTGAACCTTAATCCCTAAAACTCATATTATATCGCGTGTGAGGTGAGTCGTAACTGTCGCGCATGACACGTTAACGATAAAAGCGGGAAACGCGCATCGCGCGTTTCCCAATTATTATTTTAATTATTTAAAAATTGCTTTGCCAACATTTCGGAAACGCATTTCCGTGCATTTCCGTATCCGATACGCATTCGAGTCGATACGTGATGCAATTTTATGAATTCGTGCTTCGTAGGTGACTTTCTGGCAGATAATTTGAATGCATTCTTTACATACAGTTTGAGGTTTTGGCTTCAAGCTTTGAACTAGAAGCTACATATCATATTAATTTCATTCATGAAGTGGATTAAAAATCATGGGTACTCAATCTTTAGATTTGACAAATACCAAGTGATTTTCTGAACGAATTATGCAATTTTTTTCGTCCCTACGAATATTAGAGCTAAATTTTCTAAAGAAAACAACAATGTTAGATGTTTTGTGGCTAAATGGATTTGAATGTAGATCTTTCAGTAAGTATGTTCGAACTTATTCTTGGAACCAAGCTAGGCATAGTCACTGACCTATGAAAAGCTAGCTTCTTCTTCTCTATTTTAGTATTATTATTATATATTTTATTATTATAAACTTTTAGTTGCTCGTTTTCCTTTATTTTAGTACTGTTATTATATATTTTTATTGTTATGTACTTTAAGTGCTTTAATTACATCACTTTTTTTGTATAATATCTTAATATTCATAGATAATTTTAAGCTTCGATACATTATAAATTTGTATGGAATAAACTAAGCCATTTTTTATCAATTTCACACCTTTTTAATTAGAAGTTCTTTATTCAGCTTACTCTTTTGTTATAACTGTTTTCACCACGACCAACATTTTGGACAATGTTTTTATGTACACCTTTATGTTGATCCATTCATTATTTTTTGTAGGAACTAAATCTAACGTGGATGAAGATGAACTAGCACCGGCCTTGCAGGAAAGCTTAAATACTAAGTCCCCTCCGGAAAACAAAGAATCACCTAGGTCTAGTACACAAATATAGCACTTTTGATTTGTATTATTTTGCATATCGGAGATTTATATTCTTGAATTCTGTAGTTAGAGTATCACTATTTCACTTCCAACAGCCTAGGTCCATGCTAGAAAATCAGTTAAAATAAGTCTTTTATGTTGAAACATAGAGTGTTTGTTATGTTAAGATGCAAGTTGTTGAGAAGAGGCGAATTTCCTTTTTTTATGTAATGTAGAAGTACTTAATCGCAATAATTGATAATGGAAGAAAAATGTAAGCAGAAATCTTCTTGCAAAACAACCATAGTTCCTTATAACTTTTGTTGTGAATATTTTATGAAATTGTACAAAAATTCTTTTTATTCATAGTTAAATGCCATCATTGTCATTATTATCATTAGCCACTTAATTTGTTCATGCCAAGTGTTGCGTGAGCTAGTATATTTAAGCCATGCAAGCCATCTTGAACTATTTTTATCTATGATATTGTGTCTACTCATCTTCATGCGAAACAACCATAATGTATTATTGATGTGACCAAATTGCATGTACTACAATTCAGTCATTCTGTTATCCTTGATGATGTTCGCCTCATGAACAGCTAGTGTGGTCCTTTCCATGTAGTAAAGACTAGACTGTTTGTACCCCCTGATGAGCTTTCACTATGCTCTCCCATATAAAAGACCAAATACCACTTATCGTTTAATTCTACCAACTGAAATGAAATTGAACAAGATGTATGGGACATTGGAGCACCACTTGTTCACATAACACCAACTAGTCCTCAAATATACATCTCCATAAGCATTGATCATGAGCACATTTCTATTGTCTATCTTACTGCTCCACAATCTCCTAACGCACTGGAAGCAAAGGCTTCTCTGGTTAAGAAAACATGTGTAGGGGCATTTCAGCAGACCAACCAATTGACACCGTCACAAGTAGTGTTATTACTGATTTCATCACATGGAATAATGTTCCCTTCATTTGTGGACACAATAGTTGTAATATGTGTCCATTAATGGCATCTTTGTTGCCACCATCCTTTTCTAATCATTTTTGAAGACCTAGTAAAATTTTGTTATGTCATTTCTTATGATAATAGTGGCACCTGCCATTTTAGTAGCAGGACTCCTTTTTTCCCTAATTTGACTCATGCGCCTTCCTCTTTCTCCTCCTTATAAACCTAAATGTATAAAACATCAACATGAGATGTTACACACATGTGGCGCCAATGACCCGAAGCATTTTATTTTGTCTTGATCATGTATTTTATTTTATTTTGTTAGTATATGTGAGTCCCCATCCCTCTATAAGGAGACTTGGAGTCTTAGCCATCTTTTGATCATTTAGTTATGAGCCTCCTGAGTTTAGTTACGAGTATCCCTTGTGATTTGTATCATGTTTTCAAGTTCAACTGCAATCAATTTTACGCTGTCTTAACATTGGTCAAACCTATCGGGTTGTTGATCACTTATTGTAATTGTCATCATAAACCTAGCTGTCAGTTTCTCTACTTTGTCGACCTCATTCGCTCGAACTTTGTCTTGCATGCAAGCTCCTAGTTGCGTCGTTCTTCCTTCCTGCATCGATCAACCCCTTCCCCGTGCCGACTTGGCAACTATGACGCAGGTCCCACGATCCTCCCCCAGTGATGTGGCCTTCGTACAACCACAAGCCCACACTCGATCGCTCCTCCCATTCTTCTCCAGCAACAACCTCCTGGGAGGTCCTTCCTCACAAATTCGTCCTGCAATTTTCCATCCACCCAATCTTTCTCAACAAAGCTCCAGCATCGACGCACGCATCCAGACACTCGATCACCCAACTCTCTCACAACGACATCCCCACAACTCCATCATCACCACCATTCTTCTTGTAGCTGCTCCCCAATCTCCAACATCGACCAACCTTTTCTCCTGTTGTCCTAATCTTCTGTCAGTGGATTACTAGCAGTGTTCTTCCCTAGCACAATTTGTTACCCACCTCTCTGCTGCAATTCCTTATTCCGGTCTCTCCTTTTGCCACACGACCGACCGTCCCGGGCACTTATGACATCTACCGCTTATTCCCAAGAACCGTCAAATGATGGAGAATCATGTAGAGGCCTTGTAATATGCCAACACAACCATCAACACTTATCTTGAGGCCCAAACCGAGTAGTTCACATCAATTATGCATTGCTCTACAACATATAACCTGGCCAACAAGCCATGACTAACACTGCATCTGCCGTAGGAGTTAGGATCCCCAAACGAGTTATCTCCAGATGAAGTTGCTTTGGAGGGATTGCATCCCCCCTTCATTGACATCCCAACATTTAATGGGACTGAACACCTGGGTTGGATTGCCTCGCCGAGCAATATTTTGACATTCACCAGACCACCAAGGTACAAAAGGTCTCAATAGCCCTTATTGGCATGTAAGGGTTCACACTCCACTTGATCTGCTGGCTCCGCCAGTCAGGGGTAGAACTAAGATTTTCGTTTGTCCCAGACACAAGTAAAAGATAGAATTTTTGTTTAACCAACCTACTAGCATACCACTACGAGCCGGCGGGTGACGCCTTGACCTTGGGGTCAAGGTCGATTTTTAGTTGGGATATATTATTATGCACATGTGGTGACAACGTTACTGAGCATTTTATTTTTTTCTTGGTTATTATGTATTTTACTCTTTAAGGGTAAGAAGATAATATTTAAGTGAGTCCCCGTCCCTATATAAGGATGAGACTTGTGAGTCTTAGCCATCTTTTGATCATTTTGGTTTGAGAATTTCTCATTTTGGAGAGAGACTTCAAAGAGGAACCAACCTCCCATGGTTATGTACTAGTATCCCTCGTGATTTGTTTCCTGTTTCGATTTCAACTGTAATCAATTTTATATTGTCATAACATGAGATGAGTTGGCAATGTACGTGATAACAGTACCTTATGTGACTTAATTGATGAGAGAAATTGGAGCCATTTCCTAAGTATTGATAAAGAAACTTCAATAACGAGAGTGTGTTGATCTCATCATGAAAGGTCACTTTCATAACTTCAAGTTTAACTAGAATGCCTTAAAATTCATCTATGTTGTCCATTATTAATGTGCCCACTTTGCACTTGTACTTGACATTTTTCGTCAATAACAAGGACTTGTCAAGGCTTCACATACAACATATTTAGGGTCTTCCAAATCAACTTTGCATCTCTGATGTCTGCCATTGTGCCACATGATTGTAGGCATTCCTGTCAATAATTATTAGGATGGACCCACATACATCTTGTGGTGTTCGATCACCCGCTTTGCAAGATCTATGTATTTTGCTTCTGCTCATAGCCAGGAGCATCTTTTGACTTATAGAAGATCCTCCATCATTATGTGCCACTCATGATAGTGGGAACCGCCTAACTTTATTATATGCTCTTCACCTGAGTCCATTCATTGTCCTGGCATACTATCCATTGAGCAATGTTCTTGTAATTGAACGTTTCAAAGGATCACTATTAGATAGGATATAGAGTCGGCCAATGATCATAATTTATCCAACCGGATTAAGGAGTCCAAGCAAAATACTTATCGTCTCAAATAATGAACCTATCTATGATTCTATGTTTTGGGTTTATAACCAACTCCTGACCACTGCCTATGAGGATTTAATTTGGAGCATTTGCAACAAGGATTGGCAAGACAATGCACAAAAACTAACAAACAAGTGCGCTAGGGTTTTTTCGAGGAAACTTCAAATTAGGAAAAAACCTGAGATGATTGGAGTCCAAACTGAAAAATCTACACTTATATATCAATCAATATGAAACACTTTACAATGATTTTTCTATAGATTAACTATCAGATCTCTGCAATTTCAACAAATGGCTCTCATAACTAAGAAGTTAAAACCTGCAAGGTGTCCTTCTGTACTCCTTCCATTCTAGGAGCAAAATCCGAGTTGAAGTAATATCAAAGTCAAGGAGTAGTTAAGATTGTATTTTTTATAACAGTCAAAACAATGGGATGCAATTACTTGGAAATTTAATCATTTGCATTCAAAAGTAGCAGTTGACCTTGTCTGCTCAGTGGATAATGACACAGTTTTAGGATTCAATTGGAATTCAGAAAAATGGTTCAGATGTGATGGATTCGATTAAATGAATGAGAAATTTTCGATCATATGAATTGTTCCAAATCCTCATCAAAAATCAATTGTGACAATAAGAGCTCAATGATCTTCTCTACTTAAGATAAGAACTACTCCCAATAACCCCCAATATTCCCCTGATGTAATTATTCTTCAGTTTATTTGTTCTAATTTCACGATACATCTAACTTAACATTCCCATTCCTGTGATATTTAGCTTATATCCATGTTTTTTTTACTGTTTAATACGTAAATTCATATATTTGTGACAGAGTTATGGATGCATAAATCTTTTCAAGTCTCTTTGGTATCCTCTTATCAAATAGTAATTTATTTATTTTACAATTCAACCTTAACTCTTGGGGTTATATCCATTTTTATATCTCAAATTTTTTTAGATGATCAATTCAATTGCTTGGAACTATTGCACCTAGTTATCTTTTCATCTTTTAAGGTTTATATTTGTAAATATAACCCCTTTGAAATGCAAAGCATGCACTTGGTCGTTGTTGACTTTCACATTGCATGCTTCATTTGAAGAATCCATTTAAATTATGTCTCTTCATCATTATTTAACGTATTTAACTATTTATCAGTTAAGTAAATTACTCATATTCACAACAAAGATTAATCTTGGAAAATGTCCTAATTTTGTCTATAAATTAAATTAAGTCAACCAAATTAGAAAAATTTAATTTGTTAAGAACTTAACTGTGTTTTGTAAAATGATGTTTGCTTGCACAAAGAAAACATGTTTTAGAAAGTTGTGATTTTGTTTTCACTCATTTTATGTGAAATGGAATTAGCATCTGTGAGGGAATTTTGAGGAGATATGTTGAGTTGAATTCAATTAGGCCCTGTTCGTTTCGCAGGTTTTGATACATGAGTTTTGGTTTTACTTAAATGAAAACCAAAAAACAAGTTCGTTTTGCCATTTTGAGCCCAGTTTTTGGTTTTATATTAAAACCGATCGGTTTTCACGGAGAGAAAAACTAACTAGTCCTAAAAATTACCTCTATCGATCGGTTTTCATCCTGACTAGTCAATGGAGAAGACGCCCACGATGCTTTCGTCGCCGCTCCCGTCGCCGCTCTGGTTGTCGCCACCGCTCCAGTCGTCAATCCCGTCGCCGCACCCATCATCGCTGCTCCTGTTACCGCTCCAGGTGTCGGTGATAGCTGTAACTCGAGTAGCATTTAAGCTACCGGAAGAAGAAGACGATGATAGCCCGAGAGAGAGAGAGAGAGAGAGAGAGAGAGAGAGAGAGAGGAGGAAGGGGCTTGCTAGTGTCTGCTGTTAATTTGCTCCCTCTCCATTGATGTTGAGAGATTCTTGCGCGGGGGAAAGGTCTGCTTGATTCTCAATTTCGCTGAATTTTAATGCATTTATTCCCATTTAATCTGAAGGAATGGATACCTAATTTGACATGTCCTGCTCTGATTATAGGTCGGTGCAATTTCAAACGAATAAGCTTTCTAAACTTCGGTTTGTTTGTGGATTTGCTTGCGTTTGCTGCCAGGAACACATTGTGCAGACAAGCCATGGCTGTGCTTCGGCGCAGACAAGCCAATTTATCCGAAAACCTTTCTGTAGACAGAACAAATTTTTTGACATTTATCTAATTCGGAGCCTGAAAACCTTCCTGCAAACGAACAACAAAATTGAGTTTTGATAGAAAACTAAAACCTTCCAGTTTTTAGTTTTCAAACAAAACCAATTCCTGCCAAACAAAACCTGCGAAACAAACAGGGCCTTATAGTTTTTTAACTACATCCAACTAATATGTAATTTAGAGAGCAAATGATGAAAATGAATTGAATTAATTTTATTGGAGCTGAGAACTCGGCTCGCTAGAAGTTCGGACTAAAAGATGATTGAAGGTCTACTAGCTCATTAAAAATGATCACAGACACAAGGTGAGAGGAGATGAAAACAATAAATTTTCTTACTCAAGGAAAAAGTGTACTATAGATCGGAGGTCCCACTGCTTACCCATGAATATATGCGTGCTGCGTCTTGAACAGAGGTTGTGCAAGGTCGGGGGATGGAAGATGAGCTCACACTGATGCTTAGATGAGATCGTTAGCAAGCTTGCATGAGCCCCTCAATGAGTTGTTAATGCATTCCACTTATTACAATGAGTCATATTTATAGGCAATTAAGGTTGGGAGTACCCTGTTGTCAGAGGGTGGGCCCCACCCTTATACAAAGTTCGTCAGGTTGTTGGCGAGGTCTCGCGAGGCAATTGATTTGTCAGGGAGATGCCCATGAGACTCACACGAGGTGGTTGCGAGCTGCGTGCGAGCACCTCCAGGTGTCTCTGGCTGTTCTGTCTTCAGTATCCGACTGTTTTTCATGTGCCCTTATTTAGGTCATGATGAATATGAGTCGTACACAATCCCCACTTTTGTGGTCAAAAAAACTGCGCGAGATATACAACTCAACAAGCTATCTGGACGTTTATAAAAAGGTTTCCTAGCCTCCCTTCCCTTCACCTATGTGCGTCATGAATGCTGGCGAGATGGATCCCGGTATTTCGTTGAGTTATGCCTCCGTCAATCTCCTAGCTAGTTTTAGATTGCCTACTCACAAAAGTAAACGCTGGAGGAAGATGGAGGAAAAGAAATGAAAGATTGCTTAATCTCACTCCAGTGAGGTGCGCCGTCACGTCATGTTGGGCGAGGAGCGCCGTCATGTCAATCTCACTCCAGTGAGAAGAGGTCACGAGCTCCGAGACACCCCTGATTCCTGTGGACGAGGTCCAATTATTGTCGAGGACCTTGCAGACACCTTCCTAGGACATTCCATTGACTAAAATCGCTAGTGTCATTGAGCGGCCTTGAACTACGTTCTGAAACTGACGAGCTAAATCTCACTATATTTTCTATTCCACACATCTTGAGGCGGATTGGCCTCAACAACTTTCCCAGCCCGGCCGTCTCTGATCTCGACGTATCTCCCGAAACTACCTATTACCTCAACATCCCTACTGATCTGCAACACGAGGTTGGGGTCCAAGCCCCACTTCCCCAAGTGTGCGAATCTCCTTCGGGTTGATACCTTCTTATCTTGTTTTAGCTTGCTTTTCTTTTGATTTGTGACTTTCTTTATCACACAATTGTCAAGACCATTGAAACCACCTTGCTGCTACCCTCTTCATGTCACCTTGAGGAGCAGGTGCAACCACTCCTTTCTTCAGAGTAGTGGGGGAAGCCAGAGAGATTCTTCTGTCTCTTGTTGATCCAACGAGGTCTATTATTTCTCTTGTTGATCCAACGAGATCTATTATTTCTCTTGTTGTTGACCTAGCGGGGTCAACCAGTGCTTCGCCACCTCCGGTCCTAGATAGCTCTTCTATTCTTAGTTTGACTCCTTTTGACGTCGCCCTCTTGGATGCATTTTCATCGGTGCCACTTCCAACCCTCTCTCCCTCTCTAGGGATTCCCCCAAGTGCCAATAAAATCCTCTTGAGCGGGTTTCCTCCTTCCAATCTTCTTGAGAAGGAAAAGTGGCCTTCTTTAAAGTCGTTCGACCGAGGACATCCTTCATGGGATGACACCAACCATCTCTCTAACTCGTAGGGAAGAATCCTGTCGGATATTCTGCCATAGATCTGCCAAACCTTGAGAATCTTTTGGCAAGTTGGAGCCGACAAGTTGATTTAGAATCTCCTTAAACGCACATCTTATGGCATACCATCTATTTTTGTAGTCTCCAAGCTACTGTCACTGCAATAGTCTTTAGGGAAGCATGACTCTTTCAGGACGACGAGATCTCACTTCCTAGGAAAAATCTTCTTAGAAGCCTCGCACTCCTAATGAGTTGTGAACATGAAACCTTGCAGTCGAGGTAGTGCGAGTTGGTACTAATTATTCTCTCTTTGTGGCAGGTTTGACCTCCACGCATATTGGTGTTCGTATTTTGATGAGGCCCTTCCCCAAGTACTGCCAAACCCTCCTCCTGACCATCTCGCCAACATATCTGCACCGGTTCACAAGTCGTTGGTGAGTGCCTATACATCTTGCAACTTCTCTTTTTCTATGGAGATCGACACGAGGGTCAAAATGCTAGCGGGGTGCAACTTACACAACTGGATCACCTTGCTGGATGTGAGACCAAGTTGGAGGGTTCAAAATGCGCCTCACGACAACGAAGTGTCTCCACTTCAACGTCATCACCCAGGAGCACCAAATCAAAGAGCTCGAGGGACACTGGAACCTGGCGGAAGATGACTTACTTGACATTTGTTGCACTTCGAGATCTCTCTACATTTTTTGAAGATCGTTGATTGTGTTTGACAGAGGGAAGCCCTCGTGGCTCGGGCATAGGGTCTCTTCAAGACTTCCGCAAACTTGGGGTTTTAGGTGTGCTATGATCCGAGCTTGTCACGCCGCTTCAAAGGTGCAAAGACAAACCAATAAGGAGTGCGTTGAGGGGCTCATGAGTTCCTAATGACGAGGAGGAGCCTCCTTTTTGCACCCCCTTTCTTGAAAGGGGAGTGGTGTCAAGGACATCACCAACTCCCCCATTGTTCACTAGCAAGGCAACGATAATTACGTCAGCTTAAGTACTAATCTATCGTCCTAGATGGAGGACTTAGAGCCAAATGATGATGCCTTCAATGCCGACTATGCTCTCTATGGGTGAGATGACACCTCAATGTTAGAGAAAGCTTCCCTTTGGTAAGTTGTTCAGCTAGGGGCTTGCTCGATGCTGAGGTCAGCTGAACTGCTTCATAAGGCTGGCGAATGAATTTTGAGCTCGCCGAGAAGATGAAGATGTCTAAGGACATTAAAGTGGATGGCCGAGAACCGATTAATGTAAGCTGAATTCTTTTGTCGAGTTCATCTGTGCGATTCCACAGTTTCCCCGCTTTTCTTTTATGATCTGTTTTGATTCGTAGGACGTGAAACTCGGGCTACCGAGATGATTTTCGAGTTTTAATCCGACCTGATAAGACTAGGAGATAGCTTGATGATTCTGAGGTCGACTCGCCCGGGAAGAGTCCTAGCTCCCAAGTGGCGGGATGACAACATTCTATCACTTGGTACTTCAGAAGGAGCTCTCGCCATCGTTGTAGGGACTGCCACCCTTATGCCACTGCGAGAACATCGTTGGATGATCCTAGAGAGTTGAGATGTCAAAGTGGACATGATCTTTTCATAGCTCTTCCCGGATCATGATTTCTCATCATCATCGAGCGCAAAGATCTCTATCTTTTGGAAGCAACAATAGTTGCGATTATAACCCTAACGATGATGCGAAAGAGAAGAACAAGTCGCTGAAGATCTACGATTTTTTGATGGGGTAATCCCCCTTTTGTCAATTTTGTTCTTATCTACTACCTTGATCATGTGAGCCTGGAAATACGGCCTAAGATTCCTTATCAAGATCATGAGGGAATCAGATAACTTCTCTAAGACATAGGATCTGGACTACACACTCTTTAACATCGATCTCACGTAGTAGATATGTAACTATTTATTCCCTTATTCTACTACCAACATATTTCTTCCCTTATTCTACTACCAACATAGAACTCCCTGCATCCGTCCCAACTCCTAGGTACGAGAAGATGTCTCTCTGTACCTCGTATTTTCAACAAAAGAGCTCCCATCATCTACTTCTTCAAGATGAAGAAAGCCTCTTTGCATTTTCACTCCACTCAAATGAGAGTACTTCTCCCTGGACTTGGAGAGGAAGCGACTAAGCCCCGCGATTCTTCCTATTATCTTTTGTACACCCTTTGTATCTCTTGGTGTTGTTATCTCCATAATAGCTATGATCTTGTCTGGGTGGGTTCCATCCTGTTGGGAGCAAGGAGGTGGTCCATGAACTTTTCCATCTCGACCTCAAAAAACATTTGGATTGGTTGAGTGTCATCTTATACCTCCACAAAGTAGCAAAAGTTTATGTGAGATCACTCATATTCTCCTTTATGTTTTTGCTTTTCACCAAGAGGTAATCCACATAAACCTTGATATTCCCTCCATCTTGTCCCTTGAAGATGTGATTGTTGCACTGACATTCTTCAGCTCAAATGACATCATCTTATAACAATAACACCCATCGTTGGTGATGAACGACATGTTGAAGATATCGTTAGGATGCATCTTAATCTGATGATAGTATGCGAAAGCATCAAGATAATTCATCACAGGAAAGATGACTAAGTCAACCAATGCGTTGATTCGAGGCATAAGATGATAATTCTTTTGAGTGGGCTTTATTCAATATGGAAAAATCGATACACATTCTCTAATTCCTATCTCTTTGATCATTATTACATTTGATACCAATACTGGGAACTAGATCTTAGGGATGAATCCAGCTCACTTTCGAATGGGCTCCACTATTATTGTAGTGATAACTATTTTCTTTTGCCTGAAGTGGAGGAAGTCTGGATCGAGATTGCCGTGATGGATATGACATCAACATCCATATCAGACATGTTAATTACACTCTTCTAAACAAAGATGTCGATATTGGTTTGGAGGCAAGACGCTAACTTCTCCTTGTTTTCCTTTTAGAACTCCCCTCTATTCCTGACGCTCCTTGACCTCCTTGGCCTCCCATAACTTTCACTTCTAGCACTTCCTTGATAGTTTCGAGGTGGGCAAATCTTCTAAGGTTTTCTCCTACTACTGTCGCCTCCTAGGAAATTATAATAGTGATGTAGCTCTCCTGAGCTACCTTAAGATCACTGCAAAACTTGATCTTTACCCTGCTAATGTTGTATTTTAATTACGGGTTATAGGAAGAGGCCAATTGTTGAAAAGTGTTGATGCTGGGCCTAGACGTTTTTCTCCCCTAACACTCTTGTCAGCGAGGCCAAAAACTTGTTTTGGTGACTTACCCCATGACGAACCCATCACCCAGTTTATGAGTTTACAAAATGAGGCATGATTGACCTCCAACTTGAATATACCATTTTGCAACCTGCACATCAATGTCGGTTGGATTGTATAGCCGCCTACCTCATGGATTCCATATCCTCTTGAAAATCGTGAAAGTCAACATGAGATTCTCACAGTCTGCATCTGGTTCTCTGACGTGTGTCATGATGACTTCTAGCATTTTTTTCTCCCTCATCCAAATCCATGCGCACCACACCAAGATGTTGGAGTCGAGAACTCGCTAAAAGTTTGATTAAAGAATGGGCGAAGATCTACAAGCTCATCAAAAATGGATCACAGACACAAGGCGAGAAGAGATGAAAACATGAAATCTTATTTTTCAAGGCAAAAGGGTTTTCTATATCTAGGATGTCGCACCACTAACCCAGGAGTGCATAAGAACTCCCCCTCCCAAACCAAACGTAGTGCAAGGATGGTGGTGTTGAATTTGGTGAAGTGGAAGTGGGGGTGATCGGCAGTCCGGGCGACCTGGGCGGTCTGTCTGCGCGGACTGGCTCTTGTCCGGCGGGTAGTTGGGTGGCGACCTGGGTAGCTAGCTGCGGGCTGGCTTTGCGGACTGTGCGGACTGGTTGAGTCCGGCAGTGGGCCGAGCTCTGCAAGGAAGTTTGCGCGGCCCGTGCGGACTGGGCTTGGAGTCCGCACATCTTCTTTGAAGTTGTGGTAGCCGCGGTCTGGGCTTGGAGCTGGCGGACTGGACGTTGTATCCGTCGAGCTCGCGCCTTCTTGTCTTGCGCTTGTGGTGTTGGTTTCCTTAGTTTCCGCCGTGACTGGGCTTGTGCCAGTGGTAGCGGACTGCGCGAGAAGATTTCGGTTTCCGCAGTATCCGCTGTGACCGGGCGGGCTGCCTGTGAATGCAGTCTGGTGCTTGCCGGTTGGCGGGTTGGCTGTCCTTTACCGAGCGGTCTCGGCGAGTTGGCATTGCTAGTTGCGACCTAGGGGCGGTGTCTCTATCTCATAGGGTGGTGACCACACTCCTCACCCGGCCTATAAATAGGATCCCCCCGGCACCTCATTTGGTAGCAGAGTGAACAGTAAGTTGGGCTTGAGTGTTGGCTGCGGACTCGTTTTTGTATCCGCGCGGGCTGTTTGCTTAACCGGTTTCTGTGTGCAAGTGGCGCGGCTAGCAGTGTCAAACCAGGAGTTTGGTTCTGACCACTGGAGTTAGCGGGCTGCATTGGCGGTTATCAGCATCAGCTTTATCTCAAGTTTCTTCTCTGTCCGCGCGACCTCGCGGTCTTGGCGGATAGACGGCTTGTTCCTCTGTTCAGCAGCAGTTTGGCGGGGTGTGAACTGGGCGGTCTCGGCGGTTTCGGCGGTCTCAGTGTTCTATCCGCCCGGCTTGTTTTTCTGCTTTTTTCATACTGGCGAAATCATGTCTCGCCACGTATGCCTCGCCTTGTAAAGAAGTTGAATAAATTTTTGATCTACTTGCTTCTATCTGTGTGTTTGGTTATCTAAGTTGCTTCCTACTTTCCGCGGTTCAAGTTGTGATCTGGGTAGTGCCGAAGATATTAATTTGGTGTTTGGGCTACCTTGTTGATCAACTTGAGAAAATTCAACATGGTATCAGAGGAAGGTTCAGTTGCTTGAGCGGTGATCAACAAGCTTGTTGTTGCTCTGTGTGCTTCTGAAGGATAACCATGTTAGCGCCATGGACGGTGGTTTTGCAAGAGGTCTTGGTATTGAGCTTCTGACGCCGACTAACTTCAAGAAGTGGAAGTCGTGCATGAAGAGCTATCTTCTGGGTGAGGAGTTATGGGAGGTCGTCGGTGGAGATGATCAAGTAGAAATAACTGCTGAGTTTGGTACAGCCGAGCAGGTGAGAGTGTGGAGGAAGACAAATGCCAAGGCTGAGTTTGCTCTCAAGCGGGCGGTGTCACCTGAACTCTTTGATCACATCTTAGGATGTGAGTCTGCTGCTGAGATTTGGACTTCCCTTGATGGGTTGTTCAATAGGAAGAATGTAGCAAGGCTACAGTTCTTAGAGAATGAGTTGGCTAAGGCAACTCAGGGAGATCTTTATATCTCCAAATTCTTCTTGAAGATGAAGAGCTTGTGTGCTGAGCTCTCTGCTCTTGATCCTGATGAGCCGATCTCCGAGGCTAAGCTGAAGAGGCACATAATCCGCGGTTTGCGGAAGGAGTTTGTGGCCTTCGTTACTTCTGTTCAAGGCTGGGCTACTCAGCCCTCTCTTCTGGAGCTGGAGAATCTGCTTGCCTCGCAGGAGAGCTTGGCAAGACAGATGGCCGGGATGACGGTCTCTGAAGGAGCTAGTGATGCTCTCTTCACTGAGAAGAAGAAGAAGAGATGGGAAGGAAAGAAGAAGCAGACTTCGGCTGGAGATGAATCTTCATCCTATAAATAGCAGGAGGGGAGCCTTGCTCCTAAGAAGGATTGGAAGAAGAACCTGAAGTGCTTCAGATGTCATCAACCAGGCCACTTCAAGCGAGACTGCAAGGTCAAGCTGCAGCCTGGGCATGCTGCAGGCAAGGAGGAAGCCTCCTCAAGCAAGCAGGAAGCTGACTGGGGTGGAGCGTTCATGACGGGCACTTGTGTCCGTGCTTTGTCCACCAGTGACATGAAGGACGACTGGATCGTTGACTCCGGGTGTGGTCATCACCTCACCGGAGATTTGTCAAAGTTCTCTTCGCTGCAGGCATACTCAGGTAACGAAGCTATCATTACTGCTGATAATACTATTCATGCAGTAGAGAAGGAGGGTATGGTAACGGTGGGCAGTGATAAGGGGCCACTCACGTTAAGGAGTGTTTATCACGTACCGGGTATGAAGAAAAACCTCTTCTCTGTGACCAATGCGGTTGATGCTGGTTATCACGTTCTGTTTGGGCCAACAGAAGTGAAGTTCCTTCGCAACGTATCAGCGGTTAAGGCTGATATTGCTCATGTAGGACGGAGAGTTAAGGACTTGTTTGTCTTATCAACAAGCTCCTATGTTGATCGGATGAGGGCCAATGATAGCGCTGCTATGTGGCATGAGAGGCTGGGGCATGTCGGGATGGATAAGCTGAAGGCTATGTCAAGTAGGAGCCTGGTGAGAGGCTTACCTAAGCTGTCATCTTTCGGTGAGGGTCATGTTTATGCTGGATGTCAATATGGGAAGTCTCATCGTCTTCCATTTGATAAGTCACAAATAAGAAGCAAAGCACCATTGGAGGTTATCCATGGTGATCTGATGGGACCAACCGCGACTGCTAGCCTTGGTGGAAGCAGATATATGCTAGTCTTGATTGATGACTACTCAAGATACACTTGGGTGTATTTCTTGAAGGAGAAGTCTGAAGCCTTCCGATTGTTTGTGGAGTTCAAGGAGCTGGTGGATGGAAGGCTTAACCTGAAGATCAAAAAGCTTAGAACTGATAACGGCGGAGAGTTTGTCTCTTCCGAGTTTTCTAACTTTTGCAGGAAGCATGGAATCCAGAGGGAGCTCACTTGTGCTCATACTCCACAACAAAACGGAGTAGCGGAGCGGAAGATCCGTCATTTGACGGAGACTTGCAAATGTTGGCTTCATGCCAAGAGTATCCCAAGGTCCTTCTGGGCGGAGGGAATGTCTTGTGCTGCCTATGTCATCAATCGAATGCCTCTGAGCCCGATCAACATGAAGTCTCCCTTCGAGATGTTGCTGAAGGAGAAGCCTAGTGTGGAACACCTTCGGGTGTTTGGATCAACTTGCTATGTGCATATCCCTGATGCGCTAAGGACTAAGCTTGATGCAAAGGCAAGGAAGCTTGTCTTTGTTGGCTATGATGAGCGGAAGAAGGGATGGAGATGCATGGATCCGGTGACGAAGAAGTTCGTGGTGTCAAGAGACGTTGTCTTTGACGAACTGACGTCATATGGAGGAAGCTCGGTTGAGCTGCCAGAGAGCAAGGTTGATGAAGGTCAGGAGGTGGCTGAGGTAGCTGATCAAGTGGAGCTGGCTGTGTCACCAGCAGCTCCAGTTGCTTCAAGTTCTGGAGGAGAAGCTTCTGGGTCAGGAAGCAGGGGGAGCATTGCTCCAAGCTTGCCAGAGAGCAGAGGTGAACCAGAAGAAGCAGCGGAGGTGATTAGCAAGGAGCAGTCTCTTCGGAGGTCAAAGAGGGTTATCAAGCCTCCAGCTCGTTACTGCGAAGGAAACACTGTGAGCTATGTCTCATGTTTCTTTGCAGGTCCTCTGGATGAGCGAGAGCCTGCTAGCTTTAATGAGGCCACTGGTGTCAAGGAGTGGGAAGATGCCATGAGAGAGGAGATGGATGCTCTCAAGAAGAATGAAACTTGGGATCTTGTGCCCAAAGTTGATGGCATTACTCCGGTGACATGCAAGTGGGTGTTTAAGTTAAAGAAGAAGGCAGATGGGAGCATTGAGAGATTCAAGGCTCGCCTGGTGGCTCGGGGGTTCTCTCAACAGTATGGAGAAGACTATGAGGAGACGTTCAGCCCTGTTGCAAAGATGACTTCAGTTCGGATGGTGATTGCATTGGCTGCATGCCAAGGATGGAGGATGTGGCAGCTTGATGTAAAGAATGCTTTTCTTTACGGAGAGATTGACAAAGACATCTTTATGGATCAGCCACTTGGTTTCGTTTCTGAAGTTCATCCTGATTACGTCTGCAAGCTCAGGAAGGCTCTCTACGGGTTGAAGCAAGCTCCTAGAGCTTGGTATGGGAAGATAGCAGAATATCTGCAATTCTGTGGATACCTTGCTTCAAACTCGGATTCTAGTTTGTTCATCAAGAATAAGGGAGAGCTTTCTGTCTTGGTCCTGCTGTATGTTGATGATATGATCATCACAGGGAATTCTGAGGAGGAGGTTGCTAGGCTCAGAGCTGAGCTAGCCATTCGCTTCGAGATGAAAGACCTGGGAGAGCTTCATCACTTTCTTGGTCTCGAAGTGGAGAGGAAGGAGAGCGGGATCCTTATCTGCCAGAAGGGATATGCTGAGCGCATAGTGAACCGGTTTGGCTTGATTGAAGGAAAGTCTTGCTCTACTCCTATGGATCAAGGGCTGAAACTTCGACGAGATGAAGGAAGGGTTCTTCCTGATCCTTTGGTGTTCAGGGCCCTTATTGGAAGCTTGATCTACCTGACGATTACTAGACCTGATATAGCTTATGCTGTTGGTCGAGTAAGTCGGTTCATGGCAGAGCCAAGGAAGTCTCATCTTGTAGCGGCAAAGAACATTCTGAAGTATGTCAAGGCAACTTCTGAAATGGGACTTCTTTACAGAAGGGATGCGAGTTTCTCTCTGCTAGGTTACACGGATGCTGACTATGGTGGTGATTCGGATGACCGAAGGTCAACTTCTGGTTATGTGTTCACTTGTGGATCAGCGGGCATTTCGTGGTGTAGCAAGAAGCAGGACTCGGTATCTGTCTCTACTACGGAAGCTGAGTACAAGGCGTCTGCCTTGGCAGCTCGGGAAGCCATTTGGCTAAGGCGGCTAGTAGATGATGTCCATGAGGAAGTGCAAGGCCCTACTTTGCTCCGAGGGGATAATGAGAGTGCTCTCAAGCTGGTAAACAATCCAGTTTGTCATGCCAGGACTAAACATATTGAGATCGATCACCACTTCATAAGGGAGAAGGTGTTGGAAGGATCTCTTGTGGTTGGTCATGTTCGGAGTGAAGATAACCTTGCTGACATCTTCACCAAGTCGCTGTCGAAGGGGCCTTTCCAGCGGCTTCGAGGTCTGCTTGGGTTGATCACCACTTCTCACTTCAAGGGGGAGTGTTGAATTTGGTGAAGTGGAAGTGGGGGTGATCGGCAGTCCGGGCGACCTGGGCGGTCTGTCTGCGCGGACTGGCTCTTGTCCGGCGGGTAGTTGGGTGGCGACCTGGGTAGCTAGCTGCGGGCTGGCTTTGCGGACTGTGCGGACTGGTTGAGTCCGGCAGTGGGCCGAGCTCTGCAAGGAAGTTTGCGCGGCCCGTGCGGACTGGGCTTGGAGTCCGCACATCTTCTTTGAAGTTGTGGTAGCCGCGGTCTGGGCTTGGAGCTGGCGGACTGGACGTTGTATCCGTCGAGCTCGCGCCTTCTTGTCTTGCGCTTGTGGTGTTGGTTTCCTTAGTTTCCGCCGTGACTGGGCTTGTGCCAGTGGTAGCGGACTGCGCGAGAAGATTTCGGTTTCCGCAGTATCCGCTGTGACCGGGCGGGCTGCCTGTGAATGCAGTCTGGTGCTTGCCGGTTGGCGGGTTGGCTGTCCTTTACCGAGCGGTCTCGGCGAGTTGGCATTGCTAGTTGCGACCTAGGGGCGGTGTCTCTATCTCATAGGGTGGTGACCACACTCCTCACCCGGCCTATAAATAGGACCCCCCCGGCACCTCATTTGGTAGCAGAGTGAACAGTAAGTTGGGCTTGAGTGTTGGCTGCGGACTCGTTTTTGTATCCGCGCGGGCTGTTTGCTTAACCGGTTTCTGTGTGCAGGTGGCGCGGCTAGCAGTGTCAAACCAGGAGTTTGGTTCTGACCACTGGAGTTAGCGGGCTGCATTGGCGGTTATCAGCATCAGCTTTATCTCAAGTTTCTTCTCTGTCCGCGCGACCTCGCGGTCTTGGCGGATAGGCGGCTTGTTCCTCTGTTCAGCAGCAGTTTGGCGGGGTGTGAACTGGGCGGTCTCGGCGGTTTCGGCGGTCTCAGTGTTCTATCCGCCCGGCTTGTTTTTCTGCTTTTTTCATACTGGCGAAATCATGTCTCGCCACGTATGCCTCGCCTTGTAAAGAAGTTGAATAAATTTTTGATCTACTTGCTTCTGTCTGTGTGTTTGGTTATCTAAGTTGCTTCCTACTTTCCGCGGTTCAAGTTGTGATCTGGGTAGTGCCGAAGATATTAATTTGGTGTTTGGGCTACCTTGTTGATCAACTTGAGAAAATTCAACAGGTGGAACACAATCTAGCTCACACCGAGGCTTCTGCATGATTGCTAGCAGGCTTACTTCTGTTCCCAGTGAGTTGTTAACACTGTCTTGCACCCGTTACAATGATTTATATTTATGGACAATTGATGCAAGGGGGGAGGGGTAGCTTGTTGTCATCTGATGTGCCCCGCCCCAAACGGAATTTTGCTAGGTCCTTGATGAGGTCCCGCGAGACAATTGATTGTTCAATGAGGCGCTTGCGAGATCCATTTGAGGTGATTGTGAGCAACGTGAGAACTACTTCTGTTGTAAACTGTCTGTTCTGCCTTCAGTATCCTACTGTTTTCCTCATGTCCTTTAGGTCTTGATGAATTTGAGCTGTTCAAATTTGACCAAATCAATGAACTTATTTATTCAAAGGTGGAGGGTCTCGTATAAACAACTTACACAAATGGGACAATTAAGATAAAGTGCAAGAACAACTAATAAGATAACTTTCTACCTGGCATATAACAAATTACACCATTAAAACGTTTTTTTGAATTTCAAAAAATGAAATAGCTCTAAGCACAATAGAATTCCATAATACAAGTAGGAATGCTGAAACAAAGTTTTTGGCCTGGTGATGGCAACTTGTTTTCTTGAAGTCTTTAATTTTGGCATGAAGGCTATGTGAAATATCATTCTTCAGGTTTTCCTTTTTAAGTTTTTTTTTATTGAAGGAGATTCTGTGGCGTAGGAACGTCGGGAGTGAGGAGATGGGGCCTTCCGGCCGAGAGCCTCCCTCACGGGAAGACTGGGAGCGGCGAAGGGGATGGGTCCTTCCGGACGGCTTCTCCCGCACGGAGAGAGGGGACAGCGGCTAGGGCAAACGGGAAAATACTTAATTATCAAAAACTGAGCACACAACAATAACTCCCACCTCTTATACTATGAGGGGAAGGCCACAGCTATTAGCACACCCGCTAATAGCACACCACATACTAGGTTCAAATAAGCAAATACAAATAGAGTTCAACATGAAAGATAATTAATTAAACGGCTCGAGGCTTCCAAAGTGGGTCGGTCTTCTCAAGCCACCCGATTCCGGCCTCGCCGGGCGTTGCGTCCGTTGCGGGTGCGTCGGCCACGATACGTCCTTCATCATTCGCCTCCTCTTGGGAAGCACTCGACCTCGAGTGCTCGGGGTAAAGCGGAATGTCTCGTTAGAAAGCGGACAAATCGCTCACGTAGGTCTTGGAGATGTTGAGGCTCGGCGGAAGGTCGACTACATATGCATTGTCGTTGATCTTGCGGGTGATGGGGAAAGGGTCGTACTTCTTCGGCATGAGCTTGTGGTGGTGTCCCGCGGGAAGTCGCTCCTTGCGGAGGAAGACCATGACCATATCTCCCACGTCGAAAATCCGTTCGCGACGGTGCTTGTCCGCCATAACCTTGTATTTGGCGTTGGACTCAAGTAGCTTGAGCCGAGTGTCGGCTTGGATGTCGCGGGTCTCTTCCGCTAGCTGTGTTGCTGAAGGAGGTGCCGCCGGCAGGCGGGCGAGATCGAGTGCATGCCGGGGAGCTTTGGTGTAAACAATGGAGAAAGGTGTGCAATCGGTAGAGCTATGCACAACGTTGTTATAGGCAAATTCAGCTTGCGCGAGGGCGTGATCCCACTGCTTCGGGCGATCTTGGCAAATGCAACGAACGAGGTTCCCCAAGGTCTTGTTAACGACTTCGGTTTGGCCGTCCGTTTTGGGGATGGGCGGAGCTGCTAAATTGGAGGGAGGTATCAAACATCTTCCACAACATTGTCCAAAAGTGGCCAAGGAACTTGGGGTCGCGGTCGGACGTGATGGTGGTTGGCACGCCATGCAAACTAACCACCTCCTAGAAGAAAAGTCGCGCAATGTGAGAAGCATCCGACGTCTTGCGGCAAGAAAGAAAGTGCGCCATCTTGGAGAAGCGATCCACCACGACAAACACAGAATCAACCCCACGTTGCGTGCGCAGAAGGCCCAAGACGAAATCCATTGAAAGATCCTCCCAAACGCCGGAGGGAACCGGGAGGGGTGTATATAGTCCAGTGTTGTGTGCATGGCCCTTGTACTGTTGGCACACATAACACTTCCGAACGAAGTTTCCCACGTCCTTTGCCAACTGTGGCCAAAAATAGCGCTCTTGGAGGCTGGAAGCGTCTTGCTCGGCCCAGGTGGCCACTCAGGCCGCCCCCATGCAAATCACGAATGAGCTTCTCCCGCAAGGAGGTGCGGGGAATGCACAGGCGGTTGTCCTTAAGCAAGAACCCGTCAAGTAATAGGAAACCACCATGTGAGCCGCCCAACGAACTGGCGTGCCAAACCTCTTGGAAATCAGTGTCGTCGGCATACAAATCAGCGAGGGAATCAAAGTCGATGATTTCGTGGTGCATAGTTGCTAACAAACAGCTTCGCCGGCTAAGTGCGTCGGCGACCACATTTGAAGTTCCCGGTTTGTGATGAATAATATATGGAAATCGTTGGAGATAAGTGGTCCAACGAAGGTGCATTCCGTCCATGCGCTTCTGACTGTTGATAAACTTGAGAGCTTGATGGTCCATGTACAAGATGAACTCCTTGTGCAGTAAGTAGTGCTCCTAATGTTTGAGGGCCCGGACGACGACATAGAATTCTTGATCATAAACGGCCCATTTCCGCCTGACATCACTTAGTTTCTCGCTGAAGAACGCAACCGGCCGCTTGTCTTGGGAGAGAACCGCTCCTATACCAATGCCGCTGGCGTCACTCTGCACTTCAAAGAGCTTATCAAAGCGGGGCAGCGCCAAAACCGGGGCTGAGCTAAGCTTCTGTTTGATCAAGTCGAAGGATCGATTGGCCTCTTCCCCCCATAAGAACCGCCCCTTCTTCAAACAATCAGTCATTGGTGCCGAGATGGTGCTAAAATTACGTATGAACCTCCGGTAGAACGTGGCTAGGCCATGGAACGACCGCAACTCCGAGAGTGTCGTTGGGGCCGGCCAACCTCGGATCGCCTGGATCTTCTCTTCATCAACTCGGATGCCATCCACACCCACAATAAAACCCAAAAAATTCAGCCGCGGGGCGAGGAAGGTACACTTTTTGAGATGAATAAACAGTTGGTGCTCCGCCAACACGCCCAACACAGCACGAAGATGTGACAAATGGTCCTCTCTGTTCTTGCTAAAGATCAGGATGTCGTCAAAGTAGACGACGACATACTTCCCCAGAAATGGTCTCAGTACCTATGTCATGAGGCGCATAAATGTACTTGTAGCGTTAGATAATCCAAAAGGCATTACCTTCCACTCGAAGAGACCGTCCGGCATTTTGAAATCCGTCTTCCACTCATCACCCGGCTAGATGCGGATTTGGTGGTACCCGCTGCGCAGGTCTATCTTTGAAAAAAATTTGGAACCATCCAGCATGTCCAGCATGTCATCAAGGCGCGGTATGGGAAAGGAATACTTGATGGTGATCTGGTTGATGGCGCGACTGTCGACGCACATTCTCCACGAACCGCCCTTCTTGGGTACCAGGAGGGTTGGGACCCCGCAGGGGCTGAGGCTCTCGGAGATGAACCCCTTTTTCAACAACTCTTCCACCTTCTCACGCAAGATGTCATGCTCCTTGGGGTTCATGCGGTAGTGAGGCAAGTTCGGAAGGCTAACCCCCGGAATGAGGTCGATTTGGTGCTGTACATCCCGTAGAGGAGGGGGATGGTCGGGTAAGTCCTCCGTCGTGATGGTTCGGAACTCGTGCAGCAGTGCTCGCACGTCCGGGGGTGCGGCATTCGCCACTTGCTCGCCAGTAGCGTACAAGCTGTAGGAGACGAGGGCCACCACCTCCTTGGCCTCCGCAACGTCTCGCTCAAACAGAGAGGAGTCTTCATGCATCACAAACAGACTGCGCCCTTTATCTGAAGGCGGACTGGCTTCGGGTCTCCCTCCGACCCGGGCAATAATGTGAATCTTCTTGCCCGCCCAAGTGAAGGAGTACACATTCTCGCGGCCTTTATACGAAACATCCGTGTCATACTGCCACGACCGCCCCAAGAGTAGGTGGCTCGCGTCCATCTCCACGACGTCGCACCAAACGTCGGCCTGGTAGTGCTTCCCAATGGCAACCGGAACGTGGGAGCGGTGGGTGACCCGCATCGAGGGGCTGCGCTGGATCCACCCGATGGAATAGGGGTGCGGGCAAGGCTCGGTCGGCAGCTGCAAGTAAGAGACCAACCGGCTTGCAACAAAATTCTCACAACTTCCATTGTCAATTAAGACATCGCAGATCTTTCCCTTGATGTTGCAGTAGCTCCGAAAGACATTGCTACGTTGGACATGCTCATCAAGCCGCGGTGTGAGGAGTAGACGAGTAACCACGCACGCGGCGAAGTCGCCCTCCTCGTCATACCCATCAATGACCTCATCGGACTCCCCTACGTCGTCCTCCCTCTCCTCGTCCGGTGCTACAGTGTGGACGGGCTGTCGAAGCAGGGGGCAACGAGAGGCGAAATGACCCGGTTGTTGGCATTTGAAACATGTGCCCGGCGCTGCGTGGTCCGGTGCCCGACCCTTTGGTGCGGAGGAGGAGGCAGGCACCCGGTCCGCAATCTCCATGCCGGTAGTTTCTCGGGTGCTAGAACCCGAAGAATCCGTCCAAGGGCGGCGAGAGGTCGCGCGGTGCAGCAGTGCTGCTGCCTTCTCCATCTGTTCCGCCTTGAGAGCCATGTTGTAAGCCTCATCCACCGTGCGCAAAACATGCAATCTGATCTTCTCCCGTAGGGAGGGACATAGCCCATGTAGGAAACGAGTGACCCGTTGGCCATCCGTCTCGGTTAAGCCGTTGCGGTCCGCCAAGCGACTTATCTCTGCTAGGTACTCCGTCACCGTACGAGTTCCTTGCGAGCAACTCTGGTAGAACTGGAACAAATGTTGGTCGTAATCGGGCGGAAGGAACCGATGCCGCAATAACTTCTTCATCTTCAGCCACGTGCGAACAGGGGCCTTGCCTTGACGGTTGCGGTTGAGTTGAAGTTGGTCCCACCAAACCGCTGCACCAGATTTAAGGCGGTAGGCGACCATCTTCACTTGGCGGCGCTAGTCGAGCTCGGCCATTTCGAAGAAACGTTCGACTTCCGAAAGCCAATCGAGGAAGTCCTCAATGCCCAGGTTGCCGTAGAAATGGGGAATATCCGCCCGCAGACGATATCCCTGTTGATACTGCGGTTGCAGGTCACGCCAAGGGGGGTGGTTGCCGCCATCCGGAGGCTCATCCTCAGAGCTGGACTCAGAAAGGGGGGTAGCGGGGCGTAGGGGTGTTGGCGCCGCGCGGCCACGGCCACCACGGTATTGGCGCCCGAAGAACGGGTCTGCATGAGGAGGCGGCTGCTCTGGGTTGCCGAGAGCGGTGGTGAGGGCGGCGAGTTGGGCGGTGATGCCATTAATGGCCGCCCAAAGAGCATCGTCGTCACGGGGATTGTCCGCCATCAGCGAAGGACGGGGGCGCAGCAGGAGACAGCGAAGAAGCTAGGTCGGGACGCTCAGCGAGCAGCAACGGCGATCGCAGAGAGCGTCGGTGATCGCGAACAACAGCTATCAGCGTGCGATCGGCGGAACGAGGCGCGCGGAAACAACGATCGGCGGTCGAGCGTAGAAGTCGATCGCAGCCTCTGATACCAACTGGCGTAGGAACGCCGGGAGCGAGGAGATGGGGCCTTCCGGCCGAGAGCCTCCCTCACGGGAAGACTGGGAGCGGCGAAGGGGATGGGTCCTTCCGGACGGCTTCTCCCGCACGGAGAGAGGGGACAACGGCTAGGGCAAACGGGAAAATACTTAATTATCAAAAGCTGAGCACACAACAATAACTCCCACCTCTTATACTGAGGGGAAGGCCACGGCTATTAGCACACCCGCTAATAGCACACCACATACTAGGTTCAAATAAGCAAATACAAATAGAGTTCAACATGAAAGATAATTAATTAAACGGCTCGAGCCTTCCATAGTGGGTCGGTCTTCTCAAGCCACCCGATTCCGGCCTCGCCGGGCGTTGCGTCCGTTGCGGGTGCGTCGGCCACGATACGTCCTTCATCATTCTGGTTTTCATTGCTTAGAAAATCTACAGGACAAAGCTCGAAAACCTTATTGATGTTTATTTTACATATGCCAATGCTAAGAATTGTCATACCAATTCGGCGAACTATTTTTAAAGAGTAATTTCCTGGTGATTTATTGGTGTTTATAATATGGGAAAAGATGGGGGTCTTCATTTAATTTTTTTTATCAAATGCTGTATGTTCTAATACAACTGATGCTTTTTTTGGTGTGGACTGACGATATTTCACGTAGGATTTGTGTTGGATGTGAGAAAGAACTTGGCCTTGGAGAGTTTCTTAGTTTAATGGGTGCTCTTTGGCACCCGGAGTGCTTTAGTTGCTATGCTTGTTGTCAACCAATAATTGGACATGATGTAAGCATGTTAATATATGTCAATAGAAATCCTTTAAGTTCCATTCCTTTGGACTGATTTGAGTCAGGAAAATTGAAATTGGATGTCTATTTTCATTGTAATTGATCTCCAATTTCAATTCCAATTTTGAAGCCTTAATTATGTCCAAATGACCACACCTTTAATGAACTCCATTCAATTTTTATTTACACTTTATTGCAGTTCTCTATATATGGAGATCATCCCTATCACAAGTCATGCTTCCAGAATCTGTATCACCCAAAATGTGATGTTTGTAAGGAATTTGTAAGTGCTAAACATAGCCTACTTCTTTATGCACCCTCATTTCCGAGTATTCGATCACCGTATGACTGATTTGGCAAGTAGTTTTTCTTTACTAAAATTGTCATTCATGAAGAAGACAACATCAGCTGAGACTCATATATTTACTAAAACAGTATTATTTGAGCTTGATGCCGAGAAAGGAACAGATCTAATTGTTATTTTGTATTGGTGACTCCATGGGCTAGAAAATGTATTAATGTAAGATTTAATTTAAAATATGTCGCGTAGGATTTATTTCAAGGGAAATGAAAGCTCAGTGAAATTACTTTCCTAGTTGCAAAACATTTGTTTGCAGTTTTTTTATATTCAAAAAAATAAGTACGAGTCACCTGATTATAGACTTCAAATTTCTTTAATTCTAACAGATTTTATTAATCCCCGGCTTAATTCATTATTTCTGGTGGTATTTTCATGAAATGTATTGGTGATGACTCATTCATACACTATTTATTTGTCCTTTAATTATCCATCATCCTTCTTGCAGATGCCAGTTAAGAATGGCAAAATCGAGTACCAGAAACGTCCTTTTTGGATGCAAATGTCATGCCCTTCTCACGAGCATGATGGCACTCAAGATTGTTTCTCTTGCCATAGGAGGGTGGTTAGTATATCCATGAAAAATGTCACTATTACAAGCTGATATCCATTTCCTTCTATTTGATCATGGTTTTGAACACAGGTTTCTCTTCTACTTTAGTAGCTCAAGATCACAATGCAAAAGTCATTAATGTTTTTGGCTTAAATGGATTCAATAGTTTTACACTAGACTCTAGAGTTTTGATGAAGTGTTAGATGAAGTTTAGGTGACAAACTTAAAATTGCAGAAATTTTGCTGTAACACTTGAATCATTAAAAAATATCTGTAAGGCCCACTAATTTTACCTGCTACATGTTTTGAAATATTATGATAAATTAGGCAATCAAAATAAATTTCAAAACATACTGTTGAAACTAAAACTTCCTCTGTAGGACCAAAACTAAAACTGAACTCTCTTTCGGCCTTGTTTAGAATAAGAGAGAACATTTTTTTATCTTAAAGTTTTGTTCTTTTTGCAACCAATCTCTTCGTCTTATATTCATCTTATAACCAATGTGTTTGCGCTTTCTAATGTTATATTTGAACTGTGAATTCAGCCTCAAGGTGCAAACTCTCCAAAGCTGGATGATAGGGTGATAATTTGTTTGGAATGTTTGGATTCTTCAATAATGAATAGTGCCATGTGCCAACCACTATATGGGGACATTCTAAAATTTTATAAAGGGTTAAACATGGATTTTGATCGAGGGGAGATTCAGTTGCTTTTGGTTGGGAGTCGAGTCCTTCTTTCTGAAGTGCAAAAAGAAGAAGTAATATAAACACATGCATCTATTCTATAATTAACTTACTTATTATGAGATTTAAGTTAATTAAATATTTATTTTGATTCTAGGGATGTCTCCCGCCTGATAAAATAATGGGTCATTGCCTACTCAACACGCAGAATGCCCAAATAGTAAGTTGTATATAACATCTTTTGATTAACTTTTACTGATGAGAATTTTTGCATAAATGTGATTTACTAAGAATTTTGAGATAAATTTATAATTTTGCTTTGTATTGTTCAGCATTTTCAATGTAAATATTGATCAATAATAATTTTAGCTCAAGAATTTTTCTTGTAAGAAAACTGTCTATAGAGCATGCATTCCAATTCATTATATAGCCAAAACCAGAAGAATATAAATTTGCCAGAAAGTGACTTCTACAAAAGATGGTGTGTCCCTTTAACCCAAAGGGAGAGAATACAAAGTTACCAAAAATGATAAAAATAATTATCTTGAGCTAAACGTGATAGATAGCCATATATAAATTACCACTTCGTCCTTAGATAAAAATTTTCTTCTCCCGAAGCGGCTCTACCCTTTGACCCTACCCCTTGATCCCATTTTATAAGGATTCAGATCACAGCTTCTCCTGAAATACAAGACATCTCCTCTACCATTTTCCCATAATTATAATGTTGTCTGTCTGAATCAATATTCCTACACTTAATCCTTCACAGTGCCTCCAAAATCTCGAATTATATGCAAAATGGATGGGTTATTGTGTTCCCTTCCATGCTGTCATGCGCTCTTCGATTATTAATTCTTTTTTTTAAAGGTTATCGCTATCATTCTGCTACAGTGACTCGTTGGGGATCTTTTCAATGAGCAATAATGTCTTAGAAAAAAAAACTTGGCCTATTGGTAAAAATATGTAGGTTCACAGTTATGGAATAACATCCATGCCACTTCAAGGGAATTGAATAGTTCAAATTTGGAGCATATAACATTCTTCTTAGCTTATCTTATAGCTTCTCTATCATTTTTGACTTTCGAAAAACTTTCTCCAGAAATATAAGCGGCCGAAGATTTCAATTTTCATTCTTAAAGGTCTTCCAAGGTACTGTATTGCTCTAATTACTCTGTTAGTCTTTTATTGTCATAATATTCATAAACTTAATTGGAAATAACTTTGCTATTAGTCTTTCATTAGTCTTTTATTGTCATAATATTGCAACTATGGGATTTATAATCAAATTGTTCGCTGTAGAATACTGACCGGATTGAATCTCGCACATGAAATGATGCATGCTTGGCTGCGCCTTAATGGTAATTCTTTTGGTCATCTAAATTTAGCTAGTTTCCTTACCATGGAGAATAAATTACTGCAACATTCACTCTTTTTTATGATTCATGAGCAAATATAAAAAAAATAATGTAAATATTCAAAATGAAGACTAGCGAAGTATTGCATTTGTACTTTAACAGAACAACTCATCCTCGTACATATAAATCTAGGTTATGTTCATCTATTTACATTGACCTGCAAAATCCACCCGTGAACATACTTTTTTGTTGTTTAATAAATGACCTTGATAGAATAGACTGTTAATAATAGTTCAATTGTCTATCTTATGATTTTTCTTAAAAATAATTTATGTCAACTTTCTATGCCCAGTTTTAGAAAATGTACACTATTTGAGACACTTGTATAATTATTATTTTTTCAATATGGAGAATAGAACATCCGAATACTTGTATGTTGGAGGGCATGATTATATCTGCGAGTTATTAGCATCTTGTGTATTATTAGTTACATTGGATTAAACCCGATTATGGCTCAAAAAAGTGAAGCTAATTAACACGACTAAAACTAGCTGATCTGAACTTGCATTCAACACGCCCTTGTTCTGACCAGTTAATAGCATCTTGCATATTATGTTGAGCAATTATCTGAGTATTTGCTTGGTTTGGTTAGTTGTGCTTACATTATATTAGCTTACAACTGCACTACTTTTTTTGATGATAGGATATGGAAAGCTTGATTTACGTGTGGAAGAAGGCATTTGTGTTGTTTTGTCCTATATGTGGCTAGACATTGAGATGAGGTCGGGCTCCGACAATAATGATGTATCCTCGTCTTCATCTTCCTCGCCAGCTCCATATAGAAAGGGCCCGAGATCGCAGTTTGAAAGAAAGTTTGGAGAATATTGCAAACTTAATCTGGAGAATCAACCTTACCCTATATATGCGGATGGCTTTCGCTTTGGCCACGCTGCTGTGATCAAGTACGGTCTCAGGAGTGTTCTTGACCATATAAAATTGACAGGAAATTTTCCTTGCTAATTAAGTTATACGGAACTTAATTTTTCATTATCAAATATTTGCCCTCTGTTTACATGATAAACACGAGGAACCATTAGATCTTCAAAGACAATTTATCCATTAGTTGGTACAAATCTTGAATTTATGAACTTATTTGTTCAGAATTGCACACCGGATTGAAGAAAGCGTTATTTGATGTATATTTTCCTTATAATTAAAGAGATGTCTTCCAACTATTTGAGTCGAGTGGTTTTGAAATCATTATAAATAATATTTCTTTAGAAGTCACTGGCCATGTATGGAACGACTTGAATCAAAGTCTTAACTAGCAATGTTGTAATGTCCTTGTGAGCGAGATATTTCATTTGTTGTGAATTCTGTCAGCTGAAGTTTGTCTTGCGGGCATCTTGATTTGTTTGTATTTGAATGAGAAATTCTGACAATGCATTTCATGTATAATTGTAGAAAATAAAGTGTTGCCATTCATGATTTTATTTCATTCCATTTTTTTTAACTTTTCTAGGCTAAAGTATGTGTTACATACTTAAATTTTAAAAAAACATTTAAAGGCCTTATTTCAATAGAGGTGTAGATTATTGAATTGTCTTCTTTTCAAATGCTGTTGGTCCACAGAATGTTTAGCCTTTGATAAATAGTTTTTTCCCTCTTTTTTGTGTGTAGGGGAATGAGCCTGGACAAGGCACACACTTTTTAAAGGAGCATGCCTCTTAAATGATTTTTGTATCCAATGTTTCTTCCTCACATCATGATCATTTTTATTGATGTTAGTGTAGATAATGCAACTCCCCTCTCATTAGTCATTTCTAATACCAAGAATTTTTCCTACAACAATTTCCTTTGCAAGATTGTATAGTCAAATTGCATTGGAGAATATTCTCTTCCATTCACGTGTGGGGGTGACTGCTGTCGAAGTGATTATATCATCACCTAGGCCCAATCATTTGAATGTGCTAAATATATTTTCATTAATTAATTTTATTTGTTGGTTCCATCCATTGAGAGCATCCTCAAAAATCTTGATCTTTCTATGGCAATCGCTTGAAGTATTTTGGAATTGAAGAAATTATTTTCAATTGCTTATCTAGTTCTGTCTGACTTGGGAAAAAATGGATTAGAATTTTTATATAGAAAATTTTTAATTCTCCTCAGCTATAAGATGATCTTCCCAGAAGCCCATTAGAACTTTCAATTGAGCAGAAGAAATATTAAGAGAAACAACAACACAACACTCAAGCCTTTATCCCATTATAGAATTATAGTGGGGTCGGCTATATGGATCATTTGTCTCCAATGTGCCTTACCTTCTGTCAAAATCTCACTTATGCCTAAGTGCATTATGTCTTACCTTATAGTTTCATTCCAGTCTTTATTGGTTTACCCCTCCCTCGTTTAACATGCCAGTGACTGGACTCTCACAGGGGTCTGAGGGAGGTAAAGTGCAAAAGTGCATTTTACCATGAAGTGCGGGCATCCAACGCGCATGGATGCCCGCACACATCTCAAAGCGAGTGCATCTTATCTCGCTTTGAGATGTGTGCGAGCATCCAACACAGACCGTTTGATGTCCGCACTTCACGGTAAAGTGCACTTTTGCATTTTACCTCCCCCGGACACCGCCTAACATGTGCCTCTAATGGTCTCTTTTGTACGTGTCCAAACCATCTTAGTCGAGCTTCTCGCATCTTATTTGCGATTGGTGCTACTCCTGTCTTATCCCCAATACATCTATTCCTATTTTTATCTAGTCTCGTGTGTCCACACATCCACATAATCATTCTCATCTCTTCAACTCACATTTTTTGCTCATGTACACTGTTCACTGCCCAACACTCAGAACCATAGAACATCGCTGGTCTAATTGCAGTACGATAAAACTTGTCCTTAAGTTTTAATGGTACTTTACGATCACATAAGATCCTCGATGCGGCTTTCCACTTCAACCAACTCACTTGGATTCTCTGTCAAATCTTTATCAATACATATATTCTTTTGAACTATCAATCCAAGATATTTAAAACACTGACTACGAAAAATATCATGATCGCCCAACTTAATAACGAAGTCATGCGTCCTTCTTGAACTGCTAAATTTATGCTCCATAAACTCCGTCTTTGCTTTGCTTAATCTAAAATCCTTTTTTCTAAAGTGTCTCGCAAAGATTCAAGTTTTGCGTTTGCACCCTCGCGTATCTCATCGACCAAAATGGTATCATCCGCAAACACTAACACAAAGGTATTGCTTGTTGGATATGTTTGGTGAGCTCATCTAAGATAAGGGTAAAGAGATAAGGGCTAAAAGCTGAACCTTGAAATAAACCAACAATGATAGGGAATTCATATGTTAATCCTCTAGATTTCCTCACCTTTGTCAGTGAATTTGAATACATATCTTTGATTATGTCAATGTATAATACATTTACACCTTTCTTTTCTAAGACTCTCCATAAAATCTCTCTTGGAATTCTATCATAAGCCTTCTCAAGATCGATAAACAACATATACAAATTTTATTTTCTCTTGATAGTTGTCAATGAGTCTCCTCAAGAAATGTATAGCTTCCATGGTCGACCGCCCTGACATGAATCCAAATTGTTTCTCCAAGATGTCAGTCTCACGCATTACTCTTTCCCATAATTTTATGGTATGACTCATCAATTTAATTCCTTTGTAATTAAAACAATTGTATATATTTATTTTGTTTTTAAACAAAATTACCAAGATACTTTATTTGCATTGGTCTGACATTCTATTTGACTTCAGTATCTTATTGAAACACTTAAGTCACAAAATTACTTCATTCCCTAGACATTTTCAAACTTCGATGAGTATATCGTCTGACCCAATCGATTTTTCATTCTTCATCTTTTTTAGAGCATCATTTACCTCTAATACTTAAATTTTACGATAAAACGTTATATTCTCATACTTCTCAAATTTACTTAAATCTTCCAAGTTCAATTCATTATAGAGTTGATAAAAGCATCTTTTTAATCTCTCTTTAATATCCATATCATCCATCAAAACTATATCCATATCATCCTTTATGCATTTTATTTGACTTAAATCTCTTGTCTTTCTTTTTCTAGCTCGAACAATTTTATATATGCCACACTCTCCATATTTGGTATCTAGTCTCTCATAAAAATTTTCATAAGCTTGATTTCTTATTTTACTTATTGCATGTTTAGTTTCTAATTGGCAAATATACACCTGGCTAAGTTTTCATCATTCTGGTTGGGAATATTGCCCTCAATATTCTAGAATTTGAAGAAGCATCTCTTGCAATGATAAGTGCATATTGTATTTGATGGTATATCTATTTTTATACCAATGCAAGAAATATTTATTGTCTCTAAAACATGTTTAGAGAAGAGTAAGCGTAGATGAAGTAATATCGTTTAGATAGATGAGGTGTTCTCGACGGTATTGTCTTGAACAAGGAGTTCTTCAAGACGGTATTGTCCCAATGCATGAGAAGTAGCAAGCTCCAAAACTAAAGGAAAATATCGTTGAGATCGGTATATTGTTCCCCGCGAAATCAGCTCGATCGTGGGTTCTTTAAGTCAATATCACGGAGAAGCCGCAGAAGAGGCAGATTTCAGCGTTGAAGGAAGGAATCGTTTTGAAAAAAGTATTTTCAAAACGATATCGGTTTGACTGAATTATTATTATGGTTGAGCGCATGCTTGGCGGGATTTCAAATTTAGCGGTGGCGCATAAAGTCTTGTCAAATCATTCCATAAAGCTTAAGAAGACTCAAAGCTTCAAAGAGTTATTTATATTGAGTCAATTTCAGTTGTAACAATTCATTATATTTTTGTTGTTGTAAGATCTCTTTGAGATCTGAGAGTAGGGTGGTTCTCTTGGGAACCTAAGGTAGGATTCACTTGTGAATTTGAGTGTAGAGATTTTTGTTGAAGGCCTAAGGTAGGGATCTTATAGAGAACCTGAGGTAGGATTCTTAGGAGGAATTTGAGATTGTAGGAGTGCTATCACTAAGAGTTGTTGGATCCAAGGGATGGATCTGAGGTGTAAGATCTGTTTGATATGAAATATTGGAGAAGTTGACCTAATCTATCACACTACTAGATAGGTGGAGGGGGGAAGTGGATGTACCCATAACTGGAAAACCACTATAAATACGTGTGTGCTTTATGTGGTATGGTTTGCTTTCTTTTTTATGGTTGATTAGCTAAAAAATATTAAAAAGTTCAAAAACCTAAAATACCCATTCACCCCCCTCTAAGTAATTAAATTCCCCTAAATCCTTCAAGTGGTATCAGAGGGAAGTTGTTCAAAAAGGCTTAAAAGCTGAGCAAGATCCTCAAAGTGGTAAAACAGTCTATAAACCATGAATTCAGGTGAGAACTACAAGGAGCTGAGTTCCACAAAACTTCCTATCTATAAGAAGGAAAAATTTGGAATATAGAAGAAGTGGGTAAGGCTATTCATGGAAGCCTCTGACTCTAGAATATTTATAATAGTTGAAGACAGACCCTTTATTCCTGTGAAAGTCTCCACCACTAATGCTAACCAGTGAGTTCCAAACAATAATTCTGAGATGACCAAAGATGAGGATGTTCTAGTCACCATAGACAAGAGGGCCAAAAATATTATTGTAAGTGTCATAGATAACCCCACATTCCAAAATCTGATTCATTGCCAAAATTCTAAGGAAATGTGAGATATATTGATTGTTTACATGGAAGGTACTGAGGAGGTAAGGGATGATAAAAAGTCCTAGGTTAATCAGAAATATTAATCATTTAGACAATTGAAGAAGGATTCCATTATTGAGTGCTATGAGAAAATTTTCAAAATTATGAACGGTTTAAAGGATTATGAGAGAACCTGTTGGGTCCATTGCTCATAATATTCCAGATTTATAGAAGTCAAATAAGTCAATGATATACACATAGTTGTATTTGATGTATGTTCAAGTTCATGCATGCAGGTTGGTCCTTTTCACATTGATTGGATAGGTATTCCATACAAGACCCTCTTTTTTTCCATCGAGTCTTATGCTCAGAACCGCCGCTCTACGGTGACACCAACACCCGGGAAGGTCGTCACTACAAAACACCGATCCTGCCGTCCATATCGATCACAGAAGAAAGTAGAAGTACAAATGAACAAATATAAGTCAAAGTCCACAAGATCACATGCAATATTGAATCACACTAGTAAGGTGTCCACATGATAATAACAGAATAACAATGACATAATAATAAACGGTCTCCTACCCAGTACATCACATGCTTACTACAAATCAATCGCGGAAGCAAAGCTACTATAGCCACTCATTGTCTCGGTAGGTGGTACTCTTGTGCTAGACTGGCCCACCTCCAACTGCACTGACCTTTGGTGGTGCTGCGTATCCTGGTACTTCTCCTCGATCCCCTAAAATGATATTGTCCACCGACCGTTAATCAAACGACTAAGTCAACGATCCCCCATCCCTCCCCCTGTGACTCCTAGACACCGGGCAGAAGGAATGAAGAGAGGAGGTACAATATAATTAGTAAGTATAAATAAGCAGGTGATAGCGGCCTTAAGCTAATAGTTATATAAATATGTAAAGCAAGCTAAGAGATTCTATATATAACATAAAGTATGGAACAACAATGATAAGAGGTAAATAATGAAATGTACATCTAGCTATCACAAGTAAATAATTAACCTTAACTTATATGAATGCCCATACAAACTTATAAGTTAAGAGGTCTTTTGCAAAGCTCCCATCGTATAAGCTATCCCATACTAGTTTATACGATGGTGTGTCAGGTTATATGCAGGTATGTGTGTTGTGATATGTTATGACATGATTCATGCAAGTGTACCACACGTATACGACTCTATGCGCACAAACTGTTAGTTCCCCAGTTTTGGAAGCTAGCTTCACTCCCAGGAGTCTCCGTAGTGGCCAATAGAGACATTGGGTGGTTGGGCCATAGGTGGGTAACCGCACTACCAGGCCTAGCTTTTACGTGCGCCTTTGAAGGATACACCAGAGTCACCACGTACTAATGCTGATAAACCCGCCAGTATTTCGTGGTCAAGTGTAGGGTCACTAGATAAGCGTCTCTACAGACACTAGCAAGCTAGTCCCAACCAATACACCCTCCAGAGTCATCTTTCCTCTGTCGGTGCGATGACTAGAGCGAATTGAAGACCTGCCACTTTTATGCACATGCACTTATGCTAAAGGAGCTCCCGAGCCATCGACTCGCTAAACTTGAAACCATCTTTCTATCAAACACTGAGCCCACCGCCCATGAATCTAAACCATCTATTCTCCTGAAACAACGAGGTGAGTGTTTGTGCTGGTGCCTTATTAAGTTTAATCTTTACGTCAGTTTATTCCTGCGATTTATGGATAACCTTGTACTGCCTAGTGCATTCCCTGTGAAGGGCTCTCGAGAGCACTAGGAATTACGATGGGCTGAAACCCAAAGTTCCCTTTCGTAAGGTACTTACTTTTATGAGTATCTATTCATAATTCACCCCTTTTACTTTTATTACTCTAGTGGCCTATGATGAGTTTTTATCATGAGGAAAGCTAGCGTTCTGTTAAACACCGTCCATCTCTTAAACAGGCTTCTTCCCTACTACCAAGAGATGCACGGAGGGGACTCCTGACCTCGTCACCACGTGGCTGATCCCTACACATACTCTTTAGATGAATCCCAACCTCAATCACCTAAGTGACTCAAGCATCAATTTGGGCTACCCGCAGACCAACAAGCCTTGAAAGCAAGGATTGAGACACATGAAGCACCCTCATGACCCCATTGTATTCCTATGGTCAATGATACACCCAAAGGTTATGTATGATCAAGATTAATGGAAAAATCTGCAATTACTATTTCTCCTTAGTTAAATCCATGATAAAACATAAATTGAATAATTGGGGCACTACTTAAGTTCGTGAAAGGGTCTATTGTTTTCTCTTCTCAGACATTATAAATAATTTACCAGAGGTTTATCTAAGCTAAAAAAATGTTCTCTAATCAGGGGTGATGAAAAATCAAGTTCATTAAATCACTTAAATTAATTAAACATAATTACTAAATAAGCACCACATGTGAATAAAGTACTCTAAATATTCTTCAAAAAATTACAAATAAATTCCCAGAGCATTATAACTATCTTAAATGATCTCTACCTAATTTTCACAATTTTCCATGGCCAATTAATCACATATATAATTAAATTCAAGAATACTATAAACAATAAAGGTGTGAATCAGGTACTGTAAATATCCATCGAAATGATTCCATAAAATTTCTAGAGCACTATGTTATCCCTAGGAGCTCTCTGGCCAAGATTCATATTTTTCCAAAATACAATGACCAGCCAATTAATTTATAATAACATAATTGAATTAGGGAACATTGTGAATAATCTACCCAAAATACCCATCCAAAAAGTATACCAAAATTCACAGAGGATAATTGTAACATAAAAACATCACTTGCAAGATCCCATGGCATTTCCATAATATTTGACACTTCATTTTAGCAGTAAAGTAAAGGACCCATATTTAAATTAATTGAGAAATAAATGTATAAATAATCCCAAAAATTCCACTAAAATTTATCAAGTGATAATAACAAGAATAAAACTAAAATGCCCAGTTTCACTGACTTCTATGGAGGTTTGACCCTATATCCTTTAATAACTCTAAAAGTGCACTTTTAGGGTTTACACTAGGCCCCATGGCCAAACCATACTAGAACCCTATCATTTTTCATGAGGTTGTGTATAATGACATTTTAAGTGTGTGACCTAAGTTTTACCCCAAGGGGATGAGGGGAGACCACCTAATTTCCTCAAAGCACTCCCAAGAAATCCCTAGGTCAAATATTACCCACTTGACCAAATCTTGTTTTCAACACCCACTACTCAAATCAAGCCCAAATGGGCTGAAATTTTAACCAGGGCCCTAAAAGCATCTCACCAAAACTTTGGTGAATTTTAAAGTCATTTACCGCCTTAAATAAATCACATTTGATTTACTTAACTTATACAAAATTTTTAGGAAAAATATCTCCAAAAATTTCAATTTTTGGATATGACCCATTCCCTAACAAGACAAGTTCATGGCCCAAATTTCAGGTCATTACCCTTAGCCAATTAAAAGGTTTTAAGGATATAGTGACTATCCTACCCTAAGGACCAGTCCCACAAGAACTGCCTACAGGGATCTACAGTGTCCAAATGACCTGATTTAAATTTCTAATTAATGTAGACTCACTGGGCTACCTTTTTCATGTTGGGCACTTTTCATGGTTCAACCCCTAAGAGCCTCATTCTTCTGGTGTAAAAAGGTGCACATTAAGGGGTTAAAATAACACTTTATTAATAATTATATTTATAATATTTTTACAATCTAACAGATCAACGACGCTTGAATCGTCTTCAACCTCCAGCGGACGGTCCCTATTCTCCCGACCTGGAACCACTTCCAAGTCTATTTGTCGGTGATCCATCCCCCTCCCCACCCGGCCACCATCACCACCACCTCCGTTGAGGTGGTGGCTATCGCCGGGTGGTGGCACGACCGCCGGAGGGGCAGTTTCTGGCGAACTCAAAAGGAAGCCCAAATCCAAAAAATCCATGGAAATTGAAGCTTGGAATCAGCTCAATTGAGCTCGATTACACATCCTAGTTGATCTAGATTCTACCACATAGAAAGAGAAGGAGAACCAAACCTGAGAGCGGGCTTGCAGCCTTGCCGATCGCCGGTCCGCCATGGCCATTTTTGGAGCTTTTGGGTACTCTGCTATCTCCTACTCAGAGGGCTCGTGATGCTTGGGAGGCAGAGGGGTTTTGCTCTTTGTGAGGTCATGAAGATGATAGGGGGTTCAATTGGATGTGGGAGAGGTTCCATAGGAGGTTGCCATTAATGGCCATCAAAGCATTTTTTTGGTTTCCCTCAATCCATTGAATCCAGCCATCATGGAGGCCGGCTAAGGACTGGAAACTCATCCAATTCACCAAAGTTGATGAATTTAGCCTTCAATGGGGGAGGGGGGAGTTTGAAGGTCCAAGCATTGATTTCCATGGATCCTTCATCTTCCACTTTCCTCCAAACCCTAGTTTTCTTTCTCCTAGTCACCATGGATGATTTTTGATGATTATTTCAGCCAAAAAGCACCCCATTAACCCATATGAATAATTAAAATTAGTTTAGCCCAAGTGTATTTGTGTTTGAGCTTGAGTTAGCCTATTTGGGTTAAATTGACCTAATGTAGGTTAGCCAAACCCTATGCCACATTGGGTGAACTAACTGACCCTAATGGGTGGTTAGTGACCCTTTGGACTCCCCTAAGGGCTTGGAAGGTCTGGGTAGGGTCACTTGGGCACATTAGAGGCCAGTTGCCCCAAATTAGGGCACCTTGACCAATTTAGGGCTAAGGTTAACTTGGGTCAATTTGACCGTCTTAGTTGACCCCAATGGGTCTTAATGGATCCAATGGACCCCCTAATGGGTTAGGGACGTTATGGTAGGGTCAAAGGGTCAAGGTGAAGCCCTAAAGTCAAATCTTAGGTTTGGTATTTGGAATTTACTATTTACAGACTAAGGTGATTTTCACCTTCATGCCTAAGCTAACTTGGTTCCTTGTGTTTCCTAGGGTTTTGTCATGACCCAGTCATGACAAAACCATCCTAGGGGTCTAGTTATTTGAGAGATATTACAAATCACAATAAATAAAAATAGAAATTTTGTCCCTAAAATTCAGGTTATGCTTGTGGGGTTTCTACTACAAGTAATTGAAGGTAACATCTCGTAAATCATACCTGATGCAAAGAGCTCTGGGTACATCTACTACATCAAGTCTAGTGGCTCCCAGGTGTGCTCCTCATGTCCATGATTCCTCCACAGGACCTTGACCAGCGGAACCTTCTTGTGCCGTAAGACGTGCATCTCCGAGTCATCTATCTAGACCGGCTCTAGGTGCACCGATCGATCAGTAGCTACTGGCCCATCCATAGTAGAAATCCACTGCTCCGACCATAGTAGAGCCCTCATAAGGGAGGAGATGTGGAATACATCGTGCAATCCTGCCAACTCCGGTGGTATCTCTAGTCTGGAAGCCAACGAGCTGATCCACTCTAGGATCCTCTATGGCCCCATATATCTCGGACTGAGCTTCTTCCGCCCGCATACCCGCGAGACTCCATGCATCAGACGTATCTTCAAGAACACTCGGTCTCCTACCTAGAACTCTACCTGGCGATATCGAGCATCGTAGTACTTGGCCTGTATGCTCTAGGCCTCCAACATCTTATCTCGGATCAGTCTCACCTGGGCATCTGTATCCTACACAAACTCCGAGCCGAGTGACTTTGGATCCTTATCTTGGATCCAAGATAATGGAGTCCTGCACCTCCGTCCGTAGAGTGCCTCGTAAGGGGCCATGCCTATGCTGGACTGAAGACTGTTGTTATATGAAAACTAGATCAACGGTAACAATCTCTCCCATGGATCTCCGCGGTCTAGAATGCACAGGCGTAATAAATCCTCCAGCATCTGGTTAGTACACTCCGTCTACCCGTCTGTCTGAGGGTGGAACACTATACTCAATGTCAAGCTAGTACCCAAGTAGTCCTGGACTAATCTCCACTCCTTGGACGTAAATCGTCCATCCCGATCTGACACTATCGTCCTGGGTACACCATGATATCGTACAAACTGCTCCACAAACTTCGACACCAAAAAACCTACCGAAGCGTCCTTCCTGACGGGTAAGAATCTGGCCACCTTCGTCAACCTGTCGACGATCACCAATATAGAATCATTCCCTGCGTGTTATCAGGGAAGTCTATGTATAAAGTCCATGACTATGTCGTCGAACTTCCACTCCGGGACTGGGAGTGGCTGCAATAACCCAGCTGGGCTCTTGCACTCTCGCCTTCACAAGTTGGCAGTACATTGTCCTCTTCAGATCAACCGTCATTTTCGTAATACCCAGGTGCACTGAATACCGGCTGCAGACCTGCAATGTGCCTCTGTCATAATATCATCTCTAATCTCGCCTCCTACCGGTATATACACTCGTCCTCTGAAACATAGCAGCCCGTCTTTCAATGAATAGTCCCCAGCCGTGCTTGCCTCCAAAGACCTGAATATCAGCTCCATCGTGGCATCCTGCCTCTGCCCATCCTTGATACGGTCTCGAACGTCATCAGTGGTACCCATCGCTGCCAAGTACTCCTCATAAAGCTCAGGGTCATTTGATTATACCAAGGTGATCCACATGTCCTCCAGCATCTTCACTAGTTCTATGGCCATCAGCTGGGGCTCTGCTCCTGATGTGGTGGCTCTCCTACTCAATACATTAGCCACAATATTTGCCTTCCCCGGGTGGTAATGCATAGTGTATTGGTACTCAGATAAGAACTCCACCCATCGCCTCTGTCAGATATTCAGCTCCTTCTACATGTCCACGTACTTCAAATTCTTGTGATCTGAGAATATGTCGTAGTGGACACCGTAGAGGTAATGTCGCCAGATCTTCAGAGCGAATATGACAGCTCCTATCTCCAGATCGTGCACTGGGTAGTTCTGCTCATGCTTCTTCAACTGACGGGAAGCATATGCTATCATGTGCTTGTTCTGCATCAGAACGACACCTATCCCTAGTTTGACACATCCGTGTACACCTGGAACCCTCCCTTCCCAGATGGAAGGGAAAGGATAGGAGTCGACGTATGCCTATACAACCCCATGTTCGCCGAAGAGGCTCGGCCAGAAATCGGTCAGCCCCGGCCCGCCTCTCCTAGGCGGGTCGACCTCCAAGGGCCTCCCAGGAGGGTCATCCCTGACCCGCCTCTCCAAGGCAGGTCAGTCTCCAAGGGCCGCCCAGGCGGGTCAACCCCGACCCGCCTCTCCTAGGCGGGTCGGCCTCCAAGGGCCGCCAAGGTGGGTCAGCCCCGACCTGCCTCTCCTAGGCGGGTCGGCCTCCAAGGGCTGCCCAGGCGGGTCAGCCCCGACCTGCCTCTCCTAGGTGGGTCGTCCTCCAAGGGCCTCCTAGGCGGGTCAGCCCCGGCCCACCTCTCTCAGGCGGGCCGGCCTCCAAGGGTCGCCCAGGCGGGCCAGCCCTAGCCCGCCCCTCCTAGGCGAGTTGCCCCCGGCTCGCGCCTTCCCAGGCGGGCCGCCTCCAATCGCATCCTCTAGGCGAGCCAGCACCGGCCCGCACCTCCTGCCAGGCAGAGGCATCGGAGGACTACTCGCCCAGTCCCCAATTGGGGAAACCCCTTGCCATTCTGTCCCTGCTGGTCTGCCCCTAGCCAACTAGAACAGCGGAATCTCGCTGTTGGTAGACCCGAGTGGGCTGCATATAGCTATCCAGAACAGCAGAGTTTGATTGTTGGAAGGCCAGCCTGGGGAGTTTTCAGTAATTTCAAGATAGCACAGGTTAGTTATTAGCAGAGCACTTTTAGGATCCTATAAATAGGACCCAAGGGGTACCTCAGGAGGCAGGCTTACTTGTTCCCCAGTCTTCTAGCGCTTTCTGAGGTACCTTAGCCTGACATTTGGCTAAGGAGGGGAAGCGCTCAGTGATCTTCTGGGTTTGTGGTGGGACCTCCGAGCCGGGCCCTTGGCCTAGTCCCTTGCTCTCTTTTTCTTGTTGTTTTTCTTGCAGGAGCAAAGTAGGTGCGTGACCACCCCTTCCCCAATTGTGAACTCCACAAGAAACCGATATTTTGTTTCAACATTTTGGTGCGGTGAGCGTGGAGAGTGGTCAGCACAGAAAACCTTCAGCGATCTCGATGACGGGAGGAGAAGGGCAAGGATCGGACAAGACCGACTCGCCACCCCATCCCCCTCTCTCCACCATGGGGATGTTTGAGGACTTCAGGCAGGAGGTACTCGGCCTGGTTTGGTTCGCACTCGGCACGCGCGCCGAGTGCTCGGCTCCAGTAATCCTGGTCCTCGCGGATCCGGTACTCGGTGAGGCCGCTCCCTCCCGGAAAGCGGGGAAGGAAGTCGTCGAGGAGGGCCGAGGCACCAAGCTCCCCGGGCGAGTTCTTTTCCCAGGCTCAGGAGGCGACAATAGGTTTGGCGAGTTGGGAGCGCGAGACCCTCTGGCTCGCCCAGTGGGGGGAGAGAGTCCCTTCAGCGAGCTGGTCTCCTCTACACCAGTCCCAGATGGTTTTAGGGAGCCCGACATGTCCTACTACACCGGGAAGGGAGACCCGGTCCAGCACGTCCAATGGTTTGAGGATGTGATCTCAATCCGGCAGATGTCGGATGGCTTTAAATGCAGGCACTTTGCCATCACTCTGGAAGAGAAGGCCAGGGAGTGGTTCCACTAGCTGCCGGCCAGTTCCATCTACTGTTTCGAGGACCTACGCCGGGGGTTCATGCTGAGGTTCATAACCTCGAAGAAGAGGAAGAGGGAGTTGGAGTCCCTGTTCTACATCAAGTAGGGGGTGAACGAGACCCTGAGGAGCTATGTCGATCGCTTCTAGGAGGAGGTCACCCAGGTTCAGGAGATGCCGGGCCACACTCTGATGATGGCCTTCACCCTGGGGTTGTAGTAGGGTTTCTTCCGAATGGAGTTGAAGTGGATTCCCCCCTCTTCTATGAGGAGTTGATGGAGAGGGCGGTGAGAGAAGTCGACGGGGAGGCGTTGAACCCGGGGTTTGCCCGGAGGTTAGCCCGGTGGGCTACGGAGGAGGAGAGGCCCAGAGGAGGCAGAGGTCAGGAAGAAAGAAGAGCTGAGCCCCGACAGAGGGAGCCGCCGCAGCAGCAGCCCAGGTGGGGGCGTCAGGAGCCGAATCAGCGGCTAGGGTGGAGGCCCGAATTGCAGGAACAGGGGGCGAGGAGAGGGTTCCACGGAGGAGATAACCGCCAAGGAGGCCAGGGCCAATTCTACCCTCCAGGTGGGAGGCAGGGCCAGAGGCCCCCCTCCTCGATCAAGAGGAGGTCGTGGCCATAGCCATGGGGGAAAGGAGAAGAGCAGCGCGGAGGAGAAGAAGGGAGGTTAGGGTGGATTTACCCTACTGCGACTTCCATCGGGAGGAAGGGCACGCCACGGCCACGTGCCCGGAGTTCCTCGAGATGAGAGGAAACAGGGAGCAGCAGCAGCAACAACAAGACCACCAAGGGTTGCGGATCGAGGAGGTCCTTCCTCGGGCAGAGGAGGACAGGTGCGAAGAACGGGCAGATGTGGGAACCCGGGGAGGTATCAGAGCAATCCATGGGGGGGGGGGGGGGGTCGGGGATCGAGGCTTCCCGTAAGGCGAGCCTCCACACTATGTATCGACGGAGTGTTGGCTCCGCATCCCAGACCACGCCCTGGAAGAAAGAATCACCTTCACGGTTTAGGACATGTCGGGTCACGAGGACCCCTTTTGCGATGCGCTAGTCATCCGGACGGCCATCGAGGATTTCACCGTCTCTCGGATCCTCATAGACAACGGGAGCTCCGTCAACGTCATCTTCAAGAAGGTGTTTGACGCGATGAAGGTGGAGGTCAAAAGGGTGTTGGCCTCAGATGGGCCCCTGTTTGGCTTCTCGGGGGAGAGGAAGGAAGTCGAGGGAGGGGTAGGACTCCAAGTCTCTCTGGGGGGCAGTCCCGCAATTGCAAGTTCGTCATTGTGGACGCCCCTAGTAGCTAAAACGCCATCTTCGGGAGGCCCCTCATCAGCGCCTTCCACTGCGTCCCCTCGTCCTTCCACCAATGCCTAAAGTTCAATGTCGAGGGAGTCCACGTCCGAGTCCGCAGAGACCCCAAGATGGCAAGGGAATGCTACGTCACCGCCGTAAACTCCATCTCATGGCAGGAGAGTGCCAAGGAGATGGGGCGGAGGATGGAGGAGGCGGAGCAGGAGGCCGGCCAGGAGGAAATAGAAGTAGAGGAGACCAGCCCTCGGGAGGAGGAGACGAAGGAGGTTCGGGAGCCGGCCGAGGCAATGGCCGTGGAAGAAGCCAAGGAAGAGGCCCTATACCCAGGAGGAAGGGTTGCTGAAGAATGGGGGGAGAAGTCTCGTCTGGAGGTGGCCGAAGAGGTAGTGGAGATGGAGGTTCTCACCCTCAGAGGCAAGGTGGAGAGGGTTCGCGTCAGTGGGTGGCTGACCCCGGAGGCCCAATGCAAGATGCTGGAGTGCATTCAGAAGAACGTGGACATCTTCGCTTGGAGCGCTGCAAAGATGCCTGAGATCGACGTGGACGTGGCCTGCCACCTCCTCAACCTGGATCCAGAGGTTCGCCCCGTCAAGCAGAAGAAGAGGCCCATGGCGGACAGGTTGGCCGAGCCGATCCGAGAGGAGGTGGCGAAGCTCCTTAAGGCCGGTTTTGTATCCGAGATTCAATACCCCGGCTGGGTCTCCAATGTTGTAATGGTTAAAAAAGGAGACGGCCGGTGGCGTATTTGTGTGGATTTTTCTCTTCTTAATAAATCATGCCCTAAAGATTGTTATCCCTTGCCTCGGATCGACGCGCTGGTTGACTCAGCCATTGGTTTCCCTATAATGAGTTTTTTAGATGCATTTTTAGGTTATCACCAGATCAGGATGCACCCTCCCAATATCAAGGATGTCTCCTTCATCACTGGGGAGGGGTGCTACTGCTATAAAATGATGCCCTTCGGGCTAAAGAACGCAGGAGCGACCTATCAAAAAATGATGGATATGGTCTTCTGAGAGCAGAAAGGAAGAAACCTAGAAGTGTACGTTGATGACCTCATGATCAAGAGTCGAGACGGTGACTCTCACCTTCAGGATCTGGAGGAAACCTTCGCCACTCAACGCGAGTGCAAGATGAGGCTGAATCCCTTGAAGTGTATCTTCGGGGCAAGAAAGGGAAAATTTTTGGGTCACCTTCGCACCCCCGCTGGGGTAGAACTCAATCCCGATAAGGTCTGGGCGATTATGGCGCTGGGGTCACCCCAAAATGCAAAGGAGGTGCAACGGTTAACAGGGAAGCTGGCAGGGTTGAGCAGGTTCCTATCCCGGGCCGGAGAGAAGTGCTATCCCTTCTTCAAGACCTTGAGAGGAGGTCGGAAGTTTGAGTGGACCTCAGAATGCGAGGAGGCATTCCAGACCTTGAAGAGGCAGCTGACTCAAGCCCCCTGCTCCAGGGGCCAAAGGAGGGGGAGGACTTATTCTTGTACTTGGGGGTCGGGGCGGAGGCCCTGAGCTCTGTTTTAGTTCGGGAAGAGGGAAAGAAGCAACTCCCGATTTATTATGTGAGTAGGGTGTTGAGGAAGGTCGAGCTCCGCTATCCTATTCTGGAAAAGCTGGCCTTCGCTCTAATAATCTCGGCCCGAAGGCTCCGGCCTTACTTCCAGGCACACTCGATCCGAGTGGTGACTGACCACCCGCTCCGCAACATCTTTGAGGGGGTGGAGCATTCAGGCAGATTGGCTAAGTGGTCGGTGGAATTGAGCGAGTTCGACATCTCCTTCCTTCCCCGCCTCTCGATTAAGGCCCAAGCTATGACCGACTTCTTGGCAGATTATGTGATCGAAGTGGTGGAGGAAGAACTCACTCGCCCGATTCCTTGGAAGGTCATGGTGTATGGTGCCTTGGGGAGGCATTCCCTTGGGGCGGGGATCATCTTGGAAAGCCCCCAGGGAACGAGGATTGAGCAGATAGTGGTGATACATTTCCCCATCACCAACAATCAAGCCGAGTACAAAGCTGTGATTGCGGGTCTGCGCTTGGCCAGAGAAATAGGGGTGAATGATGTGGAGGTCCTCACTGACTCCATGGTGGTGGATTACCAGATTAACGGGGAGTTTAAGTCAAGGGAGCCGACTCTGCAGCTCTACTTGGCAAAGGTAAAGGGAGTCATCGGCACCTTCCAGACTTTTTCCATTCGACGCATACCCAGGGAAGAGAGCGAGAAAGTAGATCAGCTGGCAAAGCACGGCCCCCGGGTGGGTGGTACCCTCACAGATCTCTTCCGCCCATCCTTTGAAGAGGGGGAGCTGATGGAGGTGGAGCAGCACCCCTCGTGGATGGATCCCTTCTCGACGTACTTGTCCACTGGGGAGTATCCTGAAGGGATGGACAGGAAAAGGCTCAAGTACAAGTCGGCATACTATATCATGCGAGACAGCCAGCTATACCGAAAGACCCTCTCCGAGATGTTGGCGCGCTGCGTGGCCGAGAGGGAGGTCCCGAGGATCTTGGAGGAAATTCACTCTAGGGAGTGTGGGAGCCATTCTGGGAGTCGAACCTTGGAAGGCCGGATCCTCAGGCAGGGGTATTTTTGGACGACCCTGAGCCGAGACGTGGTGAAGTTCACGAAGGAGTGTCATAAGTGCCAGCTGTTCGCTCCCCTCCAGTTACAATCGGCCCAACGCCTCAGGAGTATCATGGCCCCCTGGCCATTTGCAATCTGGGATATGGACTTGGTTGGGCCCTTCCCCCAGGCCAGCGGCCAGAGAAGGTTACTGCTCGTGATGATTGATTATTTCTCTAAGTGGTTGGAAGTTAAGGCGTTGGCCAAGATAACCTCCCAGGTCATCAGGAACTTCGTATGGGGGGAGATTATCTGCCGTCATGGGTTGCCTCAGGCCATCATTATGGACAACGACCCTCAGTTCGCCAGCGCCGAGTTCATCAGCATTTGTGAACAGCTCGAGATCGACCTTAGGTTCGCCTTGATTCATCACCCCAGGAGTAACGGGCAGGTGGAGGCGCCGAACAAGATCATTGTTAACCTCCTCAAAAAGAAAGTAGAGAATCTGAGAGGAAGCTGGGTGGAGAACCTCCCTTCGGTCCTATGGGCCCTTAGAATCACACCCAATACGGTGACAGGAGAGACTCCTTTCAAGCTCTCCTATGGGTGCGAGGCAGTGCTTCCAGTAGAGTTCGAGGTCCGAACCCCTCGAATGGTCGAGGCCGGAGAGGGCAGAGAGGAATGGAGGACTGAGAACGAGGAGAAGCTGCAGCTCTCACTCGATATGGTTGAGGAATTGCGAGACCTCTCGGCCATCAGGCAAGAGGAAGTGAAGAGAAGAATGGCCAAATACTTCGACAAGCACGTCAGAGTCAAACAATTCGCGGAAGGGGACTTGGTCTTGAGAAAAGTGGATGTCGCAGGAAGGTCAGCCACCATGGGGAAGCTCAATCCCAACTATGAGGGACCATACATTGTATAGGAGGCATTGAAGTCAGGAAGGTACCGCCTCCGGAATGTGGAGGGCGAGACCCTAAGTCTCACCTGTAGTGGTGATGACTTGAAGCGTTTTTCCCCTGAGTCATGTAAATGTCGCTTTAGTTTTATAATAAAGCTTATATTGATGAACTTGTTCCCCGACGATGAAAAGCGCAAACGCGAGTCTGCCTCAGACCCCGAGCAGATCCCGCTGCCAGGCTCCCATCAAGCTAGCAGGGCTAGATCTCACTCGGAGGAGTCTGCCTTAGACCCTGAGCAGATCCCGTTGCCAGGCTCCCATCAAGCTGGCAGGGCTAGATGTCACTCGAAGGAGTCTGCCTCAGACCCCGAGCAGATCCCACTACAAGGCTCCCATCAAGCTGGCAGAGCTGGATGTCACTCCGAGGAGTCTGCCTCAGACCCCGAGCAGATCCCACTGCTAGGCTCCCATCAAGCTGGCAGGGCTGGATGTCACTCGGAGGAGTCTGCCTCAGACCCCGAGCAGATCCCGCTGCCAGACTCCCATCAAGCTGGCAGGGCTGGATGTCACTCAGAGGTGTCTGCCTCAGACCCCGAGAAGATCCTACTAACAGGCTCCCATCAAGCTGGCAGGGTTGGATGTCACTCGGAGGAGTATGCCTCAGACCCCGAGCAAATCCCGCTGCCAGGCTCCCATCAAGCTGGCAGGGCTGGATATCACTCGGAGGAGTCTTCCTTAGACCCCGAGCAGATCCCGCTGCCAGGCTCCCATCAAGCTAGCAGGGTTGAATGTCACTCGAAGGAGTCTGCCTTAGACCCCAAGCAGATCTCGCCACTAGGCTCCCATCAAGCTGGCAGGGCTGGATGTCACCCGGAGGAGTCTGCCTTAGACCTCGAGCAGATCCCGCTGCCAGGCTCCCATCAAGCTTGTAGGGCTGGATATCACTCGGAGGAGTCTTCCTCAGACCCCGAGCAGATCCCACTGCTAGGCTCCCATCAAGCTGGCAGGGCTGGATGTCACTCGGAGGAGTCTGCCTTAGACCCCGAGCAGATCCCACCGCTAGGCTCCCATCAAGCTGGCAGGGCTGGATGTCACTCGGAGGAGTCTGCCTCAGACTCCGAGCAGATCCCACTGCCAGGCTCCCATCAAGTTGGCAGGGCTGGATGTCACTTGGAGGAGTCTTCCTTAGACCCTGAGCAGATCTCGCTGCCAGGCTCCCATCAAGCTGGCAGGGCTGGGTGTCACTCGGAGGAGTCTTCCTCAGACCCTGAGTAAATCCCGCTGCCAGGCTCCCATCAAGCTGGTAGGGCTGGATGTCACTCGGAGGAGTCTGCCTCAGACCCCGAGCAGATCCCGCTGTCAGGCTCCCATCAAGCTGGCAGGGCTGGATGTCACTCGGAGGAGTCTACCTTAGACCCCGAGCAGATCCCGTTGCCAGGCTCCCATCAAGCTGGTAGGGCTGGGTGTCACTCGGAGACGTCTTCCTCAGACCCTGAGCAGATCTCACTGCCAGTCTTCCATCAAGCTGGCAGGGCTAGATGTCACTCAGAGGAGTCTGCCTCAAACCCCGAGCAGATCCCGCTGCCAGGCTCCCATCAAGCTGGCAGGGAGGGATGTCACTCGGAGTAGTTTGTCCCAGAACCCCCCAAGCAGATCCTCTACCTCGGCAGGGAGCCACGAATGAATCAGTAGGTTGACGAGGGGATCCCGACATGATGGCGAGTAAGGAAGGCCGGCTCCGGCCTAGAGATCGGCGGGTCCCATGGAAGGGGGACCGGGCGGCGAAGGCGCTAGCCGCCCTCGCCACAAATGGATCGGCGGGTCGACGAATTTTTCTCGGCACGATAGCGAACCGGGAAAGCCGGCCCACCAGCCTAAAGATCGGCGAGCCCCAGAGAAGAGGGCCCGGACGAAGACAACCTGACCGAGCCAAGGCCCCCAGAAGCCAGCCCCGCCCAAAGTCGAAACGCGCGCCAGGCTTTTCTCGCCCACCCGATGACGCGTATGGGTTAGCGAGCCCGGATGGAGTTGGCGAGTCACTCCCTCGCGTCACAGCCACCCAACCTACCCCTCGCTCCTAAGCCTAAGTTCAGAGTTTAAAGCGAGCAGACGACCTCACTCGCTCGCTCACTGCCGCGACGTCCAAGAGAGCATTCGAAGGTAAAAGCGAGAAATACAAACATTCATATTTCCCAATTAAAGGAGTTTTATATATATTGGGGAAATCAAAATGGAAAGACTATTACAAACTGGGCTCTATCCCGCGACACTGACACAGCAAAAGCAGAAGGAATGCAAGCTCCTGGTGAGGCGAGCCCGAGTGGCGGGCCCTTATACACGGTGGTAGGATCCGTCGCCCGGCTCCGGTACCAGAAGGAACAGCTCCGGTACCACCTCGCTCACAAGGAGCTTGACACCGTCGTCTTTGATTAGGTTGGCCCGCTGCAGCGTCCGAAAAGTGTACTTCGCCGCGCCAGCCGCGTTCTTTTGCATCATCACCTCGATCTCATGATCGCTGTAATGAGTGAGCTTGCAGCCGCTTGTAGATGGCGGCGGCGGGGAGGCCACAGCAGCCTCCAACGCGTCAACCCGCTCCTGAAGCACCTGCCTCTCCTATCGAAGAGTAGCGATCGCAGTGCCCAGTCGGTTGGCCATCACCGCGTCCTGTGAAAAGGAGAACAACCGAGTTAAGTTATGCGGGAGGGAGGAAAGGTTGAGGCAAGTCAAGAAACCTACCGCTCCACCTAGGTACTGAGTGAGAGCGGCCTCCTCCACATCGGCCCGCTTCCGCTGCTCGTCCGCCTCTTCCCGAGCTAGTTGGCGGGCCGCCTCCTTCTCATCGATGAGCTTGGTGAGGGATGGGGCATGCTTGTCCAGCCGAAGACACCGCCGACCGACCATATGGGCCAGCTCGAGGCTACGAAACTGGGCCCGCGCGCTCTCATAGATCAGCACCCGCGTCGCCTCCTTGTCATAAATGACGACATCCTCTCTCCCATAGATGCCGAAGGTGAGGTTATAAGCGTCCCCGCTGCTGGAGTCATCCTCCAACCAGCTCGGCAGCAGCGAGGATATGTAGACCCTATTGGTCTCCTTATCCCACTAAAGCAGCGGGACTCCGGCCTCGTCTGCGGGCCCCTTGCCGTAACCAAAGTTACGATGACCCCGGGGGATTAAATTCCCGGCGGGCCAAACCTCCTTCGGCGGCTTCGACGTGCCCGCCTCCCCGCCAGAAGATCTGACGGACGGAGAGGCCGCGGGGGCAGGAACGGCGGATGGCTGGCTCGAGGGGGCCTTACCCTTGTCCCGAGCCGGGGGAGGTGAACCACCCGCCTTCTTCGATTTCTTTGGCGGTGGCGGGTCCTGAGGCCGCTCGCGGCTGGACCGCTTCGCGGGAGCAGGGGTTGAGAGCTCGCGATGGGCGGCAGCAGCCGCTTCGGCTCGGGCGAGCTCGCCGGCAGCGAGCCGCGCACTCTCATAAGGCGGGTGGATGGGGATGTCGCGCTTGCCTGCAAGAAAGTTGAACTTAGAGAAAATTTGAAAACATCAAGGATGCGTAGATGGGCGAACCACTTACCTTCACTGGGCGGGACGGGGACGAGGTCATCCAGGTTTCTGCGGAGGTAGGCCACCTCGAAATTCTTCCCAACGAAGAACCCGAACAACCCCGCTTCGTGGCCCCCTAGGACCAGGGGGCGGTAACTCGCCTCACTTAGTTGGATCGGCGAAAAGGGGACGTTGCCGAAGTCTACCTTGACAAAGATGAACTTTTTGAGCCAGTTGTGGCTCTTATTGACGGTCTCCCGCACCTTGATGTGACTGCTGGCGAAGCATGCGGTCCCGTCCTTATTCGCTCGGAAAGAGAACAGCTTGCGGAATACTGCCAGGCTGAACTCGATTTTCTCCTCTCGCAGGAAACAGGCGAACCCGACGATCACTGCGACGGAGTTCGGGGTCATCTGCCCGGGTACCACCCCGTACTACTTGAAGATTTGGCAGACTTTCGGCCATAGGGGTAGCAGAAGGCCCGCCTCAAAGTGAGCCACCGGGGACGCGAGCTCGCCAGCGAAGAGCTCGTGTATTCGCTCCTCCTTCCTAGGCCGCCTCGCCTCAAAACCTGGCGGGACGAAGTGGCCGATCGCGTCTACGAATTCCTTCTCCGTAAGGATGGCAAGAGGGAAATCGTTCTCGGAGAAGGTCCAAGCGCATTTGCTCCTCCCCTCTTCCTCACCACTACCACCGCCCATCTTACCGTTATCTTGCCGAGCGGGACAGGGGGCTTTCTCGCAAAGAACTAGGGGGAAGAAGAGATCTTAAATGCGGTAGGTGAGGGAGGGCCGCCAGAGGCTATTTATAGGAGGAGAAAGGGCGGGAAAAGCCTCTTTTGGCGGGAAAAGTGCGGATAGCAATAAGGCCTTGACGTTTCGACTACCGAACCCAAGCCGGGTTCTCGCCAACCCCTCAGTCGGCCGCGAACCACCCGCACTCGCGCCCGCATAATCGAAGAGCGGCCGTGAGGCGGGCCAACTTTGGCCCGCGCGCGAGTCACCCGTCGCGCAACCCGGCAAGGCCGAGCCCACCTAAAGGAACGTTGGCCGAGCCTGAGCATCTCGCCCGCATATCCCGCGGAGATTTGAACGGTAACGTAAACAAAATAAAATGGCAGTAAATATTAGCCCAAGGTGGGCAGGAGCAATCCTGAATTATTACAAACATTTAGATTGTAAGAAGTAAAGAAATTAACACCCTGAGCATTTCGACTGCTGCATGCGAGGCGATCCAGACCCGACAGATCACGACCGGAGAGGGGAGGATGAAAACTCAACGCGGGCTCCATTTCCACCTACCTCCCCTCCCCGTGCTGGTTCGGGGCGGTATGCGAGGGTAGTGATACTCGCAGACCGCCGACAGCTCCCGCTGGGTCCTATTGATCTGCTCCGAGGCACGCCTCAGTTTCCCCTCGGCTCGCGTGATATGCACACCCGGAGAAGTGGCCTCATCCTCGTCGGAGGAAATTCTCGCTCCCTCCAAAGCCGCGAGTCGCTCCTCCGTCTTGGCCTTATCTTTCTCCACTCTGTCGAAGACCTCCCGGTGCAGTAGCGTGTGCTTTTGAAACAGTCGCTTTACCTGCTTCTTCATCTTCTCGGCATCACGCAGGTATCCCAGGTACTCGGAGATGCTGTTCGCGTCACGGGGGGGGGGGGGGGGGGGGGGTACCCTCTGCTCATCTTGGCGTCAGACGAAGAGACAACATTATAACCTTCAGAGATAGGATCAGAAGGAGCAATGACCATAACCAGGCCAAGGCCAGAGGGTTTACCTGGCGTCGGTACGTCGCCCGCATCATCAGTAGGCCTAGAGATGCCCGACCGACCCTGGAAGGGTTCTCCTCCAAGACTAACGAAGTGTTTTCCCAGGCCGTGGGGCCTTGGCGACGGAGGCACCACAGGAGGGATGGGTTCCTGCGGCAAGGGACTAGCGACCCGATCGGCCGCCGCCAGAGCGGAACGCCCGAGATCTCCCTCGTCTGCCCTAACTCCCCGAGACATCTCCTACCAAGAGGAAAGAAAAGTCAAGAAGCAGGGGGGGTGATCGAGCAAGGGAAGCACATATACCTCAGGGATGACCTCGACTCCACCGGCCGAGCTGGAGGTAGGGTCATCGCGCCCTAAAGACCACCCGATGACCTTTGCTTTCTTGGGCTTAAAAAGGGGGCAAGGCAACCCGCATGCCAGCCACGCGGCAGCTTCTAAAGCTGTATCCCGGGCACCCTCCCTCGCAGCCGCCAAACGAGCCCGCATCTCTTCAGACATAGGCATCTCGCAACAATGGATCGCGGAAGGAGGCAAATAAGGGGAGTCATCCTAGAGGCCCGACAGCTTATTTATAGCGTGAAGGTTGGCCCCCACCGAAAAGATTCCTTCCAGCTCAACAGGACGTTCGTCAAATATGTGGGGTTGGATGTTTCTTTCCGAGCCTTTTGCAAAGCTTGCAAAGAGCGGGGATTATGTACAACACCGTGTTCGCCGAAGAGGCTCGGATAGAAATCGATCAGCCCCGGCCCGCCTCTCCATGGCGGGTCGGCCTCCAAGGGCCGCCCAGGCGGGTCATCCCTGACCCGCCTCTCCTAGGCGGGTCGCCTCCAAGGGCCGCCCAGGCGGGTAAGCCCCGGTCCGCCTCTACTAGGCGGGTCGGCCTCCTCAGCCCCGACCCGCCTCTCTTAGGCAGGTCGGCCTCCAAAGGCTGCCCAGGCGGGTTAGCCCCGTACTGCCTCTCCTAGGCAGGTCGTCCTCCAAGGGCCGCCTAGGAGGGTCAGCCCCGGCCCGCCTCTCTCAGGCGGGCTGGCCTTCAAGGGTCGCCCAGGCGGGCCAGCCCCGGCCCGCCCCTTCTAGGCGAGTCGCCCCTGGCTCGCGCCTTCCCAGGCGGGCCGCCTCCAATCACGTCCCTTAGGCGAGCCAGCCCTATCCCGCGCCTCCTGCCGGGCAGAGGCATCGAAGGACTACACACCCAGTCCCCAATTGGGGAAACCCCTTGCCATTCTGTCCCTGCAGGTCTGCCCCTAGCCAACTAGAACAGCAGAATCTTGATGTTGATAGACCCGGGTGGGCTGCATATAGCTGTCCAAAATAGCGGAGTTTTGCTGTTCGTAGGCCAGCCTGGGGAGTTTTCAGTAATTTCAAGACAACACAGGTTAGTTATTAGCAGAGCACTTTTAGGATCCTATAAATAGGACCCAAGGGATACCTCAAGAGGCAGGCTTACTTGTTCCCCAGTCTTCTAGCGCTTTCTGAGGTACCTTAGCCCGACATTTGGCTAAGGAGGGGAAGCGCTCAGTGATCTTCTGGGTTTGTGGTGGGACCTCCGAGCCGGGCCCTTGGCCTAGTCCCTTGCTCTCTTTTTCTTGTTGTTTTTCTTGTAGGAGCAAAGTAGGTGCGTGACCACACCTTCCCCAAGGGTGAACTCCACAAGAGACCGATTTTTGGTTTCAATAATGCCGACCCTTAAGCTCCTGAAAGGTCATCTCGTACTGCGGTGTCTAGATGAAGGGAGTGTACTTTTTCGTCAGAGATGTGAGCGGAAGGGCAATCTGGGAGAACCCCTGCATAAACTTTCGGTAATAACTGGCAAGTCCCAGGAAAGTCCGCACTTCGATGGGCGTCTTCAGCTGTGGCCAATCCCGTAATGCCTGGATTTTCACTAGGTCCACTACCAACCCTTCTTCACTGATAATGTGGCCTAAGAAGGACCTCCTTCAGCCAGATCTGATACTTGCTAAACTTCGCATACAGACTATGCTCCCTGAGCTTCTCTAATGTTAGTGCCAGGTGCCGGGCATGCCCCTCCTCCGTCCTCGAGTAGATGAGGATATCGTCGATGAACACAATGACGAATATGTTGAGGTATGGCTCGAACACCCGGTTCATCAGACTCATGAATGCTGACGGGGCATTCGTGAGCCCAAAAGGCATCACGGTGAACTCGTACAATCCATATCAGCTGCCGAAGGCTATCTTCGGGATATCCTCCTCCTAAATCCGCAACTGATAATACCCAAACCTCAAGTCCAGTTTTGAGAACTAATAGGCTCCCTCTAGTTGGTCAAACCGCTCATCGATCCTTGGCAGCGGGTACGTATTCTGGACCGTCAGCCAGTTCGGTGCTCTGTAATCGATGCACAGTCTGAGCGTCCTGTCCTTCTTCTTCACAAATAACACCGGGACTCCCCAAGGTGAGGAACTCGCATTGACATACCCAGATTCGACTAGCTCCTGCAACTTGCTTATGAACTCCACTAACTCCATTGGGGCCATCCGCTAAGGGGCTCTAGACACCGATTTAGCCCCCGACACTAGCTGAATTTGAAAGTCCCTCTCACGATGCGGTGGCAGCCCGGGTAGCTTCTCTGGAAAGACCTCAACAAAATCTCATACCACTAGGATGTTGGAGATAGCATTCTTTTCTTTGGTCATATCAAATAACACATGGTAGACCTTATCCCCCTGTAGATGGGCCTTGATGGCCTTGATAGAAGAGAGTAAACCATGAGAAACCAGGATAGTACCTTTGAAGGTCGCATAGGAGTCGTCGTATCTCAGCATGACCTTCCTTGTCTATCAATCAATCTGAGCGTGGTTCCATATGAGCCACGTCATTCCCAGAACAAGATCAAAGTTCGACAACCCCAGGATCGTCGTCGGGGACTCGAATGTTAATCCGTCGATGGTCACCTCCAGGACACATTTTGCAGTGGATAGAATCTCCGCCCCATTGGGAAGACACACCCTTCTAGTGATTCCCGTGAAGTGTTGGACCTGGTACAAGTCCTTGACAAAATCGTCTGGTATGAAGTTATGAGGCGCCCCCATGACGATCAAGGTATGGGCAGGCTTGCCGCATACCATTACTATCCCTGTTTATCGAACAACTTTAGGTGGCTAGTCTTATAGTTTTCTTTCGTAGTTTCTAATAGTTGTATATTATTTCTATAGTTCTAGAAAGGAAAGGATTAAGGTGCTAGCATACCTACTATAACCCTGCCCGGGTCCCGGGGCTGAGCAATATCTAAGGCATATATCAGGTATCTGTCTTGCCTACGGTCACCACCTTGGAATCCACAACCTCAACCTCGTCCCCATCCCCTGAACTGCTAAGCTGGTGGGGCAACCTGTATTGCTAATGGAGGTTACCCCCTCATGGGGCAGTTCCTCTGGATTTCTCCCGGCTGGTGGCAGTGGTAGCACTCCTGTAGGGGAGGTGCCCCATCTCCTGGCCTCGGCATCTCCCGTATCTATAATGGCTGAGGAGCCAACACCACCGGCTCCCTCAGCTCCTGCCTATCCTCCGGGAAGGGTCGATCCTCTGTCATTCTCTCACTAATATAATGACCCCTCTACTGGTCTCTCCTGCCACCCCTGCCCTAGTTCTCTGTCGATCTCTTCCTGCCTCTCACTGTGAGCTGATCTGCCTCCATCTTCTTGGCCATCTCCAGTATGTGGGATAAACTTCCATCAAACACAAAGAGGAGGGCCTGCCTCAAGTCATCACGAAGGCCTTTGTAGAACCTCTTCATGTATCTCGCGTCGTCCAACTGTAAGAGTCCGCAAACCGGGCTAGGTGGGTAAACTCCCGGTAGTACTCTAGAATTGTCCGGCTTCCCTGCTTCAATGGTAGAAACTTGTCCTCCAACTCTTCTCTCACAGCCTATAGTATGAAATGCTCTATCAGTGCTACCCTGGACCCATCCCATGAAAAGTCTGCAGCCTCCAATCCGGCATAAGTGCTGTCTAGCAGCGACTTCCACCACTTCTTCACATGTGACTCTAGACATGAGACCACTAGAGTCACATCCATCTTTGTCAGGAACTGAATCCCTGCCAGCATCTCGTACATGATGTCCCACCACTCCTCTGTTCAAATGACTAACTCCGTTCCGAGGTAAGATCGGGGGAGAACCCTGGGAAGACATTCAACCAATTTGCCTCGGGATTTGGCTGAGTAGCCAAAGCCTGCTATGTCTTTAAAGCCTCCAAGATCGCCGTCAGTGTCTGTACTATCTCCGATTGCAGGAATGGAGTTGGAGTTGGCAGGGTGGTACGACATTCGAAGTGAAAGTATCAAGCGTCTACCTAAATCACCTAGGGGGGGGGGGGTGAATAGGTGATGTTTGCATCTTTTTGCGGAATAAAAATTATCTTAAAAAATAAGCACACAAACACAGAGATTTATAGTGGTTCCCCATATTGGGTACGCCCACTGTCCCTCCTCGCCTATCTACCACGAAGTGATAGATTCTGAAAGTGAAGGGATAGATACTACTCTAGAGGGGGGGGGGTGAATAGAGTAATCAAATTTTGCACAATACAAAACTTAACTGTCTACCCAACTCCCTTGGAGTGAAGTGCGGAATGAAGAGATTATAGATTTTGATTTAACCTTAAAGCCTAACACAAGTGTTGTGTACAAACACAAGCTAACTGTAATTTCAGTTAAGCTTGGAAAAACCTAAACAGCAACTAGCAGCCTAGTTATATCTATTCACAGCCACAGTACAGGAATTAAACAGTTGAATCCAGACGACACAAGGAGATTTATAGTGGTTCCCCAAACAACTTGGGTACGTCCACTCTTCTACCCACACGGTAGGAATCCACTCAGGTTTTTGATCAGGTGCCCTGCCACCAACAGAATCTGATTCAGGTAGATTCAGAAACCCTTTAGACTTTTGATCAGGTGTCTAAAAACCAAGCACAGGTTTTTGATCAGGTGCCCTGCCACCAAGGGATACTTTTGAAGGGAGTAATAACCCTGTACAGGAGGGGGAAGAAGGTTAAGATGTCTTCTCTATTTTTCAATAGATTAGAGAAGCACAAAAAGCTTGCACTGAGCTAGAATGCTCTAAAGAATCAAGGCTCCCCCTGGCTCAAAGATGTCCAGGTGAAGTCTTGCTTTAGTGCAGAAACTCTTCAGAAAATACTGAAGGAAAGAGCTACAAGAAGAAAATAAATAACAAAAAGAAATAGTCTTCAAGCAGCAATCTTCTTCTTCTTCTTCTTCAAAGAAACTCTGAGTTGAACTTCCTGAAAGCAGGAGAACTCAGGTGAAGAAGAGATGAAGATCTTAACACTTCTCAGACAGATGGAGTTTGCTGAGAGCAGGAAGCTTGAGCTTGATGAAGGCTTGAGTGCTTTTGAATATGTGTGTAACACTTCTGTTAACTAGCTTCAATCCTTCTGCAAAGGGTTCTTTTTATATTAGCAGCAAGCAACGGCTCTCTTCCATTTGAATTCTTTGTCTTCTTGTGAGCCTTGAGACCTGGGCTGTAAATATCAAGAAGACAGAAATATCTCTGCAGCAATACATTCCATAAAAAGGAATAAATCTCTTTCTAAGAAGCTGCAGGTTTAAATCAAATAAACAGAGGACTAAATAAAGTCACATCAGAAATAAACTCTTTATAGCAAAGAAGAAGACTTTTCAGTCCAACGGCTATAAAGGGGTTGACAGCAGATAAAGTAATTTAAATAGACAGCTAATAAGACAAACAACTTTATCTTAAAAGATTTGAACTCAGGCAAATAGAATGAAGTAAATAATGCCTGGAAACTTTATCATACAGCTTGAAATAATGTGCCAGAAAATGTATTAAATAATTTAAATATAATAAATAAATACAAAATACAAAGGCAGGCAGAAAGCGTCGAACGACCTTCGGAGATCGTCGACCGACGCACGGAGATCGTCGATCTATCGGGCAGATAGTCGAACGATCCAGATAGTCGACCTATCGAAGAAGATAGTCGAACTACCCCGGGAGATAGTCGATCTATCAGAGCAGATAGTCGAACGATCCAGATAGTCGATCTATCAGGACAGATAGTCGAACTATCAAGCGCACAGAGATAGTCGACCTATCAAGCAGATAGTCGACCTACCTCAGAAAACAGATAGTCGACCTATCAACAGATAGTCGACCTATCAGCGCAGAACAGATAGTCGACCTATCAACCGATAGTCGAACTACCAGCGCAGAACAGATAGTCGACCTATCAACAGATAGTCGAACTATCAGCGCAGAACAGATAGTCGACCTATCAACAGATAGTCGAACTATCAGCGCAGAACAGATAGTCGACCTATCAACAGATAGTCGAACTATCAGCGCAGAACAGATAGTCGACCTATCAACAGATAGTCGAACTATCAGCGCAGACCAAGGCGTCGACCAACTGATAGACGATCGTCGATCAGTCGATAGGCGATAGTCGAACGGCGTTCGACTATGGTCGAACGAAAAAACTACTTAACCAAATTCTCAATTTGGAAAAGCGAGGACTCTACAGCTAGATTCCTAACCATTGACCATAGATATTTCTTGAGTCAAGGAGCACAAAGGAGAGGACTGAACTCAAATCAAACTAGGGTACCAACAGATTCAGCTACTTCACTTTTCTCAGATTATCACAAACTTACAACTCGGAGCAACACTCCTAAACCTCTCTTACACCTCGATCCATAACCAGATCTACAAAATGATACACACATGGATCTACAAATTGATCCACACACGGATCTACAATCTCAATCCACTAACGGATCTACACTCAGAAGAACAAACTTCCTACAAACTCGGAGACAAAGCTCCTACAAATGTTAAAACAATTTTACAAGTACAATAAAAAGTTTATACTTCCAGATCTGAAAACTTCAAGGGTCTTCCTTCTTGAAACTTGAAAAACTTGATGAAGAAGGTTGAGGAAGAAAATCGAGAGGGCTGATCTTAAAACTAGGATCCGACCCGATCAAATAGATGTTGAAGAATCTTGAATCTTTGATCTGTCAAATCGTTTCTCTTTTCAAATCGCTGGATCAAGAGATTAGCGGCAGAGAAGAATGACGATGGAGACGTGAGACTTCTCCCGAAATTAGAAAGAGCGATTCTGATTACAGTAATAATTCTTCTTGTGATTAGGGTCAGAGAATCCGATTGAAGAGAATATATATATAGAGCATCTTCAACGATCATGAGTCATTAAGAAAAGATCCACTAATGGATCAATCATCATTAACTTAGAATAATTTGAAATCCCGTCAGAATATTTAGAAAGAATAATCTGCAAGTCCATTTCTTGAGAAGAAGTAGATTTCTCGAGAAATGAATAGCTATTTTGAGAAATGACTTGGCTTTTCGAGAAAAGACTTGAATAAAATTTTCTGTGAAGTAGAATACTGATTTCTCGAGAAGGATATTATTTCTCGAGAAATGGTTTGCTTTCTCGAGAAATAATATGGCTTCTCGAGAAATTTACTTAGCGCAAATTCTGTGAAGTGAAAGATTGATTTCTCGAGAGGAATATGATTTCTCGATAAAAGAATTGCTTTCTTGAGAAATGACCTGACCTTCTCGAGAAATTTACTTAACGATAATTCTGTAAACTGAAGTATTTATTTCTTGAGAAAGAATTGATTTCTCGAGAAAAAGACTTAGCTCCTCGAGAAATCTTCAGGGCATTTCTCGAGAAAAGGACTTAGAGTATTTTCAGACAATTTCCCGAGAAATCTTATGGTTTCTCGAGAACAACTATGCTTTCTCGAGAAATAATTAGACTTCTCGAGAAATAGTCTTCAATTTCTCGAGAAATGGACTTAGGAAATTTTGGAAAAAATTTCTTTTCTTGTTTATTGAAACCATCAACCCTTCATTTCTTCCATTGCTCTGGTACTTGAAAATGATGTGCATCCCAATAGAGAGGTTACAGATGATTCAACACCATGAATCACACAATGAGGGATTACATTGCATGGTCCTGTGTTTAATGACTCATTATAAACTAACATTGGTCTATACTTGACAAAAATAACCTGCAAGCACTCAACTACAGAATAACATCAAATACAAACTTAATTCATCTTAGTTCAAGGGTGACTTCATACAAATCTGGGTTATTATTGATACAATACCTAATAATCTCCCCATATTTGTAGAAGTCAGAACCCTCTACACTAAGGTGAATTATATCAAGATAAATAAATAATTGACAAACAAGCAAAATGAGGTATGTAAAGAAAGAAGAGAATTAATAAGATCATCAAAATTCAAAATTTTATATATGTATAGAATTTGTCCATTGAAACATCCAGATCCACAAAATTCTATAACATTAAAAATCTCAAATCATGGGTATTGTTGCCAGTGCAGTCGTTCCTTCTTTTCTTGTTGCCTCTTTTGGTAACTGAATGGTTTGGGATAATACTTGGGAGGTCGAGGAGGAGCATTTGGATTGTTTCTGCCACATTCTCTATCATAGATCCTCCTCTTAGTCAAAGATTTTTCATATAGTTCCCATTCCTTGTGACTATAATGATCATCTTTCTTTTCATTGAAATTCACAACCAGTTTCAGAGTGTCAAGAATAAGAGACTTGGAGGTTGGACTCCACACTTCAGCAAATTCTTGTTCTTTTCTTTTGACAGCACCTTGGCTGGGAATAGATCTGCTAGCTGAAGCACCCTCACCATATTTCCTTTTCTTCTGCACTGGAATCTCAGGAGGTAGATCTTGATGAAACTCTGGTTGCTCAAAAGTCCATACTTGAGAATAACTTTCAGCAGGAATTTCATATAATTCGGGTTTAGGAGAAAAAGTAGGTCTGCACATATTAGGATCAAAGAGATTCAGATCTAGATGAGGAGGTGGAGCCTCATTTGGATCAACTTGAAAATCTGGGAAGATCTTTTTATGCATCCATACAACAGTTTCAAAAGTATATATATTTACACCTTTAATCTGATTTTCCACACTTGTATTGATTTCTTTCAATTGATCATCCCACTGACTTTTCATCTCTTGCACTTTCTTGTCTAGATTTTCTTTGACTTTATCCTCCCTCTTTCTGACTTCTACAGAGAGGGTTTCTATGACATCTTCTTTGAATTTGCCAACTTCGTCACAAGTTTTGAAGTTCTATTCTTCAGTCTTCTTCAACAAAAGGATCTGATTGTTTACCACTGTAACTGCTTGATCCATGACTTGACCAACACTTGTGATAGTGTGGTCTAGAGCCCTGCCACCAATGTTCAGTAGTCTTTTAAATTAATCTGTATTATGCTGAATTTCAGCAAATCCTCTACTCATTTCCTTTTCAAGAGCAGTTAATTTATCAGTTACCTCCTTGAGAGACTTGTCAAAGTACTCTCGTTGCTTTGTCAGCATAGATTCTATTTTACCCAAAAGGGTATCTTCAGGAATAATTGGAGCTAGAGGAGATGGAGGAGGAAGAGCATGAACTGCCAATACTGGAATTTCTTCAATTACAACTGTACTTCTCCCTCTTTGGGTAGAAGTCATAATATCCTCTTCCTCACCAATGAAGGTAGGTATAGATAAATCTAAATTTTTGAATGGAGCTCTTGCTGGTTCTGGGATAATTTCTTCCTCAGAGAGCAAATCAACATTCTCCCCCTCAATATGTTCCTGGGGTTGAGAATTTTCTGGAGTTTTTGCAGGAGTCTCTTCATGAATCTCTTCAGGAATCTTTTTAGGAGACTTCTCAGGAGTCTTTTCTGGAGAGATGAATAGGGGATCATCTGAGGTGAGAGTTTCTACTAATCTATCAATATTAGCTGCAGTAACATCCATTTGAGTATCATCAAGGTTTTCTTGATCAAAGGAAGAATCAACAATCATTCCTGAGCCACCATCATATGCCGAGGTGCTCTTCTCATTATCAAATTGAGCTAGACTTTCTTCTTCCACTACCACAACATCATCAACAACTTGCTCTATTACCTGAGCTATGGGAACATCTGTCTGAACCTCTATTTTTAGTACTTCATCAGGTTGATCCTCTTCATGAACTGAAGGAGCAGGCTCCCCCTCAATAGCGTCACCAGATGTGTCAGCTGTATCATTATGAGGAGGAGATGGGGTCCTGTACTCATCATCTACTATCCTTGTCACTGTAGGGGCCTGGCCTGGCCTTGGGATTCTAATTTCCCATCTACTGATGGTTGAGATGGTGACCTTCTTTAGGTGGTGGATGGACACACCTTTGGAAAGGTCAAAGACCTCAGGGTGAGCTTGATTCAAGTACAGAGAAATAATTCTTCCAAAATTTGGTGCCTTCAGACTCTCCTTGATCTTTTCCAACAACATATATCCCCATTAGAATCTCTTTTGACATATCACATCAGTCATCATATCAAAGAAATCTGAAGAAATATATCCAATAGACCCTGTTTTGCATAGAAGCACCTTGCCTAGAATGTCGGCCAGTAGCTTACTCTTATCTGACATGTTCTGTCTTCTAATATAAGTGGTAGACTGAGAAAGACCACAAAAAGAAAATGTTCTTGAGTAATCATCTTCTTCTAGATAATCTTCCTCTTCACCTGATGGAAGTCTTAGGAACTCTGTCAATGAAGATGGATTGACTTTGATCTTGATGTCTCTGACTGAGCTCTTCAGTAATTTCCCAGACCACTTGACCTTGACATTTATGAAAATCTCCTCAACTTCAGGTAACAACACCTTACAGGGATTTTCCAGGATGAAGGTGAGGCCGACAGATTCCAGAAGTAGCAGAACATTCCTGAAGTCGTCTGAAATTTCCTCTATGCTTGTTCGAATGAATTAACTGCCCACACCGAACTTGGAAGATGGAGCCATCGATTGTAGAGAATGAGAGATTTTTTATTTGCTGAAGAAGAGGCGGTGGATTTTGCGAGAGAGACAGCTGAATGCTCTGGCAGAACTAAAGAGTTTTTCTCAGGAGATGCTATTCGAATTTGTGGATTTAGATTTTTATATAAAATTGGAAATTTCGAAGAAATAGGAGAAGCTTACCTGGAATGATGGTTCAAATTCTTCAGAATTTTGTCTTGTCGAATTAGGGCATTTCTCGAGAAAAATGATGCCTTACGGGAAATCCATAAGCCGTGTCTCGAGAAATAGAAATAATTTTCTGAGAAGTACAGAAAACTTTTCTAGAGAAATATAGAGGCTTTCGAGAAATCCAGAAAACTTTTCTCGAGAAATATTGAGGTTTTCGAGAAATCCAGTCTGTTTCCCGAGAAATCAGGCATTCGAGAAATGGAAGTCCTTTTTCCGAGAAATCAAACTTTTTTCAAGAAATCCACACAAGTTTCCGAGAAATACAAGATATTCTTTGAATTTGTCCTTGACTATATATATGATCACTTCAGGATCCCATGTTGAGCATGCCAAGTTCTGTCTTGAAAAAGGAGAACTTGATCTCATCCAGCGGCTTCGTGAAAAATATCTGTCACCTGCTTGTCCGTCGGGACATAGATGAGGGCTATGTCCTTATTCTCCACATGCTCCTGGATGAAATGGTAGCGTACTTCGATGTGCTTGGTTTTCATATGGGAAACTGAATTGTTGGCGATAACTATTGCGCCGGAAGAGTCGCAATACATTGGAATTTCTCTAAACTTCAAATTATAGTTTTTAAGTTGATTCTTTATCCAAATAAGCTATGCGCAACAACTACCCGCAGAGATATACTCTGACTCAGTAGTAGATGTTTCCACACAATTTTTCTTCTTACTGCTCCAAGAGATAAGCAGTCTTCCGAGGTATTGGTACGACCCGAAAGTGCTTTTCCTATCGTCCCCGCTTCCTGCAAAATCAGCATCTGAAAAGCCTATTAGCTCGACATCATTCCTTCTTGGGTACCATAAGCCAAGATTAAGTGTACCCTTAAGGTATCGTAGAATACGCTTTGCAGCGACATAATGAGATTCCTTAGTGTTCACCTTATATCTAGCACAGATACATGTTGAGAACATTATATCTGGTCTACTGGCAGTCAGGTAAAGCAAGGATCCAATTATGCTTCTGTACTTGGTTTCATCAAAATATTTCCCTTTCTCATCCTTTTCTAGAGATACAATTGATCCCATTGGAGTCCTCATATAGGTTGCGCTCTCCATTTCGAATTTCTTGAGAAGCTCCTTGGTGAACTTCGTCTGAGAGATGAAAATTCCATCTTCAGATTGCTTCACCTGAAGTCCTAAGAAATACTTCAGCACACCCATACTGCTCATTTCAATCTTCCCTTGCATAAGTTTGGAAAACTTTTTGCAAAGGTTGTCTTCTGTAAAGCCAAATATGATGTCATCGACATAGATTTACACTAGCAAAATCATGCCTTTAACTTCCCTAATAAATAATGTCTTGTCTATCTTTCCCCTTGTGAACTTGTTCTCAAGAAGAAAGATAGACAAGGTCTCATACCAAGCTCGGGGAGCTTGCTTTAAACCATATAGGGCTTTATTTAAAAAACAAACATGTTCAGGGAATTGAGAATTGACAAAACCTAAGGGTTGCGCTACGTATACTTCCACTTTCAGATCCCCATTGAGGAATGATGACTTCATGTTCATTTGGAATACGGTGAAGCCTTTAAGGGCAGCATACGCAAGAAACAACTTGATCTCCTCGAGCCGAGACAATGGAGCAAATGTGTAACGACCCCATCCGTTGCATGACGTATAATAGAAGGTCCGGCCGGGGCCCCACACTATAAGCCACAAACAGACGTTGCGGTCACAGGATAATACCAAACCATACACGACTCCTAACTCAGAGCATTCTAGCGGAAGCTTTAAGTTATAATTTGAACTCTAACCAGGAATGTCCAATATATAAACCACTTTATATATAACCACGGAATGTACAACAAATACATAGAGTTTGGCCTTAAGGCCTTACAGTTCCTCTTTTCACACCGTATGGATTACAAACCTCGGCGCGCATGCCGGCCATACATGAGTAAAAGAAAACAAGCAAAACATTCGCTTAGCCTTCAAGGGCTAGCCGCAGCAACAGCAGCAACAGCAGCAAGGGCTTCAGCCCTTCACTTACCACTTGGCTCTCCAGCACCTGCATAAGGACAATCCACCCAAATGGTGGCAAACAATGCAACGGCCAACATTCAGCTGACCCAATTATAACAATCCTACCCCTTTCTCGGGGCATTAGCATTCTTTCCCTGCATAGCATGGCATCATCATATAGCAACTATGTGCGCGCAGGACCATTCAAGCCATCACAACTATCGGCCACATGGCCCGACAGTCCGTGCACTCAGGGCACATTCTTGGTGTACCGGAATACCAGGGTCAACACCACCGTCTACACGGTATTTGAGCATTCTAGTATTTCCGGCGCGCGGGCCTAAGACTCTCATTAGGCGCTCCAACAAAACCCATAACCAGGCTTCCAAGTCGGACGGACCTAACGCAGGTACGGATCAGCCACCTCCCGTTGCTCAAGTCGCCGTGCCACCTCGAATACGGAAGTATCCATGGCAATTTATAGGCGCGGGTCGGTTTCACCTTTCCTGTTCGGCAATCTGCCTTTTTATCGAGTTGCAGCCCAACGGCTCAACCGCACACAAAGTGACAACGCACGGCCACAAGAGTTGCATCCAACCCTCTTCATTTCCTGGACTTCATCCAGTACTTCCTACTGCACCAAGCCAACAGGTAGGCACAAGGCAAACAAGCCATCATCACAGAGCCTTCTCCGATATACAAACAAGCATCACCAATCCAGACCATGTCCAGATGGGCTTCACATAGCATGCCTAGATCCGTACTCCAATTCCAGACTCTAACAAGGGGGACTTCACATATCTACCCCAAGGGACACCACAACCCACCACACACTCGTGGGGAAGGGTTTTCCCTATGCAATGTAGAAAAGAAGGACTTCACATGTCCAAGAAGGGAGATCGTTACCCTTGTCGATCTCTTGGGAGCCATCGCAAACTAGCCGGTGAGAAAGAACCGCAGTAGCCTTGCCTTCATAACGCCGGCTTCGGATCACGAATCGGACCACGGGAACTCCGCCGGTGGCTTGATCTCCTCCTCCTTCTTCTTCCTCCTCTCTCTTTCTCTCTTCCTTAATGAAATGAAGAATGAATTCTTCCTCAGCCTCTACTGATTATATCCAGCCAGGAATCACCTGAGCCCTTGGATCCAAAGAGAGAAATTGAACGGCCACGATTTTCCCAAAAATCACAATTTTTGCCTGACACGGCTTGTGACACGCCCGTGTCACAGGCCATGTACCCTTAAGCGGCACACGCGGTATTCGTACCGACTGATATTTACCAGAACACGGGTGTCGACACGCCCGTGTCGAACCTGACACGCCCGTGTCAGTCATAAGCCACACCCGTGTCCCCCTGCTTCGTCGAGCTCCAAACTCAACCAGCAGTACACGGGTCGGCACACGGCATCGGACACGCCCGTGTCCAATCTGACACGCCCGTGTTCAAGGCTTGGTTCCGGGCCGTGTAATCTTCTGACTCAGAACGCATTTTATTTGATTGACACGCCCTGGGACACGCCCGTGTCCCAGGCCGTGTACCCCCGACACGCCCTGGGACACGCCCGTGTCCCAGGCCGTGTAAAATGACCTGTACCTTAAAACCATTTTTGAGTCTTTTTGGGGTGTTATAATTCTCCCCCCCTTAACAAAATTTCGTCCCGAAATTTGCACGGTAAGGAAACAAGAACCAACAATGCTATAACTTGATAACTCTGTTATAACAAAAGGTACACGGTCTACAGTTTATACAAACAACTCGGGAAATTCAGCTCGCATGGTCTGCTCTCGCTCCCATGTTAGCTCTTCACGGCCACAGTTGTCCCATCGGACTTTGACCATCCTGATCACTTTGTTCCGCAACTGTTTCTCGGCTCGATCCTTGATCCGAATGGGTCTAACCCTCGTCGTTAGCCCATACTCGACCGGTACCCGATCATTCTCCACTACTTGAGCTGGATCCATCACCGCCTTACGAAGGACTGAGATGTGAAATACATCATGTAATCCACCCAAGTCTGCTGAAAGTGCTAGTCGATAAGCAGCTTCCCCAACTCGCTCCACCACCTCGAATGGACCAAGATACCTCGGACTTAGCTTTTTCAAACGCCGAATCCTGGACACACCTTTGAAGGGTTTGATCTTCAAATATACCCAATCACCCACTGCGAACTCCACGTTCCGGTGTTTGTCATTGTAGTACTTTGCTTGACGATCTTGGGCTATCAATAGCCTCTCCCGAATAGAGCGTATGAGCGAGGTAGCTTCTTCGACTTCCTTTTTGCCACTCAGCTTAGATTCGCCTGCTTCTGCCCAAGCTAACGGTGTACGGCATTTACGACCATATAAAGCCTCAAATGGTGCCATACCGATGCTCGCTTGGTAGCTATTATTATAGGCAAATTCGACAAGAAATATATAATCTTCCCATCTCTTACCAAAGTCTAGGGTGCACATGCAGAGCATATCTTCCATCGTCCTGTTGGTTCGTTCAGTCTGGCCATCAGTTTGGGGATGAAAGGCCGTACTAAACGCCAATTTTGTACCCAACATTTGATGAACTAGCCGCCAATCATTCGATGTGAATCGCCCATCACGGTCACTAACGATGCTCCGAGGAACACCGTGCAGTCGAACAACCTGCTCCATATAGAGCTTGGCTATGGTTTCCACTGAATCGTCTCTTCTGTTTGGAAGGAAGTGTGCCACTTTTGTCAACCGGTCCACAATCACCCAGATTGAATCATGACCGCGTTGCGATCTCGGCAACCCGTGCACGAAATCCATCGAAATGTCATCGAACTTCCACTCCGGAATAGGTAACAACTTCAGGAAACCGCCAGGCTTCTGGCATTCCGATTTCACCAACGCACAGGTATTGTATTCCGCCACATACCGTGCTACATCTTTCTTTAATCCGGGCCACCAGAACAGCTTTTTCAGATCTCTATACATCTTTGTGCTCCCTGGGTGAACTGAGTACTTTGCAAAGTGAGCTTCGTACATCAACTCTTCCCTCAATTTACCCACACTTGGGACGCACACTCGACCACTTCTTCATAACAAACCGTTATCCCAAGAGAATTGGTCATCCGGCCCATCTTTTGCATAGCACTGGAGACTTTCATCAAGCTCCGTTGCTCGCCGAACTCTGTCCGTAAGGTCATATTGAACCTCCGTCCAGTTCAAGCATGCATCAGTCGACGAACCCTTGTCAACACAAGATATCTCCAATGCTTCCAATTCCTGGATTAAACGTTGATCATGCCTCTGCAACCAGCTTGCCCGTACCGGAGTCTTCCGACTCAAAGCATCAGCGACCACATTTCCCTTCCCGGGAGTATAGTGAATCTCGAAGGTGTAGTCCCCAAGGAACTCCATCCATCTTCGTTGTCGCATATTCAGATCCTTCTGATCCAACAAATACTTTAGGCTTTTGTGATCTGTATAGATGTCCACTTTCACGCCATAAAGATAGTGCCGGCACAACTTGAGCGCAAAGATTACCGCTGCCAACTCCAAATTATGGACGGGGTAATTCCACTCATGCACTTTCAACTGGCGCGAGCCATAAGCAATCACTTTACCAAACTGCAAAAGAACACAGCCTAAGCCGCTCCCAGAAGCATCACTATAGATCTCATACCCATCTGTACCACATGGTGATGTCAACACAGGCGCCGTGGTCAAATGACTCTTCAAGTCTTCAAAAGCTCGCGCGCACTCCGGCGTCCAACTGAACTTTTGATCTTTTCTCGTCAGTGTGGTCAGAGGTAACGCAATCCGTGAGAAGTTTTCCACAAACCGTCTATAGTAGCCCGCAAGTCCAAGGAAGCTCCTGACCTCGGACATTGAAGACATCACTGGCCAATCCCGAATGGCACTGATCTTCAACGGATCCACCGCGATACCCTCTCCACTTACCATATGGACTAAAAAGGCTACTGAAGAGAGCCAGAACTCACACTTTGAGAACTCGACATAAAGCTTGTTCCTCCGCAGGGTATGCAAGACCAACCGCAAATGGTTTGCATGATCCTCTTCCGACTGAGAGTATACTAAGATATCATCGATAAACACAATCATGAACAAATCCAAGTACTCTCGGAACGTTCGATGCATTAGGTACATAAATACCGAAGGCGCATTACACAGGCCAAACGGCATTACCGTGAACTCATAATGACCGTAGCATGTTCCAAACGCCGTCTTGGGAATGTCACCTTCCCTAATCCTCAGCTGATAATATCCCGATTTCAAATCCAACTTGGAATAGACCGTTGATCCTGCCAGCTGATCAAAGAGGTCATCAATTCGTGGAATCGGATATTTATTTTTCTCCGTCAGCTTATTCAATTCGCGGTAGTCAATACATAACCGTAAACTACCATCTTTCTTCTTCACAAATAGAACAGGCGCGCTCCAAGGTGACATACTTGGGCGTATATACCCCTGCTCCAACAACTCTTGCAATTAGACTTTCAACTCAGCCATCTCTTTTGGCGCAATGCGATATGGAGGGCGGGCCACAGGTTTCGCACCTGGCACCAACTCAATAGAGAAGTCAATCTCCCGCTGGGGTGGTAACCCAGGAAGATCTTTAGGAAACACATCGGCAAACTCTGACACAACCAGAACTTCACCGACACTGGCCTTTGGCTCAACAGCCTGAATTAGCGTGAAGAACAACTCCGCGCCCTTCCGAACAGCATTGACGACTTGGAGTGCAGACAACAACGTCCCGCCAACTCCTCGCATACCAGCGAACTTCGTCACAAGTCCGGTATTCTGGCCCAGTGTGATCTCCTTGGAGTTGCAATCAATAAAGGCACGCTGCTCCGAGAGCCAGTCCATACCAAAGATCACATCAAACTCCGATAACGGTAGCACCGCTGCACTCAAACCGAAATCCCGACTTCCTATTTGAACATCCACATCGCAAGCCCTATCCGCAAGCATCACACAGCCATTCGGCAATAGCACCCTTGTACTATCAACCGTCACATGACTCGGCACCCCAATTCGAGATACGAATTCCTCAGACAGGAAAGAATGCGAAGCACCCGTATCAAACAGGGCTCTCGCAGGATTATTCCGAATCAGGACAAAGCCTGCAACACACACACATCATGCACAAGCTATACGTAACCAAAAGCAACATCACTTAAGCAAGTAAGCTAATCACTCGTACCTGTGACGACGTCAATTTGCTTAATCGCCTCTTGCTGGCCAAGCTGATAGATTCGGGGCTGTGCCTGAGACGCAGAGGAATCAACCACCGCTTTGCCCTTCTCAGCATAAGACGCACCCGTCTTCTTTTCCCCTTTGGGCTGAACAACCCGACAGTCATGGGCTATATGCCCCACCCGGCCACAGTTATAGTATGTACGAGAATCCGGCCTTGATGTCGCCCCCGACACAACAGTCATAGTCACTTGCCCAGACGGCTTGGACCTCTTGCCCCCTTTCTTCTGGTAGAACGATTTGCTCGGGCGAGGTGCTTGAACCTCTGGCTTTGTCACAACCAAGCCCTTGTTCCCTTGCACTCGCCGCATGTCCTTCTCTAACGCACATGCAGTATCAACCAATGCCTGAAACCCTTGGTTCACTGAACTCGAAAGCAGGAACCTCAACTCATCCCGCAATCCTTCATAGAACCTATTAGTTTTCCTTTGGTCATCCGCGAAGATTATTCCCGCATACCGCCCCAACCTGGTAAACTCATGCAAGTAGATATCCACGCTATCTTCTCCTTGCTTTAACCATTGGAACTCATTTTCCATGGCAATGCGTTGCGCCGCTGGGACATGCTTCGCCAGAAATATTCGAGAGAACTCCTCAATCGACGCTTGCGTCAATTGCCTGCCCGCCAAATGGTGTACCTCAACCTCGTCCCACCACAACCGCGCCTCGTCTTCAAGCATGAAGGTGGCCAAGGTGACCTTTAGAGTTTCCTCCGCCCTGATCGCTGTCATTATCCGCTTGACACGCGATAACAAATCCTCTGCCTGCGTTGGGGATCCCAGTCCCATAAACGTAGGTGGGCTGAAGCTCATGAATTGCTTCAACTGTCGGTCAACTGCTCGTGGATCTACAGCCTCAACCGGCTCGGGTCTTACAACAACACGAACTGGCTCGACTGCCGGCTGCGCTTGCCCGGTCGGCTGAATCATGGCAAATAGCGCCTCAGCAACTAAGCGAACAGTTTCCGCAGATGGAGGAGGTGTTGGCACCTCAGCTGGTGCCGCACTCTCATCAGAGCGCTGGGGCTCAGACTGCCCAGCACCACTACGCGTCACCTATAGGTGGACAAGACACACATTAGCGATCGTATGCCAGCAAAACAACACAAAAAGGAACGCGCAGATTCCTCAAACAAGATTTTGTACATTCCTTAGTGGACATTCCAGAGTTCATTAGCGTTACAGCAGGGCGCACAAACACGCGCTCGCCACCCCACAAAAGAATTCGACCACGAATTCGGAAGGGGAAGACCGAACGAAGCTGATACCAAAATGTAACGACCCCATCCGTTGCATGACGTATAATAGAAGGTCCGGCCGGGGCCCCACACTATAAGCCACAAACAGACGGTGGGGTCACAGGATAATACCAAACCATACACGACTCCTAACTCAGAGCATTCTAGCGGAAGCTTTAAGTTATAATTTGAACTCTAACCAGGAATGTCCAATATATAAACCACTTTATATATAACCACGGAATGTACAACAAATACATAGAGTTTGGCCTTAAGGCCTTACAGTTCCTCTTTTCACACCGTATGGATTACAAACCTCGGCGCGCAGGCCGGCCATACATGAGTAAAAGAAAACAAGCAAAACATTCGCTTAGCCTTCAAGGGCTAGCCGCAGCAGCAACAGCAACAGCAGCAAGGGCTTCAGCCCTTCACTTACCACTTGGCTCTCTAGCACCTGCATAGGGACAATCCACCCAAATGGTGGCAAACAATGCAACGGTCAGCATTCAGCTGACCCAATTATAATAATCCTACCCCTTTCTCGGGGCATTAGCATTCTTTCCCTGCATAGCATGGCATCATCATATAGCAACTATGTGCGCGCAGGCCCATTCAAGCCATCACAACTATCGGCCACACGGCCCGACAGTCCGTGCACTCAGGGCACATTCTTGGTGTACCGGAATACCAGGGTCAACACCACCGTCTACACGGTATTTGAGCATTCTAGTCTTTCCGGCGCGCGGGCCTAAGACTCTCATTAGGCGCTCCAACAAAACCCATAACCAGGCTTCCAAGTCGGACGGACCTAACGTAGGTACGGATCAGCAACCTCCCGTTGCTCAAGTCGCCGTGCCACCTCGAATACGGAAGTATCCATGGCAATTTATAGGCGCGGGTCGGTTTCACCTTTCCTGTTCGGCAATCTGCCTTTTTATCGAGTTGCAGCCCAACAGCTCAACCACACACAAAGTGGCAACGCACGGCCACAAGAGTTGCATCCAACCCTCTTCATTTCCTGGACTTCATCCAGTACTTCCTGCTGCACCAAGCCAACAGGTAGGCACAAGGCAAACAAGCCATCATCACGGAGCCTTCTCTGATATGCAAACAAGCATCACCAATCCAGACCATGTCCAGATGGGCTTCACATAGCATGCTTAGATCCGTACTCCAATTCCGGACTCTAACAAGGGGGACTTCACATATCTACCCCAAGGGACACCACAACCCACCACACACTCGCGGGGAAGGGTTTTCCCTATGCAATGCAGAAAAGAAGGACTTCACATGTCCAAGAAGGGAGATCGTTACCCTTGTCGATCTCTTGGGAGCCATCGCAAACTAGCCGGTGAGAAAGAACCGCAGCAGCCTTGCCTTCACAACGCCGGCTTCGGATCACGAATCGGACCACGGGAACTCCGCCGGTGGCTTGATCTCCTCCTTCTTCTTCTTCCTCCGCTCTCTTTCTTTCTTCCTTAATGAAATGAAGAATGAATTCTTCCTCAGCCTCTACTGATTATATCCAGCCAGGAATCACCTGAGCCCTTGGATCCAAAGAGAGAAATTGAACGGCCACGATTTTCCCAAAAATCACAATTTTTGCCTGACACGGCCTGTGAAACGCCCGTGTCACAGGCCGTGTACCCTTAAGCGGCACACGCGGTATTCGTACCGACTGATATTTACCAGAACACGGGTGTCGACACGCCCGTGTCGAACCTGACATGCCCGTGTCAGTCATAAGCCACGCCCGTGTCCCCCTGCTTCGTCGAGCTCCAAACTCAACCAGCAGTACACGGGTCGGCACACGGCATCGGACACGCCCGTGTCCAATCTGACACGCCCGTGTTCAAGGCTTGGTTCTGGGCCGTGTAATCTTCTGACTCAGAACGCATTTTATTTGAGTGACACGCCCTGGGACACGCCTGTGTCCCAGGCCGTGTACCCCCGACACGCCCTGGGACACGCCCGTGTCCCAGGCCGTGTAAAATGACCTGCACCTCAAAACCATTTTTGAGTCTTTTTGGGGTGTTACAAAATGTCTGGTCGAAGTCGATTCCCTCTTCTTGTTTATAACCTTGCGCTACAAGCCTGCCTTTGTTCTTGATAATTACTCCGTTTTCATCCAGCTTGTTTCTGAATATCCATTTGGTGCCGATCACGTTCTGTCCCTTCGGTCTGGGCACTAGCTCCCAGACTTTGTATCGTTCAAACTGGCTTAGCTCCTCTTACATTGCCATAATCCAAGAGGCATCTTTGTTCGCTTCCTCGAAATTCTTAGGTTCAACCTGAGATAGAAAGCTAAGATGCAAAATTTCATTAGCTTTACCTCTTTTGGTTCTAATGTCGTCACCTGGCTCTCCAATGATCTGATCAACTGGGTGATCTCTTAGGTGTCTGAGCCCTAGATTCCTTTCTCTCCCTCCAGCAGGCTCTACACCATCTTGTGCAACCTCTATGGTTTGAGGCAATTCTTCCTCTATGGGTTCTTCATCCACCAAGCCTGGATCGACGATCTGTATTGAGCTTGGAGCGTCTTTCTTAACATCTTCATCCAAGCTTAGCTCCTTGAACCTAGTACCTGCATCTGCACCAATAACACTAGACGAGCTGTTATGAAGCATGTTAGTCTCATCAAATACAACATTTATTGACAGTTTTACCACCAGAGTTTTCTTATTGAAAATCCTTTATGCCTTACTATGACTACTATATCCTATAAAAATACCTTCGAAACACTTTTCACTAAACTTTTTGCGGTAATACTTCCCATTATTAAGTACAAAGCAATTACTTCCAAAGATTCTAAAGTATGACACAGTCAGTTTTCTACCATTCAATAGCTCATAGGGGGTCTTACGATAGTTTTTGTTGATGAGTGCCCTATTTTGCACGCAATAAGCCGAGTTGACTGCTTTAGCCCAGAAGTACTCCGGAAGTGAAGCTTCATTCAATATGGTTGTACAAGCTTTAATCAGGGTTCTATTCCTTCTCTCAGTAACTCCATTTAGCTATGGAGTGCATGGGGAGGAAAACTCATGAAAGATATCTCAACTTTCACAAAATTTCATCATGGAACCAGACTCAAACTCTGTTCCGTGGTCACTTCTGATTTTGACCACTGAGCTGTCCAATTCGTTTTGAATTTGCCGGACAAAATTAGTGAAAGAATCGAAGGTGTCTGAGTTGGGTACATTGGTTACAATGTACTTGATTTAAAGAAGCCCCTTCAACTCAATGACATATACATGTTTGTATTTGATGTATATTTAAGTTTATGTATGCAGGATGTCTATTTCATATTGATTGGACAGGTGGACACAAGAAGGTGACTAGATTTTGAAGAAAAATGGCTAAGTACAAAAGTGTCAACACACTTCAACTATGTCGACACCTTTGCAGAAGCTGTGTCAAGACAAGTCAGCAAAATGCTGAGTGAAGTCAACACAGTCTACATAAAAATGGCTAAACACAAAAGTGTCGACACACTTCACTAGTGTTGACACCTTTGCAAAAGGTGTGTCGAGACATGTCAGTTGTCTTAACACCTTGTAGACTGAGTCAGCAGTGTTGAGATGAGTCAGCTTACTTGACACTATAAATCTTGAAGCAGTTGTGTCGAGACAATACAACTGTCTCGACACAAAGAAGGTAGGAGATGTTTCTAAGTAAATTTGTGTCGAGACAAACCAACTATCTCAAGATAATGAAGGATTAAAGTATAGAAGTCTCGAAACAAGACAAAAATAAAATATGTAGATATCAGGTAGACAGTTGTGTCGAGATAATCTAACTGTCTCTACACTAAGCAGAATTAAAGAGGTTGACACAGAAGATGGTTGTGTCAAGACAAATCAATTGTCTCGACACTTTCAAGTTCCAGATGAAAATTCATCTAAGTAGAATTGTGTCGAGACTGCTATGATGTCTCGACATAAGTTTCGAGACACTTTGTACATCTATACACTTATGTTTCTGAAGATGTGCCGAGTCAACACAGAAGTGTCAAGACAAGTCAAAACTATCACTTCAGCTACAGAAATGTGATAAGTCAATAGAAACTGTTTAAGGGGAGAATTTAAAGAATGATGTCAGATGCTAATATCATCATCCAGAAACCAGCCATCCATGAAGGCTATAAATAGAAGGGTTGTCTACACCAGAAACAATAAACAGAATTAAAAAAAAAACAAACAGAAATTCTCATTCTTACAATTCCGAGGAGGAAGAAGACGAAGGTGTTCAAGAAAATCTCCAGATCCCTTCTACAGGTTGATCTAAAGATTAAGGTGGATCTGATCTATAATTTATTCAAGGATTTCAAGACGATCAACATCAAGAAGATTGCAGATCCAGAGAATCAACTTTTCAGCAAATCAATTTATCAAGAAGAAATACATTGCTGCTGAGTTGAAGAATTTATGCTAAAAGATAAGTCAGAATAATAGACATTCTGTTTTCTGAAGGTTATTGTTTACACTTTACCTTTTTATTTTGTAAGATCTCCTTGAGATCTGAGTGAGTAGGAGATCTTATCCCTGAGTTGTAAGCCTAATTTATAAAGACTGGGGTAGGGTTCTGAAGGGACCTGAGTTAGGTGGTTTTGGGTGAATCACTGAGTTGTAAGCCTAATTTATAAAGGCTGAGGCAGGGTTCTTAAGGGACCTAAGGAAGGTGGTTTTGGGTGAATCACTGAGTTGTAAGCCTAGTTTATAAAGGCTGAGGTTTGTATCTTGAGGGACCTGAGGTAGGATATTGGAAGAATCTCTGAGGTAAGACCTATTGGTTTGAGTGTAGGTTTCTTAACAGAAACTGAGTCTGTAGGATCTTTAGATCTGTGTTAAAGAGGAGTTATAAAATTATCTAGCACATTGTTAGTGAGGAAGAAGGGGGAAAGTGGATGTACCCTAGATTGGGGAACCACTATAAATTCTGTGTGTGTGGTGTGCTGTGGATTGCTGTTGCTTGTGCTATGTTCAACATTCTATAACTACTAAATTTTTTAAGTGATAAAGATTTGCTAAAATATCTTAAAAATCACCTATTCACCCCCTCTATGTGATTATCTACTCATAGGATTATCTTTCAAGTGGTATCAGAGGGAGGTTGTTTAAGAAAGGCCTAACAGTCTGAAAAAGATCAAAAGGGTATTAAAAATTTCAGATCTATGACTTCTGAATCACACAGAGAACTCAGTTATATGAAACTGCCTATTTGTACTGAGGACAACTTTACTATAGGTAAACAGAGAGTAAGATTGTTCATAGAAGCCTCAGATCCAAGAATCTTTATCGGTGTATAAGAAGGACCATATGTCCTAATGAAGACATCTGTTTAGATGCAAATGTTCAAACACCTAAGAAACTATCAGAAATGACAATGGATGAGGTGGTACTTTCAACCATTGACAAAAGAGAATAAAACATAATAGTCAGTGCAATAGACAATTCAACTTTTCAGAATCTAGTGCACTATAATACATCTAAGGATATGTGGGATACTCTCATAGTATACATGGAAGGTACAAAAGAAGTAAGGGATGACAGAAAATCTCTCCTCAACCAGTAGTATGAGGCCTTAAGATAAGGAAAAATAGATTCTATCGAACAATGTTATGAAAAGTTCTTTAGAATAGTAAATGACTTAAGAAACTATGGTAGGAATTTCTTAAACTATAAGCTGAATGACAAATTATTGAGATCCCTAAATAAAGAATGTGACATTAAGATTTGTGCTGTAAGAGAAATGAGGAATCTAAGAAATATGTTACCCCAAGAATTGTATGGGAAGCTAATGTCTCATGAGCTTCAACTAAACTCTAGAAAAGCTGAAGCAGATTCTGCCAGAAGTTCAACCCAGACTAAATCTGTGGCCTTCAAAGTAGATACATCTAAGAAAGCTAGAAGAAAAATCCCATCATCACCCAGAAGGGATGAAGATACAGATAGCACTGGAGTCTGTTCTTCATCAAAAGATCTATCAGATGATGAATTGGAACTGTTTACCAGGCAATTTAAGAAAATGCTTAGAAGAAGGAAATAGTGGAATAAAAGGAACCCTTCTGGATCAAGCTCCAGTAAAAGCAAAGATAATCACAGAGACAAATATGTGGTCAGGTATGATTCTTATCAGAATAAATAATTTAAGACTGACATTATTTGCTTTTGTTGTAATAGGCATGAGCATGTCATAGCTGACTTTCTAGTAAAAAGGAAGGAGAACAAAAAGTCTAAAGAAAAGAAGTTCTATAAGAACAAGAAATCAGAGAAGGGTCTAATGGCGAAGAAATCCAAGACCTTATCTGATAGTGATACTGAATCAATTGAGTCAGAAGAAGAACTTGCTGGACTGTTCTCCTATGAAGAAGAGTTCATCAGAAAGGCCATATACAAAGGGAAAAGCTCCACAACTTCATCACACTATGGTGATTCTGAAGAAGATATGGAGATAAATTTAATGACACTATCTGATGATCATGAAACAGAAGCTCTTGAATGTCAGGATACTCAGGTAATCTATGACAATTCAACATGTTCTAAAACTTCTGTATATGAGACTGGGGATGAGCTAGACTCATGTGACTCAAAGTTTGATTCACATGAGACTAACTCTTTGACGTAACTACACCAGCTCACAGTCAAATTTGGAAAGCTGTTGGAAGCCCTTGTAAGTAGTAAGAAGCTTATCAAAATACAAGCTGTAGAGAAAGCATCACTAAAAGGTTTTGAGTATCATCATAAGATGGATACTCAGAAAATTCGTCTTCAAAATTCTAAGTTGGCAATGCTGACTAAGATCATTGATGATCAAATCCTATTGTTGAAGCAGAAAGATGCAATTATTCAGGAGCTGGAAATTAAACTCCTGAATGAGAAAAGATTAGTACAACAATTTTCTAAACCTAAAACTGTATTGCTAAGTATAGATACCTTCTCAGGAACACCTCGAAGTGGTCTTGGGTATGTTAAACCCAAGAGGTAAAGAGGCAAAAAACTGGCAAGGCAAAAGGGTCCAGTCATACCATAGACTATGTTTCAGACTAAAGGAAAAGAAATATAGAAGTCTGGACTAGTTGGACCAAGTTCATATGTGAATAGGAAAGCTATTCCTAATGGGCCTGCTCCAAGGAGGATAGTTGTAACTGAGAGGCGAAACAACTTGTTTGCACCCAGTCAAAATACAACTGTCAAGTGTGCTGATTCCTGTCTTAAGGAATGTCAGCACAAAGTTCCTTCTGTCCCTCCTAAGAGAAGGTACAATAGTTATGAATACTGGTGTTGTGGAAAGATAGGACACTTTGCCTTGCACTGTTGGTTCAATTACACTGTGTCTCATATTCAGAAAAGATATTGAAAGTGTTAAGTTGTCTACCTAAAGCACCTAGAGGGGGGTGAATAGGTGAATTATGCGTCTACTTGCGGAAAAAAAATTTAACGAACTTGCACAAAAACAATCAAGCAATCACATACGACAAGAAGATTTATACTGGTTCCCCAACCTTGGGTACGTCCACTTTCCCTCACCGATCTAGTAAATCACTAGACTCGGCTACTCCACTATCTCGGATTGAAAACAAATCCTATGTCTCGGAACCAAGTTCCTACAATCTTGATCCAAAGGGATCTACACTCGGAAGATGAATACTTCCTACAACTCGGAGAACAACGCTCCTACTCGGAGAATAATCTCCTATAAAATTACAAAGAGATTTGAAATACAAACAGAGATTTGTCTCAGATCTGGAAAAATTTATCTCTAGGTCTTCTTCTAAACTTTGCGGCTTTTTCAGAATTTGTTGAAGAAGACTTGGTAGATATGATCTGAGAAAACTTTGACCTACTTGATCAAGGAGAAGATGAAGATTCCTTGAACAACAAGTCTAACTTGATCGAAAACAGTCGTGTAGATCTTCAAACAGAGCGGTGACGGCGGCTTCTGTAAATTCATTCTTGGAGAGAGACGACCGATCAAAATTTTAGAAAGTGTACGGTTCACTGCTTAGGGTTAGTCTTAATGAAAAGACATTATATAGGATTTCCCCTAATGGTTAGAATTGACATTAATGACGACACGTGGACCGATCACGTCAAGTCATTCTAAAATCCCGTCGATCTGGACTTAAGTAAATTTTCTGAAAAACTGGACTTCTGTTCTCGAGAAGTATGAATAAGTTCTCGAGAACAAGGCTGATTTCTCGAGAGCTATACTTTCTGGAATTAAGTTAGTACTCGAGAAATAAGCGTTGAGTCAAGTCAAGAACTAAATTACGCTTCTCGAGAATTAAAATAACATTAATCGGGAGCGAAAACTTGTACTCGAAAACTAAGCTGACTTCTCGAGAACTAAAAGCTAAGTTCTCGAGAACTATAACAAGCTTCTCAAGAGATTGACTTAGAAAATTTTCACGGCTGTCTCTGGCTACTCGAGAAATATAAGAAGTGACTTCCTGAGAACTAGGCTAAGCTTCTCGAGAACTTTAATGATGTTACTCGAGAACTAGTCTAGGCTTCTCGAGAACCAAGTGAACTTCTCGAGTCTGCTAACACTACTTCTCGAGAACTATACCAAACTTCTCGAGAAGTGGACTTAGAAATTTTTTTTAACTTAGAAACTTTTTTTTTTCAAGAATCCAATCTTCATTCTATGGTCCAAGTGCTTGAATTTGAAGTATGTCCCAGTAGAGAGGCTACACATGAGTAAACACCTTGGATCATATAGTGAGGGATTACACTGTATGGTCCTGTGTTCATGACCCACTGTAGACTGACATTGGTCTACACTTAGCAATGATGGTCTGCAAACACACAACTAAACAAAGATATTAAATACAACTTCATTCATCTTAGTTCAAGGGTGACTTCATGCAAATCTGGGTTATTATGGATGCAATACCCAACAATCTCCCTCTATTTGTAGAAGTCAGAACCCTCTACACTAAGGTGAATTATACCCATAAAGAAAGAACTGTATATGAAGAATAGATTCAAATGCAAGAATGAAAAATTAAACACAGAATTAACAAAACCAGAAATTATATATATATATATATATATATATATAATGTTTTAGATTTCCAATCAACATCCATTTCATCCATAATCTCAAAACAGTTATCAACAGAAAGTCATTCCTTGCTCTGATGTTGCTTGTCATACTTTTCTTGTTGTCTTCTCTGGTAGCTGAAAGGCTTTGGGTAGTACCTTAGAGGTTTTGGAGGAGCCTTAGGATTGTTCTTGCCATACTCTCTGTCATAAATTCTCCTTTTAGTCATGGACTTCTCATATAGTTCCCACTCAGAAGAACTGTTGTGGAGATTCCTGTTTTCATTGTAGTCCATTACTAATTTGAGAGTATCAAGAATTAAAGCTTTAGAGGTAGGACTCCCGACTTCAGCAAATTCCTATGATTTTCTTTTTTCTGTGTCTGGCTTAGGAATACTTTTGCTTGCATAGGGGGCTTCCCCATACTTCCTCTTCTTAGAAGTGTTGATTTCAGGTAGATCTTGAGGAATCACATCATCCCAAACTTGGTCATAAGAAGCAGGAGTAGGATTTTGATCTTCTAGCCTTGGAGAGAAGCATGGCATCTGAGGTTGCATCTGAGCAGGCATCTGACTTGACTGACCTTCAACAAGAGGCTTCAGGTGATGAGGAATGACATTAGGATCAACTTGAAATTCAGGGAATATTTGGTTATGCATCCAGACTGCAGTGTCATAGTTATGGAATTTCACTGACTGGATTTGTTCTAAAACATTCTTATTAATTTCAGTTATCTTGTCAGACCAAACTGTGTTTGCAGCAGCAGTAAACTTGTCCACATGTTCTTTCACCAAGCTCTCCCCCTTTATGAATTCTATAGATAGTGTAGCTATAGCATCCTCTTTGAAGGTACCAACCTCTTCACAGATTTTCATGAGGTTTTCCTAGGCTTTCTTCTCCAAAAAGATTTGATTGTTAGCAAGAGTTACTGTTTGATCCATGACCTTACCAACACTAGTGATAGTGTGGTCTATAGCTTTACCACCAATCTGAAACAACTCTTTGAGAGAGTCAGTATTGTGCTGAATTTCTGCAAATCCTCTGCTCATCTCTTTCTCTAGAGCAGTGACTTTGTCTTGGACTACTTTGAGGGATTCATCAAAATATTTCCTTTGCTCAGCCATCATAACTTCAATCTTACTTAGTATATCAGAACTTGCAGGGGCAGCAGCAGTAAGAACAACATGAGTAGCAATATGAGGTGGAGGAGGGACTTCCCATGGAGGGATTTCTTCAACAACTACAAAGATTTTAGCTCTGGTAGTATGAATGACTATATCTCCTTCTTCATCAAGGAAGGTGGGAATAGAGAAATCAAGTCTCCTTAGAGGAGCTTCAACTGCCTCAGGTTCTGGCTCATCCTCTTCTAATAGAAGGATGGTATCTTGTTGAGGTGAGTCTTTTCTTGGAGAAGGAGAAGGAGTTTCTTTGGAAGAAGGTACTGGAGATGGAGAAGGGGCTGGAGATGGATCCTTTGAAGGTTCTTCAACAGTTTCTATGTGGAGGGGAGGAAGAGGTTCATCAAAGGTGAGCTCTTTTATCATGTATTCTATATCTGCTGCAGTAGAGTTGAGGGTTTTCTGAGCTTGCTCATCTGAGAATGTCTCATCTGATAAGTCTGCCAATGGGGACCTGACTAGAGATCTGATAGGACTCCTGACTGGAATTCTGACTGGACTTCTCACTTGACTTCTGACTAGAGATCTAGCTAGTGATCTGGCTGGACATCTCACTGGAGATCTAGCTGGAGGAGGAGAGGGAATTCTATCAACTCGAACAGAGGAGGCAGGCTCCCCTCAGTTACCGCACCAGATGGTTCAGCAACTTCATGAGAGGAGGGAGATGAGGTCCTGACCTCTGAAGCAGGGGCGGCAAGCTCTTTAGCTATCTGCTTTGGATTCTTCAGTTTTAACTCCCACCTTTGAATGGAAGCTAAGGAGATCTTCTTTAAGTGATGAATTGGTGTACCTTTTGAAGTCTTGAAGACCACTGGATCAATCTCATGCAACATCAAGGAGATTATTCTGGCAAAATTTGGTTCTTTAATTCTATCCCTGATCATGTCAAAAATCATCATACCATATGGAAATTTCTTCCTGCAGACTATGACAGTCATGACATTGAATAGGTCATTGGTTATGAAACCTATAGACCGTATCCTGCACCAAAGAATTTTCCCAACTATATCCACTAGAAGTTTGCTAACATCATTCAGAGTAGTTCTCCTTAGAGAGGTAATGTCCACTAGAACTCCACATAAATAACAGGTTCTGACATTGTCATCTTCTGTCAATTCATCCTCATCATCCACAAAAGGCAATCTTAGAAGTCTGGACACTATGGTCGGGCTTAAATTAATCTTAACTCCCTTGACCTTGGATTTCAGTACAGTGCTATTCCTCCTTATCTTGACATTTCTATAGAACTCTTCTACTTCTGGAAATAGAATCTTACAAGGTTCTGAAAGAACAAAGTTCAAACCTGCGGTTTCTAGCATAAGAAGAAGATTCTTGAAATCGTCTGAAATATCTGCAATCCCGACGACCACAAGTTCACTGCCGACTCTGATTCTGGACTGTTGTTCCATTGAGACTGACGACGATGATGGACGGAGTGCGAGAAAGCGACGGTGTCGAAGCTCTGGTCGGCGGAAGACGAAGAGTTTTCAAGAGAATGGATTTTGAAATGTAGGTTGATTTGAGATTTCTAAAGTTATATATATATATATAACCCTAGTAATTTTGATTAGGTGTCTAATTAATCTAAAATAACCCTTGGATTAAAGCAAAAATCGATCGGTTTTTGAAATTAAAGAAATGATTAGAAATCGAAAACAGACGAGGCATTTCTCAAGAGGTAGGGTTAGTTCTCGAGAGACATGGTTATAGTTCTAGAGAAGTATATTTCTTGTTTTTGAGAACTTATTGTACTTCTCGAGAGACAGATCTTTAGTTCTCGAGAAGTGGACTTAAGTTTTCGAGAACTAGTTATGTACTTTTCGAGAAGTAACTGTATTTCTCGAGAACTGTCTTCCACTTGAGAAATTTCTGACCTTTTTATAGTATCCTTGATTCTTGAGCTTTGAAATGATCTCTTTTGGTTTATCCTTCTCTATTCAGCATCCCAAGTTCAGTTTTAAAGAAATTGAACTTGGTCTCGTCCAGCATCTTTGTGAAAATATCTGCAACTTGCCGATCTGTTGGCACGTACTGCAGATCCACATCCCCTTGCTCCACATGCTCTAGGATGAAATGATATCTGAGCTCGATGTGCTTTGTCCGGCTGTGCGAGACTGGGTTGTTGGCAATTGCTATTGCGCTGGAGGAGTCACAAAATAATGGAATGTTTTTAACCTTCATGTTGTAATCTTCTAGCTGGTTCTTTAGCCAAAGCAATTGTTCACAACAACTGCCGACAGAAATATATTCTGACACGACCGTTGAGATTGCGACACAATTTTGCTTTTTGCTGCTCTATGAGATAAGCCTTCTTCCAAGGAACTGACACGTCCCGTAAGTGCTTTTTCTATCATCTTTGCTACCTGCAAATTCTGCATCTGAAAAACCATTTAGTTCGCTGTCATTACTTCTTGGGTACCATAAGCCAAGATTCGGTGTACCTTTAAGGTATCTCAAGATCCTCTTTGCAGCAGCATAGTGAGATTCCTTACAGTTCACTTGAAATCTAGCACAGACGCATGTAGAGAACATTATGTCTGGTCTATTGGCAATAAGGTAGAGCAAGGATCCAACTATGCTTCTGTACTTGGTTTCATCAAAAGGTTTCCCTTTCTCATCCTTGTCCAGAGACATAGCTGAGGCCATTGGAGTCCTCATAGAGGTTGCACTCTCCATTCTGAATTTCTTAATCAATTCCTTAGTGAACTTCGTCTGTAAGATGAAAATTCCATCTTCAGATTGTTTCACCTGAAGTCCTAAGAAATACTTCAGCTCTCCCATACTACTGATTTCAAACTTCCCTTGCATAAGTTTAGAAAACTTTTTTGTAGAGGTTGTCGTCTGTAAAACCAAAAATAATGTCGTCGACATAGATTTGCACTAGCAAAATCTTGCCTTTAATTTCCCTAAGAAATAATGTCTTATCTATCTTTCCCCTTGTGAACTTGTTCTCAAGGAGAAAGCTAGATAGCATTTCGTACCAAGCTCAAGGAGCTTGTTTCAAACCGTGCAGCTCTTTCGAATAAATAAACATAGTCAGTAAAGTTAGGATCAACAAAATCTGGGAGCTGTTCCACGTACACTTCTTCCTTTAAGTCACCATTATGGAAGGCGGATTTCACGTCCATTTGACAGACAGTGAAGCCCTTCAGTGCAGCATAATCCAGGAACAGTCTGATGGCCTCCAGCCTTGCCACTAGAGCGTATGTTTGGTCGAAGTCGATTCATTCTTCTTGAAGGTATCCTTTGGCGACGAGTCTGGCCTTGTTCTTTATGATTGTCCAATCCTCGTCCAACTTGTTCCTGTAGACCCACTTTGTTCCGATGACATTCTTACCTTTGGGTCTTGGAACTAGCTTCCAAACTTTGCAGCGCTTGAACTAGTTCAGTTCTTCTTCCATGGCTAAGATCCATGATGCGTCTGAGTTTACTTCCTCAAACTTTTTTGGTTCAACCTGTGAGAGAAAACTTAAATATAAATTCTCGTTAGTTGTACCTCGACGAGTTATGACACCATCCCGGGGATATCCTATGATTTGTTCCAATGGATGATCCTTCAGATGTCTGAGCTCTTGGTTTCTAGCATCTAGAAATCAGCCACTGGAGTGACTTCATCAACTTGGATGGTTTCTTCATCTTGATTGTCTACCTCTTCAATGTGGGTTGGAGTAGTGATCTTGATGAACTTTTCTTTTTAACCTTCAGTCGGTTCATCCAAGCTGATTTCTTTCAGCCTTGTACCTGCATCTTCAACAATCACACTAGACGATTTGCTTTGCAGCAAGCTCGTCTCATAAAATAAAATATGTATGGATTCCTCTACAACCAGAGTTTTTCTATTGAAAATCCTGTATGCCATACTATGGCTACTATAACCTACAAAAATACCTTCAAAACTTTTCTCACTAAACTTGGTAGTATGATACTTACCATTGTTAAGCACGAAGCATTTACAGCCAAAAATTCTAAAATATGAAATAGTTGGTTTCCTGCCTTTTAGAAGTTCGTAAGGTGTCTTATCATGATTCTTATTGATGAGTGCTCGATTTTATACGTGGCATGCAGTATTGACGACTTCAGCCCAGAAGTAATCTGGTAGTGAAGCATCACTCAACATAGTTTTGCAGGCCTCTATGAGTATTCTGTTTCTTCTCTCAGCTACTCCATTTTGCTATGGAGTGCGAGGAGAGGAAAACTCATGAAAGATACCTAGGCTTTCACAGAATTCTGTCATGGCCCCAGACTTGAACTTTGTTCCATTGTCACTTCTGATTTTGACTACGGAACAGTTGTATTCATTCAGGACCTACCTGACAAAATTAGTAAAGATATCGAAGGTATCTGACTTGTGTTTCAGAAAGAACACCCACACAAAGTGTGAGTAGTCATCAACAATAACCAATGTATATTTCTTACCTCCCAAGCTTATAATTTTCAGTGGACCGAACAAGTCCATATGAAGTAGATGGAGACATCTACTTGAATTTTTATCAATAATGCTTTTAAAGGTAGCCCTCGTTTTCTTGCCTTTTACGCATGCATAACAAGGTCTATCTTTAACGTACTTGACATTCGGGGAATCACATACTAAGTACTGGGAGAATAATTTATTAATAGTTTTGAAATTAATATGTGTTAACCTCTTGTGCCATTGGTCACCAAGAGATGCACTATCTTTTGCTAAAAAACAGACTGGTATAGAAGAATCTATACGAATGAAATTTAAACAAAATATATTCCAACTTTGAGTGCCAGATAGAATCGTTTCCATATTGTCAACAGACTTTATCAGGCACTTGTCAGCATGGAATTCAACTATGTATCCTTTGCCGCATAGTTGGCTTATGCTTATAAGATTGTGTTCAGATCCCTCAACATAAGCTACATCCGAAAAGGATACACTACCATTAGTGATCATACTATATCCTTTAGTTATCCCTCGGTCTGAACCTCCAAAGATGACCTTTGGTCCGTTCAACACTGGAGAATAATTTTGAAGTAGGCTTCTTGTCCCAGTCATGTGCCGAGAGCATCCACTGTCCAAATACCAGATAGGCGTTTTAGTGGCCTTTGGACATCCCTGCAATCATAATCAGTTTGCCTTAGGAACCCAAACATGTTTGGGTCCTTGGTCTCGTACTAGAACACTCCCCCTACGAGGATTATCATTATGAGTGGTCATTCTCATGTTGCCAACTTGAGGAGTTGCAATATTTCTTGGATTAACCAACAATTGATGGCAAAATGACCAATTTTTCCACAACACCAACAGTCGAACCTGTTGTATATTTGCCTTAGGTACTCCTGCTTGACCTTCTGGGATACTGGTCTAGCAGGGGTAGACTTCTTGGAAGAAGAAGTTTCATGATGATGACAATCACATGATTTCTTCTCCATTACAGGCTTTTCTACAATGAATTTTACTTTTGGTGCTTTCTTAAAGATATGACCATGATCATAAGAACCATAGTCCTGAAGAATGACTTCTTGATAAGGTGCCTTAAAGACACTCTCACCAAAGTTTCTCGGGCGAGTCCATCCTTGGTAACGAGACTTTGGCTCTACATAAGTAGGCCTAGTCAAGTGGCCGTAGGATGAGTCAAGATCAAAATCATTAGTTGGAAATATGACTTTCTTAAAGACAGTCTGATCTCTAGGGGCTTTCCCCTTTGCTTTGGCCAAGGCCTTCTTGGCGGCCTTATTCCTTCTCTGAGCTATATTCCTCCTAGAAGATTTACTAGGAGCTTCTACATGGCCTAGCCCAGTACCCTTGGCCTAAGAAGAGAACTCATCAATAAGAGGAAGAACTACCTTGGGCTTAGAGAAACTTTCAACAAGTTTTTTTTCGTCTTCTATTAATTCTTCCAACCCATTGATGATTTCATCCTTCAGATCAAGGTGCTTTATAGCCTTGTTGAACTCATCAACAACAGTATCTAAGTCTTCCTTGAGTGAGTCCATCTTAACGACTTCCTCTCTCAGAGAGCTTTCTATGGACTTTAGAGACTTAATCTCTTTTGCCTGAGTTTTCACGACCTTTTGATATTTTTCGTAAGCCATGATCAATTCCTTATATTGGGACATGAGTTCAGACTCATCGTTAGAGGAGCTGTCCTTATGATCAAGCTCAGAAACTTCAGATTCTGAAAGAGTGGTGTGAGATTTTACCTCCCCAGTGAACTGGGGCTCTTGTTCATCATCTGATTGAGCCATAAGTCCAAAGTAGGCTTCCTCTTCTTCACTTGACTCAGATGAGTCAGAGTCACTAAGAGTCTTGCCCTTCTTGGATATCAGGCTCTTCTCTGTCCTCTTCTTGCTGTACGAGGATTTCTTTTCTTCTCTCCTGCCACAATCCTTCTTCTTGTGGGGGCAGTTAGCTATGACGTGACCTGACTTGTTATAACAGTAGCAAACTATGTTAGTCAAAATATATTTATTCTGTTTAGAACCATACATGTCCTGGCTGCTTGAGCCTTTTCTGTGTTGATCACCGTCATGTCGTGATCTTCTGTGAGAGGAATCCTTGCCCTTCCATTGATTTTTCTTGTTCAAGAATTTCTTGAACTGCCGCGAGACTAAGGAGAACTCTCCTTCAGATAGTTCAGATCTCGAGGTACTTGGCTCCAAGTTTTATTCTTCACTAACTTCTTGTGCTGGGGTTGGAGAGGTAGCCTTTGACTTCCTGGAGGTGTCTGCCTTTAAAGCAATAAACTTCTCTTTGGATGTAGACCTGCTCTTCTCTTCTTCAGCTTTCCTTGTGTTGAGTTGAAGCTCATACGACATCAACTTCCTGAAGAGATTCTGAGGATCTGTCTCAGCTAGCTTTCCAAATTACCTGATGGCACATACTTTGTTTTCCCATTCCTTGGTTAAGAATCTTAGGAACTTGTCATTTAGTTCTCCGTTGGTGAATACTCAGCCATATACTCTGAGGCCATTAACTATCTTGAAAAAGTTCTCAAAGGTATCTGCAATGGTATCTTTGTGCCCTTGTCGGAAGTCTTCATATTTCTGATTCAACAGGGATCTTCTGTCATTCCTTACTTCTTCTTTACCTTCCATCAAGGTGATGAGGGACTGCCAAATCTCCTTAGCAGACTGGTAGTGGATCAGGTTTTGCAGCATAGAGTCATCGACTCCACTTACAATTATATTTTTAGCTTTCTTATCCAAGGAGACAAGTGCAATCTCGCCTTTATCTAGATCCATAAGCTTCTTTAGGACTTTCTTTGTTGGATCTATAGTTGAGATAGTCATAGGAATGTGGGGACCTTCTTAAACAATCATGAAGATCCGGGGATCCACAGCTTCCATGAAAAACTTAATTCTCTCTTTCCACATGGGAAAATTGTTCTTTGTGTACAGGGGAAGCTTGGCAAAATCTTTAGCCTTGTCCATTGCTTGAAAATTCTCAAGAGACAACTTAGAGAGGAAATTGATCAAGGTGTTAATCTTTTAACAACCAACCTCCCTCTGATACCAATTGAATGTGTTAAGTTGTCTACCTAAATCACCTAGAGGGGGGTGAATAGGTGAATTGTGCGTCTATTTGCGTAATAAAATATTTAACGAACTTGCACAAAAACAATCAAGCAATCACAGACGACAAGAAGATTTATAGTGGTTCCCCAATCTTGGGTACATCCACTTTCCCTCACCGATCTAGTAAATCACTAGACTCGGCTACTCCACTATCTAAGATTGAAAACCAATCCTACGTCTCAGAACCAAGTTCCTACAATTTTGATCCAAAGGGATCTACACTCGAAAGATGAATACTTCCTACAACTCGGAGAACAACGCTCCTATACTCTGAGAATAATCTCCTACAAAATTACAAAGAGATTTGAAATACAAACAGAGATTTGTCTCAGATCTGGAAAAATTTATCTCTAGGTCTTCTTCTGAACTTTGCGACTTTTTCAGAATTTGTTGAAGAAGACTTGGTAGATCTGATCTAAGAAAACTTTGACCTACTCGATCAAGGAGAAGATGAAGATTCCTTGAACAGCAAGTCTAACTTCATCGAAAATAGTTGTGTAGATCTTCAAATAGAGCGGCTGTAGTGGCTTCTATAAATTCGTTCTTGGAGAGAGACGGCCGATCAGAATTTTAGAAAGTGTATGGTTCACCGCTTAGGGTTAGTCTTAATGAAAAGACATTATATAGGATTTCCCCTAACAGTTAGAATTGACATTAATGACGACACATGGACCAATCACGTCAAGTCATTCTAAAATCCCATCGATCTGGACTTAAGAGTAAATTTTCTGAAAAACTGGACTGCTGTTCTCGAGAAGTATGAATAAGTTCTCGAGAACAAGGCTGATTTCTCAAGAGCTATACTTTCTGGACTTAAGTTAGTACTCGATAAATAAGCGTTGAGTCAAGTCAAGAAGTAAATTATGCTTCTCGAGAATTAAAATAACATTACTCGAGAGCTAAAACTTGTACTCGAAAACTAAGCTGACTTCTCGAGAACTAAAAGCTAAGTTCTCGAGAACTAAAAGCTAAGTTCTCGAGAACTATAACCAGCTTCTCGAGAGATGGACTAAGAAAATTTTCACGGCTGTCTCTGGCTACTCGAGAAATATAAGAAGTGACTTCTTGAGAACTAGGCTAAGCTTCTCGAGAACTTTAATGATGTTACTCGAGAACTAGTCTAGGCTTCTCGAGAACCAAGTGAACTTCTCGAGTCTGCTAACTCTACTTCCTCGAAAACTATACCAGACTTCTCGAGAAGTGGACTTAGAAATAATTTTGAACTTAGAAACTTTTTCTCTTCAAGAATCCAATCTTCATTCCATGGTCCAAGTGCTTGAATATGAAGTGTGTCCCAATAGAGAGGCTACATATGAGTCAACACCTTGGATCACACAGTGAGGGATTACACTATATGGTCCTGTGTTCATGACCCACTGTAGACAGACATTGATCTACACTTAGCAATGATGGTCTGCAAACACACAACTAAACAGAGATATTAAATACAACTTAATTCATCTTAGTTCAAGGGTGACTTCATGCAAATCTGGGTTATTGTGGATGCAATACCCAACAGATATCCAGTTAAGAAACACACTGGTGGTTTTAATAGAGCCACAACTAACAAGAAACTAGGACCCAAAACAACTTGGGTTCCTTAGGAAAAATAAATTTTTATTTTGCAGGAATGTCCAAGCACAAGAGATAGACCAATCTAGTACTTGGATAGTGGGTGTTCCAGACACATGACTGGAATAAGAGGTAATTTAAAGGAATTTGTCCCCATGGAGAATGGACCAAAGGTGATCTTTGGTGGAGCTGACAAAGGAATAACCAAAGGTTATGGTAAGATCAGAAATAGCTTAGTCACTCTCACTAAAGTAGCTTATGTGGAGGGGTTGCAATACAAACTTATAAGAATAAGCCTACTTTGTGATCTTGGCTGTGAAATTACATTCCACAAAGATGAGTGCCTAATAAAGAAGTCAAGTGACCAAGAGGTCATCTTTACAGATACTAGATGTGGGAATGTGTATTGTTTGAATTTTCTTTGTTTAAAGTCGGACTAACCCTTATGTCTAGTTATAAATGAGAAAGCCTTACACTGTGTAAAATGGCACAAGAGGCTAGCTCATTTGAACTAAAAGGACATATGCAAACTTTTCAGTAAAAAGCTTATTAGGAATGACCCTAACATTAAATTCTCTAAGGAGAGCATATGCTCAGCATGCAAAAAGGCAAGCAAACCAAAGCTTCATTCAAAAGTATTGAATGCAAAGACTCAGTGAGGTGTTTATACCTCTTGCATATGGACTTATTTGGTCCTTTGCCAGTTCATAGTGTAGGAAGGAGAGTCTACACCTACGTAATTGTTAATGACTATTCCAGATTCACTTGAGTTTTCTTCTTAAGGAAAAAGTTTGAAACCCCTGTTGTCTTCAAGACTTCTATCAAACAAATTCAGAATGAATTGAACAGCTCTGTGGTCAGAATTAGATGTGATCATGGAACTGAGTTTCAATATAATTATATGACAAAGATTTGTGAAGAATTTGGAATTCGACAAGAGTTTTCCTCAGCAAGAACACCCCAGCAGAATGAGATTGTTGAGAGGAAGAATATGACTCTCATTGAAGCTGGAAGAACTATGCTGAATGATTCTTCATTCTTAGAATACTTCTGGGTTGAAGCTGTCAACACAATATGTCATGTTCTTAATAGAGCTTCAATTAACAAAAGATTGAATAAAACTCCTTATGAACTTATGAAGGGCAGAAAACCAAACTTGGCCTATTTTAGAATCTTTTGATGTAGATGTTATGTCCTAAATAATAGGAAAACATACATATCCAAGTTTCCTGAGAAGTCCTATGATAGAATATTTATTGGTTATAGTGACTACAGTAAGGCTTATAAGGTCTACAACTTGAGGGATCAAGTTGTGGAAGAGTCTGTTCATGTTGTATTTGATGAATATTCTATGTTTTACAATGATAAGTCAGGTTCATCAAGCACAACAGGTGAAGACTTGAAGCTAAAGGAGATAACTATAGAAGATATTATTCCAGCAAGCCAGAATATGCAAGATGGAGTCAACATAGTTGAAGAAGTGCTTGCATAGGAACAACAAGGAGAAGAAACTTAGCATGACGCAAGTGGTTGAGTAGAAGAAGTCACATTACTTGTTGCTATCAGACATCTAAGAGATCATCCAAGGGAATTGATCATAGGAGATGCTGTACGGGGTGTGACAATAAGAAGAAAAAAATCACAATACAGTGATGTACTCAAGATTTCTATCCCAGACAGAACCAAAGAAATTTGAATAAGCTAATATGGATCCATTCTGGATAGGTGCAATGCAGGAAGAATTAAACCAGTTCAAGAGGTGCAATGTCTGGAAGCTAGTTCCCAGGCCAGATAAATGCAACAACATAGGAACCAAATGGATATATAAAAACAAACTTGATGAGAATGAGGTTATAGTCAGAAATAAAGCTAGACTGGTTGCATAGGGATATAGATAAGAAGAGGGGATAGACTTTGATCAAACTTTTGCACTAGTGGCTAGATTGGATGCAATAAGACTCTTCCTAGTATATGCAGCCTACAAAAGTTTCAAAGTTTACCAAATGGATGTGAAGTAAGCCTTCCTAAATGGTAATCTTAAAGAAAGAGTCTATGTTGAACAACCCTCAGGTTTTGTTGATTTTACTAAACCTACTCATGTTTATTTACTTTTAATAGATCTCTATGGTTTAAAACAAGCCCCAAGGGATTGGTATGACACTCTGTCTAAGTTTCTTCTGGATAATAGGTTCTCAAGAGGGAAAATAGATAAAACACTATTCCTAAGGGAAGTCAAAGGCAACACCATCTTAGTACAAATATATGTTGATGGCATTATATTTGGTTCTACTGAGGAGTTACTTTGCACTAAATTTGCTAAGTTAATGCAAGGAAAGTTTGAGATGAGTAACATGGGTGAACTCAAGTTTTTCTTAGGTCTCCAAGTTAAGCAAACTTTAGATGGACTTTTCATTAGTCAGTCTAAGTTCACATAGGAGTTAATCAAGAAGTATGACATGGAAACTGCCACTTCAATGAAAACTCCCATGGGGTCCAGTATGTCTTTACACAAGGATGGTGTTGGGAAGCTAGTTGATATCACCTTGTACAGAGGCATAGTTGGATCACTACTCTATCTAACATCCAATAGACCAGACATAATGTATGCCACATGTGTCTGTGCCAGGTATCAAGCATGCCCTAAGGAATCTCGCTATACAACAGTTAAAAGAATATTGAGATATCTAAAGGGCACACCTAATCTTGGCCTATGGTATCCTATAAATAGTGATTTTGAACTGACAGGCTTTTCAGATGCAGATTATACAGGATGTAAGGAAGACATGAAAAGCACATCAGGCTCATGTCAATTTCTTGGAAGGAGGCTAGTGTCATGGAGCAGCAAAAAGCAAACATATATAGCAATATCCACAGCTGAATCTGAGTACATTTCAGCTGGTAGTTACGGTACACAATTGCTTTGGATTAAGCACCAGTTATAAGACTACAACTTACAGCTAAGTATAATTCCTTTATTATGTTATTCTACTAGTGTTATTTCTATTGCAAACAATCCTGCGTCATATAGTAGAACAAAGCACATTGAAATTAGATATCATTTTATTAGAGAACATATAGAAAATGAAGATATTAGCTTAGTATTTGTTCCAACAAGTAAAAAAGTTGCTAAATTTTTTACTAAGCCTTTGGAAGAAAAGAAATTTAATTTCTTCAAATTTGAATTTGGAATGTTAAACCTTGAGTAAAACCATTATAGCATAAATATACAACTAATTGGTCAGTAAATAAGTCTACTAATTTAGATTTCAAGGGAAAACTTCATAAGTATCAAGAATCTACTATTAAGAAAATAAAAATTTTAACTAGTCAGTGTCGAGACACCAGAAAATGTGTCGACACCATAGATAATAATGTGTCGAGACACATCAAAGTGTGTCGACACAAGATATTTTAGGTATCGAGACACTAAAGCGGGTGTCGAGACATACAAGTGTCAATACCCTAAGGTATATGTGTAGTGAGACATAAAACCAGTGTCGACCTGAGTCGACACATCTCGACAGACTTATTTTGTATTATGTCGACATATCTCGACAAACTTGTGTCGAAACTCAAAACTGGTTTCGACATTAGGTCATTTCCTAAATCTTAGAATAGTTTTAGCAGTACGCGCCTTTTCAACTTCTGCGACATCTACTATAAATAGGGTGAGAAAGAAGTTGTCATCTACGCTCACCTAAAATCCTGAGAGATTGATACTGAGTGTCGAGACCTAGAATTTCATTAGTTGACACAACTTATTCCTCACTTTCTCCCCATTACAATGGCTCCTAAGATCGAATACAACATCAATGAGGGTTATGAACTCGTGCGCAATGGATTCATCTCTGCACAAAAAGAAATCAACAACGTAATTGACCTAATCAAAGTAGTAGGTTTAAATTATCTACTCTCTGAACAAACAAACATCTAGAAGAGAGAGGTAATGGAATTCTTCTCTAATACAACACTAGATACAAGTTCAACTAAGATTAAGTCTACAGTGAATGGAGCCAAAGTTACAATCACACCCAGGAGGTTGGCAAAGGTTTTACAGATACCAAGAATCGAGCAGGCTGATGAGTTAGACACCACAAAGACTGCTGAGGGATAGGTGTGGTGTGGATTGGCTTCTGTCACCAAGGTTGGAGGCACCCTGAGCAGGAAGGGTATGAATTCCCAAGGGAAATTCCTATCAAAAATTATTAGGAAGGCGCTGCTGTGTAAAATCGGAGCACATGGCAGGATATCAGCTCAGATGTTTGAGCTTATGACAAGAGTAATATTCAAACTCAAGACTGACTAGAGTAGATTAGTGTTTGAGAAGATAGCAGAAAGTATCAAGAAGCCAAACATGGCCAGGATTCTAAGTCTATACCTAGTCCAGGTCATGCTAGACAATCTAAATCTTAAGCTTGGATCAAAAATCAACCACATGATAAGGATGGATATGGGGATACTATCAAGGTGGGACAGAGTCTTGACAAAGAAAGCACCTGAAACTAGCACAAATAAAGAGAAAAAGAAGAAGACTGTAGTTGAGGATGATGAGTCTTTCAGTGATTCAGGTGAACAAGGAAGTTCAAATTCTGAGAAACAACAAGAAGCAATTAACGAGAAATCTACCAGGCCCTCATCTGAAACTAAGGATCATATGTAGGGGGAGATAATTTTAGAGAAGTAACACATTGAAGAAGAAAATCTCAATGTGCTTCCAACTTTAGAAAGTGACATTGTTGACAAAAGAGTGATGGATATGATCCTTGACCTGAACACATCAGAAGGACTGGCTGATGCTACTTCACAGGATCTACAGATGACAGATAAAGACAATGGAAATGCAGTCTATAAGGAGACTGAAGAAGAAACTCATTTTGATAAAGAAGATGACATTCAGGGGGAGTTGGAAGACATTCTCCCACAGGATCCCATTCCTTAACCTCCAGGTCAACAGGATAATATCATAATAGAAGACCTCTCCTTTGCTAAAGAAGATGTAAGGGTTGAGGGGGAGACAGACAATATGCTTCCTAACACTGATAGAGATAAAACACCACAAACAGTTGCCATTTACAACTCATCTGACTCTGAGGGGGAGAAAGCCTCTCAGCTGAAGAAAAAGAAGATTGAGGAAGTCAGATAAAGGAGAAAAAGCTATAAGAAAACAAAATAGTCTGGAATAACTCCTGCTCCAGATCTTGATTTAAGTTATTTTCTTGTACAATTACAAGTTATGCTTGACCAACAAAGAACAAAGCTTGAAAAGTATGTGGATGAAAGGAATAAGGAGCTGCAATTTCAACTGGCTCAAGACATAAAATTTATAAGATTGGAAGTAAACCTTCTTAAAACAGACATGACAGATTAATTTCAGAAAAGAGCTCAGGCTTTTGTTAATATTGCTAAACAACAACAAGATACAAAGAAGACTGAGAATGAAATGATAGTCAAACAAGGATATGTCCTTTAAAATTAAAGGATTTTTGATGAAAACATGACTGTTATGCACAATGAATCCTTGGTCAAGCTGACTGAGCAGACTACTGCTCTAGAAACCACAATAGCTGCTGCTACAAAGGACATGGAAACTCAACTGAAAACTCACCCAGGCTCACTGTTAAAAGATATCAAAGCTTCTGATAAGGATTTGGATAATAATTTACTGAAGGTCAAAAATATTGTAACCTCAGGCATCAATTATTTGGATGGTCAAGTAGGTTTCACAAGAATTATCTCATAAATCCCATAGAAAGAGAAGTCATAAATGGGGAGAGGGTAATGATAAGGGCCAGTTCTGATCATGCTACCTGGATATCAAACAACATCAGAGATACTTTAGGCCATCCTCCCCTTTGGTATGATGGTGACCAAATTGTTGAGTCTGGTTGTCAACAACCTCAATTTGAAGTAATTCATGCTGCTAAGCAATCCATGTACAATCCTCCTGCACAAATTCAATTTGAAGCCATTCAAGCTATTGTTTACATATGTATAGTCCTCCACCACCAGTTCAAAATGTTATATGTGAAGAGGTGGAGATGTCTGCATCTGCTATGATGAAAGAGAAAGAGGCTCAGCTGTCAAAGAAAAGGTTTAGGGAATAAGCTGAAGCTAGGCCTGACTTTGAACAGTGGAGCCCTACCTCCAAATCAATCATACTCACTACATGGAAAGCAGTTAATGCTAATGTTTCTGATAGGGGTAAATCGTACCAAGAGTAAGAATGGGCTAAACATTTAAATAAGTAAGGGTTATCCAGAAATTCAGACATGATCTGAAGACAGGGAAAATCCCTGCTAATTCTGTTGAGCCCAGTAAATACTTTCCCAAGCCTTATCACTATTATGTGAGACAAAGGATCAAGGAGGAAGAGATTTCTAAGGCCAAGATTGATAAAGGTAAAAAGATAGAAGATGACAAGGTGCCTGAAGTAAAAGCAAAGCCAGTAAATACAATCTGGAAAAGGCATAGTCATAAAAGAACCAGAACATCCTTAGAATATGTTTTCTAGGCATTTTTGTACCTTTACTTTTAGATCAGTATAACAAATTACACAAATGCAACCCTTGAAGAAATTTATAATGAAAATTTTTGTTGCACTATGTTGTTTATAGGTGTTATCAGTTGTGTCACTTCATATGTTATACAACACTGTTGAATTTATAACTCTATAATCATGTTTTGGTATCATGTTGTATATCATTGAATTGGGGTTATGACTTCTCCAAATGAGGGTAGATTGTTGGGTACATTGGTTACAATGTACTTGATTTGAAGAAGCCCCTTCAACTCAATGATATACACATGTTTGTATTTGATGTATATTTAAGTTTATGTATGCAGGATGTCTATTTCATATTGATTGGACAGGTGGACACAAGAAACTGACTAGATTTTGAAGAAAAATGGCTAAGTACAAAAGTGTCGACACACTTCAACTGTGTCGACACCTTTGCAGAAGCTGTGTCAAGATAAGTCAGCAAAATGCTGAGAGAAGTCAGCACAATCTACATAAAAATGGCTAAACACAAAAGTGTCGACACACTTCAACAGTATCGACACCTTTGTAGAAGGTGTGTCGAGATAAGTCAGTTGTCTCAACACCTTATAGACTGAGTCAATAGTGTCGAGATGAGTCAGCATACTTGACACTATAAAGTTTGAAGCAGTTGTGTCGAGACAATACAACTGTCTAGACATAAAGAAGACAGGAGATTTTTCTAAGTAAAATTGTGTCGTGACAAACCAACTATCTCGAGACAATGAAGGATTAAAGTATAGAAGTCTCGACACAAGGCAAAAATAAAATATGTAGACATCAGGTAGACAGTTGTGTCGAGATAATCTAACTGTCTCGACACTAAGCAGAATTAAAGAGGTTGACACAGAAGATGGTTGTGTCGAGACAAATCAATTGTCTCGACACTTTCAAGTTTCAGATGAAAATTCTTCCAAGTAGAATTGTGTCGAGACTGCTATGATGTCTCGACATAAGTGTCAAGACACTTTGGACATCTCGACACTTATGTTTCTGAAGATGTGCAGAGTCAACACAGAAGTGTCAAGACAAGTTAGAACTATCACTTCAGCTACAGAAATGTGATACGTCAATATAAACTGTTTAAGGGGAGAATTTAAAGAATGATGTCAGATGCTGATATCATCATCCAGAAACCAGCCATCCATGAAGGCTATAAATAGAAGGGTTGTCTACACCAGAAACAATAAACAGAATTAAAAAATAAACAAACAGAAATTCTCATTCTTACAATTCCGAGAAGGAGGAAGAAGACAAAGGTGTTCAAGAAAATCTCCAGATCCCTTCTCTAGGTTGATCTAAAGATTAAGGTGGATCTCATCTACAATTTATTCAAGGATTTCAAGCCGATCAACATCAAAAAGATTGCAGATCCAGATAATTAACTTTTTAGCAAATCAGTTTATCAAGAAGAAATACATTGCTGCTGAGTTGAAGAATCTGTGCTAACAGATAAGTCAGAATTATAGACATTCTATTTTCTGAAGGTTATTTTTTATACTTTACCTCTTTATTTTGTAAGATCTCCTTGAGATCTGAGTGGGTAGGAGATCTTATCTCTGATTTGTAAGCCTAATTTATAAAGGCTGAGGTAGGGTTCTTAAGGGACCTGAGTTAGGCAGTTTTGGTGAATCACTAAGTTATAAGCCTAATTTATAAAGGCTAAGGTAGGTTTCTTAAGGGACCTGAGGTAGATGGTTTTGGGTGAATCACTGAGTTGTAAGCCTAGTTTATAAAGGCTGAGGTAGGGATCTTGAGGGACCTAAGGTAGGAGATTGGGAGAATCTCTTAGGTAGGACCTATTGGTCTAAGTGTAGGTTTCTTAACAAAAACTAAGGCTGTAGGATCTTTGGATCTGAGTTAAAGAGGAGGAGCTATAACCTTATCTAACACATTGCTAGTGAGGAAGAAGGGGGAAAGTGGATGTACCACTATAAATCATATGTGTGCATTGTGTTGTGGATTGTTGTTGCTTGTGCTATGTTTAAAATTCTATAACTACTAAAATTGTTAAGTTATAAAGATTTGCTAAAGTATCTTAAAAATCACCTATTCACCCCCTCTAGGTGATTATCTACTCATAGGATTATCTTTCAGTCTGACTTATGTTTTAGAAAGAACACCTAAGTAAAACGCGAGTAGTCATCAACAATGACTAACATATTGACCTTACCTCCTCAGCTGTGAATATGCATAGGACCGAATAAGTCCATATGAAGCAAGTATAAGCTTCGTGAAGAATCCTTTTCAGCAATACCCTTGAAGGTAGCCCGTGTCTGCTTACCCATTTGACAGGAGTGACACAGACTCTCTTTAAGGCACTTAATGATAGGGGCAACATGCACTAAGTTGTGAGAAAATAACATATTTAAAGTTTTGAAATTTCTATGTGCTAATCTCTTGTGCCATTGGTCATAAAGAGATGCACTATCTTTTGTAATAAAACATACTGGGGTAGAATTGTCTAAGCAAAGGAAATTTAAACAGATTATATTTCTCCTTCGAGTGCCTGTTAAGACCATCTCCAAATTTGCAGATGACTTTATCAAACACTTGTCCTTGCAAAACTCAATGATATAGCCTTTGCCACATAGTTGACTTATGCTTATGAGATTATGGTATAATCCTTCAACATAAGCCATATCTGTGAAAGAGACTACGCTGTTGGAAATCATACCATAACCTTTTGTTGTTCCCCTGTCTGAACCTCCAAAGATGACTTTTGGTCTGTCTTTGACTGTGGTATAATCACGCAAAAGGCTTCTTGTTCCGGTCATGTGCCGAGAGCAGCCACTGCAAAAATAGATCATTTAACCTTAGGAACCCAAACGTATTTGGGTCCTTGGTTCCTTGTCATCATACTCTCCATAGGAACATTAGCCTTGTGAGTGGTCGGTATCGCTTAGCTAACTCGTGGAGTTACAAAATTGGCGGAGTTGTACCAGCAATCTATGCCAAAGTGACCAACTTTATCACAACACCAATAGTAAAATCTGTTGTACCTGCTTTTATACTCCCGTTTTACCTTTTGGAGCTGAGTTCTAGTAGGGGTAGCATTCTTGGATGTGGAGGCCACTTCCTCGTTAGATTGGGCCATAAGCCCGAAGTAAGCTTCTTCGTTGTCAGAGTTTGACTCACTCGAGTCACTGTCACTAAGAGTCTTCGACTTCTTGGCGACGAAGCTCTTTTATTCTCTCTTTTTCTCTTTGAAGGATCTCTTCTCGTCCTTCCTGGAGCTGTCCTTCTTCTTATAAGGACACTCCACAATAATGTGTCCTGTTTAATTACAATAGTAGCAAACAACGTCAGAGGAAAATTGTTTGTTCGGTTTAGATTTATACCTGTCCTCTTTGTTGTAACTTTTCTTAGTATGATCACCATCACGATGTGATCTCCTAGAGTCTAAAGAGAATGAATTAATTTTCATTTGCCTTCTCTTGCTGAGCAGCTTCTTGAACTACTTGGAGATGAGAGAGAATTCTCCATCTGATAGCTCGGAGCCTGACGTGCTTGGTTTTGAGTCTTCTAGAGTATCAGGAGCTCGTGTCCTTATAGGTGACACAACTTTAGATTTCCTTGAACCTTCAGCCTTTAGGGTTGTATACTTATCTTTGCTTGAAGATTGGTTGGCATGCTCCCCCTTCTTTCTGGTGTTCATTTGGAGTTCGTAGGAGAGCAATTTGTCGAAAAGATTCTGAGGGTCAATCTCCAACAACTTTCCAAATTCTCTAATGGCGATGTCCTTTGTGTCCCAGTCCTTTGTGAGGGATCTAAGGAACTTGTCATTCAGTTAACCATGAGTGAATGCACGGCCATAGTTCATGAGGCCGTTGACGATCTTGAAGAACTTCTCAAAGCTGTCAGCAATGGAGTCATTGGCACCTTGCTTGAAGGCTTCATACTCATAGTTCAACAACGATCTGTGATCATCTCTCACTTCTTCAGTACCTTCCATCAGGACAACAAGACAGTCCCACATCTCTTTGGAAGATTTGTAGTAGAATAAGTTCTAAAGCATCAAATCGTCCACTGCACTTGATATGATATTCTTTGCCTTCTTGTCTAGGGAGACTAAGGAAATCTCATCCTTGGTGAGATCCATCATCTTCTTTGGGATCATGATTGCTGGATTTATCGTTGAAGGTTGTGTAGGGATGTGTGGTCCTTCTTACAAAATTATTAAAATTCTCAGATCAACAGCTTCCATGTAGAACCGTACTCATTCTTTCTACATGGGAAAGTTTTCTTTGGTGCATATCGGTAGCTTCATAGATGACATGTCTTTACTTTGATCCTTGGAGAATATGCGGAATCTCTGAACGCTAGATCAGGGATCTTGTTCAAGGTGTTAGCCTTATCGAACAAAATGCCCCTCTGATACAAATTGAAAGTATCTAGCATCTACCTAAATCACCTAGAGGGGATGGGGGGTGGGGGTGGGGGGGGGGGGGTGAATAGGTGATGTTTGTGTCTTTTTACAGAATAAAAATTATCATAAAGAATAAGCACACAAACACAGAGATTTATAGTGGTTCCCCATATTGGGTACGTCTACTGTCCTGGCTCGCTTATCTACCACGAATGGATAAATTCAGCTACTTCACCTTTCTCAGATTATCACAATCTTACAACTCAGAGAAATGCTCCTACACCTCGGAGAACAACCTCTCCTACACCTCGATCCACAACCGGATCTACAACTCAATCCACATACGGATTTACATTCTCGATCCACTAACGGATCTACACTTGGAAGAACAAACTTCCTACAAACTCGGAGACAAAGCTCCTACAAATGTTACAAACAGTCTGCGCCAAAATGACCACTTTTTCCACAACACTAACAGTTAAATCTATTGTATCTCCTCTTGTACTCCTGCTTTACCCTTTGAACGTGAGGTCTAGTAGTGCTAGCATTCTTAGAGGTGGAAGCCTCATTTTTGCAGCATACACAAGGTTTTTGCATCTTGTTTTCCTTAGGCACAGCAGATTTGGCTTTCAGTGCCTTCTTGTTGTTATGCCCATGTACATATGGACCATAACTCTTCATTTGAATCTCTTCATACGGTGCTTTGAACATGCTAGCACCAAAGTCCGAGGGATGGGTCCATCCCTAATATCTATTCTTGGACTCTACATAAGTAGGCCTAGCATGATGACCATAGAATGACTCAAGGTCAAACTTGTTCGTCGGAAAGATTACTTTCCTGAATAAAGGTTTATCCATGGGTGCTTTCCCTTTTTATTTGGCTCTAGCCTTCTTGGCAGCCTTACCTTTTCCACCGACGTGGCTAAGACCACTACCCTTCTTTTGAGCTGAGAACTCATCGATGAGAGGGAGAACAGTCTTCGGCTTGGAGTAACTCTCAACGAGTTTTCTCTCGAACACAAGCTTTTCTTACAGCTCATCAAGATGCTTTTCTTTCAGCTTTAATGTCTTAGCAGAGTCCTTGAGTTCCTCTTTCAAGGAGTTGACTTCATCTATTAGAGGAAGTAATTGTGCAATTTCTTCCTTCAGATTTGCTTCAACTGCCTTGAGGGAGGCAATCTCTTTAACTTGCTTTCGGACTACCTTTTGGCATTTATCAAAAGCCTTTAACAAGTGCCCGTGCTGAGCCATCAACTCTGGTTCGTTCTCATCAGAGGAGTAGTCTTCATGACCATTGGAGGAATTTTCATATTCTGAAAGAATGGTGTGCGAGTTTACCTTCCCATAGTATTCGGAGTCGCCCACTTCTTCGTCAGATTGAGCCAAAGCCCAAAGAAAGCTTCTTTGTTTTCAGAACTTGACTCGCTCGCGTCACTGTCGCTGAGAGTCTTCAACTTTTTGGCGATGAAGCTCTTTTCTTCTTTCTTTTTCCCTTTGAAGGATCTTTTCTCGTCCTTCCTGGAGCTATCCTTCTTCTTGTAAGGACACTCCGCAATCATGTGACCTGACTTATTGCAACTGTAGCAATCAATGTCAGAATAAAACTATTTATTCAGTTTAGATTTATACCTGTCTTCCTTGTCATAGATTTTCTTAGTTCGATCACCACCATGTCATGATCTTCTGTAGTCTGAAGAGGATGACTTATTCTTCATTTGTCTCCTCTTGCTCAACATCTTCCTAAACTGCTTGGAGATTACGGAGAACTCTCCGTCTGATAGCTCGGAGCCTGATGTGTTAGGCTCAGAGTCTTCAGGAGTGTCAGGAGCTCGTGTCCTTATGGGTGACACAACTTTGGACTTCCTTGAACCTTCATCCTTTAGGGTTGTAGACTTATCTTTGCTTGAAGATCGGTTGGCTTGCTCCTCCTTCTTTCTGGTGTTCATTTGGAGTTCATAGGAGAGCAGCTTTTCAAACAGGTTCTGTGGATCTATCTCTGGCAGCTTCCCAAATTCTCTAATGGAAACCATCATGGTGTTCCATTCCTTCATCAAGGATCTGAGGAATTTGTTATTCAGTTCACCATGAGTGAATTCACGGCCATAGTTCCTGAGGCCGTTGACTATCTTAAAGAAGTTCTCAAAACTGTTAGCTATAGAGTCATTGGCATTGTTGGGTACATAAGAAAATGTGTACCTGATTTGAAGAAGCCATACTTAGCTCAATGATATACATCAAGGTGTATTTGATGTTATTTTGAGTTTATATGTGCAGGTTAAGTATATGCTAATATGCAGAAAAAAAGTTTCTAAGTCCATGTGTCGACACTTAAGAAAGCCTGTATCGACACTTGGAAAATCAGTGTCGACACCAGAAGAAACTGTGTCGACACACGGAAGTTCTAGTCGACATCAACTGTGTCGACACCTGGAGGCAGTGTCGACACACAGAAGTTCTAGTCAACATCAACTTTGTTGACACCCTGAGGCAGTGTCGACACACAAATTCTGAGACTATATCAACTATGTCGACACACAGGACTTGTGTCGACACACAGCAGAGTTTCAACAATGTTGATTGCTGTGATGTGAAGAAGTGGCTGTGTCGACACAAAGAAGCAGGGTCGACACATTCTACAGATGCAGTGTCAAGAAGCTATGTCAACACCATAGGAGCTGTGTCGACATCACCAAAGCTTGTATCGACACTTAATCAGATAATTGGTGATCGAAGATATGGAGTGCAAACCAGAAGTAGGAACTTGAACATAGTTCTTTGCTCAAGCTTCCTCTCTCAACTGGAGCCAAAGAGATTTGAAGAAGCTATTCTAGACCCACATTGGATTGATGCCATGCAAGAGGAGCTGAATCAGTTCAGAAGGTACAAGGTCTGGGAGTTAGTTCCTAAACCAAAAGACCACAACATCATTAGAACAAAGTGGATCTGTAGGAACAAACTAGATGAGAATGGGATCATTGTGAAGAACAAAACAAGACTTGTTGCAAAAGGATACATGCAGGAAGAGGGTATTGACTTTGATCAAACCTTTGCCCCAGTAGCAAGACTGGAAGCAATTAGGATGTTCCTTGCCTATGCAGCATATCATGGCTTCAAGGTATTCCAAATGGATGTAAAATTAGCATTCCTAAATGGAAATCTAAAAGAAGAAGTCTATGTAGAGCAGCCCTCAGGTTTTGTTGATTCTCTCAAACCTAATTATGTTTATAGACTTAGGAAAGCTTTATATGGGTTAAAGTAAGCCCCAAGGGCTTGGTATGAAACCCTATCTACTTTCCTTATTGAGAACAAATTCTCAAGGGGGAAAATAGACAAAACTCTATTCCTAAGGGAGTCCAAAGGAAAGATTATCTTAGTCCAGATTTATGTAGATGACATAATATTTGGGTCTACAAAAAACAACATTTGCAAGAAGTTTGCTAAACTTATGCAAGGGAAGTTTGATATGAGCAACATAGGGGAACTTAAGTTCTTCTTGGGACTCCAAGTAAGACAGACTGATGATGGCTTGTCCATATCCCAGTCTAAGTTCACCAAGGAGTTAATTAAGAAGTATAGTATGGAATCATCCTCCACCATGAGAACTCCTATAGGAACAAGTATGCCTATATGCAAAGATGATGCAGGTAAGCCTGTGGATGAGTCTTTATATAGAGGAATAATAGATTCTCTTATATATCTGTCTGCTAGTAGACCAGACATTATGTATGCAACATGTGTCTATGCTAGGTACCAATCATGCCCTAAAGAATCTCATTACACTGCAGTAAAAAGGATTTTGAGATATCTAAAGGGCACACCTAATCTAGGCCTTTGGTACCCTAGGAATGGAGATTTTTTACTGACAGGCTATTCAGATGCAGACTTTGCAGGTTGAAAAGAAGATAGAAAAAGCACAACAGGCACCTATCAATTTCTAGGAGGAAGATTGGTGTCTTGGAGCAATAAGAAGCAGACTAGTGTGGCAATTTCCACAGGTGAGTCTGAATATGTGGCAGCAGGAAGTTGCTGTGCACAGCTGTTGTGGATTCAGCACCAGCTTGAAGACAATGGTATTCAGGTAAGTAGAACACCTTTATTTTGTGATTCTACTAGTGCTATTTCTATTGCTAATAATCCTGTTTCACATAGTAGGACTAAGCATATATAAATTAGATACTATTTTCTTAGAGAACATGTAGAGAAAAAGGACATCTCACTAGAATTTGTCAAAACAGATTATCAAATTGCAGATGTGTTTACTAAGCCTCTAGATGAAACTAAATTCAATTAATTTAAAATTGAATTAGGAATGTTGAACATAGATTAGTTTAAAGAATTTGGCTAAGTAAATCTGTGTCGACACATTCCGAGAAGTGATGTCGACACTTCAGTAAATCAGTGTCGACACATCCAGAGAAGTGATGTCGACACTTCAGTAAGTGGTGTCGACACATCTAGAGTAGTAGTGTCGACACATCCATAAATTGTGTCGACACTTACAATAAGAGTCGACAAAGAATTTCTGATGAACTTCTAAGTATGTCAAGTGTCGACACATCTTCATTTGGTGTCGACACATAGAAGTCAACACCGTTGTAAAGACATTAGAAGTATGTGTCAACACATTTCAACAGTGTCAACACATTTAGACAGTTTTTGCCCGCCTTTTGACCTTCTTTGTTTAAAAGGGTATAAATAGGTCAAGAACAATCTCTGTCAACACACTCTCCAGATTTTCGAGACCAAAACCTTGTGTCGACAATATCTCTTCTCTCAATCCAAGCTTTCTCACCATTCCAATGACGCCAAAGGTAGAAGATAACATCAACGAAGGATATGAGTTGGTTCGCCATGCCTTTGATGGTGCAGACTCAGAGATTAAAGGAGTAATTACCCTAATTACTGACAATGGTTTGGAGTTTTTGGTTTCCGAACCCACCAAGATATGGAAGAAAGAGATACTTGAGTTTTATGGCACGACTGTAGTAGATTCATCTGGCCTTAAGATTAAATCGACGGTTCATGGCGCTAGAGTCAAAGTGACCTTGAAGAGTTTGAGGAAAATTCTTAATCTTCCAAGGACTCAGGATGAAGAAGAGGTACCTGTCTCTAAGACAAGGAAAGCACTACAATGGTGTGGATTGGATCCCACTATGAAGATTGGATCAGCTATAAATAGAAAATGGATGAATCAGCAAGGGAAATTCCTCTCAGAAGTGGTTGGAAAGGTAATTCTCTGTAAGCCAGGGGGACATGATAGGATTTCAGCCTATATGTTCAGCCTATATGTTCAGCCTAATGACAAGGATAATTTTTAGACTAAACATAGATTGGTCTATAGTACTATTTGAGAAGATTAAGGAAGGCATAAAGAAGCCTAATTTGGCTAGACTGATGAGCTTATACTTGGCTGGAGCAATTCCAGAAGTAATGCACCAAATTTCTGGTTCTAAAATTAATCATATGAGAAAAATGGACATCAGGATTATCTCCAGATGGGATAGGGTCCTAACAAAGGACATACCAAATATAGAAAGACAAGAAGCTGCTGAGAAATCACCTGCACAGGAAATTACAGATACTGCACAAGTACAGGGGGAGCCAGATAATACACAGGCAAAGGACAATACTGATAATGCACAAGAATAGGGGGAGCTAAATACTGCACAGGTACTGGAAGAAGAGTCAACACACTTGGCAAGTGAGATGGCTTCACAAACTATTCTTGAGAGACCTCATGTCAACAGTCCAGCACAAGATGTTATCATGGAGGATACATCTGTAGTTGTTGATGCTCCTGAGAAAAAAGTACCACCAGTCCACACTCAACAGAAGTTTACTCTTGAGGAGTTGTTTCCTGATATTGAGGGAGCACCAAGTAAGGGGGAGCAAGTAAAGATTGAGGGGGAGCAGGCTGACATTGAGGGGGAGCAGAATAGGAATGAAAAGGAGCTCCCTCCTAGTCCTAAGGAAATAGTAGACATTCTCAGTACATCTGCTTTAGAGGATGAAGAAATTGCAAGTGCCAAGAAAAGAAAACTGATGGTTTTCAAGAGAAGGAGCAAAAGCTACAAGAAAGCAATGCAAACTACTGCTCCACAACCTGCCCCAGAGGCTTAATACAACTCATTATTGGTGGCTTTGCAAGTTAAATTAGATGAGCAGAGAATGGCTCTAGAGAAGTATGTGGATGAAAGCCATAAGACACTTCAATTTGATCTGGCTCAGGAAATCAAATCCATAAGGTTTGAAGTAAATCTACATAAGAAAGAGATGATAGATTGCTTCCATAATGGGGGCAATGCTGTAGTATTTCTGGCTAAGCAACAAGCAGAAGTAAATGCTAAAGTGGATGACATTTTTATTAAACAAGGATATGTCCTTGAGAATCAGATTAGAATGAATGATAATCTGACTGAATCTCATAATGAGATAGTAACTAACATAAAGAATGCAGTCACTGCACTGACTGAAGAAAAAGCTAAAGAGAAAGAGGAGTTTGACAAGAAGCTACAAGCTGCCTTAGACTCATTTCAGACAGAAATTACTACTTCTCAGAAATCAATATCTGACAAGCTTCTCAAGTTAAAATCATTTTATAAAGATGGTGTTAATTTTCTTGATGGACAAGTAAGATTTCAGAAAGATGACTTAAGAGATCATATTGAAAGAGAAGTCATAAAGGGGGAGAGAGTGTTAGTCAAAGTAGGCTCAGATCATGCCAAATGGATATCCAATAGCATCAGAGCCACTCTGGGATATCCACCCCTTTGTGATGATGATAATGTTGCTGAGTCAGGTGTGCAACCTGCTTATGTTGAAGGTGATCAACCTGAAGTTGCTCAGGTCATCTATCCTGCACCCAATTTTGATATGATTCAGCAAAAGGTTCAGTCAATGTACAGTCCTCCACAGGAAATTGATAATGTTATTATTAAGAAAGTAGAAATGCCAGAAGCTTCCTTGAAAGCTCAGCAAGAAGCACAACTGTCAAAGAAAAGGTTCAGAGAACAGGCTGAGTTAAAGCCTGATTTTGAGCAGTGGAGCCCCACTTCCAGGAATATCATTTTGACTGCCTGAAAAGCTGTGAAAGATCAGATCCATGAAATGGGCAAATGGTATAATGAACAAGAATGACAGAAATATGAAACAATGCAAGAAGCAATTCTGTAGTATAGAAGGAAGGCTAAAATTGGGAAGCTACCTCCTGCTCAGGAGCTTAGCAAATACTTCCCTAAGCCTTTTCATTATTTTGAAAGGCAGAGGATTAAGGCTGAGGCACAGAAGAAGGCAGAGTTGAAAGGGAAGAAGCCCATTGATGATGCAGAATCTACTGTGCAGGCTCAGATTAAGCTAGGAAAAGGCATAGTCATTAAGGAGCCTGATCAGCCTTACTATAGATTTACTAGATTTTACAAGAACAATGTAATCTTTAGTGTTTGATGTTCATTGAGCTTGTATTATTATTCTATAATGTCATATTGGTATATGTTTTGTTTATAAGTTGCCCTGTCATATAATGCTTATATACATCATAATGTTTGTTTTTTATAAATGGTGTATATCATTGACTAAAGGGTTATGACTTCTCCAAATAGGGGGAGATTGTTGGGTACATAGGAAAATGTGTACCTGATTTGAATAAGCCACACTTAGCTCAATGATATACATTAAGGTGTATTTGATGTTATTTTGAGTTTATATGTGCAGGTAAAGTATATGCTAATATGCAGAAAAAAAGTTTCTAAGTCCATGTGTCGACACTTAAGAAAGCCTGTGTCGACACTTGGAAAAGCAGTGTTGACACCAAAAGAAACTGTGTCGACACACAGAAGTTCTAGTCGACATCAACTATATCGACACCTGGAGGCAGTGTCGACACACAGAAGTTTTAGTCGACATCCACTGTATCGACACCTTGAGGCAGTGTCGACATACAAATTTTGAGACTATATCAACTGTGTCGACACACAGGACTTGTGTCGACACACAGTAGAGTTTCAACAATGTTGATTGCTGTGATGTGAAGAAGTGTCTGTGTCGATAGAAAGAAGCAGTGTCGACACATTCTACAGATGCTGTGTCAAGAAGCTATATCAACACCATAGGAGCTGTGTCGACATCACCAAATCTTGTGTCAACACTTAATCTACTTATGTCGACACATAATGAAGATCAGTCTCGACGCTTTGCTGACAAAGACAAAGGTTCAAGAACTGACTGAATACTTGACAGCTGTGTATTCCAACAAGTTTGCTGAAGCTATCAGACCTGTCAGAAGTTGGTTAGTAACCGGATCAGCCGGTTACCATGGATGAAGTCTATATAAAGACGGATTCTGTCAAATCAAAAGAGCATAACACGAACAACTATTGAAGTATTGATCATTGATCAAGAAAGAGCACGTCACACAGAAGAATATTTTCATGAGAAGATCTAAGAAGACAATCTGAAGAGGTAATCTACTCAGAATTTGTCTAAGGAGAATTCAACCAAGAATTCATAAGAAACTTCAGAAGTTCTGGAGAGTGAGAGAGATCTCCAACTGTTGAAGTAAAGAAGGAGATATTTATAAGTCTCTTAAGAAGCAAATCTTGAGCTAATCTGCTAAGAAGAATTCAGATCTATTTCTGAATTCTAAGAAGGGAGCTGGCAGCTAGTCAAATTCAAAGAAGATCAACCCTACTGAGTTCGGATTCAAGAAGCTTTGAAGAAAGCTAAGAACAGGTTGATCTCAGTAATCAGTTTATCAAGAGCTGATCAAGGAACCTTTTATCCCTTCTCTCTCAACAAGGGTAAGAGATATTCTATAAGATTTTTCATTCTGTAGGATCTTTAAAGATTTGAGTTGTAAGACTATAATATAAAGGCTGAGTGTAGGAGATATTGATCTCTTAGTGGTAGGACTTTTGAGTCTGAGTGTAGGAGAAATCATTCTCTGAGTTGTAGGCCTTGTGACGAGGTTGAGGTAGGGCTGTTAGCCTGAGCTGTAGGAGTGTGGATACATTCTGAGTTGTAGGAATCTTTCAGGATTCTGAGCTATAATATCTGAGGATCTGAGAAGAAGGAAGAAGTTAGGCCGAATCTAGCACACTACTGGATAAGCGTGGGGGGAAAGTGGATGTACCCAGACCTTGGGGAACCACTACAAACCAGTATGCAATCTGTGATGTGTTTGTGATTGTGTATTCTGTGCTGTGATTGTTATATTAGCTGTAGAATAGTTAGATTCTATTTAAAAAATTGAATTCTTATTCTGCCTTAAGTTAAAAAGAACAAAAACCTATTCACCACCCCCCTCTAGGTGTTTGGGTTATCTTGAAATCGATTCTATCAGGCACCTTGTTTAAAGGCTTCGTACTCCTGATTCAACAATGATCTACGATCATCTCTCACATCTTCTGTACCTTAAATAAGTACAACTAGGCAACCCCACATCTCCTTGGTAGATTTCTAGTGGAATAAGTTCTGGAGCATGGAGTCATCTACTGTACTAGCTATTATATTCTTTGCCTTCTTGTCCAGGAAGACTAGGGAAATCTCATCCTTAGTGAGATCCATCATCTTCTTGGGAATCTAACTTGCTGGATTTATAGTTGAAGCATGAGTAGGGATGTGTGATCCTTCCACAATCTAAAAAATTCTCAGATCTGCAGCTTCCATGTAGAACCGTACTCTTTCTTTCCACTTGGGAAAGTTCTCTTTTGTGCACACTGGTAACTTCATGGAAGACATATCTTTACTTCGATCCATGGTGACTGTGCAGAATCTCTTAACACTAGATTAGGGATCTCATTCAAAGTGTTAGCCTTATCGACCAAAACTCCCCTCTGATACCAATTGAAAGTATCTAGCGTCTACCTAAATCACCTAGAAGGGGGGTGAATAGGTGATGTTTGCGTCTTTTTGCGGAATAAAAATATTTAAAATACAAGCACACAAACACAGAGATTTTTATAGTGGTTCCCCGTATTGGGTATGTCAACTATCCTTCCTCGCCTATCTACCACAAAGGGTAAGATTCGGCTACTTCACCTTTCTAAGATTATACCAATCTTACACCTTGGAGCAACGCTCCTATACCTCGATTCACAACGGATCTACAAACTCGATCCATAAGCCAGATCTATAAAATCGATCCACAAACCGGATCTACAAACTCGATCCACTAACGAATCTACAACCTCAGAGATAAAACTCTTGCAAACTCGGAGACAAAGCTCCTACAAATATAAAAACAAATTACAACAGAAAAGAAAATGTTTTACACTTCAGATCTGAATACTACTTGAATCTTCCTTCTTGAAATTTGAACAACTTGAAGAAGATGTTTGAGGAAGAAAACTGAGAAGGCTAATCTGAAAGCTGGGATCCGACCCGATCGAATTGAAGTTGAAGAATCAGTTGATCTAGGATCGGTCAAATCTTGTCTTGATTTGAATTGCTGGATCTGGATTGAGAGACAAAAAGGATTGACGATGAAGATGATCAGCTTGTCTCCCGAAAATGGAAAGTACTTGAGCGATTCAAATTCCGTAAAAAAAATTCCTCTTCTGATTGATTCTGCTTGTAAGAGATAATTCCTTATTGTTTACGAATCCTTAAATTGACTATATATATCTAATCGACCAACAATCAATCATCATTAAGACAGGATCCACATAATTAAGGAAAGATCAAACCTACTAAACTTAGGTTAATTTGAATTCCAGTCAGAAAATTTGAAATGAAAAATCTGTAAGTCCATTTCTCGAGAAGTATATTTCTCGAAAAATGACTAGCTTTCTCGAGAAAAAGACTTGGCTTCTGGAGAAAGAACTTGAGGAAACTTTTTTGTGAAGCAAACCACTGATTTCTCGAGAAGGACAATATTTCTTGAGAAAACAATTTGATTTCTTGAGAAACAATACGACCTCTCGAGAAATTGACTTAGCGCAAAATTCATGAAGAGAAAAACTTGTTTCTCGAGAAGAACAAGCTTTCTCAAGAAAAGAATTTCTTTCTCAAGAAATCATAGGGCTTCTCGAGAAATGTACTTAGCGAAAATTTCTTGAGCTGAAGGCAGATTTCACGAGAAGAAGGCTTAGCTTTCTCGAGAACTTTTGCTTTTCTCGAGAACAACTTGCCTTCTCGATAAATGTACTAGACTTTTCTCGAGAAAATGACTTAGCATATATTTCAGGTAATTTCCCGAGAATTCTTATAGTTTCTCGAGAACAACAATGCTTTCTCGAGAAATTTACTTCTACTTCTCGAGAAATACATGCCATTTCTCGATGAAAAGACTTAGGGAATTTTCAGTGAACTTTTTCTTTTCTTCCAAGTTGAAACCAACATCCCTTCCTTTCTTCCATTTCCTAAGTACTTGAAAATGAAGTGCATCCCAATGGAGAGGTTACACATGAGTCAACACCATAGATCACACAATAAGGGATTACATTGTATGGTCCTGCGTTTTGTGACTCATTGTAAACTGACATTGGTCTACACTTAGCAATATTGACCTGCAAGCACTCAACTAAAAGATGACATCAAATATAACCTTAATTCATTTTAGTTCAAGGGCGACTTAATATAAATCTGGGTTATTGTGGATATAATACTGTTGGGTACATTTGTAATTGTACCAGATTTGGAGAAGCCTTACTTAAATCAATGACATACATCATCTTGTATTTGATGTTTGTTTAAGTTTATTTGTGCAGGCTAAGTAATGCAGAAATTTGTCTAAGTATAAAAGCATCGAGACACTCGGTCAGTGTCGACACTTGTGAAGAAGCTGTATTGAGAGCAAGAGCAAAGATATGTCAACTCACAAAAGTATCAGTCTACACCAGCTGTGTCGACACACAGGACTTGTGTCGACACACAGATATTAGACATCACAAGTTGTGTCGACTTAAATGATCATAGTCGACATCCTGAATGTTGAGTCGAAGATAACCTGTGTCGACACTCAGGACTAGTGTCGATACACTATGAATAGTAGTGCTGACAGAATGCTGAAGCTGATATGTCGACACCTAGGAATTAGGTTGAAAACTGTTTTGAAGAAAAGCTGCGTCGACACTAAGTAAGTTGTGTCGACACATTCTACATTATCTGTATCGAGACTATGAAGAAAAGCTGTGTCGACAGAGATTGAAGTCTGTCGACTACATCAAGGCAATATGTCGACATCCAGATAGCTGTGTCGACACATTCATAATCTGTGTCGACACATTTTGAAATCAGTGTCAACACATTGTGATAAAGATCTATCTCGATGCTGTCTGTTGTTTTGAAGACCAAGTTGCAGATTTCCAAATCTAAGAAGTGACAGCTGGCATAACTGTCAAAGTTATCAGATGTCAGAATTGTCAGATGCTAGTTAGCTACCGGTTCAGCCGGTTGCCTCAGCTGTGTTTCTATAAATAGAACAGTGTTATTAAAGAGAGATATACATATACAAGAAACAATACAAAAAACACAGAGACAAAGAGAAATCTTGGGAGATCAGTAAGGATTACAGAATCATTTCTGTAATAAGAAGAAGTAGAAGAAGGAAGCTGATTCAAGTTCATCTTCATCTGCTCAAGAGAGATTCAACCTAGTTCTCTATTTTCAATAAGCTTTGAAGAAGCTAAGTAAGGTTAAATCAGATCCAAAGCTGCAAGGATCAGAAGAAGACTAATCACTCAAGATTTGGTCAAGAACACTTTACCCCATTTTCTCTCTCTCTGGGTAAAGAAATTCTTAAAACATTGTAATCATAACTGTTGGATCTATATAGATCTGAGTGTAGGAAAGTCTATCTTTCTGAGTGGTAAGCCAGTAATTATAAGGCCTGAGGTAGGGCATGTTGCCTGAGGTAGGAGTTAGAAAACTCTGAGGTAGGGTTCTTGGGAAGAATCTGAGTTATAGGATCTTGAAGGATCTGAGCTGTAGGACTTGAAGAAGTCTGAGTTGTAGGAACCTGGAAGGGTTCTGAGTGGTAAGATCTGTGGATCTGAGAAAAGTGGAAGTTGGGCCGAATCTAGTTCATTGCTAGATAGGCGAAGGGGGAAGTGGATGTACCAAAATATTGGGGAACCACTATAAATTTGTGTGTCTCTATGCTATGTTTTGCTTACTCTGATTATTTATGATGCTTGAATGATTGGATGAGTAGATTTGCTAGTTAGAAATACTAAAACTGCCTATTATAAAGAATTGAACCTATTCACCCCCCTCTAGGTGATTAGTTGTTCATTATTGAATTATTTCAATTGGTATTAGAGGGAGGTTGCTCAAAATTTGACTTAACAGTCAGAGCTTATCTCCAGGGCAGTTATAGATAGTCAAAATGTGATCAAGTGAGAATCAGAAAGAGCTTGGTTCAATGAAATTCCCATATGCATGAAAGAAAATTTTGGTATCTGGAAAGAAAGAGTCAGATTATTCATGGAGGCATCTGATCCAAGAATTTATATTACAGTTCAAGAAGGTCCCTTTATACCTATGAAAACATCAGTTCATGATGTCAATAAATCCACTCCTAAGAGCTATGAAGAGATGACTATGGATGAGATCATCTTGGCTACTATGGACAAAAGGGCACAAAACATAATAGTTAGTGCCATAGATGATTCAACTTTTTAGAATCTGGTCCATTGCAAAACATCAAAAGAAATATGGGGCATACTGGTTGTATATATGGAAGGAACTGAAGAGGTTAGAGATGACAAAAAGTCTATGCTCAATCAGGAGTATGAGAGCTTTAGATAGGCTAAGACTGATAGTATTGTAGAATGTTATAAGAAATTCTTTAGGATAGTGAATGAACTAATGACTTATGGAAGGGTTTCTAGTACATATGAGCTAAATGACAAATTCCTCAGGTCATTAACCAAAGATTGGGATACTAAGATTTGTGCCATAAGAGAAGTGGCCAGATTAGCTGATACACCTCCACCAATACTGTTTGGTAAACTGCTGTCCTATGAAATGCAGTTGATAGCAAGGAAAGAGGAGGAGAAATATAATAAGTCTTCAATCAATGATAAGTCCATGGCTTTCAAAGTTGAGGCCACAAGAAAGGTTAGGAGAAAATCTCCTTCTCCTCCCAGGAAGGTTGCTGAGACAGAAATAAAAGCTCAGACACCAGCACATCAGATGGTCACAATTCTAATGAAGACTTTGCTGCTTTCACCAGGCAATTCCAGAGATTTGTAAAGAAAAAGAGTAGGAGAAGCAGGCCATCCACATCTTCTTACCCCAAGGATGATTACTACAAAGAAAAGAAGAAATCCTCTAAAGAGGACAGGTATAGCTCAAAAACTAGTAAACAAACTTCTTCTAAAATAGTTTATTATTGTTGCAGCAAACCAGGACATGTCATAGCTGACTGTCCTGTGAAAAGAAAGGAATCAGGAGACAAGAAGAAGCACCATAAGGGAAAGAAGGAAAAGTCCTTTGTTTCCCAGAAATAAAAATGTTGGACTGATTCATCTTCATCAGAATTAGAAAGAGAAGATGATGTTGAGGCCTATATTGGGGTATATTCAACAGAAGTAGATTCTGTGGATACTGAATTCCTACAGATGCTGGATGACATCAATTCAAGGACAGAAGACAGTCATTTCTTTGGTCTGTTGGGAGTTGATGAGGAAGGAGACAGCCAGGATCAACCTGGTCTTAGTAAGGTACATTCCTCACCATCTGGATCTGTATATATAACTAGTCCAGAATCAGAAGCATCAACTCAAAAAGGTGATGATGGTTTTGAATCTGAGGGAGACATCATCAATCAACTGATTGATGATTATAGTAAGCTCCTGAAAGCATTTAGGGAAAGCAGGATCCTAGCCAAAAAGCTGGCAAAGGAGAATGCCTCTCTGAAATTTGCTGCTTCAGACTCAGCAAAAGTTCTGGATCTGAAGATAAAAGAAGTTAGTAAACTGAAGAACATAACTATTATTCAGATAAGTACTATTACTTTCAAGAATGATCATATCAGAAATCTTGAAAGTAGACTTCAAAAGGAGAGGGAGTTAGTTGCTAAATTTTCTAAACCTAGTACAGTTTTACCTTTAATAGATTCCTTCTCCATCCAAAAGGGTAAGAAGGGACTAGGTTACAAAGGTAGAACTAGAGTTTCCAAATCTAGAAGTAAAGGCAAAGCTTTAGTACAACCACTAGCCTCAATGCCCTCTATATCTTTTAAGAAGATTGATCATCCATCAAACAGGTATGACCACGAATGCATTTATGGTCATAATGAGATTGAGAATAGCAAGGGTGCAAGTGACTATATGGCAGCTCACCAGAAAACTCAACTTGCCCATTCTTGACAATTTGTGTTCGGTGTCCCAGCCCCATCACTCAAACAAAAACAAACAGTTCACTTCCAAGGTCTTACAGAACAGAACTAGACAAAGGGGAAGTCTGATAACAGGACTAATATGGGCATCACTGAAGCAATCAGGAGCATTTACTCTGAAAATAAGAATGCTATTATTAAGACTCAGGATATCCCAAGTACATTTGCTGCTAGACCAATTCCCAAGAAGGCTTTGACTGATAGACTAGGAAAAGGAACTGTTATGCCATCAGATTTAAGAACTAAAGACAGCAATGCTGTCAGACCTGTACTTAAGAGGAGGTATAATAAGTATGAGTACTGGTGTTGTGGCAAGGTGGGTCACTTTATCATTGACTGCTAGTTCAATGATAGTGTCAAGAGGGATAGTCTACCTGTTAGTAAAGCTGCAGGTAGGCAAATGCATTTTCAGTCTAACCAGTGCCTAGGACCCAATAAAAATTGGGGCCCTAAGGGTAGATAGTCTTGTTCTATGTAGGTGAGTCCAAGTAGTTATACCCCTATATGGTACTTGGATAGTGGTTGTTTCAGGCACATGACTGGAACAAAGAGGATGCTAAAGTACTATACTCCAACTAAAAATGGACCCAAAGTCATCTTTGGAGGTTCAGAAAGTGGGATTATAAAAGGTTTTGGTAAGATTACAAATGGTCTAGTCACTATCACACAAGTGGCCTATGCGAAATGTTTGAAACATAATATGATAAGCATAAGCCAATTATGTGATCTTGGCTATGACATTTCTTTCCTGAAAGATAAGTGTCAAATAAGAAATTCTAATGACCAAGGGGTCATCTTATCTGGCACTAGGAGAGGAAATGTTTATTGTCTAGATTTTGAATATATGAGAAGAGATTCTCCTATTTGACTAGTTGTAGATGAGAAAGCCACTCACTGTGTACAATGACACAAGTGGCTAGCTCATCTAAACTATAAGACATTAGGAAAACTCTTCAGTGGTGATCTAGTCAGGAATGGTCCTAAAGTCAAGTGTGTCAAGGAGAGTATCTGTTCAGCATGTCAAAAGGGAAAGCAGACCAGATCTTATTTTAAAAGCCTTGACACCAAAGATTCAGTGAGGTGTCTTTACCTTATGCATATGGATTTGTTTGGTCCTCATAGTCTAGGTAGGAAGGCCTATACATTGGTAGTAGTATATGACTTTTCCAGGTTTGCATGGGCGTTCTTCCTAAGGAAGAAATCTGAAACTCTTGATGTTTTCCAGACCTTTGTTAAGCAAATATAGAATGAACTTAACAGTACAGTGGTTCAAAATCAGAAGTGACCATGAGACACTTCTATAAAAGTATTGTGATACATTAGGAGTTCTCCTCACCTAGAACACGTCAGCAAAATTGTATTGCTGAAAGGAAAATAGAACTCTAATAGAGGCTGGTAGGACCCTACTAAGTGACACTTCTCTTCCAGAATATTTCTGGGCAGAGGCAGTAAACACTGCATGTCATGTCCTCAATAGGGCCTCTATCACTAAAAGTAATAAGAAGACTCCCCACGAGATTCTAAAGGGTAAAAAACCAAACCTATTCTATTTTAGGATCTTTGGTAGCAAGTGCTATATACATAGCAATGGTAAGTCTCACTTGACTAAGTTTGCTGCCAAGTCCCAAGAGGGAATCTTTGTTGGGTACAACAACAACAGTAGGACATATAGGGTCTATAACTTGACTACACAAGTTGTAGAAGAATCTGTCCATGTAGTTTTTGATGAATCCATGCTTATTAACAATGAGCTGCCTTGCATTTCATCTAGTTCTGCAGGTATAAAGGACAAATTGGAGATGCTATCCATTAAAGAAGTCAAGATAGCAGAAGAAAATATAGAAAATGATTGATGCTGTCAAGGGAGAGCTCCATAACAGCAAGCTGATAATATTCCACAAATGGAAGTTGAAGACATTGAAGATCAAGATGTTGTAGAAAGGATGCCTCAAGCAATGAGACATCTAAAAGATCATCCAGCTCACCAAATCATTGGTGATGCTAGACATGGTGTAATGACAAGGAGCAAGAGCATGAACATTGTACTATGTTCAAGCTTTCTGTCCCAGGTGGAACCTAAGAAGTTTGAGGAAGCTATTAAGGATTCTCACTGGATAGGTGCCATGCAAGAAGAACTGAACCAGTTTAAGAGATACAAAGTATGAAAACTTATTCCTAGACTAGAAGGACACAATGTCATTGGAACAAAATGGATCTACAGGAATAAGTTAGATGAGAATGGAATCATAATCAAAAATAAGGCAAGGCTGGTAGCTAAAGGTTACAGGTAGGAAGAAGGGATAGACTTTGACCAAACTTTTGCTCCTATAGCAAGGTTGGAGGCCATAAGACTATTCCTTGACTATGCAGTCTATCAAGGATTCAATGTCTACCAAATGGATGTCAAGTCAGCATTTCTGAATGGAAACATGAAAGAAGAAGTATATATAGAACAACCATCAGGTTTTGTTGATTCTCATTTTCCAAACTATGTCAATAGACTTAAGAAAGTCCTTTATGGGTTGAAACAGGCTCCTAAGGCCTTGTATGAGACATTGTCTACCTTCCTCATTGAGAATAAATTCTCAAGGGGGAAATAGACAAAACTCTATTCCTTAGGAAATCCAAAGGCAAGATCATACTAGTTCAGATTTATGTTGATGACATAATCTTTGGATCTACTGAAAACAACCTTTGCAGGAAGTTTGCTAAACTTATGCAGGGGAAATTTGAAATAAGCAGTATGGGTGAGATAAAGTTCTTTCTAGGACTTCGAATAAAACAGACTGATGATGTCTTGTCCATATCACAGTCTAAGTTCACCAAGGAGTTGATAAAAAAATATGGTATGGATACAACATCCACCATGAAAACTCCAATGGGGTCAAGTATGCCTATATGCAAAGATGAAGCAGGAAAACCTATTGATGAGACTTTGTATTGAGGGATAATTGGCTCCCTCCTCTACTTGACTGCTAGTAGGCCCGACATCATGTATGCAACATGTGTCTGTGCTAGATATCAAGCATGCCCTAAAGATTCACATTATTCGACTGTAAAAAGAATTCTGAGATATCTTAAGGGCATACTAGATCTAGGTCTTTGGTACCCTGGGAATAGAGATTTCCTATTAACTGGATTTTTAGATGCAGATTTTACAGGATGCAAAGAAGATTGGAAAAGTACCACAGGTACTTGTCAGTTCCTAGGTGGAAGATTGGTGTCACGGAGCAGCAAAAAGGAAACAAGTGTTGCCATTTCTACAACTGAGTCAGAGTACATTGCTGCAGGAAGTTGGTGTGCACAACTATTATGGATGTAGCATCAGTTAGAATATTATGACATCAAGCTAAGTAAAATACCTTTATATTGTGACTCTACAAGTGCTATTTCCATTGTTTGAAATCCTATTTCACATAGTAAAACAAAGCATATTGAAATTAGGTATTACTTTATAAGAGAACATGTAGAGAAAAATGACATCTCTTCAGAGTTTGTCACTACAGATAGACAAATAGCTGACATATTCACTAAGTCTCTGGATGAAAATAAGTTCAATAACTTTAAGATTGAGCTAGGAATGATAGATAGGGATTAAGTCAATGTATAAAATCATTAAAGGAAAAATCCTCAGATATTGGCTAAGTTAAGAATTCATGTTGACATCAACAATAAGTTGGTCGACATTAAATGTTGTTAGTGTCGACACTGCCAGAGCTTAGTGTCGACATTAAAAGGAAAGTGTCGATACTGCCAGAGCTTAGTGTTGACATTAAAAGGAAAGTGTCGACGCAATGCTGTTGACATCTTACATCTATGTGTCGACATACTTCTATCAACACCTTAAATCAAGGTGTCGACACAACAATGTCAAGTCTTATATGACGACTCCTATAGAGTAGTGTCGACATATAATAGTGTTGAATCCCTATAATCCGTGTCGAGATGTTAACTTATGTGTAGACATAAGGTGTTGACACATAATATTTGGGCACGCCGTTTGACCTTCCTGAGAGGTCTAAGTTGTTAGCCTAAATCACCTAGAGGGGGGTGAATAGGTGAAATGCGTGTCAAATGCGGAATTAAAAAACTAACACAGCAAGTATCAAGCAATCACAGAAGACAAGAGATTTATAGTGGTTCCCCAATCTTGGGTACGTCCACTTTCCTCACCGATCTAGCAAATTACTAGACTCGGCTACTCCACTATCTCGGATTGAAAACAATCCTACACCTCGGAACCACGTTCCTACAAATCTCGATCCAAAATGGATCTACAAAAACTCGGAAGACAAAACTTCCTACAAGTCTCGGAGAAAAATCTCCTACAATGAAATTTGGTTTGAAAAATAAAAATCAAAACATCAATCTCAGATCTGGATCTTTGACGGTCTTCTTCTTTAGGAACTTCGGCTTGATCAGAAAAGAAAGGTTGAAGATGACCTGAGAGAAATCCACGAATCTGAAAACTAGAACCACCTCGATCGAGAAAGTAGATCTGGAATCTTCAGGGCTCGGCAAGATCGAGTGATTCTCTTTCTTCTGGATCGCTGGAGGAAAGATCGATGAAAACGAAAGTCGCGATCCAAACTTTTCTTCTTCTTCTTCCGTGAACGGCAATGGCGGCGGCGTGAGATTAGGGTTCACGGAATTTCTCTTTCTTAAAAAGAATATTTCTGTAATAACGCTTGTTAAAAGTCATTTCTGAAAAGACCTATTTATAGGTGGGTTCTAACGGTCATAATATTGATTAATGATGACACGTGGACCAATCAGAATTGACAGATTCAAAATACTTATGATGAAAATGGACTTAGAAAAATTCTGGAGAAGTTGACTGCAATACTCGAGTAATGGAGGATATACACGAGTATGGAGAGATAGATTACTCGAGTAGCAAGAAGCAGTATACTCGAGTATAGAAAGAGAGAAATACAGGAGAGAAGAGTGAATTACTCGAGTATCAAAAATGGTATACTCGAGTATCAGAATTGTATACCCGAGTAATAGAAAAGTATACTCGAGTATCAAGACGATATACTCGAGTAACAAAAGGCTAAACTCGAGTATCAGAAAATATACCTGAGAAACGTTTACATACACGAGTATCAGAGTCAATTACTCGAGTATGGAAGAATTTTACTCGAGTATCAAAAATCAATTACTCGAGTATGAACATACTTACTCGAGTATCAGAAGATATACTCGAGTATAGACAAAACTTACTCGAGTATCAGAAGTTATACTCGAGTATCAGAAAACACTTACTCGAGTATGGAACAGGAGTTACTCGAGTATGAATTACCTTACTCGTGTATTACAAAGAAATACTCGAGTATAAAGGACTTGGGAAAATTTTCTCTGAGAAAGCTTAGCTCCATTGCTTCTGTCCATCAATCCAAGTGCATGAAGGAAGTGTATCCCAATAGAGAGGCTATACATGGGCCAACACTTTGGATCACACAATGAGGGATTACATTGTATGGTCCTGTGTTTGGTGACCCATTATAGACTGACATTGGTCTACACTTGGCATTAAGGACCTGCACACATACAACTTAAACACAGCATCAAATACACCTTAATTCATCTTAGTTCAAGGTCTGACCTCCTACAAATCTGAGGCATTGTGGAGACAAACCCCAACAATCTCCCCCTATTTGTAGATGTCAGCACTCTCTATACTAAGGTGAATTACTTAGGAGTAAAAGAACAAAAAGCATATCAAGGAGAATAAACCTAATTAAAACAGGATAGACAAAATATGGCCATAATCAGAATTAAATATATATATATGAGGAAATGTTTTTAAAGCACAAAAACAAAATAGTCCAATTCCACTTTCTCAGATCCACTCATGATGGAGCATCCTTGTGCATCCTTTCCCTTTTGAGCTCTTGCCTCTCCAGGTAGCTGTAAGGCTTTGGAAAATAAGTCCTGGGCCTGGGAGGAGCAGCAGGGTTGTTGTGTCCCCAGTTTTTGTCATGTAGCCTGATCTTAATCTGTGAAGCTTCATAGGCTTTCCACTCTGAGTAGCTGTAATGATTGTCTCTGTTTTCCCCATGGTCTGTCACTAACCTCAAGGTGTCAAGAATTAGGGACTTGGAGGTAGGACTCCATACTTCAGCATGAATCACAGGTGGTCTGCCTTCAGTAGTTGGCTCTTTCCTGGGGGCTGACCGGCTAGCAGAAGCGCCGTCACCATATTTTCTCTTCTTCTTAGAAGGACCTTGAGAACTGGAAAGAAAATCATCTTGCCACATGTCAGAGTAGTTAAGAGGAGGCTCAGTCACATCATCCTCAGGTCTAGGAGAGAAGGCTGGCACACCACTTTCTGGAATGGTAGCTTGGACAGGGGCATCTGCAGAGGGTTGCTCTTCAAGAGGATTTAGGTGCTGAGGTATAATGGTTGGGTTGAGCTGGGCATTAGGGAAGTTCATGTTATGCAGCCACACAGCAGTGTCATAGGTATAAAACTTTACAGATTGAAGTTGAGAGAGAATGTCTGCTTTCATTTCCTTTACAATTCCATCCACTGTAGTTTGAGCCTGTTTAGAGAGAGTTTCAACTTGTTCTTTTGCAACTATTTGAGCTTGCTCATGTAGTTTGTCCACTTGTTCTTTTACAACTTTCTCCCCCTTGCTGATATCTATGTTTAGCTTTGCAATGGCTTCATCTTTGAAGGTGCCCACTTCATTACATACTGTCACAACATTCATTTCAGCTCTCTCATCTAGCTTGATCTGATTGTGAGCTACTGTCTCGGCCTGGTTTCTTAGCTCACCTATGCTTGTAATGGTGTGGTCTAAGGCTTTGCCTCCAATCTGGAACAATCTTTTTAGTTCATCAGTATTTGCTTGGATCTCAGCAAAGCCTCTGCTCATCTCTGTTTCAAGAGCAGAGACCTTGGAAGTTACTGATTGCAGAGAGGCATCAAAGTAATCTCTCTGTTCTTTGAGCATAAGCTCAATCTTGCTTACTATATCTGAAGAGGAGGGAGCTGAGGTTGGTTCAGGAGCTGAAGCAGCAGGAGCAGGAGCAGGGGCAGTCCAAGGAAGGATTTCTGTGATCACCACTGAGCTGACAGCTCTCTTGAAGGGTTCTATTTCAACATTTTCTTCTGAGGGTAGGAGAGAGGGCATGGAGAAATCCAAAGTCCTCAGAGGTGCCTCCACAGGATCTGGAGACATCTCATCATCAGACAGGAGAATATGAGCTGATTTGCTAGACTCACTCTCAGGAGATTGGACTGGAGATTGGACTGGAGTTCTTGCAGGAGATGGAGCCGGGGTTCTTGCAGGAGACTGAACTGGAGACTTTGCAGCTGATCCATTCTGGAAGAGTGGGCCATCTGAGCTGAGCTCATCAATGAATTTGTTGATATCTTCAGCTGTAGACAGAAGGGCTACTGAGTCTGGAAGCTCTGAGTCTGGGTTTGCTGATGGAATCTCTGCTGGAGGAGGAGAGACTGGAGGAGTAGGAGTTCTTATTTCTCCTTGTTCTGGAATTACTGATTCTGAAGAAACCTGATTCTGAGGAAGAGAAGAGGCAGGCTCCCCCTCAATTTCTGCACCCAGAGTGTCAGCAACTTGATGTTGAGGAGGAGATGGGGTCCTGATGACAGCTTGCTGTCTGGAGGTTTGGGAAGTATTTTGAAGCTTGATTTCATATCTATGTATGGAGGCGAGGGTGACTTTCTTCATATGGTGGAGAGGAATACCTTTAGAAAGGTCAAAAACCTGAGGATCTATCTCATGGAGTATGAGTGAGATAATCCTTGCAAAACTGGGTTGCTTGATGCTCCCCTGAATCTTGTCCAGTAGCATCATGCCAAACTGGAACTTCTTTCTGCAGACGATGGCTTGCATGATCTCAAACATGTTGTGAGAGATTTCTCGGATGGAGTAGGTCTTGCAGAGTATGACCTTGGAGATAACATCAATCAGAAATTTTCCCTCTCTATTGCAATCTGCTCTGCTGAAAGTATCACACTCGGGATCAACCCCACAGTATAGGGCTGTTCTGTCAGAATCTGCGGTTGTGAGTTCATCCTCTTCCTCAACGACGGGCAGCCGGAGTAAAACAGAGATTAAGGTTTTGTCCAATCGGATTTTGAGTCCTCTGACCTTGGTTTTTAGAACTTTTCCATTTCGTTTAACCTTTAGGTTTTTGTAGAACTCTTCCACTGCGGGAATAATAGCCTTGCACGGCGTCTGGAGGAGGTAGGTCAATCCAGCGGTGTCGAACAGAATGAGAAGGTTGCGGAAGTCATCTGAGAGGTCTGCAATACCATCTGGAACTAGTTCGGAGCCGATTCCGATCTTGGACGACGGAGGAGCCATCTGAAACTGAGAAATCGGCGGCGACGGAAGAGCGACGAGACAGAGTCGGGAAGACGATAGGTCGGCGGATACACGAGTGAATGAGAAGTGGAATGGACGTTTTCGTTTTATATATATATATAATTAATCCTAATTAGGTCTAAAAATGATTAAACATAAAAACATACCCGAATGAGGCGGCAAATTCGTTGTGCGAATAGAGAGTTTGAAAAATTCCAGAGAAATCCGATTACACGAGAGAAGTTTACGACATACACGAGTATTGGATTTAGTATACTCGAGTAGGTCATACTATACACGAGTAATCCTTAACATATACTCGAGTATGTACTGAGTATACACGAGTATTAAGTCTTGACGGATTTTTCCATACTCGAGTATAAGAAATTCATACTCGAGTATCAATCTGATTACTCGAGTATATGAAGTTCAATACACGAGTATTAAATTCTGAAGACTTTTCATACTCGAGTATAAAGAGTGCATACACGAGTATTGATTTGATTACTCGAGTATATTTGACTTGTTACTCGAGTATTCACTATTTCACTCGTGTAAATGTAACTATTCTCGAGTCTCAAATTTCTTGAAGGAATTTTCACAAAAAAACTGTACCTCAGAGTATCCAACATTTCTGACCACTTCTAAATTTCTGAGTCCATCATTGGTCTTCTTTGTTAAGCAGTCCAAGCTCAGTTTTGAAGAATGAAAACTTGGACTCATCCAGCGGCTTGGTGAAGATATCTGCAACTTGCCTGTCTGTGGAGACATATTGAAGATCTATGTCTCCATTTTGCACATGCTCCCGGATGAAATGGTAGCGAAGCTCTATGTGCTTGGTCCTGCTGTGGGAGACTGGGTTGTTGGCTATTGCAATTGCGCTGGAAGAGTCATAGAACAGTGGAATGTTCTGGAACTTCATGTTGTAATCTTCAAACTGATTCTTGATCCACAAAAGCTGTGCACAACAGCTCCCTGCAGAGATGTACTCTGATTCAGCCGTTGAGATGGCTACACAGTTTTGCTTCTTACTGCTCCAGGAAATGAGTCTCCTTCCGAGGAATTGGCAAGTCCCGGAGGTGCTTTTCCTGTCGTCTTTGCTTCCTGCAAAATCTGCATCTGAAAATCCAATTAGTTCACTATCATTACTTCTTGGGTACCATAAGCCAAGATTTGGTATTCCTTTGAGGTATCTCAAGATTCGCTTTGCAGCGATGTAGTGAGATTCCTTAGAGTTCACCTGAAATCTAGCACATACACATGTCGAGAACATTATATCTGGCCTACTTGCAGTAAGGTAGAGCAAGGACCCAATTATGCTTCTGTACTTGGTTTCATCAAAAGGTTTCCCTTTCTCGTCCTTGTCCAGAGACATAGCTGAGGCCATTGGAGTCCTCATAGAGGTTGCATTCTCCATTCCGAATTTCTTAAGCAGCTCTTTGGTGAACTTGGTCTGTGAGATGAAAATTCCATCCTCAGATTGTTTCACTTGAAGCCCTAAGAAATACTTCAGCTCTCCCATACTGCTCATTTCAAACTTCCCTTGCATAAGTTTAGAAAACTTCTTGCAGAGGTTGTTGTCTGTAGAGCTGAAAATAATGTCATCGACATAGATTTGCACTAGCAAAATCTTGCCCTTTATTTCCCTAAGAAATAATGTCTTATCTATCTTTCCTCTCGTGAACTTGTTCTCAAGAAGAAAGGTAGATAGCGTCTCATACCAAGCTCGAGGAGCTTGCTTAAGACCATATAGTGCTTTTTGCAATAAGTAAACATAGTTAGGAAGGGTTGGATCAACAAAACCTGGGGGTTGCTCTACGTACACTTCTTCCTTAATGTTACCATTTAGGAAGGCGGACTTCACGTCCATTTGATAGACGGTAAAGCCCTTAAGTGCAGCGTAGGCAAGAAATAACCTGATCGCTTCCAGTCTTGCCACTGGAGCATAGGTCTGGTCGAAGTCGATCCCTTCTTCTTGACGATATCCCTTGGCGACAAGTCTGGCTTTATTCTTTATAATTGTTCCGTCTTCATCCATCTTGTTCCGGTAGACCCATTTTGTCCCGATGACATTCTTATGCTTGGGTCTAGGAACAAGTGTCCAGACTTTGCATCTTTTGAACTGGTTTAATTCTTCTTCCATGGCTAGAATCCAGGATGCGTCGGAGTTGGCTTCCTCAAATTTCTTTGGTTCAACCTGTGAGAGAAAGCTTAAGTGTAAATTCTCGTTAGTTGTACCTCGACGAGTTCTGACACCATCCCGAGGATCTCCTATGATTTGGTCAACAGGATGATCCTTCAAGTGTCTGATCTCTAAAGTCCTTGCATCTGGGATCTCTTCAGCCACTGGAGTTGTATCTTCAGCTGGGATGTCTTCTTCATCTTGATCATCTCCCTCTCCAAGGGTGGTTGTAGAGGGGATCTTGATGAACGTCTCATCTTTATCTTCAATAGGTTCATCCAAGCTGAGTTCTTTCAACTTTGTACCTGCATCTACAATAGGCACACTAGACGAGTTGCTTTGCAACAGACTCGTCTCATCAAATACAAGATGTATCGACTCTTCCACAACCAGAGTTTTTCTATTGAAAACTCTATAGGCCTTACTATGGCTACTATAACCTACAAAAATACCTTCAAAGCTTTTCTCGCTAAACTTTGTAGTGTGATACTTGCCATTGTTTAGTACGAAGCACTTACAACCAAAGATTCTAAAGTATGAAATGGTTGGTTGCCTGCCTTTTAGAAGTTCGTAAGGAGTCTTATCATGGTTCTTGTTGATGAGTGCTCGATTTTGCACGTGACAAGCGGTGTTGACGGCTTCAGCCCAGAAATACTCCGGAAGTGAGGCATCACTCAACATGGTCCGACAAGCCTCTATGAGTGTTCGGTTTCTTCTCTCAGCCACTCCATTTTGTTGTGGTGTGCGGGGAGAGGAAAACTCATGAAAGATACCTTGACTTTCACAAAATTCTGTCATGGCTCCAGACTTGAATTCCGTTCCATTGTCACTTCTGATTTTGACTACGGAACGGTTGTATTCATTCTGGATTTGCCTGACAAAATTAGTGAAAATACCGAAGGTATCTGACTTGTGTTTCAGAAAGAACACCCACGCAAAGCGCGAGTAATCATCCACAATAACCAACGTATATTCCTTACCTCCCAAACTTCTAACCTGCAGTGGACCAAACAAGTCCATATGAAGAAGCGGTAAACTTCTATTGGAATCCTTGCCTATTATGCTTTTAAACGAACTTCTTGTTTGCTTGCCTTTGATACAAGCGTGACAAGGACTGTCCGTAACGCACTTGACCTTGGGTGCATCACGCACTAAGTTTTGAGAGAATAATTTATTAATAGTTTTGAAATTAATATGTGCTAGTCTCTTGTGCCATTGGTCAGCAAGAGATGCACTACTTTTTGCCAAAAGACACACTGGTGTCGAAGAGTCTATACAAATAAAATTCAAACAGAAAATATTTCTGCTTCGAGTGCCTTATAAAATAGTTTCCAGATTGTTAACCGATTTTATCAAACACTTGTCAGCATGAAATTCAACTACGTATCCTTTGTCGCATAGTTGGCTTATGCTGATGAGATTGTGTTCCAATCCTTCAACATAGGCTACATTCGAGAAGGATACGCTACCGTTAGAAATCATACCATAGCCTTTAGTGATTCCTCGATCTGAACCTCCAAAGATGACCTTTGGTCCGTTGCAGACTGAGGTGTAGTTCTGAAGTAGGCTTCTTGTCCCGGTCATATGCCGAGAGCATCCGCTGTCCAAATACCAGATAGGCGTTTTGTTGGTCTTTGGACATTCCTGCAATTATAATCACTTAGCCTTAGGAACCCAAACATGTTTGGGTCCTTGGTCTCGAGTTAGAAAGCTCCCCCTACGAGTATTAGCTTCATGAGTGGTCATTCTCACGTTGCTAACTTGAGGGGTTGCAACATTCCTTGGATTGAACCAACAATCGATGGCAAAGTGACCGATTCTGCCACAGCACCAACAGTCGAACCTGTTGTATCTTTGCCTATTGTATTCCTGCTTAATTTTCTGAGGAGGAGGTCGAGCAGGAACCTGAGTCTTGGAGGAGGAGGCTTCATGATGAGAGCATTTACATGAAGTCTTCCCCTTCATAGGCATATCCACAAGAGGTTTTACTTTTGGTGACTTCTTAAAGTTATGACCATGAGCATAAGGTCCATAGCTTTGAAGCTGAATCTCCTCATAAGGTGCCTTGAAGACACTCTCGCCAAAGTTACGAGGACGAGTCCAACCATGGTATCTTGACTTAGGCTTCTCAGGGATTGGCCTAGAAAAGTGTCCGTAGGTGGACTCATAATCGAGTTCGTTCGTGGGAAAGATAACTTTCTTGAACACAACAGGTTCCAAGGGAGCTTTCCCTTTTTCTTCAGCTAGAGTCTTTCGGGCAGCCTTATTCTTTCTCTTGGCCTTGTTTCTTCTAGAGGATTTACTAGAAGAGCCAATGTGGCCTAAACCAGCACCCTTGGCCTTAGCAAAGAATTCAGCAACGATTGGAAGAACTGTCTTAGGCTTAGAGAAGTTCTCAACAAGCTTCTTTTCAGCCTCGAGTTGTTGTTCCAATTCCTTGATGATTGTCTCTTTAAGGTCAAGGTGCTTGAGAGCTTTATTGTATTCCTCCATAGCAGCATTGACGTTCTCTTGAAGAGAGTTAGTCTTATTGACTTCTACTCTCAAGCTGCTCTCACTAGCCTGTAGAGATTTTATCTCTTTGGCTTGAGTTTTCACTACTCTACGACATTTTTCGTAGGCGGTGAGTAACTCCTTATACTGACTCATGAGCTCAGATTCATCTTCAGAGGAATAGCCCTCTTGCTCATTGTCATCATCAGAGTCAGAGAGAGGAGTGTGAGATTTTACCTCCCCAGTGAACTGGGGGACTTGTTCATCATCTGAATGAGCCATGAGCCCAAAGTAAGCTTCCTCTTCTTCACTTGACTCAGATGAGTCAGAGTCGCTGAGAGTTTTGCTCTTCTTGGCTACTAGGCTTTTCTCTGTCCTCTTCTTATGGTGTGAGGATTTCTTTTCCTCTCTTCTTCCACCCTCTTTCTTTTTGTGAGGGCAATCGGCGATGACATGACCTGGCTTATTGCAACAATAGCAAATGATGTCAGTTGAAATATGTTTGTTCTGTTTAGAATTGTACCTGTCATGGCTGCTTGAGCCTTTCTTCCGATGATCACCGTCATGTCGTGATCTTCTATATGAGGCATCCTTGCCTCTCCATTGCTTCTTCTTGTTCAAGAATTTCTTGAACTGCCTTGAGAGTAGGGAGAACTCTCCATCAGATAGTTCTGAGCCAGATGAGCTAGGCTCAGATGATTCTTCTTCATCAGCCTCAGGAACTGGGGCAGGAGAGCTAGCCTTTATCTTCCTTGAGCTATCTGCCTTTAGAGCGACAGATTTCTCCTTGGATGCAGACCTGCTTGTCTCTTCTTCAGCTTTTCTTGAGTTGATTTGCAGCTCGTAAGACATAAGCTTTCCGAACAGATTCTGCGGGTCCGTCTCAGCTAACCTTCCAAACTCCTGAATGGCACATACCTTATTGTCCCATTCCTTGGTTAGGGATCTTAAGAATTTGTCATTGAGTTCCCCGTTGGTGAAGACACGTCCATAAACTCTTAGGCCATTTACTATCTTGAAGAAGTTCTCAAAAGTGTCAGCTATGGCTTCCTTATGACCCTGCCTGAAGGCTTCATATTTTTGGTTCAGTAGGGATCTACGATCATCCCTCACTTCTTCTGTACCTTCCATTAGAGTCACAAGGGATTGCCACATCTCCTTGGCAGACTGGCAATGAATCAGATTTTGCAGCATTGAGTCATCCACTGCACTTGCTATAATATTTTTGGCTTTCTTGTCCAGAGAGACAAGTGCAATCTCATCCTTATCTAGATCCATCAGCTTCTTGGGAACTTGCTTGGTGGGATCTATGGTGGATGCAGTCATAGGAATGTGGGGACCTTCTTCAACAATCATGAAGATCCGGGGATCTACTGCTTCCATGAAGAACTTTACTCTTTCCTTCCACATAGGAAAGTTGTTCTTGGTGCAGATAGGGAGTTTAGCAAAATCCTTGGTCTTACTCATGCTTGATACTTTTCAAGAAACAACTTAGAAGGATAAGATCAAGGTGTTAACCTTTTAACGATCAACCTCCCTCTGATACCAATTGAGAGGTCTAAGTTGTTAGCCTAAATCACCTAGAGGGGGGTGAATAGGTGAAATGCGTGTCAAATGCGGAATTAAAAAACTAACACAGCAAGTATCAAGCAATCACAGAAGACAAGAGATTTATAGTGGTTCCCCAATCTTGGGTACGTCCACTTTCCTCACCGATCTAGCAAATTACTAGACTCGGCTACTCCACTATCTCGGATTGAAAACAATCCTACACCTCGGAACCACGTTCCTACAAATCTCGATCCAAAATGGATCTACAAAAACTCGGAAGACAAAACTTCCTACAAGTCTCGGAGAAAAATCTCCTACAATGAAATTTGGTTTGAAAAATAAAAATCAAAACATCAATCTCAGATCTGGATCTTTGACGGTCTTCTTCTTTAGGAACTTCGGCTTGATCAGAAAAGAAAGGTTGAAGATGACCTGAGAGAAATCCACGAATCTGAAAACTAGAACCACCTCGATCGAGAAAGTAGATCTGGAATCTTCAGGGCTCGGCAAGATCGAGTGATTCTCTTTCTTCTGGATCGCTGGAGGAAAGATCGATGGAAACGAAAGTCGCGATCCAAACTTTTCTTCTTCTTCTTCCGTGAACGGCAATGGCGGCGGCGTGAGATTAGGGTTCACGGAATTTCTCTTTCTTAAAAAGAATATTTCTGTAATAACGCTTGTTAAAAGTCATTTCTGAAAAGACCTATTTATAGGTGGGTTCTAACGGTCATAATATTGATTAATGATGACACGTGGACCAATCAGAATTGACAGATTCAAAATACTTATGATGAAAATGGACTTAGAAAAATTCTGGAGAAGTTGACTGCAATACTCGAGTAATGGAGGATATACACGAGTATGGAGAGATAGATTACTCGAGTAGCAAGAAGCAGTATACTCGAGTATAGAAAGAGAGAAATACAGGAGAGAAGAGTGAATTACTCGAGTATCAAAAATGGTATACTCGAGTATCAGAATTGTATACCCGAGTAATAGAAAAGTATACTCGAGTATCAAGACGATATACTCGAGTAACAAAAGGCTAAACTCGAGTATCAGAAAATATACCTGAGAAACGTTTACATACACGAGTATCAGAGTCAATTACTCGAGTATGGAAGAATTTTACTCGAGTATCAAAAATCAATTACTCGAGTATGAACATACTTACTCGAGTATCAGAAGATATACTCGAGTATAGACAAAACTTACTCGAGTATCAGAAGTTATACTCGAGTATCAGAAAACACTTACTCGAGTATGGAACAGGAGTTACTCGAGTATGAATTACCTTACTCGTGTATTACAAAGAAATACTCGAGTATAAAGGACTTGGGAAAATTTTCTCTGAGAAAGCTTAGCTCCATTGCTTCTGTCCATCAATCCAAGTGCATGAAGGAAGTGTATCCCAATAGAGAGGCTATACATGGGCCAACACTTTGGATCACACAATGAGGGATTACATTGTATGGTCCTGTGTTTGGTGACCCATTATAGACTGACATTGGTCTACACTTGGCATTAAGGACCTGCACACATACAACTTAAACACATCATCAAATACACCTTAATTCATCTTAGTTCAAGGTCTGACCTCCTACAAATCTGAGGCATTGTGGAGACAAACCCCAACACTTCCAAATTTTAAAACCCTATAAATAGGTTAGAACGAGAATTAGTCGACCACGTGACTTAGCTTTCTCAAGAGATTGAACTTCTATGTCGAGAGCTAGATCTCCTCTCAATCATCCTTAATCTCTCTTCCTTCAACATTCAATGGCGCCAAAGTTGGAAGAAAACATCAACGAGGGTTACGAACTAGTTCGTAACGCCTTCAACGATGCTTCTCAAGAAATTCAGAAAGTCATCACCCTAGTCACTAACGCTGGATTAGAATTTATGGTATTAGAACCGACCAAGATTTGGAAGAAAGAAGTAATTGAATTCTTCTCCAACGCAAAGATGGATTCAACTAGAAACAAGATTAGGTCAACCGTTCTTGGGACAAAGATAAAGCTTACTTCTAAAAGTCTGAGCAAGGTACTCCAACTGCCGTCGCTCAAAGAAGAAGATGAGGTTGATTCCGACAAGAGAGCAGAGGGACTTCAATAGTGTGGTCTGAATATAGCCACAAAGATTGGATCCTCTATGAATAGAAAAGGGATGAATTCCTAAGGGAAATTTCTTTCTGAAGTGGTTGGAAAGATTATACTGTGCAAGACAAGGGGACATGACAGGATATCTTCCTTCATGTTCAGCCTAAAAATAAGATTAATATTCAATCTCAAGACTGACTGGTCGACAGTTGTCTTTGACAGGATCAAGGAAGGGATCAATAAGCCTAACCTAGGCAGGATCCTGAGTTTGTATCTGGTCTCAGCAATGCCAGAGATACTAAATCAAGCTGTAGGAGCTAAAATAAATCATATGAGGAGAATGGACACTAGAATCTTGTCAAGATGGGACAGGGTACTAACCAAGGAGACTCCAGCTCCTGTGCAATATCAAAAAGAACTAAAGAAAAAGAAATCAGCAGCAAAGATTGTAGAATCATCTAGTGATTTAAAAGAGGTTGTGATTTTCAGTTCTGATGAGGATGTAAATGAAGTACAATCTCAAAGGGAAGATGATTTAGTGCCACATCCTCAAGTGTCCTCAGTTCCAGGGGATACTTCACGGAGATTATCAATGACAATGAAGCAGCTCATCTTACTGTCCTGGAGGTTCTCAAGGATATCAACAAGGATGCTACTATGGTAGATGAGCCAGAAGCACAAACTGTGCTAGTTCAAGTTGCTGAGAAAGAGACCTTTGTTTCAGAAGCTGATGTCTAGGGGGAGAAGACTGGGGCTACTGAGGACAATATTCCTCCATCTGATACTTTGACAGAAGTCCAGAAGGATAACCAGCACATACTCCAAGAAGATGCACAGATTGAGGGGGAGGTACCAGACCTTGACCCAGTATATATCCTGATAACTAGCGTCAGGTTCTGGATGTAGCTAGTTCCTCAGAATTAGAAGCTGAACAAGAAGCCTCAGAGCTAAAGAAGAGGAAACTAATGGAAATAAGGAAGAAAAGCATAGGCTATAAGAAAGCTTTGAAGACTGTCCCACCAACAACAACTCCTGCAATAGTAGACTTCAGTTCACTTTTGGGGCAACTGCAAGTGAAGCTGGATGAGCAAAGAACTACTCTTGAAAAATATGTGGATGAGACCTACAGGGACCTGCAGTTTCAGCTAGCACAGGATATCAAATCCATCAGATTTGAAGTCAATCAGAATAAAAAAGAGATGACAGATTGCTTCCATAAAGGAGGTAATGTTGTAGTTTACTTGGACCAGCAACAACAGGAGATAAAGACTGAAGTTAAGGACATTACAATCAAACAAGGTTATCGTAACACCCCTTATCCGTCATATGACATATAGCAGAAGGTCCGGCCAGGGCCCGACGCCATATACCACAGACAGACCGACGAGTTACTAGATGAAACCATTCAACCAATACACACGTCCTACACAGAGCATCTAGCGGAAGCAATTTATTAAGTTGCAAGAGAAATAACCCAGCACAAGCACGAATGTCCACTAACAAACCCAGTAGGAATGAACTACAAAATACACAAAAGTACTGGCCTTAAGGCCGTAAAAGAGTTTACAATAATTAATCAGTGTCTTACAAACTTCGGCTCGCGGACTGGCCACACATGAATTAAATGAGTAAACAAACAAGGCCTTCGAGGGCCGGCTCAGCAACTTGGCCTTTGGCCCGCTATTTGCCGCTCAGCTCCGCAATACTTGCAAGTACCATTCATCGTAATGGTGGCAAAAAAGAATAACGGTCAGCTAAAGTTGACCAAATTATTACGATTTTGCCCCCAAGTCTCAGGGCGGCAAAGCTCCTTCCTACACTTATTAGCAAAGCAAGCAATAATAAATAAACACAACATCATAGGTGCATGCACACACGGACATACACCTCGTGCTCTCAGAGAACTAACTCGGTGAAGCAAGTCCAAACCCGGTCCATTCCTTGGCTCCACCACTGGCCCCAGGGCCGGCAAACCTCGTGAGCATTTAGTCCTTTCAGCCGTAGCCTAGACTCATTCTCCAAATCATCGGTAAGTCCCACGTAACTTTAGGTCACTTTAACCGAAATAGATGAAGCGGGTAGGGTTCCACCAGCCCGTTTCTCACCCCGCCATGGCCATTTGGCCTTTGACATGGGCCAAGCTTCCCCCAGTCCCAACTATCGATCAAACACGGTACATAGCCCTGCTATCTACCTGCCTGGCTCCCAGGCCACCAAAATGGCAGAACTTCGCCTCTGCCTAGATTTTCGGGTGCACCTTGGGGTTAATCCCCAAGACTCCATGTTGCAATCTACCACGTAGAAACCCGAAAACAACACAAAGGCACAGAGTCTTCTCCGGCTAACAATGCATAACAAAACATCACCGATCCAGACCAACATGTCCGGGTAGGCTTCACACACCATGCCAATGTCCGTACTACGATTCCGGACTCTAAACAAGGGGGACTTTACATATCTACCCCAAAGGAATACCACAAACTCGCCGCACACTCGCGGGAGAGAGTTTTCCTATGCAAAAGAAGAAGAGCTTCACATGCTAAAGATGAGAATCATTACCCTAGAATTTCTCTTCATCGCCATGATGATCCAGTCAGATGGAAAGCACCGTATTGGCATCGCCTTCGCGGATCTGGACTCGGATCGAAAATCGGAGCTCCGAAGCTCCACCGATGGCCGGAGTTGACCTCCTTCTTCTTCCTAGATCTCCCCTCTCTCTTAACTTTTAGAAAGAGAAGATGAATAAGAAATGAGGGTTTGAACCCTATTCCCGGCTTAAAACCCAACCAGGATAGCCCTCAGCCATTAGATCCCAAAATAAGGAAACAGACGGTATTGATTCATCCTGAAAATAAACTTCCTGGGCCGAACACGGCTTGCGACACGCCCGTGTACAAGGCCGTATAACTCATTTGCCGTCAAAATCGTCGCATCCCGAAAAGAACACAGGCACTCGACACGCACGTGTCAGGCTTGACACGCCAATGTCAGCCAGTACACGCCCGTATAGATAGGCATGTTCCTCCATCGGCGTAGGCCCAAAATGTCCAGAGCACGACACGGCCATGTGACACGCCCGTGTCACATGACAGGTGCTAGACACGCCCTGGGACACGCCCGTATCCCAGACCGTGTAGCTGCCTTAACAAAACTCGCCAAACGACCCGAGCAGGACATGGGTATTCGATACGCCCGTGTCAGACCCGAACACGCCTGGGCTCAGGCTGTGCGCCCTCACTCAACGATCATTGAGTGAAAGGCTTTGAGTGACTGACACGCCCTGAGACACGCCCGTGTCCCAGGACGTGTTCACCCCCCCGACGACCGTTGACTACAATTTCGTCGACCACGCAACCATCGCTGAATCCGAGCACGATATGCCCCTGGGACACGCCCGTGTTCCAGGCCGTGTCACCTCTACCAAATCCCATACTTGGCTCAAAACGCCACCCGTCACTCTTTTGAGTTTCGGGGCGTTACAACTCTCTCCCTCTTACAAGAATTTCGTCCACGAAATTACCAAAGGAAAAGATAACATAAAACCAAAAGCGGTACCTGAGTGAAATAACTCTGGGTACTCCTCAAACATGGTCTGCTCTCGCTCCCAAGAGAGCCCCTCCCGACCGTAACTGTCCCAACAGACCTTGACCATAATGATCTCCTTGATACGAAGTCACTTGACTTCAGAGTCCTCAATATGAACAGACTTGACCCTCGTCGTCAACCCTTCGTCCACCGGTACTTGATCAACTGCGATCACCTGCGAAGGCTCTTACACCGCCTTCCGCAACACTGATATGTGGAATACGATGTGTAGTCCACTCAACTCCACTGATAGCCTTAGACAATAAGCCGCTTCGCTGATCCGATCCAGAATCTCAAATGGTCCAAGGTATCTCGGGCTCAGCTTCTTCAAGCGTCGTACCCATGAAACACCCTTGAACGACTTTATCTTAAAAAAACACCCAGTCGCCAACCGCGAATTCCACATTCCGGTGTTTGGCGTTATAGCACTTAGCTTGTCTATCCTGAGCGATCAGCAAACGCTCCAGAATGGTTCGCACCAATGAAGTAGAGTTTTCCACCTCTTGCTTTTTGTACAACCTTGCCTCACCCGTTTCTAGCCACGACAATGGCGTGCGACACTTTCTACCATACAAGGCCTCGAAGGGTGCCATTTGTATGCTCTCTTGGCAGCTATTGTTGTACGCAAACTCCACCAAATACAGGTGGTCTTCCCACTGCTTTCCAAAGTCCAGAACGCACATGTGAAGCATGTCCTCCATCGTCCTGTTGACCCTCTCGGTCTGCCCATCCGTCTGCGGATGAAAGGCTGTGTTGAATTTTAACTTAGTCCCAGTATTGGCTGCACCACCCTCAGTTATTGGACGTAAAACGCCCATCTCTATCACACACGATGCTGTGGGATACACCGTGCAGTCTGACAATGTTATCTACATACAACTTCGCCAATCTCTCCTCAGAATCGTCCTTACTATGCGGAACGAAGTGCAACAATTTTGTTAACCGATCTACGATCACCCAGATAGCATTGTTTCCCTTCTAGGACCTTGGCAAGCAATGCGCAAAGTCCATCAAAATGTCGTCGAACTTCCACTTCGGAATAGGAAAAGATTTCAAGAAACCCCCTGGTTTTTGGCACTCTGCCTTCACTAAGGCGTAAGTCTGACATTTAGCCACGAATAGTGCTACATCCTTCTTGAGTCCTGGCCACCAAAACAACTTCTTCAGATCTCAGTACATCTTCGTGCTCCCTGGGTGAATAGAGTACTTGGTATGATGAGCCTCGTACATCAACTCCACCCGTAGATTTCCCACGTTTGGGAGGCACAAACGACTGTCCTTCCTTAGAAGCCCATCTTCAACTGAAAACTTGGAGTTTGACTCATCCGAAGCTGCATTCATGATTGTTGGGTACATTGGAAAATGTGTACCTGATTTGAAGATGCCCAACTTAGCTCAATGATATACATCAAGGTATATTTGATGTTGTTTTGAGTTGACATGTGCAGGTGAAGAATTAATAAAGTATGCAGAAAAATTCTAAGTCCAAGTGTCGACACAGAGAAGGATGTGTCGACACATAGAAGAAATTAGTCGACACAACACTGGGAAGCAGTGTCGACACAGAAGAAGTAAGTCGACACAACACTGGGAATTTGTGTCGACACAGAAGAAAAGCGTCGACCTCAACATTGGGAAAATGTGTCGACACAGAAGAATATAGTCGACCTCAAGTTTGTCGACACCAGCAGGATGTGTCGACACAGAAGAATATAGTCGACCTCAAGTTTGTCTACACCAGCAGAATGTGTCGACACATTGTGATTGAGTCGACACATTATAGCAGAGTTAAAAGAAGACTGTGTCGACACATGAAGGCTGAGTCGACACTTACTAAGTTATGATTCTACAACAACTGTGTCGACACACAGGACTTGTGTCGACACACTAAAGAGTCAAGACCAAGTTATTTTCAGAAGAAGCTGTGTCGACTCAAAGGCAACTTAGTCGACATCACTGAAGACTGTGTCGACACCAAAGTCAATTGTGTCGACACAGATAGACAGATGGTCTCGACACTTTCTGACAGACTGTCTCGACAACTTGTGGTTCAAGAATAAGGCACAGGACTTGTTTGAAGACTTGACAGCTGTGGGTTGCCACCGGTTAACTGGAGCTGTCAGACTTGTCAGAAAACGGTTAGAAACCGGATCAGCCGGTTACCATGAAGAAAGTCTATAAATAGACAGATTCAGAAGGAGAAAGTAACTTTTGAAAACATTGATGAGAATCAAAAAGTTGAGAAGGATTACAATCCAATTCATTTCAAGAAAGTGCTAGGCACTTAAGAAGATCTTCTCCGGAAGATCTAAGAAGACTATCTAAGGATAGATCAAAGAAGAGTTCTAATCAGAATTCAGAAGAATCATTCAAAGTGCTGGATAGAGAGAGATCAAGCCAGAATTTGAAGAAGAAGAAAGAAACCACCAGTGGATTCTCAAGAAGCTGTTTGGAAATCAACTCAGCTAAGTTCATATTCAAGAAGCTTTGAAGAAAGCTCAGATACAGTTGATTTCATCAGCTGATCAAGAATTGTCTTGCCCTTTTCTCTCTCAATTTAGGCAAGACAGTTAAATAATCTTTTCTATATTTCTGTAGGATCTGTTTACACAGATCTGAGTTGTAAGCCTGTGTTATAAAGGCTGAGTGTAGGAGTGTTGAACTCTGAGTGGTAGGGCTGTTTGCCTGAGTGTAGGAGAAGGGTCTTCTCTGAGTTGTAGGCCTTGGGGCAAGGCTGAGGTAGGGCTGTTGTGCCTGAGTTGTAGGAACCAGTTGGGTTCTGAGTTGTAGGATTTGTTGATCTGAGATTAGTGGAAGTTTGGCCGAATCTAGCATACTGCTAAATAGGTGAAGGGGGAAAGTGGATGTACCCAGACCTTGGGGAACCACTATAAAACATTGTGCAATCTGTGATGTTTTATTTTCTGTGATTGCTGTGATTATTGTGTTAGCCATTAAATTGAATTCTGCCTAGAAGTTTTTATAAATAAGTAGAACCTATTCACCCCCCCCCCTCTAGGTGTTTAGGCTGTCTTGAAAGTTAAACTATCAAGTGGTATCAGAGGGAGGTTCCTCAAAAAGGACTTAACAGTCTGAGGTAGATCTGAAAGGCAGATTCAAGATTCAAGAAGATGGGTTCTGGAGAGAATCATAAGGAGCTAGGGTCTATGAAATTACCCATATGCAGGAAGGAAATCTTTGGGATCTGGAAAGAAAGAGTCAGATTGTTTATGGAGGCATCTGACCCAAGGATTTATATCACAGTTCAGGAAGGGCCCTTTATCCCAAAGAAGATTTCAGCTGTGGATGCAAATATCCAAATACCAAAGACTTATTCAGAAATGACCAAGGATGAAATCATCTTGGCAACCATGGACAAAAGGGCACAGAACATCATTGTTAGTGCTATAGATGATTCAACATTTCAGAATCTGATTCACTGCAAGACCTCCAAGGAGATGTGGGACACATTGATTGTCTACATGGAGGGATCTGAAGAAGTAAGGCTGGACAGGAAGTCTATGCTAAATCAGGAGTATGAAAGCTTTAGACAAGGAAAATCTGATAGCATAACTAAGTGCTATAAGAAATTCTATAGAATTGTGAATGAGCTAATATCCTATGGAAGAGTCTTCAGTACCTATGAACTGAATGACAAATTCTTAAGATCCTTATCAAAGGATTGGGATACAAAGATCTGTGCCATAAGAGAAGTGGCTAAATTGGCAGAGATATCTCCTCCAACCCTGTTTGGAAAGTTGCTATCCTATGAAATGCAACTTATGGTGAGGAAGGAGGAGGAAAGAAACTCAAGAGGAGAGCATAGAGAAAAGACTGTGGCATTCAAGGCAGAAGCCACTAGAAAGAATAGGAGGATATCACCATCTCCTCCTAAGGAAGTTACAGAAGATAGTTCTGAAAGTTCAAACAAGGGTTCTGAAAGCTGTGATTCAGATGCAGATTTTGCTGCATTCACAAGACAATTCCAGAGGTTCTTGAAGAAGAAGCAGTGGAAGTCTAGGCCTTCCCCATCACAGCAAGTTGATGACTATTATAAGAAGAAAAGGTCATCAAGGAAAGAGAAGAGCAGATCAAAGCCCAGCAAAGCCACTACTTCAAAGATTGTCTGTTATTGTTGCAATAGGCCTGGACATGTAGTGGCTGATTGTCCTGACAAGAGAAAGGAATCTTCAGAAAAGAAGAAGACTTATCAGAAAGGCAAGAAGGAGAAATCCTTTGTAGCAAAGAAAGATAAGAGTCTATCAGACCAGTCAACTTCAGAGTCAGAAGCTGAAGCTGAAGCATATATTGGACTATATGCTGCATCTGAAGAAGAGGAGTTTCTGCAGTTGCTAGACTCCATCAATGAACAAAAGGATCAGCAGTGTATGGGGCTGATGGCAGGATCAGAAGAGGACATATGCCAGAATCAGTCTGGTCATAATAAGGTACAATGTCCTTCTATTACATCTGTTTGTTATACAAGTGAAGAATCAGCTATATCTGCATCAACAGATGTAGATGCATCTGAATCTGAAGGAGATGTCTATCAATTGATAGACAAGTATGGGGACCTGTTGCAGGCCCTTAAGAAAAGCAAGAACCTGGTTAAATCTCAGGCTCAGGAAATTGCTGAACTAAGGTTTGCTACAACTGAGTTAGAAAAAGTTATTGATCAAAAATTAAATGAAATTGCCAAGCTGAAGAATATAACTATTATTCAGATGGGCACAATTAATTATACTAATGATCAAGTGAAGAGTTTGGAGGCCAGACTTAGAATTGAAAGGGATTTAGTGGCTAGTTACTCTAAGCCAAAATCTGTCTTACCCTTGATAGATGAATTTGTCACTCAAAAGGGTAAGGCTGGATTAGGATTTAAAGGTAACTCCAGGGCTGGCAGATTCAAGAGGAAAGGCAAAGCTCCTGTTCAGCCACTAAACCTTTCAGTCCCCATAAAGTTTAGTAAGGTGAAAGTGCCTTCTAACAAATATGATCATGAAGACATTCAAGGTCATATTAAGACTAATGTTCTGAAGAACAAGGGTGTAAATGCAATCAGGCCTACCTATGGTCATAAACCCAATGGTTTTAAGAAATCAGTAGGTGAAGTTGCAACAGCACCAGCAATGAATAGAAATTCTTCTGACAAGGATGTATCTAGATCTAGATACAATAAGTTTGAATGTTGGTGCTGTGGCAAGAGAGGCCATTTTGCATTAGACTGCTGGTATAACACAAGTGTTATAAAGAATAAGAGTCTACCTGTTAGAAGAGGTTATGATAGCTTTATTAATGCTAACCTGAACCAAGGACCCAAGACTTACTTGGGTTCTAAGGGTAAGTAATTCTGTATTGCAGGTGAATCCAAGTAACCATGCCCCTATATGGTACTTGGATAGTGGTTGTTCCAGGCACATGACTGGAACAAAGGGGCTGCTGAAGGAGTATTCATCTGTCAAAGATGGACCTAAAGTGATCTTTGGTGGATCTGAAAAAGGAGTCATCAAAGGGTTTGGTAACATTTCTTCTAACCTAATTACTATCACTCAAGTGGCTTATGTAAAAGGTTTGAAACATAATCTAATAAGCATAAGCCAGCTAAGTGATTTAGGATATGACATTTCATTTGTTAAAGATGGATGTCATATCAAGAGGTCAAGTGATCAAAAGATCATATTGACTGGGTATAGGAAGAGAAATGTATATTGTCTTAATTTTGAATGTGAGAATAAGGCTTCTCCCATCTGTCTTGTAGCTGATGACAATGCTTCTCATTGTGTTAAGTGGCACAAGAGATTGGCTCATCTAAACTACAAGACAATTGGCCAACTCTTTAGCAAAGAGCTAGTGACGAATGGACCTCAAATTAAGTGTATAAAGGAAGAGATATGCTCAGCTTGTCAAAAGGGAAAGCAGACAAAATCCTCCTTTCAAAGCCTTGAAAACAAGGATTCTGTGAGGTGCTTATACCTCTTGCATATGGATCTTTTTGGTCCTATGCCAGTTCATAGTCTAGGTAGGAAGGTCTACACTTTTGTGGTTGTAGATGACTATTCTAGATTTACATGGGTGTTCTTTCTGAGACAAAAATCTGAAACCCCAAGTGTATTACTTAATTTTGTAAAGCAAATTCAGAATGAACTGAATAGTACAGTGGTCAAAATCAGAAGTGACCATGGTACTGAGTTTCAATCTGAAAGCATAACAAACTTGTGTAAAGACTTTGGGATTTTCCAAAAGTTCTCCTCACCTAGAACACCTCAGCAAAATGGAATTGCTGAAAGAAAGAATAGAACATTAATTGAAGCTGGTAGAACTCTATTGAGTGACACCTCTCTTCTAGAATATTTTTGGGCTGAGGCAGTTAACACTGCTTGTCATGTCATCAATAGGGCTTCTATCACCAAAAGCCACAGAAAGACTCCCTATGAGATTGTGAAAGGAAGAAAACCAAATCTATCCTATTTTAGGATCTTTGGTTGCAAGTGCTATATACTTAACAATGACAAGTCATATTTGACTAAGTTTGCTGCCAAATCCCAGGATGGGATATTTGTTGGGTACATCACAAATAGTAAGGCCTATAAAGTCTTCAACTTAACTACTCAAGTTGTTGAAGAATCTGTGCATGTTGTATTTGATGAAACAAGATTAATCAATTGTGAGTTGTCTTGTAGATCAAATGACTCAACAGGTATAAGCAAGAGGATGGACAAGCTCTCCATTGCTGAAGCTTCAAAGGAAGATGGAGCATTGGAAAATGAAGGCTGCTGTCCAGGGGGAGTACAAGAGATAATGGAAGCTGATGAAAACCAAGAGGTTCAGCAGAATGAAGAAGCTGGAGATGCTCAACCTGAAGGGAATCTTCCTCCAGCTATAAGATATCTAAGAGATCATCCTACTGATCAGATAATTGGTGATCCAAGACAAGGAGTGCAAACTAGAAGCAGAAATCAAAGCACAGTTTTGGATTCAAGTTTCTTGTCTCAAATGGAACCTAAGAAGTTTGAAGAAGCTATCCAAGACCAGCACTGGATTGATGCTATGCAAGAGGAGCTGAATCAATTCAGAAGGTGCAAAGTCTGGGAGCTTGTTCCTAAACCAAGAGGCCATAACATAATTGGCACTAAGTGGATCTATAGGAACAAGCTAGATGAAAGTGGGATAATAGTGAAGAATAAAGCAAGGTTAGTTGCAAAAGGATACAGGCAGGAAGAAGGGATCGACTTTGATCAAACCTTTGCTCCAGTAGCAAGGCTGGAGGCAATCAGAATGTTCCTTGCCTATGCAGCCTACCAAGACTTCAAAGTATACCAGATGGATGTGAAGTCAGCATTTCTGAATGGTGATCTTAAAGAAGAAGTATATGTAGAGCAGCCATCAGGTTTTGTAGATCCTCTTAAACCTGATTCTGTGTATAAGCTTAGGAAAGCTTTGTATGGGTTAAAACAAGCTCCAAGGGCTTGGTATGAAACCCTGTCTACCTTCCTCATTGAGAATAAATTCTCAAGAGGAAAGATAGACAAAACTCTATTCCTTAGGGAATCCAAAGGTAAGATCATCTTAGTTCAGATCTATGTTGATGACATAATCTTTGGATCTACTAAAAACAACCTTTGTAAAAAGTTTGCCAAACTTATGCAAGGGAAGTTTGAGATGAGCAGTATGGGAGAACTTAAGTTCTTCTTGGGACTCCAAGTAAGACAGACTGATGATGGATTGTCCATATCCCAGTCTAAGTTCACCAAAGAATTAATTAAGAAATATGGTATGGAGTCATCCTCCACCATGAGAACTCCTATGGGAACAAGTATGCCTATATGCAAAGATGAGGCAGGTAAACCTGTTGATGAGTCATTATATAGAGGAATAGTTGGGTCTCTACTATATCTTACTGCTAGTAGACCAGACATTATGTATGCAACATGTGTCTGTGCTAGGTACCAAGCCTGCCCTAAAGAATCTCATTATACTGCAGTCAAAAGGATTCTGAGATATCTAAAGGGCACTCCTAATCTAGGCTTTTGGTACCCTAGGAATAGAGATTTTCTACTAACAGGCTATTCAGATGCAGATTTTGCAGGATGTAGAGAGGACAGGAAAAGTACTACAGGTACTTGTCAATTCCTGGGAGGAAGACTAATATCATGGAGTAGTAAGAAGCAGACCAGTGTGGCAATTTCCACAGCTGAGTCAGAGTATGTTGCTGCTGGAAGCTGCTGTGCACAGCTATTGTGGATGCAGCATCAGCTTAAGGATTATGGTATTCAGGTAAGTAGAACACCCCTTTTATGTGATTCTAAGAGTGCTATTTCTATTGCTAATAATCCAGTTTCTCATAGTAGAACTAAGCATATAGAAATCAAATACCATTTTCTTAGAGAACATGTAGAAAAAGGAGACATCTCATTGGAATTTGTAAAAACAGATTATCAAATAGCAGATGTATTTACTAAGCCTTTAGATGAAACCAAATTCAATAAATTCAAAATTGAATTAGGTATGTTAACCATTGATTAATGTATTAACAAAATCATTAACAATGCAATTGAAGTGGTATGTAAGTAAGTTAAAGTAATAACAACATAATTAAGTGTTAAAAAAGGACACATTGAAGTAACACTTACAAGTGGTGTTGAACCAACAAAAATTGGCAAAGTAAGAATGTGTCGACACATTCAGTAATAATGTGTCGACTCAGAGAAATAATGTCGACAAGTCAGAAATATTGTGTCGACACAGAGAATATGTGTCGACACTTAAGAGTTATATTGTCGACTTAACCAGAAATGTAATGTCGACTCAACCAGGATAATGGTGTCGACACTTACAGAATATGTGTCGACACTTATCCTTAGAGTCGACACAGAATTTCTGTCTATCTACTATGTATCCAAGGTGTCGACATAACCACAAATTGGTGTCGACACATAGTAGGCTGAAGTAATGTCGAGACCATAGAAGTTTGTGTCGACACATTCCGTCTGTGTCGACACATTTAGTCTGTTTTTGGCGCCTTTTGAACTTCTTTCAACAGAAGGTATAAATAGGTCAAAAACTCTTTCTGTCGACACGCTTCCAAGGTTTTCGAGACTAAAACCCTGTGTCGACAGTCTATCTTTCTCTCTTCTCTCAAGCTTTCTCGACGAATCGATGGCGCCAAGGATTGAAGACAACGTCAATGAAGTGTATGAGTTGGTGCGCCAGGCCTTTGCAGATGCGCCGCCAGATGTTCAAGGGGTTATCACCCTCCTCTCCGAGTCAGGGTTAGAATTTCTAATCTCAGAACCGACTAAAATATGGAAGAAGGAGGTGCACGAGTTCTTTATCTCTGCATTAGTCCACTCAAATGGCCTCAAGATTAAGTCCAATGTTCAAGGGACTAAGGTGAAGATTACTCCAAGAAGTTTAAAAAAGATCTTTCAATTACAAGTAGTTGAGAATGAAGAGGAAGTTCCTAGTTCTAAGACAAGGGAAGCCCTTCAATGGTGTGGACTGGACTCGAGCATGAAGATTGGAGCTGCATTCAACAGGAAGGGTATGAATCAGCAAGGGAAGTTCTTGTCTGAAATTGTTGGGAAAGTGATCCTCTACAAGACAGGTGGACATGATAGGATTTCTGCCTACATGTTCAGCCTTATGACCAGGATTGTTTTTACAATTCCTACTGATTGGTCAGGAGTACTCTTTGACAAGATCAAAGAAGGAATCAAGAAGCCCAACATGGCTAGAATCATGAGCTTATATCTCACTGGAGTGATTCCTGAAGTGATGCAGCAACTGCCAGGGACTAAGATCAATCATATGAGAAGGATGGATATGAGACTGTTCTCTAGGTGGGATAGGGTGCTATCCAAGGATGTGCCTGAAGAGAGCAGGCCAGACACCCCTGTGAAATCCCCTTCTCAAACTCAAGAAACTGAACAACAACAAGAAGACCCACTCAGGACACAAGTTGAAGAACAGCCTGACTCAACTATAGTCCAGCAAGTGTCAACACCTGCACAGATGCAGGGGGAGCCAGTTCACTCTCCTGCTCAAAATGTATCTACTCCTGATCAGGTACAAGTGTAGGGGAGCTAATGTATTTTACTATAAAAGACATTGCTCATATTCTCATTACTGCACAGGTTCAGGGGGAGCTAGTGTCCACTCCTACTCTAGATACTACAATTACTGAACGAGTACAGGAGAAGCTGTTGTCAGTACAAGTGCAAGAGGAAGCACAGTTAGACTTATCTCAAGATTTAACTGCTGCAGAAGATACAGCTCAACTGGAATTTACTCTGGAGGAGTTATTCCCTGATGCTGATACTACTACTGATAAAGTAGGAGGAGGACAAGAAATTGAGAAGTCCATAGGTATGGAAATTGATCAGGAAGCTGAAGTTGCGCCATAGGTTGAGGGGGAGCCAGTGGATGTTGAGACTGTACAACATGGCACTAAAGCAGATGTTTCTCCTCCTCCCAAAGAAAGAGTTCAAATTGATAGCACTTCTGAGTCAGAAACTGAAGAAGCCAAGGTGGCTAAAAAGAGAAAACTTATGGTCTTTCAGAGAAGGAGCAAGAGCTATAAGCAGGCTCTACAGTCTACATCACATCACACTCCTTCTGCCTTTGATTATAACAAGTTCTTGGTAGATTTGCAAGTGAAATTGGATGAACACAGGGTAGCCATTGAAAAATATGTTGATGAGAACAACAAGTCTATGCAGTTTGACTTAGCTCAAGATATAAAATCAATTAGGTTTGAGGTCAATATGCATAAGAAGGAAATGACAGATTGCTTCCATAAGGGTGGTAATGCTGTGGTATATCTGGCAAAACAACAACAGACTATCATCCCTAAGGTGGATGACATTGCTTTAAAGCAAAGCTATGTCTTGGAAAATCAGTTAAGAATGAATGATAATTTAACTGAATCTCATCATGAGATAATAGAGGAATTGAAAAAGATTGTTCCAGGCCTGCCTGCAGATAAAACAAAAGAAATGGAAGAATTTGATAAGAACTTTCAAGCTGCTATTGCTTCTATTAAGACTGCAATCACTACCTCTCAAAAAGAAATATCTGAAAAGCTTCAAAAGTTAAAACCATTTTTTAAAGAGGGTGTCAATTATCTGGATGGCCAAATCAGATTTCAAAAGGAAGATCTCAGAGATCATGTTTCTAGAGAAGCCATAAAGGGGGAGAGGATGCTAGTTCATGCAGGCTCAGAGCACTCCAAATGGGTGACCAATAGTATTCGAGCCACATTAGGATATCCCCCATTGTGTGATGATGCTATGGTGGCTGAGTCAGGTATACAAACAAGTCTACTTGAAGGCAATCAACCTGAGGTTGCCCAAGTCATTTACCCCCCTCCAGATTTTGATATGATTGATCAGCAGGTTCAAGGGATGTATAGTCCTCCAAAGGAGGTTACTAATATTGTTATTGGGAAGGTTGATAAGCCTGAGGCTACTTTGAAAGACCAGCAAGATGCTCTTCTATCTAAGAAAAGGTTTAGAGAGCAGGCTGAACTTAAGCCAGACTTTGAGCAGTGGAGTCCTACTTCCAGAAATATAATACTCACTGCATGGAAGGCTGTCAAAGACCAAGTGCAGGAAAGAGGCAAGTGGTATAATGAGATGGAATGGCAGAAGTATGAAGCCAGGCAAGAGGCCATTGTATAGTTTAGAAGAAAAGCCAAGCTGGGTAGGCTGCCTACAGATGCTCAGGAGCCAAGCAAATATTTTCCAAAGCCCTTTCATTATTTTGAAAGGAAAAGGCTCAAGGAAGAAGCAAAGAAGAAGGCTGATCTAAAAGGCAAGAAGCCAGCTGAAGATTCTGAAGCTCCTGTGAAGGCTCAAGTTCTATCTGGCAAAGGGATTGTCATTAAAGAGCCTGATCAGTCTTAGTTTTTTAGTTCTTTCAAAGTATTTTGTAATGTTTTGATTAAATCATTAAATATAATTCTCTGTATTCAAACATTATCAGGTTATAAACAAAATGTTGTTTGGCATCATATAATGTTCATTCTGTGATGGATTGTTTTTATGTTTTGTTTATATTAAGTATTCCTGTTATGTCATTTATCATCAGTTTATACTTTGTATAAATGGTGTATATCATTGGCTATAGGGTTATGACTTCTCCAAATAGGGGGAGATTGTTGGGTACATTGGAAAATGTGTACCTGATTTGAAGATGCCCAACTTAGCTCAATGATATACATCAAGGTGTATTTGATGTTGTTTTGAGTTGACATGTGCATGTGAAGAATTAATAAAGTATGTAGAAAAATTCTAAGTCCAAGTGTCGACACAGAGAAGGATGTGTCGACACATAGAAGAAATTAGTCGACACAACACTGGGAAGCAGTGTCGACACAGAAGAAGTAAGTCGACACAACACTGGGAATTTGTGTCGACACAGAAGAAAAGCGTCGACCTCAACATTGGGAAAATGTGTCGACACAGAAGAATATAGTCGACCTCAAGTTTGTCGACACCAGCAGGATGTGTCGACACAGAAGAATATAGTCGACCTCAAGTTTGTCTACACCAGCAGAATGTGTCGACACATTGTGATTGAGTCGATACATTATAGCAGAGTTAAAAGAAGACTGTGTCGACACCTAAAGGCTGAGTCGACACTTACTAAGTTATGATTCTACAACAACTGTGTCGACACACAGGACTTGTGTCGACACACTGAAGAGTCAAGACCAAGTTATTTTCAGAAGAAGCTGTGTCGACTCAAAGGCAACTTAGTCGACATCACTGAAGACTGTGTCGACACCAAAGTCAATTGTGTCGACACAGATAGACAGATGGTCTCGACACTTTCTGACAGACTATCTCGACAACTTGTGGTTCAAGAATAAGGCACAGGACTTGTTTGAAGACTTGACAGCTGTGGGTTGCCACCGGTTAACTGAAGCTGTCAGACTTGTCAGAAAACGGTTAGAAACCGGATCAGCCGGTTACCATGAAGAAAGTCTATAAATAGACAGATTCAGAAGGAGAAAGTAACTTTTGAAAACATTGATGAGAATCAAAAAGTTGAGAAGGATTACAATCCAATTCATTTCAAGAAAGTGCTAGGCACTTAAGAAGATCTTCTCCGGAAGATCTAAGAAGACTATCTAAGGATAGATCAAAGAAGAGTTCTAATCAGAATTCAGAAGAATCATTCAAAGTGCTGGATAGAGAGAGATCAAGCCAGAATTTGAAGAAGAAGAAAGAAACCACCAGTGGATTCTCAAGAAGCTGTTTGGAAATCAACTCAGCTAAGTTCATATTCAAGAAGCTTTGAAGAAAGCTCAGATACAGTTGATTTCATCAGCTGATCAAGAATTGTCTTGCCCTTTTCTCTCTCAATTTAGACAAGACAGTTAAATAATCTTTTCTATATTTCTGTAGGATCTGTTTACACAGATCTGAGTTGTAATCCTGTGTTATAAAGGCTGAGAGTAGGAGTGTTGAACTCTGAGTGGTAGGGCTGTTTGCCTGAGTGTAGGAGAAGGGTCTTCTCTGAGTTGTAGGCCTTGGGGCAAGGCTGAGGTAGGGCTGTTGTGCCTGAGTTGTAGGAACCAGTTGGGTTCTGAGTTGTAGGATCTGTTGATCTGAGATTAGTGGAAGTTTGGCCGAATCTAGCATACTGCTATATAGGTGAAGGGGGAAAGTGGATGTACCCAGACCTTGGGGAACCACTATAAAACATTGTGCAATCTATGATGTTTTATTTTCTGTGATTGCTGTGATTATTGTGTTAGCCATTAAATTGAATTCTGCCTAGAAGTTTTTATAAATAAGTAGAACCTATTCACCCCCCCCCCTCTAGGTGTTTAGGCTGTCTTGAAAGTTAAACTATCAATGATCTCCTTCATGCTGCTATCGAATTCCATAGCCTGCCGAATCTGATCAGCCAGGTCATACTGAACTTCCATCCAGTTTAACAACGCTTCGACGCTAGTCTGCTTGTCAACACAGCAGATGTCTAATCCCTCCAAGCCCCGAATCAACCGCTCAACAAGAATCGAAAACCAGTTGGTTTGAGTGGGGGCCCTGCGACTAAACGCATCCGCTACTTCATTGCCTTTTTCAGGCACATAATTAATTTTTGAGTGTATGGTCCCCCAGGAACTCCATCCATCTCCGCTGCCTCATGCTCAGATCCTTCTGATCGAATGGGTACTTCAGGCTCTTGTGGTCGGTATAGATATCGACCTTAACGCCATAAAAATAATGCCTCCATAGCTTTAGCGCAAAAATCACAGCCGCTAACTCCAAGTCGTGGACCGGATAATTCCATTTGTTCACTTTCAGCTGACGCGAGCCATACACAAAAACCCTACCATGCTGCAGCAACATGCAACCCAAACCACTGCCTGAGGTATCACTATATATCTCAAAACCTTCGGTCCCACTCGACGAACTTATAATAAGCGCCGTGGTCAAACGTCTCTCAACCTCCTCGAAAGCTTGTGCGCACGCAGGCGTCCAAACAACTTTTGATCTTTCCTTGTAATATTTATGAGGGGGTAACTCTATCCGTGAGAAGTTCTCTATGAAGTGCCTGTAGTAGCCGGCCAGCCCCAGAAAACTCTGGTCTTCCGCTCCCGAATACAACACAGGCCACTCGCGTATCATAACTATCTTCGCTGGATCCACTGCAATACCCACTCTAATAACTTTATGACCGAGGGACACTACCTACAATAACCCAAAACTCACGTTTGGATAACTAGGCATAGAGATGTTTCCCCCTTAGCGTTTCCAACACCAAAAGCAGATGATTGAAGTGATCCTCTTTGCTCTACGAGTACACCAATATGTCATCGATGAAGACGACCATAAAATGGTCTAGGTACTACCTGAACGATCTGTTCATCAAATCCATGAACACTTATGGCGCGTTAATAGGCCCGAACGGCATGACCATAAACTCGAAATGCCCATCCCTTGAGCTGAACGCTATCTTTGGGACATCGCTTTCCCTTATCCTCAGCTAATAGTAACCGGACTTAAGATCCAATTTTAAGTATACCGATGACCCAACCAACTGATCAAATGATCATCAATCCTTGGGATCGTGTACTTACTCTTTTCCGTTCACTTGTTCAGTTCTCCATAATCGATACAGAGCCGCAAACTCTCGTCCTTCTTCTTAACGAAATGGACCGGTACTCTCCAAGGTGACGAACTTGGACGCACATAACCCAGATCCCACAACTGGTCGAGTAGAATCTTTAGATCTGCCATTTCCTTAGGTACCAACCTATAAGGAGAGCGTGGCACGGGTTTGTCACCTGGCACTAGCTCAATCGTGAAGTCAATCTCTCGTTATGGTGGGGATCCAGGGAGACCATCAGGGAAAGATATCAGGATATTCGGATACACCCGAGATACTATCCAATGTAGGCTTAGGCTTCGAAGCCTCACATGGTGGCAGTAACGATGCTTGCAAGTCGAACTCCTGACTCCCAAACCGTAACCTTGCGACACAGACTCTCTCCACTCGCACGCATCGAACGACCACTGAGCAATAACACATCAAAATTGTCCTTTACTATCAAAGGATATACTCCGATGCGCAATACAAATCCTTCGGACAAAAGGAGTTCGAAGTTCCCGTATCGAAACTATGTCCTCGCCGGATTACTAAAATCCAAAACAAAGCCTAGAACTTCTAGTCCTAAGCTAACACGCATAAGGTAGCAGGTATAAGAAGCTAAATTACTATTAATTAACCCATACCTGTCAACTCGACAGACGGCCACATGGCCTCCTGCAGGCCAAGGATGTCCACTCTTCGTTGGGCCAGAGTATACAGTGATGCGGTGGACTCCACCGCCTTGCCCTTCTCCTCAGATGTTTCCCCCTGGCTTCTTCTCGATCATTGGGCATCCACTCCGACAATCCCGGGCATAGTGTCCCGGCTTTCCACAGTTATTGCATGCACCCGGGGTTTGGCCTGTAGTCGCTCCGGATGCGCCAGAGGAAGGGACTAGACCCGATCTCCTAGCCTTCTTGTTCCACCTACGGTACCCAGATTTTGAGGTCGGCATTTTGAACACCGTCTCCTTTGCACTAGAGTCTTCAACTGCTCCTGCCATAGCTTTCATTGTCTTCTGATCACCCTCCCGACAATCTCAGGCAAAGTTCCCTTTCTTGCCATAAGAATGGCAATTGTAAGTAGCCTGGCTAGTAAATGATCTAGCTTCTTTTCTCAGCGTTCTGCAGTAGACAGTCCATATAGGATCTGCAGGGTTTGGTACCCTATTCACTGGTATTTGATTGGTTTTCCCCAACTCTACTTCCAAAGTTCTGGCCGACTCCACCAAGGCTCGGAATCCCAATAGCTTTGGTCCTAGCAGTAGGATACGCAACTCGCTACATAGACCATTATAAAATCTATCGACTATATAATGCACGCTTTCCCACTCAAAGCCAGGGTAGCGTCTTATCATAAGGAACGCCTGCAAATATTCGTCAACTGAGTGCGCTCCTTATAACACAATCATGTTCATCTGCTGCCCTAATGGGTCTCTAAATGCCATTTGCTCCATCATACCGCCCGGTGTTTGGGCCATCTCAGGGACAGAGGGTTGCACAATTCTTCCATGTTGCGCGTTTTTCACAGCGAACACCGCTTTAACTACCCTTCTTATGGTTTAAAAAGAAGTAGGGGTCTCAGGCACGTTACTTGGTGCAGTACTTTTCTCAAAAAGTGTGCGTTCAGACTGCCACACGCCACTCCCGGACACCTATAGTTGGAATAAACCCCAATAAGAGACCGAACAAAATTACAAAAAGCAATTATAGGAACGCGCAGGTTCCTCAAACATGTGTATTTTCATTCCTAAGTGGACATTCATGAGTTTTTTTCATGTTAAAACGATGACGCACACACATGTGCTCACCACTCCTTATAGTGAATTCGCCCACGAATTCATTTAAGCCTGACCGAAACTGGTAGTATGATACCAAATTATAACACCCCTATCCATCATATGACATATAACAGAAGGTCCGGTCGGGGCCCGACACCATATACCACGGACAGACCGACGAGTTACTAGATGAAACCATTCAACCAATACACACGTCCTACATAGAGCATCTAGCGGAATCAATTTATTATGTTGCAAGAGAAAGAACCCAGCACAAGCACGAATGTACACTAACAAACCCAGTAGGAATGAACTACAAAATACACAAAAGTACTGGCCTTAAGGCCTTACAAAAGTTTACAATAATTAATCAGTGTCTTACAAACTTCGGCTCGCAGGCCGGCCACACATGAAGTAAATGAGTAAAGAAACAAGGCCTTCGAGGGCCGGCTCAGCAACTTGGGCTTTGGCCTGCTATTTACCGCTCGGCTCCGCAGCACCTGCAAGCGCAATTCACCGCAACGGTGGCAAACAAGAATAATGGTCAGCTAAAGCTGACGAAATTATAACGATTCCACCCCCAAGTTTCAGGGCGGCAAAGCTCCTTCCCTGCAATTGTTAGCAAAACAAGCAATAGTGAATAAACACAACATCACAGGTGCATGCACACACGGTGAAAGACTTTGTTTCAAGATCCTAAACACCTAGAGGGGACGGGTGAATAGGTTCCAATCTTTTAAAGTCCTTTTTAGGCAAACAGTTAGATCATTATTCAACACAGATTAATCAAATCACAGAACATAAACACATCACAACAAACACAAGATCTATAGTGGTTCCCCAAGATATGGGTACATCCACTTTCCCCCTTCGCCTATCCAGTAGATAACTGAATTCAGCCTAACTTCCTTCCACTGGCTCGGATCCGCAGATCTTACAATCTTTGAACCAAAATAGTTCTTACATCTCAGACTTAACAAGTCCTATCTCAGATTCTTCCCCAGAATCCTACCTCAGGCCTCAGCCCTACCTCAGCCTTTATAACTAGGCTTATAACTCAGACTTTCCACAAGTCCTACACTTCAGGCTAACAACCCTACCTCAGCCTTTATAATTTCAGGCTTACGACTCAGATCCGATAATAGATCTTACAAGAAATAGAATGTAATAAGAAACAAACAAATTCACCAGCTACATTCCTCTGTTGGTGTAGCCTTCTTGATCAGTTATGGACTGAACTGATCCTTCTGATCCAGCCTGACTTAGTTTCTCAAAACTTCTTGATAGAACATAATAAGGTGGATCTTCTTGTTGTTGAAGTTGATCTTCAGTCAGCTTCTTCCTTAAATTTAGATTGGAATCTGAATCTTCCTTGCAGAACAATTTTGAATCTGTTTCTCTTTTTCCTTTTTCTCCACACCCTCTGTAGTTTCCGATCTGTCTCTTATATAGAGTTTGCTTCATGGTTACTGGCTTATCCGGTTTCTAACAAACTACTGACAGATCTGTCAGAGGTGTCAGACCAGTTGGATATGACAGCTATTAAGTCACCAGACATGTCAGTAGATTCTTCAGAGTCATTCCAATTCAGTACAAATCACTCTGCAGGCTGCTTCATATGTGTCGACATATATTGGCCAAGTGTCAACACAAGTCTTCATGGTGTCGACACAATACTCCAAGTATCGACACAGACATACTTCTGCTTCTCGACACATCGTCTGTTGAATGTGTCGACACAAGTCCTGTGTGTTGACACAAATGCTTCCGATGTCGTTACAGCTATTGCTGGCAGATGGCGTTGAGTATGTGTCGACACAAGTCCTGTGTGTCGACACAGCAGCTTCTGGTCTCGACATAGCTGTTGTCGACAGACGGCGTTGAGTGAATGTTGACAGTGTTGAAAGTATCCAGACGGCATTGAGTGTGTGTCGACACAAGTCCTGTGTGTCGACACAATTACTTCTGGCATCGACATAACTCTTGGCTCAGGTGTCGACGCAATTCTGAGTGTCGACACAGCTTCTTCAGAAATGTCGACTTAGCTTAAGTGTCGACACAACTTCTTCATAAGAGTCGACACAACTTGAGTGTCGACACAACACCTTCATAAGTGTCGACACAACTTCAGAGTGTCGACACAAGTTCTTCATAAGTGTCGACACAGCTTCTGGGTGTCGACACAGCTTCTTCACAAGTGTCGACACTTATACTTAGAAAATTTTCTTAAAATGCTTAAACCTGCACAATGTAACTCAAACATCTATTAAATATAAATTGATGCATATCATTGACTAATATGAGGCTTCTCCAAATTTGGTACACATTTTCCAATGTACCCAACACACGGCCATACACCCCGTGCTCTCAGGGCACTAACTCGGTGAAGCAAGTCCGAACCCGGTCCGTTCCTTGGCTCCACCACCACCCCCAGGGCCGACAAACCTCGTTAGCATTTAGTCCTTTCAGCCGCATCCTAGACTCGTTCTCCAAATCATCGGTAAGTCCCACATAACTTTAGGTCAATTTAAACGAAATAGATGGAGCGGGTAGGGTTCCACCAGCCCGTTGCTCACCCCGTCATGGCCATTTGGCCTTTGACGCGGGCCAAGCTTCCCCCAGTCTCAACTATCGATCAAACACGATACATAGCCCCGCTATGTACCTGGCTGGCTCCCAGGACACTAAAATGGCAGAACTTTACTTCCGCCAAGATTTTTGGGTGCACCTTGGGGTTAATCCCCAAGACTCCCTGTTGTAATCTACCACGTAGAAACCCGAAAACAACACAAAGGCACGGAGTCTTCTCCGGCTAACAATGCATAGCAAAACAACAATGATCCAAACCAATATGTTCGGGTAGGCTTTACACACCATGCCTATGTCCGTACTATGATTTCGGACTCTAAACAAAGGGGACTTTACATATCTACCCCGAAGGAATAACGCAAACTCGCCGCACACTCGCGGGTGAGGGCTTTCCTTTGCAAAAGAAGAAGATCTTCACATGTTCAAGATGAGAATCATTACCCTAGAATTTCTCTTCGGCTTCATGACGATCCAGTCGGATGGAAAGCACCGTATCGGCCTCGCCTTCGTGGATCTGGACTCGGATCGAGAATCGGAGCTCCGAAGCTCCACCGGCGGCCGGAGTTGACCTCTTTCTTCTTCCTAGCTCTCCCCACTCTCTTAACTTTTAGAAAGAGAAGATGAAGATGAAATGAGGGTTTGAACCCTATTCCCGGCTTAAAACCCAACCAGGACAGCCCTGAGCCATTAGATCCCAAAATAAGGAAACAGACGGCTGTGATTCGTCCTGAAAATAAACTTCCTTGGCCGAATACGGCTTGCGACACGCCCGTGTCCAAGGCCGTGTAACTCATTCGCCGTCAAAATCGTCGCGTCCCGAAAAGAACACGGGCACTCGACATGCCCGTGTCAGGCTTAACACGCTCGTGTAGGTCAGTACACACCCGTGTAGATGGGCGTGTTCCTCCATCGGCACAGGCCCAAAACGTCCAGAGCATGACACGGCCATGTGACACGCCCGTGTCACATGCCAGGTCTTAGACACGCCCTGGGACACGCCCGTGTCCCAGGCCGTGTTGTTGCCTTAGCACAACTCGCCAAACGACCCGAGTAGGACACGGGTATTTGACACGCCCGTGTCGAATTTGACATGCCCGTGTCGAATTTGACACGTCCGTGTCGAATTTGACACGCCCGTGTAAGACCTGAACATGCCTGGGCTCAGGCCGTGCGTCCTCACTCAACGATCATTGAGTGAAAGGCTTTGAGTGACTGATACGCCCTGGACACGCCCGTGTCTCAGGCCGTGTTCACCCCCCGATGACTGTTGACTGTAATTTCGTCGACCACGCGACCATCGCCGAACCTGAGCACGACATGCCCCTGAGACACACCTGTGTCCCAGACCGTGTCATCTCTACCAAATTCCAGACTTGGCTCAAAACACCACCCGTCACACTTTTGAGTTTCGAGGCATTACAACTCTCTCCCTCTTAGAAGAATTTCGTCCACGAAATTACCAAAGGAAAAGATAACAGAAAACCAAAAGCGGTACCTGAGTGAAATTACTCTGGGTACTCCTCAAGCATGGTCTGCTCTTGCTCCCAAGAGAGCCCCTCCCGACCGCAATTGTCCCAACGGACCTTGACCATCATGATCTCCTTGTTACAAAGTCGCTTGACTTCAGAGTCCTCAATACGAACTGACTTGACCCTCGTCGCCAACCCTTCGTCTACCAGTACTTGATCAACTGCGATCACCTGCGAAGGCTCTTCTCCGCCTTCCGCAACACTGATATGTGGAATACGACGTGTAGTCCACTCAACTCCACCGATAGCCTTAGACGATAAGCCGCTTCGCCGATCCGCTCTAGAATCTCAAATGGTCTAAGGTATCTCGGGCTCAGATTCTTCAAGCGTCGTACCCGTAAAGCATGCTTGAACGACTTTATCTTCAAATACACCCAGTCGCCAACCGTGAATTCCCTATTCCGGTGCTTGGCGTTATAGTACTTAGCTTGTCTATCCTGAGCGATCAGCAAACGCTCTCGAATGGTTCACACAAATGAAGTAGCGTTTTCCACCTCTTGCTTTTTGTACAACCTTGCCTCACCCATTTCTAGCCACGACAATGACGTGCGACACTTTCTACCATACAAGGCCTCGAAGGGCGCCATTTGTATGCTCGCTTGGTAGCTATTGTTGTACGCAAACTCCACCAAATACAGGTGGTCTTCCCACTGCTTTCTGAAGTCCAAAACGCACATGCGAAGCATGTCCTCCATCGTTCTGTTGACCCTCTCAGTCTGCCCATCCGTCTGCGGATGAAAGGATGTGTTGAATTTCAACTTAGTCCTAGTATTGGCTGCACCACTGATGGGCTAAACCCGAACAGGCAAGCGTACCTGTCGAATTATAGTACCAAGGTCGTATTTAAACACGGGGTTGTCAATTACTGCTACTCACGCTTGAAATATTATCCTACCGAAAAATAGTTGGATTTTGAGAATTTTTTAGAGTAAAATGAACGATAAATTGCGAGACGAAAACTTATATAAAAAAAGGCTAGCATTCGATCATTGATTCACCATGAAATGAAACGAGAAAATAAAAGGGCGTAGTTTTAAATTTGCAAATCCAACTCGGTCGTGACGGATCCGAAAATGAGACAAAATCTCGCTAGAGCATTAGGCCTCCTAACTTATAGACTCTATGATCGAAATCTCTTTACAAACCAAAGAAGCCTAAAGTTGCATTATCGAAGTGATCCGCACTATTGGATTTGACTCCAATCCGGAAGATTTACGTCGTCCTATCTCTAGGGTTGCGTTCAACTCCTTCCTTCTTTGAGTAATCTTTCACATTCACGAGCCTCTCGGCTACTCGAATATGGGAGTAAAAACAGGAGGGACAATCACCCTTGGCTCTTCCCTTGTGGTGGGCTCGTTAACAACCTTACCGCTCTGAAGGGAAATCGCATTTGCGTGCTCCCTTGGGTTAGGCTCAGTGTTCGAGGGAAGAGTTCCAGGTGGTCTCTCGGAAAAGGCCTTGGCGAGTTGGCCGACTTGATTTTCTAGATTTTTCATTGATCCTGTTAAATTTCTAATAGTGGCATCGTTCGAGCTTATATACTTAGCGAGGATCTCTTCCAAAGAGGAAGTTTTTTGAAATTTTTTTTGCGATGGTGGTGGTGGTGTAAAATCGTGTGGTGGGCGTACGGCGTTAGCGTTATTACTCCACGAGAAATTAGGATGGTTACGCCATCCGGGGTGATAAGAATTAGAAGCAGAATTAAAACTAGGCGGAGAAGAAAAATTGTTTGCAGAAATATTTTGAGCAGGCCTGGGTATGTTCCCGAGATAATCCACCTGCTTAGCAGCAGCAACATTTTCATATACCTTAGCGGCGGAGGGAGCAGTCATCTCCGAGATCTTCTTGTTTAGCATTTCCACTTGCATCGCCAGTTGCGTCACCGAATCCAATTCAAAAATACCTGCAGGTTTAGATGGGCGAGACCTAGACGAATTCCACTGATAAGTGTTCATCGCCATGTCATCGATAAGCTCAAGAGCGGCTTCCGGAGTTTTGCGGTCTAAAGAACCAGCGAAAGCGGCATCTATCATCTGCTTAGTTTCTTGATTTAGCCCATTATAGAATGTCTGGACCTGTAACCATACAAGCAGAGCATGATGTGGGCATCTTCTCAAAAGTTCTTTGAACCTCTCCCAAGTGTCATAGAGGGTCTCAGAATCAATTTGAGAGTATGAAGTTATATCATTTCGCAGCTTAGCAGTTTTAGCGGGGGGGGGGGGGGGGAAATAACGTTAAAGAAATTTTTCAGTTAAAATGTTCCAAGTAGTGATTGATCCTCTTGGAAGAGAACTCAACCACTGTTTGTCTTTAGTTCTTAAGGAGAATGGGAAGAGTCTTAGCCTTATATCATCGTCTGAAACACCATTAATCTTAAAGGTGTCACAGATTTCAAGAAAATTGGCAATATGTAAGTTCGGATCTTCATCTTGTAATCCGTCAAACTGTACATATTGCTGCACCATTTGTATGATGATAGGCTTAAGCTCGAAGTTATTGTTCGCAATCGCAGGTCGAACAATACTTGTCTCTGTCCCTTCCAAGTTGGGTCGAGCATAATCGGACATAGTCCTTTGCTGAGCCATTCCTGGGTTAGGGTCTCCCATCTCAGAATAAAAATTACAATCCCTGTAGGAATCCTCAACCGCTGTTAGAGAAGTGGAAACCCCGAATCATAGTTGTCTCCGAAAGGAGCGTTCGATTTCCGGGTCCAAATCAACAAGTAGCGACGGATTCGCTCGGGTCATGCACTAGCAAAGAAAACGAAGGAGAATGAAAAAGAAAACTTGAAAAAGAAAGAAAAAGAGAAGAAAGGATTTTTTTTTTGAATAGAATTTTTTATGGCTTGGCTCTCGAACTTCCCGAGGACTACCCGGTGAAGGGTTCGCCCGGTACTAGGTAAAATGGTGCCGCTTAAAGCCCCTTACCCTTTTCGAGAGATTTTAGGTGGGGTAGAAATAAGGTGAAGTGGGTTGATTATAAATATTTAAATATATAAATATATATATATTTTTGATTTTTTTGTAGAAGTAATAGAGCAAGCGTTTTCAAAATATTGACGAGAAAACTCCCCGGCAACGGCGCCAAAAACTTGATGGGCTAAACCCGAACAGGCAAGCGTACCTGTCGAATTGTAGTACCAAGGTCGTATTTAAACACGGGGTTGTCAATTACTGCTACTCACGCTTGAAATATTATCCTGCCGGAAAATAGTTGGATTTTGAGAATTTTTTAAAGTAAAATGAACGATAACTTGCGAGACGAAAACTTATATAAAAAAAGGCTAGCATTCGATCATTGATTCACCATGAAATGAAACGAGAAAATAAAAGGGCATAGTTTTAAATTTGCAAATCCAACTCGGCCGTGATGGATCCGAAAATGAGACAAAATCTCGCTAGAGCATTAGGCCTCCTAACTTATAGACTCTTTGATCGAAATCTCTTTACAAACCAAAGAAGCCTAAAGTTGCATTATCGAAGTGATCCGCACTATTGGATTTGACTCCAATCCAGAAGATTTACGTCATCCTATCTCTAGGGTTGCATTCAACTCCTTCATTCTTTGAGTGATCTTTCACATTCACGAGCCTCTCGGCTACTCGAATATGAGATCATAAGCCTACTACCATATACCGGAAATACGGAGTCGACGAAATAATATTCAAAGAAGGACCGAGTAGAATTTGGCAAAAATAAAACTATGGAATAAAAATAATTCTCATTTCAAATCATGGATCCTCATGATCAAATGCTAAGAGAAAATTAGCTACGCATGACGGAAAAGAAAGACAAAATAAAAGAAGAGAGGGACATTTTCATTACTTGTAAAGATAAAAGAGAAACAATATTAAGAAGGACAATACTATATTATGATGAAAAGAGAGATTACAATAATGAAAAGACCACAACAATAATGAAAAATAACAACTCACTAGCTCTCTTGCTCTCTACAATTCAACTCCAAATTTAACTTAAACTTCACTCCCAAAAAGAACTAACTCTTGGCTTGAGGGATGGGGAAGCTTATATAGGGGATGGAGAAGCTTCTAGATGATAGGAAATTATGAGGGGACAAGGGGGGTGGCCGGCCACTTTATGGAGATAGGTTCATGCATTGCTTTAATGAGGGGAGAGAGAAAAGAGAAGATGCATGTATAACATTTAATAAAATAAGATGGGGGATGCATGGAAGCTTGTAGAAGGGGGAAAAGGAGAGGGGTCGGCCACTTCATGGGGAGATTCATGCATTTGGATTTAATGAGGAGAGAGGGAGATGCATGCATGAGATAATAGGTGGCCGGCCATGCATGAAATTATTCATGCATGGCATTTAATGAAAGAGGGGGCTGCTTGGAGTTCGGGTAGAGGAATGTAGGCTGCATGGGCTTTAATTCTTCATGCTCGGGTTGCTTGAATAGCTGCTCCAAAAGGCTCGGGTTGCATGGGCTTTTGAGGGGGCCGGGCTGCTCTTGATGCATGATGGCCGGCCACCTACAAATAGCAAGACATAATGTTAATAATTAAACAACTAATCATAAGACATGATATTAGTTATTAAAACATTTTTAAAAAAGATAAAACATAACATAATTTTATAATATTAGCTATAATAAAAACCCCTAATATAAAGATAACAAAAATGACCAAACATAAATAAATCAACACATATAACATAAGTTTGTAATTTTGTTAAACATAATAGGAACAAAACACCAAATAAAACATAAGTTTATAATAATCAAAACATATCATAAAATATCAACATCAAAGCATAAAATTGTAATGAAATTTTGGAAATAAGCTTCTAAATTACCTCAAAAAAGGATGACTAAACTAGTCATCAACCACCCTCAGTCATTGGATGTAAAACGCCCATCTCTATCACTCACGATGCTGTGGGGTACACTGTGCAGTCTGATAATGTTATCTATATACACCTTTGCCAATCTCTCCATAGAATCGTCCTTCCAATGCAGAACGAAGTGCGACACTTTTTTTAACCAATCTACGATCACTCAGATGGAGTCATTTCCCTTCTGCAACCTTGGCAAGCCATGCGCAAAGTCCATCGAAATTTCATCAAACTTCCACTCCGGAATAGGCAAATATTTCAAGAAACCCCCTGGTTTTTGGCACTCTGCCTTCACTGAGGCGCAAGTCTGACATTTAGCCATGAATAGTGCCACATGCTTCTTGAGTCCTGGCCACCAGAACAATTTCTTCAGATCTCGGTACATCTTCGTGCTCCCTGGGTGAATTGAGTACTTGGTATGATGAGCCTCGTACATCAACTCCGCCCGTAGATTTCCCACGTTTTGGATGCACAAATGACTTTCCTTCCTTAGCAGCCCTTCTTCAACTGAAAACTGGGAGTTTGACCCATTCGAAGCTGCATTCATGATCTCCTTCATGCTGCTATCCAATTCCATAGCCTGTCGAATCCGATCAGCCAGGTCATACTGAACTTCCGTTCAGTTCAACAACGCTTCGGCGCTAGTCTTCTTATCAACACAACAGATGTCTAATGCCTCCAACCCCCGAATCAACCACTCAATAAGAATCGGCAAACAGTAGGCTTGGGAGGGGTCCTTGCGACTTAATGCATCCGCAACTGCATTGCCTTTTCCGGGCACATAATGAATTTTTGAGTGTATGGTCCCCCAGGAACTGCATCCATCTCCGTTGCCTCATGCTCAGATCCTTCTGATCCAACGGGTACTTCAGGCTCTTGTGGTCGGTATAGATATCGACCATTACACCGTCCAAATAATGCCTCTTTAACTTTAGCGCAAAATTCACGGCCGCTAACTCCAAGTCGTGGACCGGATAATTCCTTTCGTGCAATTTCAGCTTACGTGAGCCATACACAATAAACCTACCATGTTGTAGTAGCACGCAGCCAAAACCATTGATTGAGGTATCGCTGTATATCTCAAAACCTTCGGTCCCACTCGCCGAACTTAGAATAAGCATCGTGGTCAAACGTATCTCCAGCTCCTCGAAGCTTGTGCGCATGCAGGCGTCCAAACAACTTTTGATCTTTCCTCGTCAAAGTCATGAGGGGGTAACTCTATCCGCGAGAAGTTCTCTATGAAGCTCCTGTAGTAGCCGGCTAGCCCCAGAAAACTCTGGTCTTCCTCTCCCGAACGCAACACAGGCCACTCGCGTATCATAACTATCTTCGCTGGATCCACTACAACACCAACTCTACTAACTTTATGACCGAGGGACGCTACCTAGGATAACCAAAAACTCGCGTTAGAGAACTAGGCATAGAGATGTTTCCCCCTTAGCGTTTCCAACACAAAAAGCAGATGCTTGAAGTGATCCTCTTTGCTCTATGAGTACACCAATATGTCATTGATGAAGATGACAAAAAAATGGTCTAGGTACTCCCTGAACGATCTGATCATCAAATCCATGAACACTGATGGCGCATTAGTCATCCCGAATGGCATGACCGTAAACTCGAAATGCCCATCCTTTGCGCTGAACGCTGTCTTTGGGACATCTCTTTCCCTTATCCTCAGCTGATAGTAACCGGACTTAAGATCTAATTTTAAGTATACTGATGACCCGACCAATTGATCAAAAGATCATCAATCCTTGGGATCGTGTACTTTCTCTTTTCAGTTAACTTCTTCAGTTCTCTATAATCGATACAGAGCCACAAACTCCAGTCCTTCTTCTTAACGAAAAGGACCGGTGTGTTCTAAGGCGACAAACTTTAACGCACATAACCCAGATCTCACAACTGGTTGAGCAGAACCTTTAGCTCTGCCATTTCCTTAGGTACCAACCTATAAGGAGAGTGTGGCATAGGTTTGGCAGCTGGGACTAGCTCAATCGTGAAGTCAATCTCTCGCTACGGTGGGGCTCCAGGGAGACCATCAGGGAAACACATCAGGATATTTAGATACACCCGAGATACTATCCAATGTAGGCTTAGGCTTTGAATCCTCCCGTAGTGGCAGTAACGACGCTTGCAAGTCGAACTCATGACTCCCAAACCGTAATCTTGCGACACAGACTCTCTCTCTGCACGCATCGAACGACCACTGAGCAATAACACATCCAAATTGTCCTTTACCATCAAAGGATATACTCCGATGCGCAATACAAATCCTTCAGACAAAAGGAGTGCGAAGTTCTCGTATCGAAACTATGCCCTCGCCGGATTACCAAAATCCAAAACAAAGCCTAGAACTTCCAGTCCTAAGCTAACACGCATAAGGTAACAGGTATAAGAAGCTAAATTGCTATTAATTAACCCATACCTGTCAACTCAACAGTCGGCCACATGGCCTCCTGTAGGCCAAGGATGTCCACTCTCCGTTGGGCCAGAGTATACAGTGATGCAGTGGACTCCACCGCCTTGCCCTTCTCCTCAAATGTTGCCCCTCGGCTTCTTCTCGGACATTGGGCATTCACTCCGAAAATCCCGGGCATAGTGTCCCGACTTTCCACAGTTATAGCATGCACCCGGGGTTTGGCCTGTAGTCGCTCCGGATGCGCCAGATGAAGGGACTAGACCCGATCTCCTAGCCTTCTTGTTCCACCTACGGTACCCAGATTTTGAGGTCGGCATTTTGAACACCATCTCCTTTGCACTAGAGTCTTCAACTGCTCCTGCCATAACTTTCCTTGTCTTCTGAGCACCCTCCCGACAATCTCGGGCAAAGTGCCCTTTCTTGCCACAAGAATGGCAATTGTAAGTAGCCTGGCTAGTAGATGATCTAGCTTCTTGTTGGGTATTGCATCCACAATAGACCTGATTTGAAGAAGAGCCTGAACAAGCTAAGTTGAATTGACTATGTATTTGACAATTCTATCAAGTTATGCTTGCAACTATTCCATGCTAAGTACACACCAATGTTAGAGTGCAGTGAGTCAATATACACGGGTCTTCGCAACGTAATCCCTCGTTGTGTAGATCAGTGTGTTGATCCACATGTGTTATCTCTATTGGAGTGTACTTATTTTCAAGTACATGATTAAGGTAGATCAAGAGCAGAAGAAGGAGCAAGGATGGTTCAAAGTCCAAGCTATCAAAAGAAGGAAGGAGGAAAATCCTTCCAAGTAAAAATCGACGAGAATCGCTAGTGATTCCCGCCGACTTCGACGAGAGTCGTTAGTGATTCCCGCCGACTTCGACGGGAATCACTAAGTGTCTCCCGCCGACTACTTCCGGCTGGCAAAATAAATCAGAAATTCTGCCAAGGCAGAATCGACGGGAGTCGGGAGTGATTCCCGCCGACATCGACGGGAATCACCAACGACTCCCGCCGATTTTGCCTTAGGCAGATTTCGCCGCTTGCTGGACCGGTCTAGGTCGTCGTGATCTGTTCGGCCAGATCTCGGGATTTCTGAGGTGGGCCCCACAACGGTCTTCTAGGGTTTGCCTTTGGGTATAAATACGGACTTATTTCCATTTTCTAAAAAACACACCAACCTACCGGAATACAAAAATCGACTGTGACCTAGCGCATCGCGATCTCCACCCGCACGCACGTCGCCGATCGGAAGTTGTCGCCGCCACTGATATCAGCTTGTCTCTGATCGCTCGACGACAGTACTGAGGCAATCACCCGGTCTCACGTGTCTATTTAGAGATCTTTTGTCTTCCGATTCGTTGAATGAGACTTGTTCTCCCTTTCGAATCGGTTGAGACGTTTTATCCGATTGAGATCGTTCGAATACCTAGCTTGCTTCGTCAAGAAGTTTGGATTTGCAAAGCATCGCCACCACACTTGCTTGCCGCCGCCGATCTTGACAAGATCCATTCCAAGTGAGAAATCCGGTTGTGAACTCTTCGTACCTTTCGTGGAAGCTTCAACGAACGAAGAAGGACATCGGAATCTCCATAAAGCATTGTTTGAATTTTAATTTACTTTCAATTTTGTTGTAAAGGAATTTTCATTCCTATTTGTAAGGGTTGGGTGCAACCCATTGTGGTGGAGTTGTGACTCCGTTGTAGGAAGGGTTTCTTCCATGGTTAGGGGAGCATTGCTCCTAGTGTGAGGATTAGATTTCAATCCGTTTGAAGAAGTGACCGAGTCATCCCTTGGTGGGAGATAGGTCGAAGGGGGAAAGTGGACGTACCCAAATCGGGGAACCACTATAATTCTTTGTGTGTTTTCTGTGTTTTGTATGCTTACTTGTGTAGGTTAATTTAATTCCGCAAAAGACTGCACGACACCTATTCCCCCCCCTATAGGTGGATTAGGTTGACACTAGATACTTTCAAGTGGTATCAGAGGGAGGTTACTCATCAATAATGTTAACACCTTGAGTAAGATCCTGTATCTAGTGTCAAGAAGAAAGAAGATCTCAGGAATGGACGGACTCAAGTATACAGGAAAAATTCCAGTATGCACCAAGCTGAATTTTCCCATCTGGAAGGAAAGGATCAGGTTCTACATGGAAGCAGTCGATCCCCGACTCTTCATGATAGTGGAGTAGGGCCCTCATATCCCCACTAAGGCCTCCACCATTGATTCGACCAAGATGGTGCCCAAGAGGCTCTCCGAAATGGATAAGGATGAGATGGTGCTTGTCGGACTAGACAAGAAAGCTCAAAACATTTTAGTGAGCGTGGTCGAGGATTCAATGATGCAGAATTTCAGCAACTACAGGACTGCCAAGGACATCTGGCACTGCCTGATCATTCTGATGGAGGGCACAGATGAATTAAGGGATGATCGAAGATCCCTTCTGAACCAGAAGTATGAGGCCTTCAGGCAAGGTCCCAAGGAAGAAATCGGAGTGACATTCGAGAACTTCCTGAAGATCGTCAATGCCCTGAAGGGTTATGGCAGAGTGTTCAACGATTGTGAACTAAATGACAAATTCCTTAGATCCTTGACTAAGGAATTGGACACCAAGATCTGCGCCATCAGAGAGTTTGGCAAGGTGGCAGAAACTGATCCCCAGATTCTGTTTGGGAAGCTAATGTCCTACGAGCTTCAGCTGAATACTAGAAAAGATGAAGAGGAGGCCGATAAGGCTACAGCCAAAGATAAGACTGTGGCCCTGAAAGCTAATAACTTAAGGAAAGGCAAGGGTGCAGCCTCGTCCCGCTCTTGGAGAAAGGCTGAGTAAGAAGACTCTGAGCCATGCTCATCCGGCTCAGAGCTATCTGAAGAAGAATTCTCTTTCATCACTCGAGAGTTCAAGAAGTTCCTCAAGATGAGGAATCAGAGAAAAGGAGATGGCTCCTCCTCCAAACATTAGAAGAAGAATTACTCTTCTGAAAGGTATGATTCTAAACAGAACAAACATCGTTCTGCTGATATTATCTGCTTTGGATGCAATAAGCCAGACCACGTCATTGCTGACTGCCACCAAAGCAAGAGAGATAAGGGGAAAGAAGAGGAGCACAAGTCCTCTCGAGATAAGAAGAAGGAGAGGAGCTACATTGCCAAGAAGCCAAAGACACTGAGTGAATCTGACTCTTCAGACTCTAGTGATGATGAGGAAGCCTACTTCGGGCTAATGGGTCGCTCCGACTCAGATGGAGATTGTCCCCCATTTACTGGGAAGGTAAAAGATCGCACCCCCCTCTCTGACTCTGACTCTGAGTCTCCTGAAGATGATCGCGAGGACAGCCCATCTGCCAGTGAAGCTGAACTTCTTGAAAAGTATGAGCTCCTGCTCAATACTTTTGAAGAATGCCGAAAGAGGTTGAGCGCTCAAAAAAAGGAGGTCAAATTCCTTAAGGCTGAGGGTGTGTCCCTAAGAGAAGAGATCACTGGCTTGATTTATCTCCGACAGGAACACCTAGACCTGACTTCTGAGCACTCAGATTCTCTAAGGCTCCTTGACCAAAAGCGGGAAGAAATTAACAAGCTGGAAGAATAGCTTGCGGCCGAGAGGAAGATTGTCAAAAGCTTCTCTATGCCCAAGACCGTTCTTCCTCTGGTTGATGAATTCTCTTCTCAAGCTAAGGGGGCTGGCTTAGGGCATGTGGCCGTGCCTGGTAGATCATCCAGGAGAAACAGAAATCAGAGGAAGAATAAGGCTACTAAGAAGTCCTCTGCTGCAGAAAAGGGAAAGGCCCCACTCAGTTCTATTTCATTCTGAAAGCCTAGCTTTCCCTGCAATGAGCATGACTTTGAGTCAACCTATGGCCACCTCTCCCGGCCCTCGGTTGAAAAGCCCAAGAGCCGATATGATGGATGGACCTTCCCCCGCAACTATAGTGAGAGTGTCTTCAAGGCACCTTATGAGGAAATCCAAGTGGAGAATTATAGCAACTTCTCTAGCGGCCATAATAGGAAGCAGGCACCAAAGGCCAAGCCTGTTATACAGAAGGAATAGGAAGTGAAGGAATCATGTGACTGCTATCATCATGATGCCTCCAACTCCGGATCCAAGGCCCCGGCTGGACCCACCGTTCCAATGGTGAAGCAGGAGCCTAGGAAACGGTACAACAGGTTTGACTGTTTATGCTGTGGAAATGTTGGTCACTTCGTCATGGATTGCTGGTTTAATCCAAGAAACAATGAGACTCCTCATGTAAGCAATGCGAGGCCGACCACTCGTAGGGTTAACCACCTGAGGGGGAGTATGCTAACAAGGAATCTAGGACCCAAGTTCAATTGGGTTCCTAAGGGAAACTAATTCTGTTTTGCAGGTATGTCCAAAGGCCACCAAAACGCCAATCTGGTACTTGGACAGTGGATGTTCCTGACATATGACCGGGACAAGAAGCCTGTTGCGTGATTACTCCCCAGTCGAAAATGGAACCAAAGTAATCTTTGGAGGATCAGATCGAGGAGTCACCAAGGGTTATGGTATGATATTCAACGGTGTGTTCTCTATCACAGACGTGGCCTATGTTGAAGGGTTAAACCATAACCTGATCAGTGTAAGTCAGTTGTGTGATAAAGGATACGACGTTAAGTTCTGCAAGGAAAAGTGTTTGATAATATCGTGTGCCTCTTCGGAGACGGTATTAACTGGCATTAGGGGCAGAAATATTTTTTGCTTAGATTTTCTTAGCATAGACTCTTCTACCCCCGCTTGCCTAGTAGCAAAAGATAGTGCATCTCTCTGTGAACAATGGCACAAGGGATTAACACATATTAATTTCAAAACTATTAATATGTTGTTTTCCAAGAACTTAGTAAGGGATTCCCTTACTATTAAGTGCATCAAAGATAGCCCTTGTCCTGCATGCCAGAAGGGCAAACAGACTCGGGCTACCTTTAAGGGCATTGCAGACAAAGACTTTTCTAGATGTGTTTATCTTCTGCCTATGGACTTGTTCGGTCAAGTGCAAGTTCATAGCTTAGGAGGCAAATCGTATACACTAGTGATTGTTGATGATCACTCTCGATTTACGTGAGTGTTCTTCTTGAAATGAAAGTCAGATACGATTGACAACTTCACTAATTTTATCAAGCAGATTCAGAACGAACTTAACTGCTACGTGGTCAAAATCAGAAGTGACAATAGAACAAGAATTCGAGTCTAGAGCTATGACAGAATTTTGTGAAGAACATGGTATCTTTCATGAGTTCTCCTCCCCGCGTACTCCTCAGCAAAACGGAGTTGCGAAGAGGAGGAATTGAACGCTCATTGAAGCATGTACGACAATGTTGAATGATGCTTCTCTTCCAGAGTACTTCTGGGCAGAGGCTGTCAAAACAGCTTGTCACGTGCAAAACCGAGCCTTGATCAACAAGAACCATCGTAAGATGCCTTATGAGTTATTGAAAGGCAGGATACCGACCATATCCTATCTAAGGATTTTTGGCTGCAGATGTTATGTACTCAATAATGGGAAGTACCCACGTACTAAATTCGGAGAAAAATGCTTCGAAGGAATCTTTATGGGCTATCGTAACCATAGTCGGGCATATAGGGTTTTCAATAATAAAACCCTAGTGGTAGAAGAGTCAATTAATGTTGTATTTGATGAAGGAAGCTTGCTTCACAGCAATTCTTCCAGTGGCATTCTTGAAGATGCAGGTGCAAGGCTTGAACAGATAAGTCTAGATGAGACTGCTAAAAATGAAACTCCCAAGTACGTCAAGGTCTCCACCTCAACGCCAACTGGAGAAGATGATGGTCAGGATGGAGAGATTTTCCCAGAAGAGGGAGGAGCCCGAGAAGCTTTTGGAGATCCAGATGCCAGACTCTTAGAGCTCAGACACGTGAGGGATCACCCAAGAGATCAGATCATAGGAGATCCTCGGGACGGTGTCAGAACTCGTAGAGGTAAAATTAACGAGATTCTGCACCTTAGTTTTCTGTCACAGGTTGAGCCAAAGAAGTTCGATGAAGCGAACAAAGATGCGTCGTGGATATTAGCCATGCAAGATGAACTGCATCAATTCAAACGATGCAACGTCTTAACGCTAGTTCCCAGACCAAAGAAACAGAATGTGATCGGCACTAAGTGGATCTTCCGAAAAAAAACTGGATGAACACGGTGTCATCATCAAGAACAAGGCCAGACTGGTGGCTTAAGGTTACAGGCAGGAGGAGGGGATTGACTTCGATAAAACCTTTGCACCTGTTGCAAGGCTCGAGGCGATCAGGTTGTTCCTGGCGTGCCTCTCATAAAGGATTCGCTTTCTATCAGATGGACGTGAAGTCTGCTTTCCTTAATGAAAATTTAAAAGAGGAAGTATATGTCGCGCAACCCCCATGTTTTGTTAATCCAACACTCCCTTATCATGTTTACTTTCTTAATAAAGCATTATATGGCTTAAAACAAGCTCCTCGAGCTTGGTATGAGACTCTGTCTAGTTTTCTTCTTGAGAACAAGTTCTCGAGAGGAAAAATAGATAAGACATTGTTTCTTAGGGAAGTCAAAGACAAGATTTTCCTAGTGCAAATCTATGTCAATGACATAATATTCGGCTCAACGGACAACAACATGTGCAAGAAGTTTTCTAAACTTATGCAAGGGAAGTTTGAAATGAGCAGTATGGGAGAGCTGAAGTATTTCTTGGGACTTCAAGTGAAACAATCTGAGGATGGAATTTTCATTTCTCAGACGAAGTTCACAAATGAACTCCTCAAGAAATTCAGAATAGAGAGTGCAACCTCTATGAGGACTTCAATGGGATCCACTGTGTCTCTAGATAAGGATGAGAAAGGGAAACCTTTTGATGAATCCAAATACAGAAGTATAATGTGATCCCTGCTCTACCTTACTGCTAGTAGACCGGATATTATGTTTTCCACATGCGTTTTTTTCCATATATCAGGTGAACACTAAGGAATCTCATTATATCGCTGCAAAGCGAATTCTTAGATACCTTAAAGGTACACCGAATCTTGGCCTATGGTACCCAAGAAACAATGATGTCAAGCTGATAGGCTTTTCAGATGCTGACTTTGCAGGAAGCAGGGATGATAGGAAAAGCACTTCCGGGACGTGCCAATTCCTCGGAAGAAGGCTTATATCATGGAGCAGTAAAAAGCAGATCTGTGTCGCAACCTCTATGGCTGAATCTAAGTACATCTCAACAGGCAGCTGTTGCGCACAACTTCTATGGATCAGAAATCAACTCGAAGATTATGACTTGTATTTCAGAGAAGTTCCCATGCATTGCGACTCCTCGAGCGCAATTGCAATTGCGAACAATCCTGTGTCGCACAGCAGAACAAAGCATATTGAAGTGCGCTACCACTTCATAAGGGAGCATGTGAAGAACAAAGATATATCTCTCTGCTATGTCCCAACGGATAAGCAGATTGCAGATATCTTTACGAAGCCACTAGACGAGGCCAAGTTCAATTTATTCAAAACTGAACTCGGCATGCTGAACCTTGAAGATTGAAGACTGAAAGGCTCAAGGCTCTTGGATCAAGAGGAAGCATCTGCGAGGAACTCAAGATCGGGCATGGTTGTAAGATTTGAGGGGGAGCATTTTGCTCCAAGTGAAGTCCCAGGTTTGTAAAAGCCGAAAAGGGGGAGATTACCCTCTCGGCCAAGGCTAAGGTAGTGCTAAGTAGGGCATAAAGGCTATGCTGCTCTCAGATAGGGGGAGATCACCTCGGCTAAGGCTATGTTGCTCTCAGGAAAATGGAAATGAATTCAACACTCAACTGAACTTTCATTTTATGATTTTCATTTCCATCAGTTCTATTCACCTTAGCTTGTAAGGTTTAGGCTTCTCCAAATAGGGGGAGATTGTTGGGTATTGCATCCACAATAGACCTGATTTGAAGAAGAGCCTGAACAAGCTAAGTTGAATTGACTATGTATTTAACAATTCTATCAAGTTGTGCTTGCAGCTATTCCATGCTAAGTACACACCAATGTCAGAGTCCAGTGGGTCAATATACATGGGTCTGCGCAACGTAATCCCTCATTGTGTAGATCAGTGTGTTGATCCACGCATGCTCTCTCTATTGGAGTGTACTTATTTTCAAGTGCGGGATCAAGGTAGATCAAGAGCAGAAGGAGCAAGGATGGGTCAAAGACCAAGCTATCAAAAGAAGGGAGGAAAATCCTTCCAAGTAAAAATCGACGGGAATCGCTAGTGATTCCCGCCGACTTCGACGGGAGTCATTAGTGATTCCCGCCGACTTCGACGGGAATCACTAAGTGTCTCTCGCCGACTACTTCCGGCTGGCAAAATAAATAAGAAATTCTGCCAAGGCAGAATCGACGGGAGTCGGGAGTGATTCCCGCCGACATCGACGGGAATCACCAACGACTCCCGTCGATTTTGCCTTAGGCAGATTTCGCCACTCGCTGGACCGGTCTAGGTCGCCGTGCTCTGTTCGGCCAGATCTTGGGATTTTTGAAGTGGGCCCCACAACGGTCTTCTAGGGTTTGCCTTTAGGTATAAATACGGACTTATTTCCGTTGTCTAAAAAACACACCAACCTACCGAAATACAAAAATCGGTCATGACCTAGCGCATCGCGATCTCCACCTGCACGCACGTCGCCGATCGGAAGTTGTCACCGCCACTGATCTCAGCCTGTCTCTGATCGCTCGACGACAGTACCGAGGCAAGCACCCGGTCTCACATGTCTCTCTCGAGATCTCTTGTCTTCCGATTCGTTGAACGAGACTTGTTCTCCCTTTCGAATCGGTTGAGACGTTTGATCCGACTGAGATCGTTTGAAGACCTAGCTTGCTTCGTCAAGAAGTTTGGATTTGCAAAGCATCGCCGCCGCACTTGCTTGCCGCCGCCGATCTTGACAAGATCCATTCCAAGTGAGAAATCCGGTTATGGACTCTTCGTACCTTTCATGCAAGCTTCAATGAACGAAGAAGGACATCGAAATCTCCATAAAGCATTGTTTGTATTTTTATTTACTTTTAATTTGGTTGTAAAGGAATTTCATTCCTATTTGTAAGGGTTGGGTGCAACCAGTTGTGCTGGAGTTATGACTCCGTTGTAGGAAGGGTTACTTCCGTGGTTAGGGGAGCGTTGCTCCTAGTATGGGGATTGGATTTCAATCCGTTTGAAGAAGTGACTGAGTCGTCCCTTGGTGGGAGATAGGTCGAAGGGGTAAAGTGGACGTACCCAAATCGGGGAACCACTATAATTCTTTGTGTGTTTTCTGTGTTTTGTATGCTTACTTGTGCAGGTTAATTTAATTCCGCAAAAGACTGCACGACACTTATTCCGCCCCACCCTATAGGTGGATTAGGTTTACACTAGATACTTTCACTTCTTTTTTCAGCGTTCTGCACTAGGTAGTACTTATAGTATCTGCAGGGTTTGGTACCCTATTCACTGGTATTTGATTGGTTTTGCCCAACTCTACTTCAAAAGTTCTGGCCGACTCCACCAAGGCTCAGAATCCCAATAGCTTTGGTCCTAGCAGTAGGATACGCAACTCGCTGCGTAGACCATTATAAAATCTATCGACTATAGACTGCTCGCTTTCCCACTCAAAGCCATGGTAGCGCCTTATCATAAGGAACGCATGCAAATATTCGTCAACTGAGTGCGCTCCTTACAACACAATCATGTTCATCTGCTGCCCTAATGGGTCTCTAAATGCCATTTGCTCCATCACACCACCCGGTGTTGGGGCCATCTCAGGGATAGAGGGTTGCATAATTCTTCCATGTTGTGCGTTTGTCACAGCGAACACCACTTCAACTACCCTTCTTATGGTTTCACTTCTTTTCTCAGAAAGTGTGCGTTCAGACTGCCACGCTCCACTCCCGGACACCTATAGTTAGAATAAACCCCAATAAGAGACCGAACAAAATTGCAAAAAGCAATTATAGGAACGCGCAGGTTCCTCAAAAATGTGTATTTTCATTCCTAAGTGGACATTCATGGGTTCTTTTCATGTTATAACGATGACGCACACACATGTGCTCACCACCCCTTAAAATGAATTCACCCACGAATTCATTTAAGCCTGACCGAAATCGGTAGTCTGATACCAAATTGTAACACCCCTATCCGTCATATGGCATATAACAGAAGGTCCGGTCGGGGCCCGACGCCATATACCACGGACATACCGGCGAGTTACTAGATGAAACCATTCAACCAATACACACATCCTACACAGAGCATCTAGCAGAAGCAATTTATTAAGTTGCAAGAGAAAGAACCCTGCACAAGCACGAATGTCCACTAACAAACCCAGTAGGAATGAACTACAAAATACACAAAAGTACTGGCCTTAAGGCCTTACAAGAGTTTACAATAATTAATCAATGTCTTACAAACTTCGGCTCGCAGGCCGGCCACACATGAATTAAATGAGTAAACAAACAAGGCCTTCGAGTGTCGGCTCAGCAACTTAAGCTTTGGCACGCTATTTGCCGCTCGGCTCCACAGCACCTGCAAGCACAATTCACCGCAACGGTGGCAAACAAGAATAACAGTCAGCTAAAGATGACCAAATTATAACGATTCCGCCCCCAAGTCTCGGGGCGGCAAATCTCTTTCCCTGCACTTGTTAGCAAAACAAGCAATAGTGAATAAACACAACATCACAGGTGCATGCACACACGACCATACACCACGTGCTCTCAGGGCACAAACTCGGTGAAGCAAGTCCGAACCCGGTCCGTTCCTTGGCTCCACCACCGCCCCCAGGGCCGGCAAACCTCGTGAGCATTTAGTCCTTTCAGCCATAGCCTAGAATCATTCTCCAAATCATCGGTAAGTCCCACATAACTTTAGGTAACTTTAACCGAAATAGATGGAGCGGGTAGGGTTCCACTAGCCCGTTGCTCACCCCTCCATATCCATTTGGCCTTTGATGCGGGCCAATCTTACCCCAGTCCCAACTATCGATCAAACACGGTACATAGCCCCGCTATGTACCTGGCTGGCTCCCAGGCCACAAAAACGGCAGAACTTCGCTTCTGCCCAGATTTTCGGGTACACCTTCGGGTTAATCCCCAAGACTCCCAGTTGCAATCTACCTCATAGAAACTCGAAAACAACACAAAGGCACATAGTATTCTCCGTCTATCAATGCATAGCAAAACATCACCGATCCAGACAAACATGTCTGGGTAGGCTTCACACACCATTCCTACGTCCGTACTACGATTCCAGACTCTAAACAAGGGGGACTTTACATATCTACCCCAAAGGAATACCACAAACTCGCCGCACACTCACGGGAGAGGGTTTTCCTATGCAAAAGAAGAAGTGCTTCACATGCACAAGATGAGAATCATTACCCTAGCATTTCTCTTCGGCGCCATGACGATCCAGTCGGATGGAAAGCACCGTATCGGCCTCGCCTTTGTGGATCTGGACTCAGATCGAGAATCGGAGCTCCGAAGCTCCACCATCGGCCGGAGTTGACCTCCTTCTTCTTCCTAGCTCTCCCCTCTCTCTTAACTTTTAAAAAGAGAAGATGAAGATAAAATGAGGGTTTGAACCCTATTCCCGACATAAAACCCAACGTGGACATCCCTTAGCCAATAGATCCCAAAAATAAGAAACGGACGGCTGCGATTCGACCTGAAAATAAACTTCCTTGGCCGAACACGGCTTGCGACACGCTCGTGTCCAAGGCCTTGTAACTCATTTGCCATCAAAACGGTCGCATCCCGAAAAGAACACGGGCACTCGACACGCCCGTGTCAGGCTTGACACGCCCGTGTCAGCCAGTACACGCCCGTGTAGATGGGCGAGTTTCTCCATCGGCATAAGCCTTAAACGTCTAGAGCACGACACGTCCATGTGACACACCCATGTCACATGCCAGGTGCTAGACACGCCCTGGGACACGCTCGTATCCCAGACCATGTAGCTGCCTTAGCACAAGTCGCCAAACGACTCGAGTAGGACACGGGTATTCGACACGCCTGTGTCGGACCCGAACACGCCTGGGCTCAGGCCATGCATCCTCACTCAACGATCGTTGAGTGAAAGGCTTTGAGTGATTGACACACCCTGGGACACGCCCGTATTCCAGGCCGTGTTCCCCCCCGATGACCATTGACTGCAATTTCGTCGACCACGTGACCATCACCGAACCCGAGCACGACACGCCCCTGGGACACGCCCGTGTCCCAGTCCGTGTCACCTCTACCAAATCCCAGACTTTGCTCACAACGCTGCCCATCACTCTTTTGAGTTTTGGGGCATTAGAACTCTCTCCCTCTTAGAAGAATTTCATCCACGAAATTATCAAAGGGAAAGATAACAGAAAACCAAAAGTGATACCTTAGTGAAATAAATCTAGGTACTCCTCAAACATGGTCTGCTCTCGCACCCAAGAGAGCCCCTCCTGACCGCAATTGTCCCAACGGACCTTGACCATCATGATCTCCTTGTTACGAAGTCGCTTGATTTCAGAGTCCTCAATACGAATGGACTTGACCCTCGTCGTCAACCCTTCGTCCACTGATACTTGATCAACTGCGATCACCTGCAAAGGCTCTTGCACCGCCTTTCATAACACTGATATATGGAATACGACGTGTTGTCCACTCAACTCCACCAATAGCCTTAGACAATAAGCTGCTTCGTCGATCCGCTTCAGAATCTCAAATGGTCCAAGGTATCTCGGGCTTATCTTCTTCAAGCATCGTACCCGTAAAACACCCTTGAACAGCTTTATCTTCAAATACACCCAGTTGCCAACTACGAATTCCACGTTCTGGTGCTTGGCGTTATAGTACTTATCTTGTCTATCCTGAGCGATCAACAAATGCTCCCGAATGGTTCGCACCAATGAAGTAGCATTTTCCACCTCTTGATTTTTGTACAACCTTGCCTCACCCGTTTCAAGCCACGATAACGGCGTGCGACACTTTCTACCAAACAAGGCCTCGAAGGGCGCCATTTGTATGCTCGCTTGGTATTTATTGTTGTACGCAAACTCCACAAAATACAGGTGGTCTTCCCACTACTTTCTGAAGTCCAGAAAGCACATGCGAAGCATGTCCTCCATCGTCCTATTGACACTCTCGGTCTGCCCATCCGTCTGCGGATGAAAAGCTGTGTTGAATTTCAACTTAGTCCCAATATTGGCTGCACCACCCTCAATCATTGGATGTAAAATGCCCATCTCTATCACTCACGATGCTGTGGGGTACACCGTGCAGTCTGACAATGTTATTTACATACACCTTCGCCAATCTCTCCACAGAATCGTCCTTCCTATGCGGAACGAAGTGTGACACTTTTGTTAATCGATCTACGATCACCCAGATGACGTCATTTCCCTTCTGCGACCTTGGCAAGCCATGCGCAAAGTCTATCAAAATGTCGTCGAACTTCCACTCCGGAATAGGCAAAGATTTCAAGAAACTCCCAGGTTTTTTGCACTCTGCCTTCACTAAGGCGCAAGTCTGACATTTAGCCACGAATAGTGCCACATCTTTCTTGAGTCCTGTCCACCAGAACAACTTCTTCAGATCTCGGTACATCTTCGTGCTCGCTGGGTGAATTGAGTACTTGGTATGATGAGCCTCGTACATCAACTCCGCCCGTAGATTTCCCACGTTTGGGACGCATAAACGACTGTCCTTCCTTAGCAGCCCATCTTCAACTGAAAACTGGGAGTTTGACCCATCCGAAGCTGCATTCATGATTTCCTTCATGCTGCTATCCAATTCCATAGCCTACCGAATCCGATCAGCCAGGTCATACTGAATTTCCGTCCAGTTCAACAACGCTTCGACGCTAGTCTGCTTGTCAACACAGCAGATGTCTAATGCCTCCAACCCCCGAATCAACCGCTCAATAAGAATCGACAACTAGTTGGCTTGGGCGGGGGCCCTGTGACTCAATGCATCTGTAACTGCATTGCCTTTTCCGGGCACATAATGAATTTTTGAGTGTATGGTCCCCCAGGAACTCCATCCATCTCCGCTACCTCATGCTCAGATCCTTCTGATCCAACGGGTACTTCAGGATCTTATGGTCGGTACAGATATCGACCTTTACGTCGTCCAAATAATGCCTCCATAACTTTAGCGCAAAAATTACGACCGCTAACTCCAAGTCATGGACCGGATAATTCCTTTCGTGCACTTTCAGCTGACGCGAGCCATACGCAATAACCCTACCATGTTGCAGCAACACACAACCCAAACTACTGCCTGAGGTATCGCTATATATCTCAAAACCTTTGGTCCCACTCGGCGAACTTAGAATAAGCATCGTGGTCAAGCGTCTCTCCAGCTCCTCGAAAGCTTGTGCGCACGCAGGCGTTCAAACAACTTTTGATCTTTCCTCGTCAAAGTCGTGAGGGGGTAACTCTATCCGCGAGAAGTTCTCTACGAAGCGCCTGTAGTAGCCGACCAACCCCAGAAAACTTTGGTCTTCCGCTCCCGAACGCAACACAGGCCACTCACGTATCATAACTATCTTCGCTGGATCCATTGCAACACCCACTCTACTAACTTTATGACTGAGGGAGGCTATCTAGGATAACCCAAAACTAGCGTTTGGATAACTAGGTATAGAGATGTTTCCCCCTTAGCGTTTCCAATACCAAAAGCAGATGCTTGAATCTATCCTCTTTGCTATGCGAGTACACCAATATGTCGTCGATAAAGACGACCACAAAATTGTCTAGGTACTCCCTGAATGATTTGTTCATCAAATCCATGAACACTGATGGCGTATTAGTCAGCCCGAACAACATGACTGTAAACTCGAAATGCCCATCCCTTGTGCTGAACGCTATTTTTGGGGCATCGCTTTCCCTTATCCTCAGCTGATAGTAACCTGACTTAAGATCAAATTTTAAGTATACCGATGACCAGAACAACTGAACAAAAGATCATCAATCCTTGGGATCGTGTACTTGCTCTTTTCCGTTAACTTGTTCAGTTCTCCATAATCGATTCAGAGCCGCAAACTCCCGTCCTTCTTCTTAATGAAAAGGAACGGTGCCTCCAAGGCGACGAACTTGGATGCACATAACCCTGCTCCCACAACTGGTCGAGTTGAACCTTTAGCACCGCCATTTCCTTAGGTACAAACCGATAAGGAGAGCGTGGCATAGGTTTGGCACCTAGCACTAACTCAATCGTGAAGTCAATCTCTCGCTACGGTGGGGCTCCAGGGAGACCATCAGGGAAACACATCAGGATATTCAGATACACCCGAGATACTATTTAATGTAGGCATAGGCTTCGAAGCCTCCCATAGTGGCAGTAACGACGCTTGCAAGTCGAACTCCTGACTCCCAAACCGTAACCTTACGACACAGACTCTCTCTCCGCGCACATCGAATGACCACTGAGCAATAACACATCCAAATTGTCCTTTACCATCGAAGGATATACTCCGATGTGCAATACAAATACTTCAGACAAAAGGAGTGCGAAGTTCCCGTATCGAAACTATGCCCTCGCCGGATTGCCAAAATCCAAAACAAAGCCTAGAACTTCCTGTCCTAAGCTAATGCGCATAAGGTAACAGGTATAAGAAGCTAAATTGCTATTAATTAACCCATACCTGTCAACTCAACAGTCGGCCACATGGCCTCCTGCAGGCCAAGGATGTCCACTCTCCATTGGGCCAGAGTATACAGTGATTCAGTGGACCCCACCGCCTTGCCCTTCTCCTCAGATGTTTCCCCCCGGCTTCTTCTCGGACTTTGGGCATCCACTCGGACAATCCCGGGCATAGTGTCCCAACTTTCTATAGTTATAGCATGCACCCGGGGTTTGGCCTATAGTCGCTCTGGATGCGCCAGATGAAGGGACTAGACTCGATCTCCTAGCCTTCTTGTTCCACCTACGGTACCCAGATTTTGAGGTCGGCATTTTGAACACCGCATCCTTTGCACTAGAGTCTTCAACTGCTCCTGCCATAGCTTTCATTGTCTTCTAAGCACCCTCCTCACAATATCGGGCAAATTGCCCTTTCTTGCCACAAGAATGGCAATTGTAAGTAGCTTGGCTAGTAGATGATCTAGCTTCTTTTCTCAGCGTTCTGCGGTAGGCAGTCCTTATAGGATCTGCAGGGTTTGGTACCCTATTAACTGGTATTTGATTGGTTTTCCCCAACTCTACTTCCAAAGTTCTGACCGACTCCACCAAGGCTCAGAATCCCAATAGCTTTGGTCCTAGCAGTAGGATACGCAACTCGTTGCGTAGACCAATATAAAATCTATTGACTATAGACTGCTCGCTTTCCCACTCAAAGCCAGGGTAGCGCCTTATCATAAGGAACACCTGCAAATATTCATCAACTTAGTGCGCTACTTGCAACACAATCATGTTCATCTGCTGCCCTAATGGGTCTCTAAATGTAATTTGCTCCATCACACCGCCCAGTGTTGGGGCCATCTCAGGGACAGAGGGTTGCACAATTCTTCAATGTTGCACGTTTGTCACAACGAACACCGCTTCAACTACCCTTCTTATGGTTTCAAAAGAAGTAGGGGTCTCAGGCACGTCGCTGGGTTCTGTACTTTTCTCAGAAAGTGTGTGTTCAGACTGCCACACGCCACTCCCGGACACCTATAGTTGGACAAAACCCCAATAAGAGACCGAACAAAGTTGCAAAAAGCAATTATAAAAACGTGCAGGTTCCTTAAACATGTGTATTTTCATTCCTAAGTGGAAAATCATGGGTTCTTTTCATTTTATAACGATGACGCATACACATGTGCTCACCACAGCTTAAAGTGAATTCGCCCACGAATTCATTTAAGCCTGACCGAAACCGGTAGTCTGATACCAAATTATAACACCCCTATCGGTCATATGGCATATAGCAAAAGGTCCGGCCGGGGCCCGACGCCATATACCACGGACAGACGGGCGAGTTACTAGATGAAACCATTCAACCAATACACACGTCCTACATAGAGCATCTAGCCGAAGCAATTTATTAAGTTGCAAGAGAAATAGCCTAGCACAAGCACGAATGTCCACTAAAAAACCTAGTAAGAATGAAATACAAAATACACAAAAGTACTGGCCTTAAGGCCTTACAAGAGTTTACAATAATTAACCAGTGTCTTACAAACTTCGGCTCCCAGGCTGGCCACACATGAATTAAATGAGTAAACAAACAAGTCCTTCGAGGGCCGGCTCAGCAACTTGGGCTTTAGCCCGCTATTTGCCGCTCGGCTCTACAGCACCTACAAGCACAATTCACCGCAACGGTGGCAAACAAGAATAACGGTCAGCTAAAGCTGACCAAATTATAACGATTCCGCACCCAAGTTTCGGGGAGGCAAAGCTCCTTCCCTGCACTTGTTAGAAAAACAAGCAATTGTGAATAAACACAACATCACAGGTGCATGAACACACGGCCATACACCCTATGCTCTAAGGGTACTAACTCGGTGAAGCAAGTCCGAACCCGGTCCGTTCCTTGGCTCCACCACCGCCCCTAGGGCCGGCAAACCTCGTGAGCATTTAGTCCTTTCAGCCGTAGCCTAGACTCGTTTTCCAAATCATCGGTAAGTCCCACGTAACTTTAGGTCACTTTAATCGAAACAGATGGAGCGAGTAGGGTTCCACCAGCCCGTTGCTCACCCCGTCATAGCCATTTGGCCTTTGACGCAGGCCAAGCTTACCCCAGTCCTAACTATCGATAAAACACGGTGCATAGCCCCGCTATGTACCTGGATGGCTCCCAGGCCACCAAAACAGCAGAACTTCGCTTCTGCCCAGATTTTCGGGTGCACCTTGGGGTTAATCCCCAAGACTCCCTGTTGCAATCTACCATGTAGAAACCCGAAAACAACACAAAGGCACGAAGTCTTCTCCACCTAACAATGCATAGCAAAACTTCACCGATCAAGACCAACATGTCCGGGTAGGCTTCACACGCCATGCCTATGTCCGTACTACGATTCCGGACTCTAAATAAGGGGGACTTTACGTATCAACCCCAAAGGAATACCGCAAACTCGTCGCACACTCGCGGGAGAGGATTTTCCTATGCAAAAGAAGAAGAGCTTCACATGCTCAAGATGAGAATCGTTACCCTAGCATTTCTCATCGGCACCATGATGATCCAGTCAGATGGAAAGCACCGTATCGGCCTCGCCTTCACGGATCTGGACTCGGATCGAGAATCGGAGCTCTGAAGCTCCACCGGCGGCTGGAGTTGACCTCCTTCTTCTTCCCAGCTCTCCCCTCTATCTTAACTTTTAGAAAGAGAAGATGAAGATGAAATGAGGGTTTGAACCCTATTCCCGTCTTAAAACCCAAAAAGGACAGCCCTGAGCCATTAGATCCCAAAATAAGGAAACGGACGACTGCGATTCGTCCTGAAAATAAACTTCCTAGGCCGAACACGGCTTGCGACACGCCTGTGTACAAGGCCGTGTAACTCATTCGCCGTCAAAACCGTCGTGTCCTGAAAAGAACACAGGCACTCGACACGTCCGTGTCAGGCTTGACACGACCGTGTCAGGCATGACACGCCCGTGTTAGCCAATACACGCCCATGTAGATGGGAATGTTCCTCCATCGGCACAGACCCAAAATTTCCAGAGCACGACATGACCATGTGACACGCCCGTGTCACATGCCAGGGCTATACACGCCCATGTCCCAGGCCATGTAGCTGCCTTAGCACAACTCGCCAAATGACCCGAGCAGAACACGGGTATTCGACACGCCCGTATCGAATTTGACACGCCCGTGTCGGACCCGAACACGCCTAGGATCAGGCCGTGCGTCCTCACTCAACGATCGTTGAGTGAGAGGCTTTGAGTGACTGACACGCCCTGGGACATGCCCGTGTCCCAGGCCGTGTTCACTCCCCATACGACCGTTGACTGCAATTTCATCGACCACTCGACCATCGCCGAACCCGAGCACGACACGCCCCTGGGACATGCCCTTGTCCCAGGTCGTGTCACCTCTACCAAATCCCAGACTTGGCTCAAAAATCCACTCATCACTCTTTTGAGTTTCAGGGCGTTAAAACTCTCTCCTTCTTAGAAGAATTTCGTCCACGAAATTACCAAAGGAAAAGATAATAGAAAACCAAAAGCGGTACCTGAGTGAATTAACTCTAGGTTCTCCTCAAGCATGGTATGCTCTCGCTCCCAAGAGAGCTCCTCCCGACTGCAATTGTCTCAATGGACCTTGACCATCATGATCTCCTTGTTACGAAGTCGCTTGACTTTAGAGTCCTCAATACGAACGGACTTGACCCTCATCGTCAACCCTTCATCCATCGATACTTGATCAACTGCGATCACCTGCAAAGGCTCTTGCACAGCCTTCCGCAACACTGATATATGGAATACGACATGTAGTCCACTAAACTCCACCGATAGCCTTAGACGATAAGCCGCTTCGCCGATCCGCTCTAGAATCTCAAATGGTCCAAGGTATCTCGGGCTCAACTTCTTCAAGCGTCGTACACGTGAAACACCCTTGAATGGCTTTATCTTCAAATACACCCAGTCACCAACCGCGAATTCCATGTTCCGGTGCTTGGCGTTATAGTACTTAGCTTTCTATCCTAAGCGATCAGCAAATGCTCCCGAATGGTTCACACCAATGAAGTAGCGTTTTCCACCTCTTGCTTTTTGTACAACCTTGCCTCACCCGTATCTAGCCACGACAACGGCGTGCGACACTTTCTACCATATAAGGCCTCGAAGGGCGCCATTTTTATGCTCGCTTGGTAGCTATTGTTGTACGCAAACTACACCAAATACAGGTGGTCTTCCCACTGCTTTCCGAAGTCCAGAACGCACATACGAAGCATGTCCTCCATCGTCCAGTTGACCCTCTCGGTCTGCCCATCCGTCTGCGGATGAAAGGCTGTGTTGAATTTCAACTTAGTCCCAGTATTGGCTGCACCACCCCCAGTCATTGGACGTAAAACGCTCATCTCTATCACTCACGATGCTGTGGGGTACACCGTGCAGTCTGACAATGTTATCTGCATGCACCTTCGCCAATCTCTCCACAGAATCAGCCTTCCTATGCAGAACTTAGTGCGACACTTTTGTTAACCGATCTACGACCACACAGATGGCGTCGTTTCCCTTCTGCGACCTTGACAAGCCATGCACAAAGTACATCGAAATGTCGTCAAACTTCCACTCCGGAATAGGCAAAGATTTCGAGAAACCCCCTGGTTTTTGGCACTCTGCCTTCACTAAGGCGCAAGTCTGACATTTAGCCATGAATAGTGTCATATCCTTCTTGAGTCCTGGCCACCAGAATAACTTCTTTAGATCTCGGTACATCTTCGTGCTCGTTGGGTGAATTGAGTACTTGGTATGATGAGCCTCGTACATCAACTCCGCCCGTAGATTTCCCACGTTTGGGACGCACAAATGACTGTCCTTCCTTAGCAGCCCATCTTTAATTGAAAACTGGGAGTTTGACCCATCCGAAGCTGTATTCATGATCTCCTTCATGCTGCTATCCAATTCCATAGCCTGTTAATTCTGATCAGCCAGGTCATACTGAACTTCTGTCCAGTTAAACAACGCTTCAGCGCTAGTCTGCTTGTCAACACAGCAGATGTATAATGCCTCCAACCCCTGAATCAACCGCTCAACAAGAATCGACAACCAGTTGGCTTGGGCGGGGGCCCTGCGACTCAACGCGTCCACAACTGCATTGCCTTTTCCGGGCGCATAATGAATTTTTGAGTGTATGGTTCCCCAGGAACTCCATCCATCTCTATCGCCTCATGCTCAGATCCTTCTGATCCAACATGTTCTTCAGGCTCTTATGGTCGGTATAGATTTCGACCTTTACGCCGTCCAAATAATGCCTCCATAGCTTTAGCGCAAAAATCACAGCCGCTAACTCCAAGTTGTGGACCGGATAATTCCTTTCGTGCACTTTCAGCTGACGCGAGCCATACGCAATAACCCTACCATGCTGCAACAGCGTGCAGCCCAAACCACTGCCTGAGGTATTGCTGTATATCTCAAAACCTTCGGTCCCACTCGGCGAACTTAAAATAAGCGTCGTGGTCAAACGTCTCTCACGCTCCTCGAAAGCTTGTGCGCACGCAGGCGTCCAAACAACTTTTGATCTTTCCTCGTCAAAGTTGTTAGGGGGTAGCTATATCCGCGAGAAGTTCTCTATGAAGCGCCTGTAGTAGCCGGCCAGCCCCAGAAAACTCTTGTCTTCCGCTCCCAAATGCAACACAGGCCACTCGCGTATTATAATTATCTTCGCTGGATCCACTACAACACCCACTCTACTAACTTTATGACCGAGGGACGCTACCTAGGATAACCTAAAACTCGCGTTTGGAGAACTAGGCATAGAGATGTTTCCCCCTTAGCATTTCCAACACCAAAAGCAGATGCTTGAAGTTATCCTCTTTGCTCTGCGAGTAAACTAATATGTCATCGATGAATATGACCACAAAATGGTCTAGGTACTCCCTGAACGATCTGTTCATCAAATCCATGAACACTAATGGCGCATTAGTCAGCCTGAACGGCATGACCGTAAACTCGAAATGCTCATCCCTTGCGCTGAATGCTGTCTTTGGGACATCGCTTTCCCTTATCCTCAGCAGATAGTAACCGCACTTAAGATCCAATTTTAAGTATACCGATGACCCGACCAACTGATCAAAAGATCATCAATCCTTGGGATCCTGTACTTGCTCTTTTCCGTTAACTTGTTCAGTTCTCTATAATCGATATAGAGCTACAAACTCCCATCCTTCTTCTTAACAAAAAGGACCTGTGTGCTCCAAGGCGACGAACTTGGACGCACATAACCCTGCTCCAACAACTGGTCGAGTTGAACCTTTAGCTCCGCAATTTCCTTAGGTACCAACCTATAAGGAGAGCGTGACACAGGTTTGGCACCTGGCATTAGCTCAATCGTGAAGTCAATCTCTCGCTATGATGGGGCTCCAGGGATACCATCAGGGAAACATATCAGGATATTCGAATACACCCGAGATACTATCCAATGTAGGCTTAGGCTTCGAAGCCTCCCATGGTGGCAGTAACGACACTTGCAAGTCGAACTCCTTACTCCCAAACCGTAACCTTGCGACACAGACTCTCTCTCCGCGCACATCGAACGACCACTGAGCAATAACACATTCAAATTGTCCTTTACCATCGAAGGATATACTCTGATGTGCAATACAAATCCTTTGTACAAAAGGAGTGCGAAGTTCCCGTATCGAAACTATGCCCTCGCCAGATTACCAAAATCAAAAACAAAGACTAGAACTTCCAGTCCTAAGCTAACACAAATAAGGTAATAGGTATAAGAAGCTAAATTGCTATTAATTAACCCATACCTGTCAACTCAACAGTCGGCCCCATAGCCTCCTGCAGGCCAAGGATGTCCACTCTCCGTTGGGCCAGAGTATACAGTGATGCAGTGGACTCCCACGCCTTGCCCTTCTCCTCAGATGTTGCCCCCCGGCTTCTTCTCGGACATTAGGTATCCACTCCGACAATCCCGGGCATAGTGTCCTAGCTTTCCACAGTTATTGCATGCACTCGGGGTTTGGCCTGTAGTCGCTTCGGATGCGCTAGAGGAAGGGACTAGACCCGATCTCCTAGCCTTCTTGTTCCACCTACGGTACCCAGATTTTGAGGTCTGCATTTTGAACACCATCTCCTTTACACTAGAGTCTTCAACTGCTCCTGCCATAGCTTTCATTGTCTTCTGAGCACCCTCTTGATAATATCGGGCAAAGTGCCTTTTCTTGCCACAAGAATGCCAATTGTAAGTAGCCTGGCTAGTAGATGATCTAGCTTCTTTTCTCAACGTTCTGCGGTAGGTAGTCCTTATAAGATCTGCAGGGTTTGGTACCCTATTCACTGTTATTTGATGGGCTTTCCCCAACTCTACTTCCAAAGTTCTGGCCGACTCCACAAGGGATCGGAATCCCAATACCTTTGGTCCTAGCAGTAGGATATGCAACTCGCTGCGTAGACCATTATAAAATCTATCGACTATAGACTGCTCGTTTTCCCTCTCAAAGCTAGGGTAGTGCCTTATCATAAGGAACACATGCATATATTTGTCAACTGAGTGCGCTCTTTGCAACACAAACATGTTCATCTGCTGCCCTAATGGGTCTCTAAATGCCATTTGCTCCATCACACCGCCCGGTGTTGGGGCCATCTCAGGGATAGAGGGTTGCACAATTCTTCCATGTTGCGTCTTTGTCACAGCGAACACCGCTTCAACTACCCTTCTTATGGTTTCAAAAGAATTAGGGGTCTCAGGCACGACGTTGGGTGCAATACTTTTCTCAGAAAGTGTGCATTCAGACTGCCACGCGCCACTCTCGGACACCTATAGTTGGACAAAACCCCAATAAGAGACCGAACAAAATTGCAAAAAGCAATTATAGGAACGCGCAGGTTCCTCAAACATGTGTATTTTCATTCCTAAGTGGACATTCATGGGTTCTTTTCATGTTATAACGATGACGCACACACATGTGCTCACCACCCCTTAAAATGAATTCGCCCACGAATTCATTTAAGCCTGACCGAAACTGATAGTCTGATACCAAATTGTAACACCCCTATCCGTCATATGGCATATAGCAGAAGGTCTGGTCGGGGCCTGACGCCATATACCACGGACAGACCGACGAGTTACTAGATGAAACCATTCAACCAATACACACGTCCTACACAGAGCATCTAGCGGAAGCAATTTATTAAGTTGCAAGAGAAATAACCAAGCACAAGCACGAATGTCCACTAACAAACCCAGTAGGAATGAACTAAAAAATACACAAAAGTACTGACCTTAAGGTCTTACAAGAGTTTACAATAATTAATCAGTGTCTTACAAACTTCGGCTCGCAGGCTGGCCACACATGAATTAAATGAGTAAACAAACAAGGCCTTCGAGGGCTGGCTCAGCAACTTGGGCTTTGGCCCGCTATTTGCCGCTCAGCTCCGCATCACCTGCAAGCACAATTCACTGCAATGGTGGCAAACAAGAATAACGGTCAACTAGAGTTGACCAAATTATAACGATTCCGCCCCCAAGTCTCGGGGCGGCAAAGCTCCTTCCCTGCACTTATTAGCAAAACAAGCAATAGTGAATAAATACAACATCACAGGTGCATGCACACACGACCATACACCCCGTTCTCTCAGGGTACTAACTTGGTGAAGCATGTCCGAACCCGGTCCGTTCCTTGGCTCCACCACCGCCCTCAGGGCAGGCAAAACTCGTGAGCATTTAGTCCTTTCAGCCGCAGCCTAGACTCATTCTCCAAATCATCGGTAAGTCCCACATAACTTTAGGTAGCTTTAATCGAAATAGATGTAGCGGGTAGGGTTCCACCAGCCCGTTGCTCACCCCGCCATGCCCATTTTGCCTTTGACACATACCAAGCTTCCCCCAGTCCCAACTATCGATCAAACACGGTACATTGCCCCGCTATGTATCTGGCTAGCTACTAGGCCACCAAAATGGCAGAACTTCGCTTCCGCCAAGATTTCTGGGTGCATCTTGGGGTTAATCCCCAAGACTCCTAATTGTAGTCTACCACGTAGAAACCCGAAAGTAACACAAAGGCACAGAGTCTTCTCTGGCTAACAATGCATAGCAAAACATCATCGATCCAGACCAACATGTCTGAGTAGGCTTCACAAACTATGCCTATGTCTGTACTACGATTCCGGACTCTAAACTAGGGTGACTTTACATATCTATCCCAAAGTAATACCGCAAACTCGCCACACACTCGTGGGAGAGTGTTTTTCTATGCAAAAGAAGAAGATCTTCACATGCTCAAGATGAGAATCGATACCCTAGAATTTCTCTTCGGTGCCATGACGATCCAGTCAGATAGAAAGCATCGTATCGGCCTCGCCTTCGCGGATCTGGACTCAGATCAAGAATCGGAGCTCCGAAGCTCCACCGGCGGCCGAAGTTGACCTCCTTCTTCTTCCTAGCTCTCCCCTCTCTCTTAACTTTTAGAAAGAGAAGATGAAGTTGAAATGATGGTTTGAACCCTATTCCTGTCTTAAAACCCAACCTGGATAGCCCTGAGCCATTAGATCCCAAAATAAGGAAACAGACGACTGCGATTTGTCCTGAAAATAAACTTCCTGGGCTGAACACGGCTTGCGACACGCCCGTGTCCAAGGCCGTGTAACTCATTCGCCATCAGAACTGTCGCGTCCTGAAAAGAACACGGGCACTCGACACGCCCGTGTCAGGCTTGACACGCCCGTATATATGGGTCTGTTCCTCCATCGGCACAGGCCCAAAACGTCTAAAGCACGACACGGCCATGTGACACGCCCGTGTCACATGCCAGGTGTTAGACACGCCCTGGGACGCGCCCGTATCCCATGCCGTATAGCTATCTTAGCACAACTCACCAAACGACCCGAGCAGGACACAACTATTCGACACGCCCTTATCGAATTTGACACGCCCGTGTCGGACCCGAACATGCCTGGGCTCATTCCATGCGTCCTCACTCAACAATCGTTAAGTGAAAGGCTTTGAGTGACTGACACGCCCTGGGACACGCCCGTATACCAGACCGTGTTCACCCCCCCCCCACCCGACGATCGTTGACTGCAATTTCGTCGACGATGCGACCATTGCCGAACCCGAGCACGACACGCCCGTATCCCAGGCCATGTCACCTCTACCAAATCCCAGACTTGGCTCAAAATGCCACCTATCACTCTTTTGAGTTTCGGGGCGTTACAGTTATGTCCTGGAAAATCAACTTAGAATGAATGAAAATCTCAAAGACTCACATCATGCTATTCTAACAAAAATTGAGACTAGTGTTACTGCTATAAAGACAAAAGTTTCCAAGTAAATCATGAAAGATTTAGCATCTATCCAAACAGTAATCCAGGCATCTCAAACAGCTATTTCTGACCAACTGAAAAAGTTCAGGACCTACTACAAAGAAGGAACAAATTATCTGGCTGATCAGGTAAGTTTTCAAAAGGATGATCTGATAGATCATGTGGAAAAAGAAGTCATAAAGGGGGAGAGAGTATTAGTCAAAATAAGCTCAGATCATGCTAAATGGATATCAAATAGCATCAGAGCAACTCTTGGTTATCCACCCCTTTGTGTTGCTGACAACACTGCTGAATCTTGAATTCAACCTGATTACTTTGAAGGGGTTCAACAGGAAGTAGCTCAAGCCATTTATCTTCCTTTTGATTTTAAAGAAATCCAACAGGCAGTTCACCAAATGTATAGCCCTCCACAGGAGGCACATAATGTTTTTCTTGAAAAAGTTAAAATGCCTGCAGCTGTAGTTCTAAGAGAAAAAGAAGCTCAGTTGTCTAAGAAAAGGTTCAGAGATGAGGCAGAATTAAAGCCTGATTTTGAATAATGGAGTCCAACCTCTAGGAATATTATTCTGGTTGCTTGGAAAGTTGTGAAAGAAAATATGCATGATAAAGGCAAATGGTATTCTGAACAAGAATGGAGTAAATATCAGGAGCGGCAAGATACTATATTTCAGTTTAGAAGAGATCTTAAAGCTGGGAAGATACCTGCTAACTCTGTCGAGCCTAGCAAGTATTTCCCAAATCTTTTCATTACTTTGAAAGGCAAAAGATCAAGGCTGAAGAGCTCAAGAAGAAGGATCAGAAAGGAAAGAGGCTGGCTGATGACACAGAAGCTAATGTACAAGCTAGGATTCAACCTGGCAAAGGAATTGTGATCAAGAAACCCAAGCTGACTTAGAGTCTTTTATCTCTAAAAATTTAGAAATATGTAATAATGTTATTCTTACTAGACATTCTTGAATTTTATAAGTCATATATAATTTGAAATGATGAGATAATTTCTTAGTTGGGTAAATCTGTTTGATTCTATCTGTTTATATGTCACATGTTTCTGTGATGGATATGCTTAACTTTGTAAAATATATATTGTCTACCTAATGATTAACCCTATCTGTGTTTGTTAGTACATCATTAATTTTGCTGGTTATTATAATGGTGTATATTATTGACTTGTGGTTATGACTTCTCCAAATAGGGTGAGATTGTTGGGTACATTGGTTATTGTACTAGATTTGGAGAAGCCTCACTTAAATTAATGACATACATCATCTTGTATTTGATGTTTATTTAAGTTTATTTATGCAGGCTAAGTAATGTATAAATTTATCTAAGTATAAAAGCATCAAGACACTCGGTTAGTGTCGATACTTGTGAAGAAGTTGTGTCGAGAGCAAGAGCAAAGTTGTGTCGACACACAAGACTTGTGTCGACACACAGAAGTATCAGTCTACACCAGCTATGTCGACACACAGGACTTGTGTCTACACACAGATATCAGACCACACAAGCTGTGTCGACTTAAATGATCACAGTCGACATCCTGAATGCTGAGTCGAAGATCAACTATGTCGACACTCAGGACTAGTGTCGACACACTATGACTAGTAGTGCTGACAGTAAGCTGAAGCTGATATGTCGACACCCAAGACTTGGGTTAACAACTGTTTTTAAGAAAAGCTGTGTCTACACTAAGGAAGTTGTGTCGACACATTCTACATTATCTGTGTCGATACTATGAAGAAAAGCTGTGTCGATAGAGATTGAAGTCTGTAGACTACATCAAGGCAATGTGTCGACATCCAGATAGCTGTGTCGACACATTCATAATGTGTGTCGACACATTTTGAAATCAGTGTCAACACATTGTGAAGAAGATTTGTCTCGATGTTGTCTGCTATTTTGAAGACCAAGTTGCAGATTTCCAGATCTAAGAAGTGACAGCTAGCATAACTGTCAAAGTTATCAGATGTTAGAACTGCTAGATGCCAGTCAGCTACCGGTTCAGCCGGTTGCCTCTACTGTGTTTCAATAAATAGAATAGTGCTATTAAAGAGACATATACATATACAAGATACAACACAAAAAAGCACAGAGCCAAAGAGAAATCTTGGGAGATCAGTAAGGATTACAGAATCATTTCTGTAATAAGAAGAAGTAGAAGAAGGAAGCTGATTCAAGATCATCTTCATCTTCTCAAGAGAGATTCAACCTAGTTCTCTATTTTCAAGAAGCTTTGAAGAAGCTAAGTAAGGTTGAATCAGATCCAAAGCTGCAAGGATCAGAAGAAGACCAATCTCTCAAAATTTGGTCAAGAACACTTTACCACATTTTCTCTCTCTTTGGGTAAAGAAATTCTTAAAACATTATAATCACAACTGTAGGATCTATATCGATCTAAGTGTAGGAAATTCTATCTTTCTGAGTGGTAAGCCTGTAATTATAAGGGCTGAGGCAGGACACGTTGCCCGAGGTAGGAGTTGGAAAACTCTAAGGTAGGGTTCTTGGGAAGAATCTGAGTTGTAGGATCTTGAATGATCTGAGCTGTAAGACTTGAAGAAGTCTGAGTTATAGGAACCATGAAGGGTTCTGAGTTGTAAGATCTGTGGATCTGAGAAAAGTTGAAGTTGGGCCGAATCTAGTTCATTGCTAGATAGGCGAAGGGGGAAGTGGATATACCCAAATATTGGGGAACCACTATAAATTTGTGTGTCTCTATGCTATGTTTTGCTTACTCTGATTATTTGTGATGCTTGAATGATTGGATCAGTAGATTTGCTAGTTAGAAATACTAAAACTGCCTATTATAAAGAATTGAACCTATTTACCCCCCTCTAGGTGATTAGTTGTTCATTATCTTTCAAATACCCAACAAAATGTGAAGATATTAGTCTTGAGTTTGTCCCTACAGACAAGCAAGTGACTGAAATCTTCACCAAGCCACTAGATGAAGCAAAGTTCAACACCTTTAAGTTTGAGTTGGGTATGTTAAACTTGGTATAGCTTCAGTTGCTTCTCACCTTGTTTTTGGTTGCAGGAATTACTACTTCTTGCAGGTTGAAAATACATTTATTGGTATCAAGATTGTCAAGTGGTTCAAGTGCTATCTAGACTAGAATAAACTACAGTTTCTATCAAAAAGGATGATAGAAGATGCTCCTGTTGAGGGGGATCAAGTACTGATGCTACTATTGAGAGGGAGCAAGTCCATCACTTGGTCTCAAAGCACTTAGTATCTAGCACTTGGGATAGATTCAACTTCCTGTCGAGAAAAAGCAAGCAGCTGCAACATTTGATTATCTGAACTCAAAAAGGGGGAGAAGATAATCAAAAGCCAGCACCTCCCTGACTATTCTACATAAGTCAAAAAGTAGGAGAAGGAAATGATCAAGGCCAAACAACAACAAAACAGGAGGAGCAGGAAGTGATGATGATCACCTTGCAGACAAGGAGAAAGTGTGGTAACCTATAACTTGATACGCTTGTTCACTTGTTATAAGTTTTCCAATTTAATGTTTTATTGCTGCATATGTTAGTGTATATCATTGATTCAGAAATTTGTTTAAGGATTTTGACTTCTTAAAATAGGGGGAGATTGTTGGGTCCATTGTTCACAATATCCCAGATTTATAGAAGTCAAACAAGTTAATGGTATGCATATAGTTGTATTTGATATATGTTCAAGTTCATGCATACAGGTTGGTCCATGTCATATTGATTGGACAGGTATTCTAAGTGGTTGTGACAAGTGGTCACAAGGGAGAGAAGTGGAGAGACAGAATTCTATAAAAGTCCACAGGCGTTGAGTGAAGCCAGTTAACTCAATGCCATATGTCAAAGAAGGATGCTGGAAAGGACTGGAAATCTCCTAAGACCACAGACATTGAGTGAATCCAGTTCACTCAATGCCAGATGCCAAAAAGCATTGAGTAAGGTGTGGATAGTCAATGCCTGGCAGTTTGCAAGATAAAAATGCGGCTAAGTCCACAAGCATTGAGTGAACGCAGTTCACTCAACGCTATATAATAAGAGGCATCAAATATAGCTGAGTCTATCAAAGCTTCAGCAGTGGTAAGTAAAAAAATCGACTAAGTCCAGAAGCATTGAGTCATGACAGCTCACTCGACGCTTGAAGAAGGAAGCGTTGAGTCAAGCTCATGTAGTTAAAGCTTAAGAAGAAGGAAGACATAAAAGTAGCTAAGTACACAGGCATTGAGTGATGTCAACTCAATCAATGAAATACAACTAGAAGCGCTAAATCAAGCCACTTCAGCCAAAGTCATAGAGAATCTGTCAAAGAAAAATGGCTAATTTCAGGAGCGTTGAGTGAAGCTAGTTCACTCAACGCTATGCTAATTCTATCAAAGACAGAGAAGAAGGAGGAGAAAGAAAAATTAACTAAGTCCAGAAGTGTTGAGTGAGGTAAGCTCACTCAATGCCCAAAGAGGAAAGCATCGAAAGAGCTGTGGTAAGTCAAAACTTACTAAAGATAGACAGAAAAATCTGTCTCAGTACAGATGCATTGAGTGAGGACATCTCACTCAACGCACTCAACACATCAGCAAGATGGCAGGGTTCAAAGAAATGGCTATGTACAAAAGCGTTGGGTGATGAAGCTTCACTCAACGCTCTCAATGACTAAGATGCAGAAAGGTTCAGATTGTTGACCAAGTGTCTTGGCATTGAATGAAGCTTGTTCACTCAACACTCTCAACGCCTAAGATGCAGAAAGGTTCAGATTGTTGACTAAGTGTTTTAGCATTGAGTGAAGCTTGTTTACTTAATGCTTTCAACACCTGGAAGTGCAGTTTATCTAACTAAGTGTTTTTGTGTTGAGTGAAGCTTGTTCACTCAACGCCTGAGTTGGAACTGATAATTTGGCTAAGTCCACAGATGCTGACGTCAGCAAAATTCAATAATAGTCAACGGAATTCAAATTCATTGTGGGAAAGCTGTAGTCCACAACTAATGGTGCCAGCGACCATATGTAAGATTTATTCTGTAAAAGGAAGGTTGTAAATCTGCCAATAAAGTTGGGCACACGGGTCAAGAGAGTCATTGAATGACGAATAATAAAAGGAATGGGATCGATAGAGAAGAGAACAATTTTTAGGGTTTGTCTTTTCGCAAAGCGGCGCAACTTCTTCTTCTTCCTCTCAATTGTTGCAGAGCTCGAAGTAGAAGAGTAAATCGACTGATCCAAAAGTTCAATAAGATAGCTGTTGAGATGAACATTGTCAACAGCAAGATCAGAGACATTTCTCTAAGAGAAAAGCAGCAAAGGCCTACCCCTGCTGAAGTTACTTCACAGTCCAAGCAGAGCTTATCCTGAAGATTATTTTCTGGTGCTATGAAGAAGAGATCTGGTCTGATCTTTCTCAGAACAGAAGGAGAGAGACACAGAGATCATCTCTCTGTTGTCTAAATCAACATCAACAAACTTATCTCTATTTATAGGATCTTTCTAGATTTGAGTTGTAAGCCTATTTATAAAGGCTGAGTGTAGGATCTTGTATAGATCTGAGTGATAGGATTCTATTAAGAATCTGAGTGTAGGGCTTTGGCCTGAGTGGTGGGATTCAAGTGTGAATCTGAGTTGTAGGATCCTTTGGATCTGAGATAGGTCTATCCTCCTAGCCTGAGTGGTAAGGCCTTTGGCCTGAGGTAGGTGATCTTTTGATCACTGAGTTGTAGGGCTTAGTGCCTGAGCTGTAGGTCTTGGAGGAGACTGAGTGGTCCTGCGAGATCGTGTTGTAAGCTTTAAGAAGCCAAGTTTTGGAGAAGAGCCTTGTTTAACACACTGTTAGAAAGGTGGGAGGGAAAGTGGTTGTACCTATAATCTGAGGAACCACTATTAAACTACTTTGTCATCTATGTGATTGTCTTGAAAGCAATACAAAGTAAATCACAACACACTAATTGGAGGGAAAATCTTAAAAGACTAGAAAACTTATTCACCCCCCTCTAGGTGTTTAGCTACTTTAGAATTAAAGACTTTCAAGTGGTATCAAAGCACTTCAGGCGCCTGTCAAGCGGATTTTGAACTAACTGGCTATTCAGATGCTGATTTTGTAGGCTTCAAAGAGGACATGAAAAGCACTTCAGGCACCTATTAGTTCTTGGGAGGAAGACTAGTGTCTTTGAGCAGCAAGAAGCAAACAAATGTTGCAATTTCAACTACAGAGTCAGAATATATAGCTGCTATGCACAGTTGTTGTGGATCCAGCATTAGCTCTAGGACTATAACCTCCAGGTAAGTAGAAGTCCTTTATTTTGTGATTATACTAATACAAACTCAATAGCTAGGAATCATGTCTCACACAGCAGGACTAAGCACATAGAGATTAAGTATCACTTTATAAGAGAGCATGTGGAATGTGAAGATATCAATCTTGAGTTTGTCCTTATAGACAAGCAAGTGGCTGACATCTTCACAAAGCCACTAGATGAAGCGAAGTTCAATACCTTCAAGTTTGAGTTGGGTATGTTGAACTTGGTATAGCTTAGTTACTCCTCACCATGTTTTTAGTTATAGGAATTACTACTTCTTGCAGGTTGAAAATATCTTTATTGGTATCAAGATTGTCAAGTGGTTAAAGTGCTATCCAAACAAGAATAAACTATAGTTTCTATCAAAAAGGATGGTAGAAGATGCTCCTATTGAGGGGAGCAAGTACTGATGCTCCTATTGAGGTAGAGCAAGTCCAACACTTGCTGTCAAAGCATTTAGTATCTAGCACTTTGGATAGATTCAGCTTCCTGTAAAAAAAGAAGTAAGTAGTTGTGAAAGTGAGGGTAAGATCTATCTCAACTCTAGAGGGGGGGTGAATAGAGTTTATTCAAATAAGTTTCACAGCTTTGAAAATATCAACACATATAAAATTTAATTTACACTATAGTGTAGAGTGCTAGAAAATAATTAAAGAAGCAAGAAACTAAGAGCACAGCACACAGCAACAATCAAACAAACAATCCAGAAGACACAAGGAAATATAGTGGTTCCCCAAAAACCTGGGTACATCCACTCTTCTACCACCCTTGGTAGGAATCCACTCAGGATGAGTTGATCAGGTGTCCTAACACCAATGAGCTTTTGTCAAGGTGCTCAAAAACCAAAACTGGATTTTTTTGATAAGGTGTCTTGCCACCACTGAGTTTTGACAAGGTTCTCAGAACCAGACAGAACTTTTGAAGGGAGTTCAAGAACCCTTTTACAGCAGGAAAATAAAAAGGAAAAGGAAATGAAGTTGTCTTCTCTGTTCTCAAATCAAATGAGAGAAGACTTAGTGGATCTTTGTTGTCAAAGCTCCCCCTGAGATGTAGACTGGTTCAGGAAGGGAAGCTTTGCTCTAGGGTGATAGGTCTTCAGAACTTTGATCTCCAGCAAAAGATTGTTTCAGCAAGAAGACTGAGAAATGAGGTGTCTGGAGTTCTTTTGATGAAGTTGTGAATGCTTGTTAGTAAGCAAGAAGATTGTTCTTCTAATTCTTGACTACTTGTTATCTGTCACAGCTTTTTCTTATTATTCTCTGAGAAGAATTCTTTGTCCAAAGTAGCCGTTGGCAGTCATAAAATTCTTCCATAAAGAGTCTTGTCTTCTAGAGGAAAGTCCAGCAAACATTCTCTGAATAATACCTTGAAACTTGCTCCAGAATAAAGACAAACGGCTGGCAGATCTTCTTGTCATAAATGCTGATAATATTCAAAAACATTCCAAAGAATAATAGCATTTGAATCCTTAAAAGACGTCGATCTCTCAGAGGAATCGTCGATCTGAGCTCCACGATCGTCGAACTGAGCTCAGAGATAGAATGAGATCAAGCAGACAGAAAACGTCGACCTGAGCTCGAAGATCGTCGACCCGAGCTCAGCGACCTGAAGAATAACTGAAGAGAGATCGTCGATCTGAGCTCGAAGATCGTCGACCGGAGTTCGACGCTTCATCAAGTTGAGCTCAGAGAGCGTCGAACCGAGTTCGACGTTTCGTCGACCTGAGCTCGACGAGAATTGCCTTAGACTTAGCTCTTCAACCTTGATCTTGGAATGGTCCTGGGGGCAGCTTCAAACCTAAGTTCTAAGCCCTAGACTCATTCTAATGTTGACCTTTACAACTATACAACTAGGTCAACCTGGTTTCCTAAGACAAACATAGTGATCCTTACCCAAATTAGTAATAGGGTGTTCCAACAATCTCCCCCTATTTGGGTTAGGATTACTATTTACAAATAACATTAGGAAATGAATAAGCATACATTCAAAACAAGAGCTAACCAAGCAAAAATATTGCAGCAAGCAGATCACAGATAAAATAGTAGCAATTATCCAGAGGTGGATGAAAGTTTAGCTTACACAATTTTACTTCTTCTCAGTTCCCTTTTTAAACAAAATTTCTCTGTTAGGATTCAGGGTTTCTTTCTTTGATCTTCTGTCATCCTCTGCACCTAGAGAGGTTTGAGATCTTGGCCTTGGAACTACATCCTCTGGGTGCAGCTTCATGTAGTCTTCTGGGTTGAAAAACTTTCTTGAAGCATATCTTTCCAATTCTTTCTTCCTTTGATCTGATAAAGTTGTTATATTGGAGATGTCCATGCCTTGCTCTCTGGCTTTCTTTAGTTGATCAAGAGCAGCTAGCTCTTTCATCCTTGCTGTCCAGGATAGAGGATTGTTCTCAGGATCCTCAAAAGGAACAGGAGGTTCATACCTATTGAGAGATTCAGAAGCAGGAGGAGTCCTGGAAACAACTGTATCTTTCAGCCTGTAGGGGAAAGGACCTGAAGTAGAGTCAGTGTGGCCTTGTCCTTCCCTTTGATAAGATCTTTGTCCTCTCTGATTTCCTCTGTAATGACCCCTTCTAGATTGATATCCTCTTTGATGTTGTCCCTTTTGATAGTATCTTGGATAAGATTGGGAGGAGCTTTGCTTTGAAGCTGGAGCTTGAGGGGCTGAGCCTGATCCAGAATCTGGAGGAGGAGGAGGAGGAGGCTGATATTGTGAAGATCCTTTTTCCTATTTATAAAGCTTCCTTCTCTTCCTTATAGCTTTCAGTTTATTCCTGGAGTATTGCATCCATGGCTCAGAAATGGGGCAATCATGCAGAATGTAGTAGGGAATATTATTGGAGTCTTTTGCTTTAGCTGGAGGAACTGACATCATGGCTTTGCTTCTAGCTTTCCTCTTCTTGGCAATGGTATGGCCAGAGTCATCTAATTCAGTCTGGAATTGGTCACTATCTGAGCTTTGTGGTCTGTCATACAGATCATTAATGCTTTTCAAGTACTTTTCTTGAAGCTTTAACTGATCATAAGTTAGAGCAGGAGCAACAGCAGCAACAGACACTTGAGCAGGAGCAGGCATAGCAGCAGGTGTGGGATCTTCTAGGTAGGAAGCAAGTTCTTCATCAGCAGCAGTTATTGGAATCATCTCTATATCTTCAGCAGCAGCAGCAGCAGTTTCAACAACAGGAGGCACAATGGCCTTAGTAGCAGCATCAGGAATATCCACAGCCTTCCAGGAATTGATATAGGATTCAATGTGGCTGGGATCACAAACAGATACAGGCACAATGGCCTTAGACAGATCTTCTGTGAGAGGTACTGGCAGAAATCTAAAATGAACTATATCAAATTGAGATAGCAGGCTCTGAAGATTTAATGCAAAAATAGGAGCAACCACTGGCACATCCACTTCTTCATAAAGCATCTCCCCCTGCCTTAGTTCAAGGAGAGCTGAATCAAGGCACCCAGTAGAAGGGATTGCCTGGGAGGAGGAAAAGGAGGAAAGCTTGGTAGACAGCTCCTGAACTTGTTTCAGGAGTGGAGCCAGGGAAGTCTCCAACAGAGATGTCAGCCTGGGAGCTAGCAACTCATAAAGTCTGTCTGCCAACCTTGGAAGATCTACATGCTCAAGTGGGGCTTGAGCAGAGGTAGGAGTAAAGGTAGATGGAGGGATGTTGGCTGGAGCTGAAGGTGTGGAGGAAGGTGGAGAGGGAATGGATGGCTCTAAGGATGGAATTGTGGAGATAGAAGAGGTTGAGGTGGAGATAGGTGAAGCAAGAGATGGTGTGAAGGATGGTTGGGAGAGGATGTCATGAAGCATTTGTTGAAAAGAGGAGGTAGATGGTGGCTCAGGAGGAGAGGAAGGAGAATCATCCATGAAGGAATTATCTACAAGGGAAAAGGATGGTAGGGTGAAGGTTGAATAAGAGAAGAGAGGATGGAATTCTTCTGAGGTGGATACTGGAGGGGATGAAACTGGTGAGGAAATGGTAATTGGGGATGATATGGTTATGGTTGTGACTGGAGAGGAGGAAATGGCTGGGGAGGATACAGCTGGAGGAGGAAGAGAGGCAGGCAACACTTCTGCTGGTGGAGTGACTGAAGCAGTCCTTGTGCCTGAAGGAAGTGGTGCAGTAGCTCTTGTAGGGTTGATGATTTGCCTGTCCCATTTACTGAATAGGGCACAGGAAAGCCTCTTGGATGCATTGATGAACATCCCAGAGGAGGTTAACAGCTCAGGGCATCTGTAGTGCAGATAGACCCCTAAGATTCTCCCAAAGCTCACAGCAGTCTTATTGATCTTCTTCTTAATTAAGTTGAAGAAGATTGATCCCCAATCAAGGTGTTTCTTATCCAGCAGAGCTCCCATCAGACAAAACTGATATCTTGATATTGTATCATGGGCAGAGTTCTTGGCCAGCAGCACTTTCCCAACTACATCAGCCAAAAACTGAAATTCCAACGACAGATTCTTCTTTAAAAGTTTGTTAGGGTTCACAGCATTGTGACCCATTCTATCAAGCATTGAATCATAATCTTCTCCAGATAATTCAATAGAGTCTTCTCCAGTACTGAGATGAAACACTTCAGTTAAGAGAGCCGGGGACAGTTGTACCTGGGTCCCTCTTATGAAGCCGATGACAGAATTCTCATTCTCATCTATCGCAGAATAGCACCATTCTTTTATTTCATCTGAAGCAATTTTCATTCTGGTAGTCATTATTTCCAACAGCTGCTGATCTCTGAACAAACTGAGAATATCCTTGAAGCGCTGATCGCTTCCATCAAACGAGCTTATATCGATATCAAAACCGGTGTCAAATTTCATTTTCGAAAGGGCGGCAGCAGTTGAAGCCATCTGTACCTGCAAAGATTAAACGAACACGGCCAAGTGTAGAAGGTTTTGGAGGGAAAGAGAATTTGCAGAGAGTATGAAGGCGTAAACGACGGGCGGCGGCCGAAAAATGATTTTATATTAGGGTTCGACGCGAAAAAGGAAAATCGTAGTGCTCAGTTCGACAGTACGTCGATCTCAGGTCGATGATTTGGGCTATAGAGGGAATTTGAAGAGACGCCAATAGCGTCGAACTCCGTTCGACGTTATTGAGAGCGTCGAGCTCCGCTCGACGACCAAGGAGCAGACAGAAGGAAAGCCTAGATCTAACGGCGGCGCTGAACTCAGATCGACGCTTCAAGAACCGTCGAACTCCGGTCGACGATTTATGGGAAAACGTCGATCTCCGTTCGACGTTTTCTGGGAAAACATCGAGCTCAGTTCAGAGACAGAACTTATTCTACAGACACAAAAAGAATTGATTTTTAAGCCTAGTCTTGGTCTGTTTTATCTTTTCAAAATCTTGTAATTTAATTTAGGCTTCCTCCATCTAACATGCCTAACTGATTTAGGAAGAAACTGTGTTTCTTTTCATCCAAAGGTTTGGTGAAAATATCTCCCCTTTGCAAATCAGTAGGAATATATTGAAGTTCAATTTTATTTTTCTCTACATTATCTCTTAGAAAGTGATGCCTAATTTCTATGTGTTTTGTCCTCCAATGGAGGACTGGATTTTGTGCTATAGAGATAGCACTAGTATTATCACAGAAAATTTTAGACTTCTCTAAGTTGTAGCCATAGTCTAAGAGCTGATTTTGTATCCACAATATTTGTGAACAGCAACTGCCTGCAGCCATATACTCAGCTTCAGCAGTTGAGGTTGACACAGATGTTTGCTTCTTACAAAACCAGGAGACAAGTCTGTCACCAAGGAACTGACATGTTCCACTGGTGCTTTTCCTGTCTATTCTGCATCCAGCATAATCAGCATCTGAAAATCCAGTTAAATCAAATGCTGAATCTTTTGGATACCAGAGACCTAGATTTGGACAACTTTTTACATACGTAAGAATCCTTTTAACTAGAGTTATGTGTGACTCTCTAGGGCTAACTTGGAATCTAGCACATATGCATGTAGCAAACATTATATCTGGCCTACTGGCTGTAAGGTACAATAGAGAGCCAATCATTGCTCTATATGTTGTCTGATCAACTGGTTTCCCATATTCATCAGCATCCAATACAGCATTGGTAGGCATGGGTGTTTTCATACAAGATGCCTCAGACATACCAAATCTCTTAACCAATTCTTTAGCATACTTGGTTTGAGAAATAAATATGCCTTCAGCATGTTGCTTGACTTGCAATCCTAAGAAGAAGGACAGCTCACCCATGCTACTCATTTCAAATTTAGAATGCATAAGCTTGGAAAATTTTTTGCACAAGTTTGAATCAGTAGAGCCAAAAATAATGTCATCTACATAAATTTGCACTAGTAGGGTATGGGACTTATGGGTTCTAATAAAAAGAGTTTGGTCTACTCTCCCCCTAACAAAATCATTTTCCAGAAGAAAGCATGCTAGGGTCTCATACCATGCTCTAGGAGCTTGCTTGAGACCATATAATGCTTTATGCAGTTTGAAAACATAATCAGGGTGAGTTAGAGAGATAAAACCTGGAGGTTGTCTAACATAGACTTCCTCTTTGATGTCCCCATTGAGAAATGCACTCTTTACATCCATCTGGTATACTTTGAAACTTTTGTGGGCAGCATAAGCTAGGAATATTCTGATGGCCTCTAACCTTGCAACTGGTGCAAAGGTCTGATCATAGTCTATTCCTTCTTGTTGAGAGTACCCTTGAGCAACTAGCCTTGCCTTGTTTCTGACTATGACTCCTTGATCATCCAGCTTATTTATGAAGACCCACTTTGTTCCAACAATGGGATGATCTTTTAGCTTAGGCACTAGTTCCCAAACCTTGTTTCTTTCAAATTGATGCAGCTCCTCTTGCATTGCAATGATCCAGTGTGGATCTTGCTCTGCATCTTGAATGGATTGAGGCTCAATTTGAGATAGGAAGCAAGTGTGCATCAGGTTCTGGTTGACCTGATTTCTGGTTTGCACACCAGCTGAGATCTCTCCAATTACTTGGGTGATTGGATGATCTCTTGTTGTTACTAAATCAACAGGGGGTGTTGATTGTTCACCAGCCTGTGTTGTTGTCTCCTCTAGTGGAACAACAACTGGCTCTTCAGGATGATTTTCTTCAAGATGTTGCACTTCTTCATCATCACTGCTTTCATTCTTTTGCTGAATAGGTTGAGAGGTTGTGTCCTCTTCTTTAACCTGTAATCTATCCATACCTTCTGATATGGATTGTACCTGCAAGGGTTCTTTGGTAGAAGTAGACTTCTCCTTATAATACATGTTAGTCTCATCAAAAGTAATGTGAACAGATTCTTCAATTTTACAAGATAATTTATTATATACCCTATAGACTTTGCTGATCATGGAGTATCCCAGAAACACTCCTTCATCAGCTTTAGCTTGGAATTTAGCTAGATATTTCTTGTCATTATTATGAATATAACAAATACAGCCAAAAATTTTAAAATAATTTACCTTAGGTTTCTTCCCTTTGAGCAATTCATAGGGAGTCTTGCCCTTTAGTTTATGTATCAGGCTTCTATTTAATACATAGTTGGAGGTGTTCACTGCCTCAGCCCAAAAGGATAGAGGTAGGTGAGCATCTGTCAACAATGTAGTAGCAGATTCAATTAGGGTTCTATTTTTCCTTTCAGCTACCCCATTTTGTTGAGGAGTTCTAGGAGCTGAGAAAGTATGTCTGATCCCTTCACTTTGACAGAACTCTTGCATAAGAAGAGAATCAAACTCTGTCTCATGATCACTTCTGATCAGGGCAATGTGAGTGTTGAACTCAATCTGTATGCATTTGAGAAACTCTGTCAAACATTTAAAGTTATCAGACTTCTTCCTCAGAAATAATACCCATGTGAATCTTGAGAAGTCATCTACAACTACTAAAGTATAGGACTTCCCTCCTAGGCTTTGTACTGATATGGGTCCAAAAAGGTCCATGTGCAACAGGTACAGAATCCTAGGTGAATCACTCTTATTAATTGATTTAAAACTACTTTTAGTTTGCTTGCCTAATTGACAAGACTTGCAAAGTCCTTCCTTCTTGTAGGGACCAGAAGGTAGTCCTCTAACAAGGTTGTCTTTGGATAGCCTAGCAATGGTTCTAAGGTTAATATGCCCTAGTCTCTTATGCCATAAAATATTAGGTTTTGAAATGGAATTGAATAAACAGATATCTACTTTAGAAGAAAGAAAATCTACTAAGTAAATGTTACCTGTCCTTTTACCTGTTAACACAGTTGTGTTATTCTCTGACTTGATCTTACACAGGGATTTGTTGAAGGTCACCTTGTATCCTTCATCATATAGTTGACTGATACTTATCAGATTGTGCTTCAGCCCTTCCACATATGCCACCTTCTTAAAAGTGACTGAGCCTATCTGAGCAGCACCATATCCTTTGGTTTGACCAAAATTTGAATCACCAAAAATCACCTTGGGTGGTCCAAGTTTGGTTATGAAGGATGATAGGTTCTCCTTGTTCCCTGTCATGTGCTTTGAGCACCCACTATCCAAATACCATTGTTGGTTAGATACTGGATAGGTCTTCACCTGCACATAAACAGCTTATTTGTTTTTGACCCAGTTAACCTTGGGCCTAGGTTGATATCCCTTAAATTCTGAAACAAAAGACATCCCAGGTTGATCCTTATAACCTTCAGGATGGTATCTCCTAGGAGGTACTATCCATTCAGTATAGGGGTTAAAGCCTTGGGATGTGGGACCTCTAGGATTGAATCTAGATGTGTCATTGAAGGAATGTTCACAGACCTGATCTCTGTTCGACCATCGTCGAGCTGAGGTCGACGATCTTGGGTCAGATCGTCGATCTCTGTTCGAAGATCGATTATGGCGAAGTTCAGAGTTTGGATATCGTCGATCTGAGGTCGACAATCTGTGGTTAGATCGTCGAGCTCTGTTCGACGATCGTCGAGCTCTGCTCGACGCAATCTGTTGAACTGGATTTTTCTCTGACAGATCTGCATTCTTCCTAGCTACCTCTATTACTCCCTTTCCTTTGTCAGAGACAAATTTGATTGGAGTTGTTAATATTATAGGTTGGCTGGATGAGGCACCCAAGCCCAGTGTACTGTTGAATCTAGAGTTCACTGTGCTTGTAATGTCTATCAGTCTGATACTTCTCCCATTTAGGGATTCTTCAAACTTTTTAGCTCTTGACAGTTCACTTTTCAGTGAAGCTATCTCCTCCCTACAGCATTCTAACTCCTCAGAGAGTTTGAGGTTATTTGAGTTTAGAAAACTGTATTCAGATAATTTATTTCTGAGAGAGATTATCTCTTTTTCAGATCTTAATAAATCCAAGCACAATGTCTTAAATTCATTTTTGAAGTCCTCAGAATTAAAATCAAAAGAGCTAATTACCTGATCTTCCTCTGGTTGATTTTCTGAATCTGAATCTGATTCTTCATCAGAGTTTTGCTGTGAGGCATTAATAGCCATCATGTAGAATTCTTTCTCATCAGCATCATCTTCATCATCACTGGAGCTAGATGAAGTTTCAGAATCTTCTTCTGTCTCACTCCATGTCTCAGCAACAAAACCCTTATATTTTTGTTCCTGCTAGAGGAGGCTTTGTTTGAGCTGTTCTTTTTGAAATCTTTTTCTTTTCTTCTTTCTCTTCTATCCTTTCTGTCCTTGTTCTTATTCTCTGGACAGTCAGGCACAATGTGGCCTGGTTTCCTGCAACTAAAGCATATGATTTCTTTGTTATTATTATTTGACTTGTCATACCTTGGTTTGTCATGTCCTTTGTATGGCCTTTTTCTGAAGTCCTTTCTGGCTAGCTTGTAAAATCTTTTGGCCAGTAGGCTGACCAATTCCTCATTGCCTGTGAGTTTTTCTTCAGGCTGATCTTCAATAGCTTTGAAAGCTATTGACTTCTCTTTCTTTGAGGCTGGTGAAACAGCCTTCTGTTCTTCCTCTCTATTCTTGATAAGCAGCTCATAAGATTTGAGCTTGCCTAGGAGAGTTTCAGTAGTGATTTCATTTAGACTTCTGGCATCTTTGATTGGCCAGATTCTTGAATCCCAAGTACTGGGGAAGCACATTAGGATCTTGTCATTAAGCTCAGTCAATGAGATTTCTTTATCCAAGGTCCTTAGCTCATTGACAATCAGACTCAATCTGTTGTACATATCTGCTACTGACTCAGTCTCTCCTTTCTTGAAATTCTCATATTGGGTTATGAGGTGAGATCTCCTGTCTTTCCTTTCATCAGCAGACCCTGAGACAATTTCAGAGAGCTTGTCCCAAATTCCTTTGGCTGAGTTGCAGTCTGCTACTTTCTGAAATATCTCATCAGACATTGTCTGAGCTAAGATGTTCATGGCCTTTGCATCTGCAGTTTTCCATTTCTTTATGTCTGCATCTGTTCCTGAGGGAGGTGGAACAGCATTTGTGCTTGAGCTTTCTGGTGGACTTGGACAAACTGTCAAGACAGAATTGAAAATATCTTCATCAATAGAGTTCATGTATAATTTAATCCTTGCCTTCCAAAGTGCAAACTTAGATAGATTGCACACTGGAGGTCTGGTGCTTGCATAATCCTTGTTCTGTGCCATGTCTTAGAGTAATATATATTATAAGAAGAAATAACCCTCTTAAAAGATAGATTTTGCCAAGGATCACTTGGTTCAGGTGTTAGCCTGTATGAGCAACCAACCTGCCTCTGATACCAATTGAAAGTGAGGGTAAGATCTATCTCAACTCTAGAGGGGGGGTGAATAGATTTTATTCAAATAAGTTTCACAGCTTTGAAAATATCAACACATATAAAATTTAATTTACACTATAGTGTAGAGTGCTAGAAAATAATTAAAGAAGCAAGAAACTAAGAGCACAACACACATCAACAATCAAACAAACAATCCAGAAGACACAAGGAAATATAGTGGTTCCCCAAAAACCTGGGTACATCCACTCTTCTACCACCCTTGGTAGGAATCCACTCAGGATGAGTTGATCAGGTGTCCTGACACCAATGAGCTTTTGTCAAGGTGCTCAAAAACCAAAACTGGATTTTTTGATAAGGTGTCTTGCCACCACTGAGTTTTGACAAGGTTCTCAGAACCAGACAGAACTTTTGAAGGGAGTTCAAGAACCCTTTTACAGCAGAAAAATAAAAAGGAAAAGGAAATGAAGTTGTCTTCTCTGTTCTCAAATCAAATGAGAGAAGACTTAGTGGATCTTTGTTGTCAAAGCTCCCCCTGAGATGTAGACTGGTTCAGGAAGGGAAGCTTTGCTCTAGGGTGATAGGTCTTCAGAACTTTGATCTCCAGCAAAAGATTGTTTCAGCAAGAAGACTGAGAAATGAGGTGTCTGGAGTTCTTTTGATGAAGTTGTGAATGCTTGTTAGTAAGCAAGAAGATTGTTCTTCTAATTCTTGACTACTTGTTATCTGTCACAGCTTTTTCTTATTATTCTCTGAGAAGAATTCTTTGTCCAAAGTAGCCGTTGGCAGTCATAAAAGTCTTCCATAAAGAGTCTTGTCTTCTAGAGGAAAGTCCAGCAAACATTCTCTGAATAATACATTGAAACTTGCTCCAGAATAAAGACAAACGGCTGGCAGATCTTCTTGTCATAAATGCTGATAATATTCAAAAACATTCCAAAGAATAACAGCATTTGAATCCTTAAAAGACGTCGATCTCTCAGAGGAATTGTCGATCTGAGCTCCACGATCGTCGAACTGAGCTCAGAGATAGAATGAGATCAAGCAGACAGAAAACGTCGACCTGAGCTCGAAGATCGTCGACCCGAGCTCAGCGACCTGAAGAATAACTGAAGAGAGATCGTCGATCTGAGCTCAAAGATCGTCGACTGGAGTTCGACGCTTCATCAAGTTGAGCTCAGAGAGCGTCGAACCGATTTCGACGTTTCGTCGACCTGAGCTCGACGAGAATTGCCTTAGACTTAGCTCTTCAACCTTGATCTTGGAATGGTCCTGGGGGCAGCTTCAAACCTAAGTTCTAAGCCCTAGACTCATTCTAATGTTGACCTTTACAACTATACAACTAGGTCAACCTGGTTTCCTAAGACAAACATAGTGATCCTTACCCAAATTAGTAATAGGGTGTTCCAACAAGCTGCAAAAAATTAATTATCTGAACTCAAAAGGGAGGAGAAGATAATCAGAGGCCAACACCTCCCTGACTATTCTACATAAGTCAAAAAGGAGGAGAATGAAATGATCAAGGAATGATCAAGGAAATGATCAAGGCCAGGCAAAAACAAAATAGGAGGAGTAGGAAGTGATGATGATCACCCTACAGGCATGGAGAAAATGTGGTAACCTATAACTTGATACTCTTGTTCTCTTGTTATAAGTTTTCCAATTTAATGTTTTATTACTGTATATGTTAGTGTATATCATTGACTCACAATTTTGTTTGAGGATTTTGACTTCTTCAAAAAGGGAGAGATTGTTGGGTCCATTGCTCATAATATCTCAGATTTGTAGATGTCAAACAAGTCAATGGTATACACATAGTTGTATTTCATGTATGTTCAAGTTCATGCATGTAGGTCGGTCCTTTTCATATTGATTGTACAGGTATTCCTAGTGGTTGTGACAGGTGGTCACAAGGGAGAGAAGTGGAGAGACAAAATTCTGTCCAAGTCCATAAGCATTAAGTGAAGCCAGTTCACTCAATGCCAGATGTCAAAGAAGGACGATGAAAAGGGCTGAAAACCGCCTAAGTCACAGGCATTGAGTAAAGCCAATTCACTCAATGCCAGATTCCAAAAAGCGCTGAGTTAGGTGTGGACAGTCAAAGCCCAGCTGTTTACAAGACAGAAATGTGGCTATGTCCACAGGCATTGAGTGAAGGCAGTTCACTTAACTCCATATAACAAGAGGCGTCGAGTATAGTTGAGTCTGTCAAAGCTTCAGCAGTGGTAAGTAAAAAATCGACTAAGTCCAAAAGCGTTGAGTGAAAACAGCTCACTCTACGATTGAAGAAGGAAGCATTGAGTCAAGCTCACGCAGTCAAAGCTTAATAAGAAGGAAGATAGAAAAGTGGCTAAGTCCACAGGCATTGAGTGATGTCAACTCACTCAACGCCATACAGCTAGAAGCGTTGAATCGAGATACTTTAATCAAAGCCACAAAGAATCTGTCAAATAAATATGGCTAAGTCCAGAAGAGTTGAGTGAAGACAGTTCACTCAATTCCATGCTAATTCTATCAAAGCTAGAGAAGGAGGAAACAAAAAATTAACTAAGTCCAGAAGCATTGAATGAGGTCAGCTTACTCAATACCCAAAGAGGAAAGCGTCGACAGAGCTGTGGTCAGTCAAAACTTAATGAAGATAGATAGAAAAATCTGTCTAAGTACAGATGCATTGAGTGAGGATAGCTCACTCAACGCACTCAACGCATCAGCAAGATGGCAGGGTTCATAGAAGCGGTTAAGTACAAAAGTGTTGAGTTATGAAGCTTCACTTAACGCTCTCAACGCCTAAGATGCAGAAAGGTTCAGATTGCTGACCAAGTGTTTTAGCATTGAGTGATGCTTGTTTACACAACGCTCTCAATGCCTAAAATGCATAAAGGTTTAGATTGATGACTAAGTATTTTGGCATTGAGTGAAGCTTGTAAACTCAACGCTCTTAACGCCTGGAAGTGCAGTTTATCTGACTAAGTGTTTTTGCATTGAGTGAAGCTTGTTCACTAAATGCACTCAACGCTTGAGTTGGAACTGAGAATTTGGCTAAGTCCACAGATGCTGACGCCAGCAAAAGTCAACAATAGTCAACGGAATTCAAATTCATTGTGGGAAAGTTGCAGTCCACCACTAATGGCGCTGACAGTCAGCTGTAAGATTTATTCTATAAAAGGAAGGTTGTAAATCAGCCATTAAAGTTGGGCCCACAGGTCAAGAGAGCCATTGGATGACAGATAATAAAAGGAATGGGATCGGCAGATAAGAGAAAAATTTTTAAGGTTTGTCTTTTCGTAAAGCGGTGCAACTTCTTCTTCCTCCTCGCGATTTTTGCAGAGCTCGAAGTATAAGAGTAAATCGACTGATCCAAAAGTTAAACAAGATAGCTATTGGGATCAACACCATCAATAACAAGATCAGAGACATTTCTCTAAGAGAAAAGCAGCCAAGGCCTACCCTTGCTGTAGTTACCTCACAGTCCAAGTAGAGCTTATCCTGAAGATTATTTTCTGGTGCTGTGAAGAAGAAATCTGGTCTGATCTTTCTCAGAATAAAAGGAGAGAGATACAGAGATCATATCTCTGTTGTCTAAATCAAAATTAATAAACTTATCTCTATTTGTATGATCTTTCTAGATATGAGTTGTAAGCCTATTTATAAAGGCCGAGTGTAGGATCTTGTATAGATCTGAGTGGTAGGATTCTGTTAAGAATTTAAGTGTAAGGCTTTGGCCTGAGTGGTAGGGTTCAAGTGTGAATCTGAGTTATAGGATCCTTTGGATTTGAGGTAGGGCTATCCTCCTAGCTTGAGTGGTAGGTCCTTTGGCCTAAGGTAGGTGATCTTTTGATCACTGAGTTGTAGGGATTAGAGCCTAAGCTGGTCTTGGAGGAGATTGAGTGGTCCTGTAGGATCATGTTGTAAGCTCTAAGGAGTCGAGTTTTGGTGAATAGCCTCGTCTAACACACTGTTAGAAAGGTGGGAAGGAAAGTGGATGTACCCATAATCTAGGGAACCACTATAAAGCTATTGTGTCATCTGTGTGATTGTCTTGAAAGTAATACAAACTAAATCACAACACACTAAGTGGAGGGAAAATCTAAATGACTAGAAAACTTATTCACCCCCTCTAAGTGTTTAGCTACCTTGGAATTAAAGACTTTCAGAACCTTCACAAATTATGACATGAATGACAATTTCTTGATATCACTCAACAAAGAATGTGATATCAAGATTTGTGCAATAAAAGAAATAGGGAATCAAGGCAACATCCAGACCCAAAATCTTTTTCGAAAATTATTGTCCCATGATTCGTAGCTGAACACTATAAAAGTTGATAAGGAGAATAGCAAATCCAGCAGCAGGGAGAAGTTTATGGCTTTCAAGGCAGAAAGATCAAGGAAGAGCAGGGAGAAGACCCCTTCTCCTATAAGAAAGCTAGCTAAGTCAGAAAGTTCTGAACCCAACACTTCTGAAGCAAAACTTACTAATGGAGAACACACACTATTATCTAAGTAGTTTAAGAAGATCTTGAATAGGATACAATGTAAGAATAAACCCACTTCTACCTCCAGTTCAAGAAAGCCCCACAGCAGCTGAGATAAAACAAGGAAAGATCACAAAAGTGACAAGTATGATTCAAAATAGAACAAACACTTTATTACTAATGCTATCTACTATATCTACAACAAGCCTGTACATATCATTGTTGTCTATCCAGTTAAGAGGAAAGAATGAAAGAAATCTGAAGATAAGAAACAACACAATGGAAAAAATCCTGAAAAGAGATTCATGACAAAGAAGCAGACATGCCTAAGTGATACTGATTTATATTCATACGAGTTAGAAGAAGAAGCATACATTAGGCTTATAGCACTATCAGAAGAAGAGGATCTGATTGATTATCCTCTTGCAAGCGTGTACATCAGGGCACCCCTAACACTATCTGACTGTTATTCTAATGAAGAAGAATGTTGTGGCTTCATAACAGTGACTGATGGAGAAGATCATGATAATTTACATCTTGATAAGGTAAATATTAAATCGTCCTTATCCCTATCACAATTTGACTATTAAACTTTTGCTAAATCAAAAGCATGCTCATCATCTGATGATAAGAGTGAATCTGAATCAGTAAATGAATTTAATGACTTAATTGAAAAGTATGGTGCTCTCTTGGGAGCACTAAAGAAAATAAAGAAGCTTGTTAAGAAGCTTGATGAGAAGATTGAAACTCTCAGGGTTACTGACTCTGAACTCATTTAGAAAGCTTAAAGGCTAACTCAAATATGTGAGGAAATAAACAAGTTGAGAAAAGCATCTCTGATCCTTATTTGATTTATCAGTTATACGAAAAAGATCATCAAGGATCTTGAGGAGAATCCATTAAATGAAAAGAAACTTGTGACTAGGTTCTCCAAGACACAAACTGTACTCCCAATTATTGACGACTTCTCTGCACCATATAGAGGTGTTATTGGGTATAATAAAAAAGGAAGGAGTGAAGGATGAAAATAAAGGGAATGCACAAATTCAATCAACCAAATTCCTCAAGATCTTGCTGCCATCAAACAGATATGACTAAGAGGGTATGCATTGGCAATGGAAGAATGGATGCACCTCTAATGGGGCGACAATGCACCTCACTAGAGAGGAATAAAGGATATTCGTTTGAGTGCATTTAAGGCACCCCATCAAGAGATCCAGATGAAACATTATGGATCATTTGTGTTTTGCACTTCAGCACCAACACTCAAGGGAAAGAAAAAGGTCATTCAACTAATGCCTTTCCCTAAGGAAAATCTTGTGAATGTATAAACCACTCTTCATCATGCACATACTCACAAGATCAGGCAAATAAATGAAAAAAGATCCGGCCTACTCTTCTTAGCATGATCACACTCATCTCACATAAAAAGTGACTTAAAAAAAGGTATAACAAGTATGAGCATTGGTGCTATGGCAAGGTGGACCACTTTGCTTTGGACTATTGATATAACCCAACAGTACCACAGTAAAAGATTAATAGATTTGTTAGTAATGCATTTGTACAAAAATCTACTCCTAAGACTAACAGGAACCAAGGACTCAAGCTTTATTGGGTTCTTAAGGGAAAATAAACTCTTTTTGAAGGATTGTCTATAGGTCAACAAAATGCAAATTTGGTACTTGAACAGTAGATGTTCCAGATATATGAATGGAACAAGAAGCCATTTGAAAAATTACCCCCTATAAAATATGGACCTAAAGTTATCTTTGGAGGTTTAGATAGTGGGGTTACTAGAGGTTACGATATGATTACCAATGACATAGTATCGATTACAAAAGAAACTTATGTGGAAGGGTTTCAACACAACCTCATAAGCATAAGCCAACTATATGATTTAGGCTATATCATTGAGTTTCACAAAGGTCAGTGCCTAATTAAAAATACTAGTAACTCTGAAGTAATCCTATCAGGCACACGGAGTGGAAATGTCTACTATTTTAACTTTTATGCTTAGATTCTTCTACTCCAGTATGTCTTGTAGCTAATGCGAGAGATTCTCTTTGTGTTCAATGACACCAGAGCCTTGCTCATAAGAACTATAAGACAATCAGTAAATTATTCACTAAAAATTTAGTCAGAAATGAACTAAACTTAAAATTCATTAAAGAGGGCATTTGCCATGCTTATCAAATGGGAAAGACAATAAGGGACACCTTTAAGAGCATTGGGGCCAAAGATTCTTAAAGATTCCTTTATCTACTGCATATGGACTTATTTAGTCCTATGCCAATTCATAGTTTAGGAAGGAAGTCATATTCTTTTATGATAGTCGGTGACTTTTCTAGATTTTCTTGAGTATTCTTTCTTAAAAAAAGTTTGATACGTTGGATAACTTTGTGTTTTTTGCCAAGCAAATTTAGAATGAGAAAAACTGTACAGTTGTCAAGATCAAAAGTGACCATAACACATTATTTCAATCTAAAGCCATGATAAATATTTGCAAAGAAAAAGGTGTCATTCAAGAACTAAGAAATGGTAGAAAACCAAATCTATCCTATTTCAGAATTTTTGGAAGTAAATGTTATATCTTAAATAATGGAAAGTTCCACTTGACTAAATTTGTAAAAAAATATTTTGAGGGTATTTTTGTTTGATATAATATCCATAGTAAGACTAGAATATACAATAAAAAGTTCCATGTAGTAGAAGAATCCATTAATATTATATTTGATGAGACAAACACAATACCTGAAGGCTAGTCTAGTTTTTCCAGTATTACAGGAACATGTCAAAGGATGAAAGACCTAACCTTGGAAGACTTAACTCCTCCAAATATGGTAATTGAAGATGGAGATCTCATTTAAGAAGAATCATAAGAAGCTGCTGAGGCTGAAGCTCAGGGGACTACAGAAAGGCTACCAGTAGCTACCAGACACATAAGAGATCATCCCAGAAACCTGATCATTGGTGATGCTATCTAATGGATCATTACAAGGAGAAAAGTTTAGAATGAGGCAATGTTTCTAAGCTTTATCTCTCAAGTTGAACCAAAGAAGTTTAAAGAAGCAAACGTAAACCCTTCTTAGATCATGACTATGCAAGAAGAGCTTAACTAGTTTAAGAGATGTAAGGTGTTGAAACTAGTGCCTAGACCTCAAGGACATAACATAATTGGAGCAAAATGGTCTACAGGAATAAGCTTGATTAAAAGGGATATAGACAAGAAGAAGGAATTGATTTTGAACAAACATTTACACCAATAGCAAGATTAGAAGACATCTGGTTATTCCTGACATATGTTGTATATAAAGGATTCATGGTATCCTAGATGGGCATAAAGTCATCCTTCCTGAATGGTGACTTAAAAGAAGTGTATATAGAGCAAACATCAGGTTTTGTCAGTCCTACTCATCTTGATTATGTGTATTACCTTAAAAGCTTTATTTTGGTTAAAACAAGTACCTAGAGCTTGGTATGATATCCTATATCGATTTTTCATTGAGAACAAATTTGTAGGAGGAAGATAGATAAAACATTATTCCTAAGGGGAATAAAAGGATCTTACTAGTCCAAATATATATTGATGACATTATATTTGGGTCTATATATGATAGTCTATGTAAGAGGTTTGCTAAGAAAATGCAAGGGCAATTTGAAATGAGCAACATGAAAGAGCTTAAGTATTTCTTAGATCTCCAAGGGAAACAGTCTGAAGATGAAATATTCATATCCAAGACTAAGTTCACTAGGGAGTTGATTAAAAAGTTTTTTAAGGAGAGTGCCTCCACCATGAAAACTTCTATGAGGTTAAGTACATCTTTGGACAAGGATGAGAAAGGGAAAAATTTTTATGAAACTTTATACAGGTGTATAATTGGCTACCTACTCTATTTGACTACCAGCATACCTGATATAATATATGATACATATGTCTATGCTAGGTATTAGGCATGCCCCAATGAATCTCATTATTCCTCTATAAAAAGGATATTATGATACATTAAGGGCACACAAAATAATGGTCTATGGTACCCTAGGAATAATATTTTCAACTAAGAGGCTATTCAGATGTAGATTTTATAGGTTGTAGAGAAGACAGGAAAAACACATCTGACACCTTTCAATTTCTAGGGAAGATGCTAGTTTCTTGGAGCAACAAGAAGCAAACTAGTGTTGTCATCTCAATAGTTGAGTCAGAATACATTTCTACAGGGAGTAACTGTGCTAAATTGCAGTGGATACAACATCAACTACGAGATTATAATATCCAGCTAAGTAAAACTCTTATGATTGTGATTCATTAAGTGCAATCTCAATTACTAAGAATCTTATTTCACATAGTAGGACTAAATATATTGAGATAAGATATCACATAATTAGATAGCATGTTGAGAATGAAGACATTTGGCTTGAGTTTGTCCCCACTGGCAAACAAGTGGCAGACATCTTCACCAAGCCCTTAGATGAAGCTAAATTTAACTTCTTTAAAATTGAGTTAGGCATACTAAATCTAGAATAGAATAAATGCAAAACAAGTACTTATTGCTTAATCTAGAGTGAAATTAAAGTACACAGATATAAATTATCATCATTGTAATTATTTCTGCCAAATAATAGACTCTATGACACTAACAAAGTATGTAGGAAGCAATTATTAGATTTGTAGGTGTATATACATACAATAAGTTTGTGTCTTCATGTTCACTAAATGGAATAGAGTTTATGTTACCGTATCAACATAACTACATATCTCCGTCAGTCTGTCAAATCAATATATTGGATCTATTCATCTCAGCTATTGGATCTTAAATAGAATGCACTTCAAGGTACGCGCCTTTTCGAATCCTAAAATAGAATATGTATAAATAGGTAAAATGACTTAAAAACTTAAAATAAGAACTACATTTTCCCTAAAAACATCAACAAAAAGTTCCTCCTTTTTGAGTGCACGAAACGATAAAGTAAAGGTACCTTCAGATAAATACAAGATGGATTCGAAAGGATAAGACTTTTAGAATAAGGGTTTTAAAGTTGTTAGAAATGGATTTTAAGATGCCTTTAAGGAGATAAAGTCAATAATCAGATTACTTGATGTAGTATGCCTTGAGTTTGTTCTTTCAGAACCTGTTATAATAATGAAAAGGGAAGTAACGGGCTTCTATTCTAATGCAAAGGTTAGTTCATCTGTAAGAACTATTAAGTCCATAATTGGTGGAAACAAACTGAAAATTAGTTCCAAGAAGTTGGCTAAAGTGTTGCATTACCTAAGTTACTAAAGATGAGGAAGTATCTGGACAGGACCACAATGATTCCCTAGAATGGTGTGGGCATATAAAGAAATCTTATGGATCCTTGGAGAGAAAGCATTTTAATAAAAAAAAGGAGAACTCCAAGCAGATATAATATGAAAAGAATTTATGTGCAAGGTTGGATCACATGATATATTATCTAAGAGTATGTTTGAGCTGATAGAAAGGGTGATCTTGAGTAAAAAAGGCAACCTAGGCTCAAGTGTTACTTGAGAAGATACACCAAATTATTTTGGCGCCCAACTTTGGAAGAATTCTTTCTCTTTACTTGTTGAATTCTATTCCAAGGCAACTCAATAAGAAGTTAGGGACTAAACTCCATCACATGAGGAGGATGGATATTAAAATTCTGGAAAGATTAGAGAAAGTGCTGACCAGATTCCCAAAGGATAAAAAAGAAGAGTAATCAGTGAAGGGAAAGAATGTTATAGTAACTGAAAAGAGTGCAAAAAATAGTTCTGAAGAACAATCTTTTGAAAGCAATGAGCAAGCTGGAGACAATCAAGTTCTCTCAAGCTCTAAAGGGGAGGAAGTGCTAAGAGACTTTTTTTGTTCAAGTGTCCATATCAAATAAGCCAGTTATCAAGGATAAGACTATCCATTAAGAAATTATTAGAAATGATCCTACTGCTGAGAAAAGTGCTGATAAAGGGAGGAGTGCCTTTATTGAGGGGGATACTCAGGGAGAGCTCTCAACCTAAGAAACTGAGAACCAAATATAGACAGATGATAATGTTGATGCTGAGGGGGAATCTCAATCTGAGCTACCTTCTCTTGAGATTGAATGGATGGATGTGATGCTAGTGGTTGAGGATGCCACCCAAACTTGGTTGGTAGTCCAAGAGGATCTAGTAGCCGTGAGTGAAAAGGTGTTGATGATAATACTGAGGTGCAACCTAAGCCACATCCAGTGATTGATATACATATGGAGAACATTTGTAGATTGATCATCCCCCTTGGATTTGTAAAAAATAAAGGAGGGAGTGATAGGCACATTCCTAAGAGGAGATCACCCTCACCAATGCATGAATAGATTAATGAATTTGAACTTATGGAAGAGCTGGAAGGAGGTATTCTGAGGAAGAATCAATGATTCACAGCTCATCAAAAGAACATATCCCTGAAAAATCCTCTAGTTCAATGATCAATCAAGTAAAAGTGTTGCTAGATGAGCAAATGAGTAAGATTGAACAATATGTAGATGTCATTGTAAGAGATCTGAGAATAGACTTATCTAGTGAGACTGCTGAGCTGAGAAAAGAAATGAATATTCTAAAAGAAAACACCTTCAAGTTCTTCATGAGAGCAACCCTAGTAGTATATATACTGCAAAGCAAGTTGTGCTTACTAAGCAAGGACTGGCTGACATTATTGAAAATCAAAATGTCACCTCTAAAAATATACAAAAAATCTTCCAGACCACAACCAACAACATGATAGAGCATATAATGAATATTCTTGATATAATTGATTATTGTAGTCAAGTACTGGATAAACATCTCCTTGAGGTCAAGAATCATATAACTGCTACAGTGAGCATGCTTTAAAGCAAATAATTGATCTTTAAGACAACCTCAGTAAACATATAACTAAAGAAGTCATAAAGTGGGAGAAGGCAATGATAAAGGCCAGTGCTGACCAAGCAATCTGGACTTCAAATGCAGTAAGGTTGGCATTGTATCCTCCTCAGTTAAACGATGATGACCCATTAGATGATTCACTTATTGAAGTACCACTAGACGAGCTTGCACCTACTATTATCAAAATTGGCGAGGGTGGTCTACTTTCCAAATTGGTCTAAGTACAGAATCATTGTGTTCTGGCAACATATTGTCATGTTGACCGACATCACATGACGTTATCATTGTGTAAGCTCTCCAGGAGAAGAAGGAAAAGAGTCCAAGTACATAATCACTATGTTCAAAAAATGTATCGTTGTGTTGATAGAAAGCACACGTCAGTATCATTGTGTAAGTTCTCTAGGAGAAGAAGAAAAAGAGTCCAAGTATAGAATTGCTATGTTTAGACAACCTATTGTCATGTTGATAAATATCACACAACGATATCATTGTGTAAGCTCTCAAGGAGAAGAAGAAAAGGAGTACATAATTATGGTGTTTAGATAACATATCATCGTGTTGACAGACAACACACAGGGATATCATTATGTAAGCTCTCTAGGAGAAGAAGAAAATGATTCTAAGTCATTTATCATTGTGTTGGCAGGCAACACACAACAATATCATTTTGTAAGCTCTTCAGGAGAAGAAGAAAAAGATTCAAAGCCATTTATCATCGTATTTAAAGACAACACATGACAATATCGTCGTATCAACTCTACATTACAGAATAATTCATTCCAACCTCAGTATCGCTGTGTTATGAAGAATATCATCTTGTCAGATTCAAAATGAGGGATTTCAAATTGTTAGAGATGCTAAAAGGAAACATCAATTCAACCTTATCTAGAAAGTGTTCTGATATGATTTTTCTTTTGATTTCGACTATTACAGTTATCATCCATATATTAGGAGATGAGATGGGCTGAAAACCTTAACTTAGCTAACATTGTCATTTTCCAAATTTATAGAACAGTAAGTTTTTGTCAAGCAAAGTGCAGACTAATTTCCTCTTGAATAAGGCCTCATTAAGAGAAGAAAAAACATCAAGTGCTCAAGATCTTACTAATCCAAATATCTCAAGAGAAAAGAAGCCTTCATGTCTCAAGATTCAGTAAAGTTATTATTTCTAAAAAGAAGAATCATTGAAGAATAACTGTTTTACCAGAAGAAGGCTTTCTCTCCATAAATCCTAAGAAGACTTAAAGATTCAAAGAGTTATTTACATTGAGTTAATTTCAATTGTAATAATTCATTCTACTTTAGTTGTTTTAAGATCTCTTTAAGATCTAAGTGTAGGGTTCTCTTGGGAACCTGAGGTAGGATTTAATGGTGAATCTGAGTGTAGAGCATTTTGTTGAGGGCCTGAGGAAGGGTTCTTGTAGAGGACTTAGAAGGTGGGAGGTGAATCCTAGTGGGCCCAATAAAAGTGACCAGATCCCCTACCAAAGACCTTAGAAGGTGGGAGGTGAACTGATTTTGGGTATTGAGCATATAGACTTTGATTTGAGTTTTATGAGTTCACATAGACTCGTATAGTCAACATGAGAGTAACGAGACTTATTTCATTTCAATTTAAGGTCATACGGAGAATATGAATGTTTTGTATAGTGCATCATGACTACGTAGAAATTAATATTATGTACGCTAGATAATGCAATTCCCAATCTTGAGTCGAAAGTTTTGGATCCTCCTAATATCCTAAATATTTATTAATTCACGAGGTTGATATTCGAGGTTAAACGGGGACCCCATAAATAAATAGTTGTGATCTCCCCAGCACGAGCAATTGAGAATAATAAATATGGTCATTACTTTGTATGAACATTTAAAGCCCTAATAATTATTATAACGAGAATCAAGAAATTCAAATGTGGTTTTCCTCCTAATTATAAGTCCGATTAAGCCAATCTAAGAGGTGTAACAGAGTTAAATATCGGACTCCAATTAGTTTATGAAATCTAAAATACTAAAGGAGTCACCTAAGAATAGAGTGAAGAACTTGCCTCCTATGAATGGAGAAGCCTTCTAAGAATGGGGTGAGAAACTTACCTCCTATGAACGAGGAAGCCTCCTAAGAACGGAGATGGAACTGAACTTGCCTTCTGAATGGAGATGGAACTAAAGAACTGAACTTTCTTATTCTACTCTTAATTACTGCACTTTTCTTCAATACTACATTTATTTTAGTTTAGCAATTTATTGCAGTGTATTTTTGTTTTGCACTTTATTATTGCTCATTTTAGTTCAACATTTTCATTTCTACAGTTCAATTCTGTACTTCCATTCAACATTACCATTCTGTAATTTAATTTAGCAGCATTTTGTTATCGCACTTAGTTATTGAAATTTACTATTCATGCATTCTTAGCTAGGGTCCCGCTCTAACGAGCGACTGATTATTATTGGATCGTGCAGTTTTCTTAGAGGGGGTCAATAAGGGTTTTAAAACACTTTTAAATTTTATGTAGAGAAACAAAATAAATTCTAGGTTTTTATTGCTACTGTTAGCGATAGTTATACCGCCAAGCGATAATAACAAAAACTTTGCCTTTTGGAGAAAACTTAGTTTAAAAAGTAGTTGACATTCTGAAAGTTATTAGAGTAGTAGACTAAACCACCTAGAGGGGGATGTTGAATAGGTTGATTGTCACATTCTTACTTTTCTTAATTGTTTTAGGTTTAAATACGCAATCATAGAAAGAACACAAATATTTATAGTGGTTTCCCAAGGTATTGGTATATCCACTCTCACTCCCACCTTTCTAACATTGTGTCAGACAAGGCAATCTTCTTTAAACTCAGCTCAAAGAGCTTATAATACAGATCCCTTAGGATCTCTCAGGCTTCCACCAAGCTCTACCTCAGGATACAACCCTACACACTTAGAGTGATCTTTACTCCTACAGCTTAGTGACCCTCCAGATCACCTACCTCAGGCTTATCAAGAAGCCCTACAACTCAGGCTAGGATGATATCCCTACACTCAGAGATAATAAATTTCCTACCTCAGATCTTGACCAAGATCCTACCTCAGGCACACATGCCCTACCTCAGATCCTCAATAGAATCTTACAACTCAGCCTTTATAACTTAGTTTTACAACTCAGATCACTGATGATCATACATAAGGAGTGAATGTTTGATAATGATTGAATCCAGAGAGAATTTTCTCTAAGTCTTCTTCTTCCTGAGCTGAGAAATCTCAGTCCTTACTTCTTCATAACAACAAGATTGTTGATCTTCAAATTTGTTCTGCTTGTGCCAAGAAGTCAACTTCGGAGTTTTTTTCTCCAAGTCTTTGATATAACAGCATTGAGTATAGTTGCCTTGAGGATGAACAACAACTTGAGTTTGCTCTACTTCTTCTTCTTATACAAAAAATGAGTTTTCTGTTCTTGCTGTAGAAGACTTGATGATTTTACCATTCATGATCTCTTCAAACATCCAACAATTTTCTGTATTTTGCAGACCTTCTATTTTTCCCTGTGTGAAGGAATTTTCTAACTTGATCGAGAGAAAGATGATTGCAAAAAAAACTCTATTTTATTTCTTTGAAAAGTTCCTCTTTATGAATCGCCATCCAATGGCTCTATGAGCAGTATGGACTAGCCGAAATTGGTAAATGCAACCTTCCTTTAGCATTAATTGTTGTACTAAAGGCATATGATGCCTTTTGTCATCTAGCGCACAAGTCCCGCAACATTTGAATTTTTGATGATGTCAGCATGACTCAGCGCTTGTGGACTTATCAATTTTCAGTCAACCTACGTAAGCATTGAGTGAGACCATGTGACTCAACGCAGAAATACTTAACATAAATTCTGCTTCCTAAGGCATTGAGTGAGTCTTCATCACTCAACGCATCTTACTTGAATAGCCTAGATGATAAGGCGTAAAGAGAGCCTTCATCGCTCAACACTTTTGGACTTGGTAGAATTTTCCTGTATGAAAGCGTTGAGTGAAGCTTTTACACTCAACCCTTCCTGACTCTGTTGAATTTTTGATGTCGTGTTGAGTGGTCCTTCTTCACTCAACGCTTCTGTACTTAGGTAGTTTTCCTCTTGAGTAGGCATTAAGTGAACTACGTTCACTCAATGCTTTTGTCCTTAGATAGATTTCAATTTAGCAACATTGAGGCTTTGACTGCTGGATCTCCTGTCAATGTTTTTTTGGCTCCTGGCATTGATTGAAGTGAACTCACTCAATACTTCTGAACTTAGCCAGTTTTCTATCTTTCCAGTAACCTGTCTTGAGTCTAACTAGCATTGTGACCCAGACAACCTGTCTAATCAATGAACAATAGACAACCTGCATATAATGAACTAGAACATATATATCAGATACAAATATGTGTATACCATTGACCTATGGGCCTTATTCAAATCTAGGTCATTGTGATCAATAGACCAAACAATCTCCCCCTATTTGAAGGAGTCAGAACCCTAATCAATGATATACACTACCATATGAATAAAAAAACATCACAGCAAATAAGAGCAATATGCAGCATATAATCACAATAAAATTAATACAATAACATGATATTTATAAATAGAATGTGTGTGCTTATAGTAAATTTCATATTCCTAGAGCCCTAAGGAACCTAATACATAAAGTATTTTAGGTTTCTAGTTCCTTAATGACTATGCCCATATTTGGTTTCTTAACAACCTTCTCCTTAGCATCAATATTCTTTTGCTTTTGTCTTTCAAAGTAGCTATAGGGCTTTGGAAAGTACTTGCTTGCTCAAGAGCATCTGATGGCACTACACGTGCCTTCTTGTCTCTTCCAAATTTTCTCCTTGTCTCTTTATTTATTTCCAAATTAGCCCATTTTAGGGAGATATATAACTTTCTCCTTTCAGTTTTGTTTTCTTTGATTTGATCCCATCCTAATAGAATGATAGTCCTTGACTGAGGACTCCATCTTTTAAAGTCGGACTTGGTTTCCATCTCTTCTCTATACCTCTTCTTGCTGAGCCTGATCTCTTCATCCTCTTCAACAGCTGACTTGCATTTGGCTCTTGATATCTGTTCAGTAGTGGGGCTGAAGGTAGGAATATTAGTAACCATAGTAGAGGGTTTAGCCCACTGATCACCATTGATCTGCCCTTTTAACACCATAACGATCACCATACTGATCACCATACTGTTCATCATACTGATCACCATCAGTCTATTTTCCTAGAAGAGGAGCAGTAATATTATCATATGAGTATTGGTCAAGTCTCAATGATCCCCTGATGATATTGGTGACCCGAACATCATTTTTAGTATTTGCTTTGGTCATTTCTTTCTCCCCTTTTATGATTTCTTCATAAATAGTTGTAACCAGGGAGATCTTAGCATGAGAAGTCTTTTCATCAAGAAAATTTACCCCCTTAGTAATATGATTCTTAACCTCCAGCATGTGATCATCCAAGATCTGTGTGCAGACATCCATCCTCTTCTCTAGAGTGATCCCGTGAGCATCCATCAATTTATTTTATACATTGTGTACCATTTCCATATTACTTCATATAATGTTCTAATTCTATAGAATGTCATTCTACTTTAGTCTGATCTCCTGAAGTTTGCTTTTAGTGTATGTAACAGCAGGAGCAGTCCTCCTGAAGAATGCAACTATATTGGTCTTTAACAGGTTTACTTCAAATCTGATGGACTTGATTTCTGTAGATAGATCCTTTCTCATCTCTTTGATGGAATCATCAACATAATGCTTTAGCTGTCTTCTTTGGTCATTTAGTAGACCCTTAAATTGTGCAAAGAATGTGGAGTACATTGGATCAGCTTGATGAGATGTCCCCTTGGAAGTAGACATCCTTATCCTTCTCCCTTACATCTTATCTAGATTCTGAGTCATCCATCCTGAACTCAAATGAATGATCAGTAACATCATTCTTTGGCCCATCAATCTTAGGTACACCATCCTCTGAGATGTTAATGACATTTTTAATTTCCTGAGCAGGGAGCTCTGTTGGAATTTCCCCCTCAATATTTGCAGTCCCCATATGAGCTTGCTGGTTTGTGTCAACTATGATAGGAGCACTTTCATTCATTGGAATAGGAATTTGCTCCCCCTCAACTTGAGGATAGAAGAGTATCACCTCGGTACCATCTGAAGTTTAATAAATCCAGCTCTACAGATTTTCTATGAAGGGATCAAGCTAGTCTTGAATAGATTGATCCTGCTCCTGATAGTTTTACTTTCAAGACAACCTAAACACCTAGAGGGGGGGGGTGAATAGGTTCTAATTGCTTGTTCAAAATTTTAGGCAGAATTCAATTACAAAAATTAAAACATCCAGCACAGCATTCACAGACATTTAATCATCACAGATTGCACAATGTTTTATAGTGGTTCCCCAAGGTCTTGGTACATCCACTTTCCCCCTTCACCTATCTAGCAGTATGCTAGATTCGGCCAAACTTCCACTATTCTCAGATCCTCAGATCCTACAGCTCAGAACCTGGATAGGTTCCTATAACTCAGGCACAACAGCCCTACCTCAGCCTTGCAACAAGGCCTACAACTCAGAGAAGAACCTTCTCCTACACTCAGGCAAACAGCCCTACCACTTAGAGATCAACTCTCCTACACTCAGCCTTTATATCACAGGCTTACAACTCAGATCTGTGTAAAACAGATCCTACAGAAATTTAGAAAAGAAGTTTTAATGTCTTGCCTTTGTTGAGAGAGAAGAGGACAAGATAATTCTTGATCAGCTGATGAAATCAACTGAATCTGAGCTTTCTTCAAAGCTTCTTGAATCTGAACTTAGCTGAGTTGATTTCCAAACAGCTTCTTGAGAAACCACTGATGGCTTCCTTCTTCTTCTTCAAAATGGGTGGATCCCTCTCTATCCAACACCTTTGATGATACTTCTGAATTCTTGTTAGAACTCTTCTTAGATCGATCCTGAGATCGTCTTCTTAGATCTTCTGATGAAGATCTTCTTTAGTGTATTACACCTTCTTGATTTGACTTCTCAATTTGATTGCCAAAGCTCAATCTTCTCATTCCCTTCTTTACTTCTCTCTGAATCTGTCTATTTATAGATCTTCTTAATGGTAACCGGCTGATCCGGTTTATAACTATCTTCTAACAAGTCTGACAACATCAGTTAACTGGCTGCAACCCACAGCTGTCAAGTCTTCAAACAGATCCTGTGCCTTAGTCTTGGTCAGCAATTTGTTGAGACAGACTGTCAGGAAGTGTCGAGACCAACTGTCTGTATGTGTCGACACAAGTAACTTTGGTGTCGATACAGCCTTTGATGATGTCGACAAGTTTGCCTTTAAGTCGACACAGCTTCTTCAAAGAATAACTTGGTCTTGACTTTGCAGTGTGTCGACACAAGTCCTGTGTGTCGACACAGATGTTGTAGATTCAGAACTCAGTATGTGTTGACTTAGTCTTCTGGTGTCGACACAAGTATTGTCGACTTCTGCCAATGTGTGTCGACTTTGTCTCATTGTGTCGACACAGCCTCCCAGTGTCGACACAAATGTGGTCGACTATCTTCCTGTGAGTCAACACTGCTTCCCAGTGTTGACACAAATGTGGTCGACTATCTTTCTCTGTGAGTTGACACTGCTTCCCAGTGTCGACACAAATGTGGTCGACTATCTTCCTGTGAGTCGACACTACTTCCCAGTGTCGACACAAATGTGGTCGACTATCTTTCTCTGTGTCGACACAGCTTCCTTCAAGTGTCGACACAAATATTCTGAAGTGTCGACACTGTTTCTTCAGGTGTCGACACATGGACTTAGAATATTTTTCTGCATTCTTTAACACTTCTTCACCTGCACATGTCAACTTAAAACAACATCAAATACACCTTGATGTATATCATTGAGCTAAGTTGGGCTCCTTCAAATCAGGTACACATTTTCCAATGTACCCAACAATCTCCCCCTATTTGGAGAAGTCATAACCCTTATAGCCAATGATATACACCATTTATAAAAAGTATAATATGATGATATATGACATAACGGGAATACTTAATATAAACAAAATATAAACAATCCATCACAGAGTGAACATTATATGATTCCAAACAAAATATTGACAATCCATCACAGTGTGAACATTATATGATTCCAAACAAAATATTAACAATCCATCACAGTGTGAACATTATATGATTCCAAACAAAATATTGTTTATAACTTGATAATGTTTGATTACAGAGTTTTACATTGAATGATTTAATCAAAATATTACAAAATACTTTTGAAAGAACTTAGAATTAAGACTGATCAGGCTCTCTTATGACAATCCCTTTGCCAGATTGGATTTGAGCCTTCACAGGAGCTTCAGCATCTTCAGCTGGCTTCTTGCCTTTTTGATCAGCCTTCTTCTTTGCTTCTTTCTTGAGCCTTTGCCTTTCAAAGTAATGAAAGGGCTTAGGAAAGTACTTGCTCGGCTCCTGAGTATCTGGTGGCAGCCTACCCAGCTTGGCTTTTCTTCTGAACTGTACTATTGCCTCCTGCCTAGCTTCATGCTTTTGCCATTCTATTTCATTATACCACTTTCCTCTTTCATGAACTTGGTCTTTCACAGCCTTCCATGCAGTGAGTATAATATTTCTTGAAGTAGGGCTCCACTGCTCAAAATCTGGCTTAAGTTCAGCCTGCTCTCTAAATTTCTTCTTAGATAGTAGAGCATCTTGCTGTTCTTTCAAAGTGGCCTCAGGCTTATCCACTTTCTCAATAACAACCCTGTTAACCTCCTTTGGAGGACTATACATTTCTTGAACTTGCTGATCAATCATATCAAAATCTGGAGGAGGGTAAATGACTTGGGCAACCTCAGGTTGATCGCCTTCAAGTAGACCTGTTTGTATTCCTGACTCAGCCACCATAGCATCATCACACAAAGGTGGATATTCCAATGTGGCTCGAATACTATTGGTCACCCATTTGGTGTGCTATGAGCCTGCATGAACTAACAACCTCTCCCCCTTTATGGCTTCTCTGGTAATATGATCTCTTAGATCTTCCTTCTGAAATCTGATCTATCCATCCAGATAATTCACACCCTCTTTAAAAAATGGTTTTAACATTTGAAGCTTGTCAAATATGTCCGTTTGAGAGGTAGTGATAGCAGTTGTAACAGATTCAATAGCAGCTTGAAATTTCTTATCAAATTCTTCCATCTCCTTTGCTCTAGCTGCAGGCAGGCCAGGAGTAGTCTTTTTCAATTCAGCAATAATCTCTTGATGAGATTCAGTTAAATTGTCATTCATCCTTAGCTGATTCTCCAAAACATAGCTTTGCTTTAAAGCAATATCATCCACTTTAGGGATGATGGACTGCTGTTGTTTTGCCAAATACACCACAGCATTACCTCCCTTATGGAAGCAATCTGTCATCTCCTTCTTATGCATATTGACTTCAAATCGAATTGACTTTATATCCTGAGCCAAGTCAAATTGAAGGGCCTTATTGCTCTCATCAACATATTTTTCAACTGCCACTCTATGGTCATCTAACTTAACTTGCAAATCAACCATAAACTTGTTAAAATTAAATTCAGAATGAGATGGTTGAGTTGTAGTCTGTAGAGCCTGCTTATAACCTTTGCTCCTTCTCTTGAAGACTACAAGTTTTCTTTTCTTAGCCACTCTGGCTTCTTCAGTCTCAGATTCAGATGAACTATCAACTTGAACTCTTTCTTGAGGAGGAGGAGGAATATCTGTCTCAGTGCCATGTTGTTCAGCTTCAACATGCACAGACTTCCCCTCAACTATTTGCTCCTTCTCAATTTCTATCTCCATGTCAAGGGCCTTTTCAATCTCTTGCCCCTCTCCTACTCTATCAGTAGCCATATCAACATTAGGGAATAACTCATCTAGAGTATATTCCTTCTGAGCTTGAACATAAGATGTATCAATTAGATCTTCTATATTCAGATCTTTGGAGATATCAATTTGGACTTCCTCTTGCACTGGGTCTGACATCTTCTCCCCCTGTACTTGTTCAGTATTGGTAATGTCCTGGGCAGGTGAGTACACTTGCTCCCCCTGCACCTGTGCAGAAATAGAAATATTAGAAATGTCTTTAGTAAGAAAATACACCAGCTCCCCCTGCAACTGTACCTAGTTAGGAGTAGATTCATTCTGGGCAGGAGAATGAGCTTGCTCCCCCTGCATCTGTGCAGGTATAGTGTCTTGCTGGGCTGGAGAAGACACAGGGTGATCTTCATCCTGCTTCCTCTCTTATTCTTCTTGAAGCTGCTCAGTATCTTGAGCATGAGAAGAGGATTTCACTGGGGTGTCCTGCCTGCTCTCATCAGGCACATCCTTAGATAGCACCCTATCCCACCTAGAAAACAATCTCATGTCCATCTTTCTCATGTGATTGATCTTTGTTCCTAGCAGATGTTGCATTACCTCAGGGATCACTCCATTCAGATATAAACTCATAATTCTAGCCAGATTTGGCTTCTTTATTCCTTCCTTTATCTTTTCAAAGATTACAGCTGACCAATCAGTTGGAATTGTAAACACAATTCTGGTCATGAGGCTGAACATAGAGGCTGAAATCCTATCATGTCCCCCTGGTTTGCACAGAATCACCTTGTCAACTACTTCAGACAGAAATTTCCCTTGCTGATTCATCCCTTTCCTGTTGAAAGCAGCTCCAATCTTCAGAGTGGGATCCAATCCGCACCATTGGATAGCCTCCCTTAACTTAGAAGCAGGGACTTCTTCTTCATTCTCAATTATTGGTAAATGTAGAATCTTCCTTATACTTCTTGGGGTAATTTTCACTATTGACCCATGCACAGTGGACTTTATCTTGAGAACATCTGAACCTATTGATGCAGAGGTAAAGAATTCATGCACCTCCTTCTTCCATATCTTGGAAGGTTCAGAAACTATGAACTCTAATCCCAATTCGGAAATAAGAGAGATAACTCGTTGAACATCTGTTGGGGCTTCGGCAAAGGCATTCCTTACTAACTCATAACCTTCATTGACGTTGTCTTCAATCTTCGATGCCATTGTTCAGGTCAGAGAGCTTGAGAGAAGAGAGAGAGAGAGAAAGTTGACACAGGGTTTCAGTCTCAAAAACCTTGTAAGCGTGTCGACTGAATAAGTTTTTGACCTATTTATACCTTCTATTGAAAGAAGATCAAAAGGCGGGCAAAAACAGTCTATATGTGTCGACACAGATGGAATGTGTCGACACAAACTTCTATTGTCTCGACAACAAATCTGTCTACTATGTGTCGACACCAAATGTGGATTTGTTGACACCTGAGAGATATAGTAGAGTATCAGAAAATCTGTGTCGACTCTTAGGATAAGTGTCGACACAAAATTTGTAAGTGTCGACATCACTATTCTGGTGAAGTCGACACTACATTCCTGGATAAGTCGACAATTTAATTCTTAAGTGTCGACACATATTCTCTATGTCGACACAATATTTCTGACTTGTCGACATTACTTCACTGAGTCGACACATTATCACTGAATGTGTCGACACTATTTTACTTAGCCAATTTCTGTTTCTGTCTACAACACTTAAGACCATTTGATAATCTAATATGTATTTGTAAGTTTGTTGATAATCTAATTAATGGTCAGCATGCCTAATTCAATTTTAAATTTATTGAATTTTGTTTCATCCAGAGGCTTAGTGAATACATCTGCTATTTGATAATCTGTTTTAACAAATTCCAATGTGATGTCTTCTCTTTCTACATGATCTCTAAGAAAATGGTATTTAATTTCTATATGCTTAGTTCTACTATGAGAAACAGGATTATTAGCAATAAAAATTGCACTCTTAGAATCACACAAAAGAGGTGTTCTACTTACTTGAATACCATAATCTTTAAGCTGATGATGTATCCATAATAGTTGTGCACAGCAGCTGCCAGCAGCAACATATTCTGACTCAGCTGTAGATATAGCCACATTGGTCTGCTTCTTACTACTCCAAGATATCAATCTTCCTCCCAAGAATTGACAAGTACCTGTTGTAGTCTTCCTATCCTCTCTACAGCCTGCAAAATCTGCATCTGAATAACCTGTTAGTAGAAAATCTCTATTCCTAGGGTACCAAAGGCCTAGATTAGGTGTGCCCTTAAGATATCTTAGAATCCTTTTGACTGCAGTATAATGAGACTCTTTAGGGCAGGCTTGGTACCTAGCACAGACACATGTACCATACATAATATCTGGTCTACTGGCTGTGAGATATAGTAGAGAACCAACTATTCCTCTATACAAAGTCTCATCAACAAGTTTACCTGCATCATCTTTGCATATAGGCATACTTGTCCCCATAGGAGTTCTCATGATGGAGGATGACTCCATACCATACTTTTTGATTAATTCTTTAGTAAACTTTGACTGGGATATGGACAAGCCATCATCAGTTTGTCTTACTTGGAGTCCCAAGAAGAACTTCAGTTCCCCCATACTGCTCATCTCAAACTTCCCTTGCATAAGTTTGGCAAACTTTTTACAAAGGTTGTTTTCAGTAGATCCAAAGATTATGTCATCAACATAGATCTGAACTAAGATGATCTTGCCTTTGGATTCCCTAAGGAATAGAGTTTTGTCAATTTTTCCTCTTGAGAATTTATTCTCAATAAGGAAAGTAGACAGGGTTTCATACCAAGCCCTTGGGGCTTGCTTTAACCCATACAAAGCTTTTCTAAGCTTATAAACATAATCAGGTTTAAGAGGATCTACAAAACCTGATGGCTGCTCTACATATACTTCTTCTTTAAGATCACCATTCAGAAATGCTGACTTCACATCCATCTGGTATACCTTGAAGTCTTGATAGGCTGCATAGGCAAGGAACATTCTGATTGCCTCCAGCCTTGCTACTGGGGCAAAGGTTTGATCAAAGTCAATCCCTTCTTCCTGCATGTATCCTTTAGCAACCAATCTTGCTTTATTTTTCACTTTTACTCCATTCTCATCCAATTTGTTCCTGTAGATCCATTTTGTCCCAATTATATTGTGGCCTCTTGGTTTAGGAACAAGCTCCCAGGCATTGCACCTTTTGAATTGATTCAGCTACTCTTGCATAACATCAGTCTAGTGCAGGTCTTGGATGGCTTCTTCAAACTTCTTAGGCTCCATTTGTGACAGGAAACTTGAATGCAGAACTGTGCTTTGACTTCTGCTTCTAGTCTGCACTCCCTGTCTTGGATCACCTATTATCGGATCAGTTGGATGGTCTCTTAAATGTCTTGTAGCTGGAGGAAGATTCCCTTCTGGTTGAACATCTCCAGCTCCTTCATTATGCTGAACCTCTTGGTTTTCTTCATCTTCTATTGTGTCTTGTACTCCCCCTGGACAATATCCTTCATTTTCCAATACTCCATCTTCCCTTGAAGCTTCAGCAATGGAGAGCTTGTCCATTCCTTTGCTTATACCTGTTGAGTCATTTGATCTACAAGACAACTCACAGTTGATTAATCTTGTTTCATCAAACACAACATGCACAGATTCTTCAACAACTTGAGTAGTCAAGTTGAAGATTCTATAGGCCTTACTATTTGTGCTGTACCCAACAAATATCCCATCCTGGGATTTGGCAGCAAACTTAGTCAAATATGACTTACCATTGTTAAGTATATAGCATTTGCAACCAAAGATTCTAAAGTAGGATAGATTTGGTTTTCTACCTTTCATAATCTCATAGGGAGTCTTTTTGTGGCTCTTGGTGATAGAAGCCCTATTGATCACATGACAAGCAGTGTTTACTACCTCAGCCCAGAAATATTCTGGTAGAGAGGTGTCACTCAATAGAGTTCTACCAGCTTCAATTAATGTTCTATTCTTTCTTTCAGCAATTCCATTTTGCTGAGGTGTTCTTGGTGAGGAGAACTCTTGGAAAATCCCAAAGTCTTCACATAACTTTGTCATGCTTTCATATTGAAACTCAGTACCATGGTCACTTCTGATTTTGACCACTGTACTATTCAGTTCATTCTGAATTTGCTTTACAAAATTAAGTAAGACACTTGGGGTTTCAGATTTCTGTCTCAGAAAGAACACTCATGTAAATCTATAATAGTCATCTACAACCACAAAAGTGTAGACCTTCCTACCTAGACTATGAACTGGCATAGGACCAAAAAGATCCATATGCAAGTGGTATAAGCACCTCACAGAATCCTTGTTTTCAAGGCTTTGAAAGGAGGATTTTGTCTGCTTGCCCTTTTGACAAGCTGAGCATATCCCTTCCTTCATACACTTAACTTGAGGACCATTCCTCACTAACTCTTTGATAAAGAGTTGGCCAATTGTCTTGTAGTTAAGATGAGCCAATCTCTTGTGCCACTTAACATAATGAGAAGCATTGTCATCAGCTACAAGACAGATGGGAGAAGCTTTATTCTCACATACAAAATTAAGACAATATACATTTCTCTTCCTATACCCAGTCAAAATGATCTCTTGATCACTTGACCTTTTGATATGACATCCATCCTTAACAAATGAAATGTCATATCCTAAATCACTTAGCTGGCTTATGCTTATTAGATTATGTTTCAAACCTTTTACATAAGCCACTTGGGTGATAGTAATTAGGTTAGAAGAAATGTTACCAAACCCTTTGATGACTCCTTTTTCAGATCCACTAAAGATCACTTTAGGTCCATCTTTGACAGATGAATACTCCTTCAGCAGCCCCTTTGTTCCAGTCATGTGCCTGGAACAACCACTATCCAAGTACCATATAGGGGCATGGTTACTTGGATTCACCTGCAACACAGATTTACTTACCCTTAGAACCCAAGCAAGTCTTGGGTCCTTGGTTCAAGTTAGCATTAACAAAGCTACCATTATTTCTTCTAACAGGTAGACTATTGTTCTTTCTAACACTTGTGTTATACCAGCAGTCTAGTGCAAAATGGCCTCTCTTGCCACAGCACCAACATTCAAACCTATTGTATCTAGTTCTGGATACATCCTTGACAAAAGAATTTCTGTCCATTGCTGGTGCTGCAGCAGCTTCACCCACTGATTTTTTATAACCATTGGGTTTATGAACATAGGTAGGCCTGTTGGCATTTACACCCTTGTTTTTCAGAACATTAGACTTAATATGACCATGAATATTTTCATGATCATATAGGTTAGAAGGCACTTCCACCTTTCTAAACTTAATAGGGACTGAAAAGTTCAGTGGCTTGACAGGAGCTTTGCCTTTCCTCTTGAATTGGCCAGCCCTGGAGTTACCTTTGAATCCTAATCCTGCCTTACCCTTTTGATTCACAAATTCATCAATCAAGGGTAAGACAGACTTTGGCTTAGAGTAACTAGCCACTAAATCTTTTTCAATTCTTAGTCTGGCCTCCAGACTCTTCACTTGATCATTGGTATAATTAATTGTGCCCATCTGAATAATAGTTATATTCTTCAGCTTGGCAATTTCATTTAACTTTTGATCAATTACTTTCTCTAACTCAGTTGCAGCTACCCTTAGTTCAGCAATTTCATGAGCCTGAGATTTAACCAGGTTCTTGCTTTTCTTAAGGGCCTGCAACAAGTCCCCATACTTGTCTATCAATTGATAGACATCTCCTTCAGGTTCAGATGCATCTACATCACTTGATGCAGATGTAGCTGATTCTATACTTGTACTACAAACAGATTTCATAGAAGGACATTGTACCATATTAGGACCAGACTGATTCTGGCATATGTCCTCTTCTGATCCTGCCATTAGTCCCATGCACTAATGATCCTCTTGATCATAGATGGAGTCTAGCAACTGCAAAAACTCCTCTTCTTCAGATACAGCATATAGTCCAATATATGCTTCTGCTTCAGATTCTGACTCTGAAGTTGACTGATCTGTTAGGCTCTTATCCTTCTTTGCAACAAAGGATTTCTCCTTCTTGCCCTTTTTATGAGTCTTATACTTGTCTGAAGACTCCTTTCTCTTATCAGGACAGTCAGCCACTACATGTCCAAGTCTATTGCAACAATAGCAGACAATCTTTGAAGTAGTAGCCTTGCTGGGCTTTGATCTGCTCTTTTCTTTCCTTGATGACTTTTTCTTCTGATAATAGTCATCAACTTGCTGTGAAGTAGAGGGCTTAGACTTCCACTATTTCTTCTTCAAGAACCTCTGGAATTGCCTTGTGAATGCAGCAAAGTCTGCATCTGAATCACAGCTTTCTGAACCCTGATTATTTGAATTTTCTGAACTGACTTCTGCAATTTCCTTAGGATGGGATGGTGATACCCTCCTATTCTTTCTGATGGATTCTGCATTGAATGCCATAGTCTTTTCTCTATGCTCTCCTCTTAAATTCTTTTCCTCCTCCTTCCTCACCAAAAGTTGCATTTCATAGGATAGCAGCTTTCCAAACAAGGTGGGAGGAGAGATCTCTGCCAATTTAGCCACTTCTCTTATGGCACAGATCTTTGTGTCCCAATCCTTTGTTAAGGATCTCAAGAATTTGTCATTCAGTTCATAAGTACTGAAGACTCTTCCATAGGACATTAGCTCATTCACAATTCTATAGAATTTCTTATAGCACTCAGTTATGCTATCAGATTTTCCTTGTCTAAAACTTTCATATTCCTGATTGAGCATAGATTTCCTATCCTGTCTTACTTCTTCTGATCCCTCCATGTAGACAATCAATGTGTCCCACATTTCTTTGGAGGTCTTGCAGTGAATCAAATTCTAAAATGTTGAATCATCTATGGCACTTACAATAATGTTCTGTGCTCTTTTATCCATGGTTGCCAAAATGATTTCATCCTTGGTCATTTCAGAATAACTCTTTGGAGTTTGAATATTAGCATCAAGAACTGATACCTTCATTGGAATGAAGGGTCCTTCCTGAACTGTGATGTATATTCTTGAGTCAGATGCCTCCATAAACAACCTGACTCTTTCTTTCCAAATTCCAAAGATTTCCTTCTTACATATGGGTAATTTCATAGACCTTAGCTCCTTATGATTCTCTCCAGAACCCATCTTCTTGAATCTTGATTCTGCCTTTCAGATCTACCTCAGACTGTTAAGTCCTTTTTGAGGAACCTCCCTCTGATACCACTTGATAGTTTTACTTTCAAGACAACCTAAACACCTAGAGGGGGGTGAATATGTTCTAATTGCTTGTTCAAAATTTTAGGCAGAATTCAATTACAAAAATTAAAACATCCAGCACAGCATTCACAGACATTTAATCATCACAGATTGCACAATGTTTTATAGTGGTTCCCCAATGTCTGGGTACATCCACTTTCCCCCTTCACCTATCTAGCAGTATGCTAGATTCGGCCAAACTTCCACTATTCTCAGATCCTCAGATCCTACAGCTCTGAACCTGGATAGGTTCCTACAACTCAGGCACAATAGCCCTACCTCAGCCTTGCCACAAGGCCTACAACTCAGAGAAGAACCTTCTCCTACACTCAGGCAAACAACCCTACCACTCAGAGATCAACTCTCCTACACTCAGCCTTTATATCACAGGCTTACAACTCAGATCTGTATAAAACAGATCCTATAGAAATTTAGAAAAGAAGTTTTAATGTCTTGCCTTTGTTGAGAGAGAAGAGGACAAGACAATTCTTGATCAGCTGATGAAATCAACTGAATCTGAGCTTTCTTCAAAGCTTCTTGAATCTGAACTTAGCTGAGTTGATTTCCAAACAGCTTCTTGAGAAACCACTGATGGCTTCCTTCTTCTTCTTCAAAATGGGTGGATCCCTCTCTATCCAACACCTTTGATGATACTTCTGAATTCTTGTTAGAACTCTTCTTAGATCGATCCTGAGATCATCTTCTTAGATCTTCTGATGAAGATCTTCTTTAGTGTATTACACCTTCTTGATTTGACTTCTCAATTTGATTGCCAAAGCTCAATCTTCTCATTCCCTTCTTTACTTCTCTCTGAATCTGTCTATTTATAGATCTTCTTAATGGTAACCGGCTGATTCGGTTTATAACTGTCTTCTGACAAGTCTGACAACATCAGTTAACTGGCTGCAACCCACAGCTGTCAAGTCTTCAATCAGATCCTGTGCCTTAGTCTTGGTCAACAATATGTTGAGACAGACTGTCAGGAAGTGTCGAGACCAACTGTCTGTATGTGTCGACACAAGTAACTTTGGTGTCGACACAGCCTTTGTTGATGTCGACAAGTTTGCCTTTAAGTCGACACAGCTTCTTCAAAGAATAACTTGGTCTTGACTTTGCAGTGTGTCGACACAAGTCATGTGTGTCGACACAGATGTTGTAGATTCAGAACTCAGTATGTGTTGACTTAGTCTTCTGGTGTCGACACAAGTATTGTCGACTTCTGCCAATGTGTGTCGACTCTGTCTCATTGTGTCGACACAGCCTCCCAGTGTCGACACAAATGTGGTCGACTATCTTCCTATAAGTCGACACTGCTTCCCAGTGTCGACACAAATGTGGTCGACTATCTTTCTCTGTGAGTCGACACTGCTTCCCAGTGTCGACACAAATGTGGTCGACTATCTTCCTGTGAGTCGACACTGCTTCCCAGTGTCGACACAAATGTGATCGACTATCTTTCTCTGTGTCGACACAGCTTCCTTCAAGTGTCGACACAAATATTCTGAAGTGTCGACACTGTTTCTTCAGGTGTCGACACATGGACTTAGAATATTTTTCTGCATTCTTTAACACTTCTTCACCTGTACATGTCAACTTAAAACAACATCAAATACACCTTGATGTATATCATTGAGCTAAGTTGGGCTCCTTCAAATCAGGTACACATTTTCCAATGTACCCAACAGCTCCCCCTTAGGAGGAGCATTCATCTGGGTAGTCTCCCCCTCAATGTATGCATATACCTTGTCCACCACATTTCCAGTCAGTCTTTCAATTGTTTCTGCTGGGTCTCTTCAGAATGAGAGCCACCAAGTTGAATCCTTGTTGCGGGTTTTGAGGACATACAAACCTGAGTACTCATATATCTTCTGGTCTCTTCAGAAGAGTTAGATAACTAAGGGTCCTGAGGCTCTTCTTTAATGCTCTCAGAAGAGGTGTTTCCCGTGTGTTCTTCAGTGATGATTACAGTTTTCTTTTTCATCATCTCAGTTTTTTGTTGCAGTGGAAGCAACACCTTGCCCCATCTATCAAACATCTTAGACTCCACTCTCCTCTTATGATGTATCTTTGTTTCTAGCCTCACATTGAGTATGCTTGGAATAGAAGCATGTAAGTACAGGGACAAAATTCTTCCCAGGTTTTGCTTTGGAACACATTCCACAATTCTGTCAAATAGTACATTTTCCCAGTTAGTTCTTTTGGATAGAATTATCGTAGTCATTGTTTCAAACATTTTTCTGGAGATCTTGTCATGGGACCCTGTTTTGCAGATCATAGCTTTGCCGATAATATATGCTAGAAACTTTCCTTTCAAATTCATTTCCTTTTTTAGAATGGAGCCTGTGGTGTGCTTTGAAAGGCCACACCACTTGAGGGAGGATTTCACATCATCCTAATACAGTTCATCTTCTTCATCTGATGGACTGAACTTTGGCAGATTTGGTGCTTTGCTCAGTCTCCTGGAAGTGATCTTGATCTTTTATCCACTGATAGATGTCTTGATTTTATTGGAGGATGAGTCGATTATAACATTTGAATAGATTTCAGGAACTTCTCGCTTCCATATCGAACCTGGCTCTAACAGGACAAATTCTAGGCCAATGACCTGCAGTAAGTGGAGAACTAGTTGAACTTCCTCTAGAGCATCCTTGAATCCATTTCTTGCTAACTAAGAACCCTTGAAAACGAAATCCAATCCTTTTGGCACCATCAAACCTTTGAATTTCTGGAGTTTGCTCGAGATATCATCGCAGGGAGGCAGAAAGTTGAAGAGGGATAGGAATAATGGATTTTATTTTAAGCACACACGCTTCTATTTATACTTACCCTTATTTGAGAATGTGGAGAGGAGAGTACTTGTTGTGATTGACACGAGTAGATCAATTACTAAGATTAATTCTGGAAGATAGTAGTAATAAAAATCACCTGAGTAAGATCATTGAGTGAACTCAATGCACTTGACGCCTAAAGTTGTCTCAGCGCAGTCGACGCCTGGTCACTTAATCTCAGTGCACTCGATGCCTGGACCCATATCTCAGCGCACTTGATGCTTGGACACTTAATCTATATCTTCTTTGATATCCTGCAAAGATCAATTTTGTCTGCAACTCATATGCATGAAGAGAGAATGAAGCTATACTAAGTTCAACATGCCCAACTAAAATTTGAAGGTGTTGAACTTGGCTTCATCTAGTGGCTTAGTGAAAATATAAACAACTTTTTTGACTGTGGGGACAAACTCAAGACTGATGTCCTCCCTTTCCACATGCTCTCTAATGAAGAGATATCTAATCTCTATGTGCTTAGTTCTGTTATGAGATACATGATTCCTAGCAATAGAGATTGCACTAGAAGAATCACAAAACATTGAGGTTCTACTTAGCTGGAGATTGTAGTCTTGGAGTTGATGTTGGATCCAATGTAGCTGTGTATAGCAGCTTCCAGCTGAAATATATTCTGATTTAGTAGTGGAGATGGCAACACTAGTTTGCTTCTTGTTTCTCTAAGATATAAGTCTTCTCCCTATAAATGGTTCCTGCTGTGCTTTTCCGGTCTTCTCTACAGCCTACAAAATAGGCATCTGAATACCCAATTAGATCAAAATCATTATTCCTTGGGTACTATAGACCAAGATCAGGTGTGCCCTTGAGATATCTCATAATTCTTTTTGCAGCAGAATAATGAGACTCTTTTGGACTAGCCTGGTATCTAGCACAAACACATGTAGCATACAAGATGTCTGGACTACTAGCAATCAAGTAGAGAAGAGAGCCAATTATGCCTCTATATAATATTTCATTAATAGGTTTCCCAGTCTCATCCTTGTCTATTGACACACTTGACCCCATTGGATTTTTCATTATGGAGGCACTCTCCATTCCAAACTTCTTGATTAGCTCCTTAGTGAACATAAACTGAGAGATGAATAGACCATCCTCTGACTGTCTAACTTGGAGGGCCAAGAAGTACTTGAGCTCACCTATATTGCTCATCTCAAACTGCCCTTGCATAAGTTTAACAAACTTCTTGCAGAGGCCATCATCAGTAGACCCAAAAATTATGTCATCTAAATAAATTTGGACTAGAATGTGAAATTAAAGGGATAATAATCTCTGGTTAACTCTAGGGGGGGTGAATAGAGTTATTTAAAAATTCCTTTACAACTTTTTACAAATATAAAGTTAAGTGATAAAATAGGTGATATAGTAATAGCTAAGAGAAGTTAACAGAAGCAAAGAAAAAGCTACACTAAGCTACCACATCACAAGACAAAAAGAAAACAACAAACACACAGATAACACAAGAATATTATATTGGTTCCCCAATTGGGTACATCCACTCTTCTACCACCCTGATAGGAATCCACTATAGGTTTTGATCAGGTGACTTTGACCACAATATCTATTTGTAGGGAGATATTGCAACCCTTTGAGCTTTTGATCAGGTGCCCAAAAACCAAGCTCAAGTCTTTTGGAAGGTGACTTGTGAACCAGGCTAACTTTTGAAGGGAGTTAAAACCCTGTATAGAGGGGTGAAGAAAGATAAAAACTATCTGTTGTCTTCTCTTCTCTAAAAAATAACTGAGAAGACTTGTGGATTCTTGATGGTGTCAAAGCTCCCCCCTGAGATGAAGTTTTTGTTCAGGAAGATTAAGAGCTTTGCAGGGTGAGTAGGTCTTCTTGAAAAGATTCTCTAGAAGGCTATAGACAAGTGCAGTTGATTATCTCTGAGAGCTTGCTGGAAGAAGAACACTTGAAGAATAACAAAGCAGAACTTGTTTTTTTCTTTTGTAATTTTTTTGTCTGCCTTGATGTTTCGAATTTTTCTCACAAACTTGATTATATTCTCTACAGCAAAATTGGTCTTGAATTTGAATTCAATTGCATTGATTTACTGCAGAAATCTTGGAACTTGGACAATGGCTAGAAGAGCAATAAAAGAATTCCTTAACAATCCCAAGAATTAGCTGCATAATAACTCTGTGAAAGCTTGTAATTAATGCTCCCATATAAACGGTTATATTTTGAGAATATAAGCATTAATTACTCAAAGCAATGTAATCTATAAAATAAGTCAAATCAAATCTGAAAAACTGCAAAGAAGGAAATGTTGAACTGGCAATATTCGTAGATGTAAGATCCTGGATCACCGAACTCATCCTCTCTTTCATCGAGCCGAGCCCTGAGAACTTTGAATTGAAATACAACTTTCCATACTGGGCTCCAAGATCGTCAAATAGAGATAGTAGATCGTCAAACTAAAGGTCTGATAGAAGATAAGAGTTCGTCGAACTCAGTTCAACTTTCGTCGATCTTAAATCAGAGATGTGACTCGGAGATCGTCGAACTGAGAATGAAGATCGTCGATCTCTCTTCAGAGTTCGTTGAATGACTTCTTTAACATGAAATTTCTTCCTTATTCTGATTTTTGCAATCTTCTAAGTCTTCTGAGGGCTTGGTCTGATCAATATGACTTGTTGACTTACCCTTAAATCTAATGAAGACCAATAACACTAGACTAAACAAGGAGGGTCATACATAACCTAATTTAGTGAACCTAGCCCAAATTCAACTATGGATCCAACAATTTCCCCCTATTTGGGTGAGGTCACTAACACAAAACAAAAGAACAATCATCAAGCAAAAGAATATATATCTGATAGAAATAACACATTCAGCCGATATTTACAACATGTGATTCATGATTAAACAGAATAATGTTCAAAAAAAATAATTAAACACATTAACAAAATTATTGTTTCTTTTTTGGAGTTTCTTTCTCTGTCTTCTTAGCATACTGTCTGAATTTGATTTCTCTGTTAGGGTTAGTAGCTTCTTTCATTGACATGAACATGTCAGATGAACCAATAATGTTCTGAGAAGTTGCTCTGGGCACTACTGCCTCTGGATGTAGTTTCATATAGTCATCAATATTAAAGAATTTATTAGCTTTTGCATACCTGATCAGTTCTTCTTTCCTAAAGGATGACATTGTAGAATACTGAGAAGGATCCTTGCCTTCAGCTTTGGCTTTGTTAATAAGGGAGAGTCCTATAAGTTCATGAAATCTAGCCATCTTTGCAGAAGTCTCCTGTTCTGGATCTACAAATGGAATAGGAGGAGACTTTAGCCTTTTTGGACTAGAGTCCTGCTTTGGTTCATCTGTAGGAGTTCTCTTAGAAGAAGCTGGAGGAGGATGGCTTGAAGAAGTCTGCTGACTGTCATGCCTTGACTGTCTTTGATAAGTATTGGTCAATGGAGTAGCTCTTTGAGTGACATTTCCAGAAGTGCCTGAAGAAGGAGGAGGAGGAGGAGGGTCTTTCCTGAACTGCCTTGGAGGAGACCTGTACCTTCTCCTCTTCTTCCTTTCTTTCTGACCATTCTTAGACAGCCACATCCATTGGGGCATCCCTGGGTATGGAGTTACTTTCTGCAAAATATAATAGGGAGTGTCATTGTTGGGATTTGGCTTAGGAATAGCCTTTGGAATAGCCTTTCTCTTCTTGATAGCTTTCTTCCTAGAATTAGCAAAATCATCTGAATAATTTTTTGTGTCACCTTTAGAGGAACTTTGGGGATTATCATATAGAGCATCTATTTCTTTTAATGTTTTCTTAGAAATCTGTTTTTCAGCCTGAGAAGAGACTGGAAGTTGAACATCTGCAGGAGAGGTAGCAATCTCTGTAAGCATCTGAGTATCTTCTATTTCTTGATAAGTTTGAAGAAATTCATTTAGCTCTTATGCAATATCTTGTTCAATAAGGTCATCTAGGCTTTGTATAGGACTATCATCCATAACATAGGTTGGGCCTTTAGGTCCCACAACCATGTCAGTAACAAAACTGTCCTTAATAGCCTGAAGAGTTATTGAACTTGTTGAAGATGTATAACAGATGATGTCTGTGCAAAACTTTTGAGAAACAAATAAAAGAATGTTTCTATACAAGATGTCAAAAGAAACTAGAACTTAATTTAGTTCAACTACTGGAGAGATAGAGTGATCTCCAGAAAGAATAACCAAGGAATCTACTGGATCTGCAGTCTCTGTATCTGGTATTACAATATCAACAATTTCTGCTGCTGTAGATGTTGTTGCTGCTGTCTCTATAGTTGCTACTATTTCTATTGTTGATGTTGTTTCTGATGGAAGGGGGACTTCTTCATTGAACATCTCACCCTGCCTGGTATCAGGGATGTCTGATGTCAGGCCCCTAGATGAAGAAGGGACAGAAATAGTAGCAAGTTGATTGGTAAGAGTCTGAATGGAAAGAATAAGAGAGGTGCAATGTCATCCTCTATGAGAGATTTTATGGTTGGAGTGATTAGAGAGATGATAGAAGATGGATCAGATGTTGATGATGGGAGAGAAGATGTGGTGATACCACAAGAAGTACAGATGTTTAATGAGGTTGATGGATTAGAAGGATGAATTGGAGGGATGATGGTAGATGTGGATGGGATGATTGGAGGAGTGAGAGGAGGGATGTCAGATATGATATCCATAGAAATATCATCATCAAGTGGAGATTGTGGAGGAGTAGGAATTGGTGATTGTACTGGTGATGGGGATGGTGTTGGAGATGTGAGGAGATTGAATGTGGGTGACATCTTAGTAGATATAGAAGCAGGAATGTCTTGAAGGTAGTTAGGTAGAGGGTATTAAGGTAGTGATGTATTAGGTGAAGATGGAGTGGAAATGAAATTTGGAGTGGAAATGACTATGTTAGAAGGTTGTTGTTGGTTTGGAGATGGAGGTAGTCTGGGGGAAGGTGGAGGAGGAGGAATTTTTGGTGCCTCTTCAGTAGGTTGAGGAGTGACTCTTGGAGTCCTGGTGTCCTCAGAATTCCTTGAGGAAGAGGAGGCCCTGGAGGGCTTGCTGATAGTCCTCTCCCACTTCCCAAAGAGTGGGGTCAGTCTCTTGGAAGCATTAATGAAGACTGTTGGAGAGACCAATAGTTGGGGATATTTCTCATGGAGGAAAATTCCAAGAGTCTTCCCAAAACATTCTTCTCTTTTATTGTTTATCTTCTTAATTAAATCAAACAAAATAATACTCCAATTTAATGATTTCTTATTTACTAGGGCACTAATCAACAAGAACTGGTGCCTGGTTATATGGTCATGAGCGGTGTGCTTCCCAAGCATCACCTTGCCAACCACATCAGCAAGGAACTTATATTGAACTAACAAGTTCTTTTTCAACAGCTTACTAGGGTTTCCCTCAGAGTGACCCATCCTTGTAAGCATTTCAGAAAATTCTGTGGAGTCCATCTCAAAATCATCGTTGCCATTAACAAATCCAAAAATTTCAAATAAAATTTCAGGAGTCAGAAAAACCTCATGTCCAGATATAGTGCCTATTAGGGTTTGAGCGTCAAGAGATGACGAAGTGAAAATCCGTTCTTTTATTTCTTCTACTGGAAGCTTTATCCTGGTAGTCATGTATTTCTGGAGTTGCGGCTCAGAGAACAATAGCAGTATATTCTGAAAGATTTGATTACTGTGTTTGAAAGAGTCCTGTCAATATCGAAAGTAGCACCGAACTTCATTCCGGAAAGAGTTGCCGCTGAAATCGCCATGAAAATCGCCTGCACAGAGAAACGGAGATCAAGTGCAAAGGAAATAGAAAGCGCGGGACGTATTTCGTCTAAGACTTAGATTATAAGGTCTTTAGAAGACGAAAAGACGATCTCCGTCCAACGAAAAAGGAAAGATCTTCGATCTGAGTTCGACGAAATATTTTAATAGAAAATGAGTTCGTCGATCTCAGTCTGAAGAAGACGAATAAATCATCAATCTCCATTCGACGTTCGATTCACTGAAGCATGAATCGCCGATCTCCGTACGACGAAAACTATTTCATTAAGAAGTGATAGTCAAACTCCATTCGACGCACTCTTCACGAGAGGTTCGCAGATCGTCGATCTCTGTTTGACGAACTGTCAACAAATTGTCGACCGCAGACATAATTTAAATTTTCTCATCTCCATTAATCATTCCTAACTGATTTTAGAAAAACATGTGTTTCTTCTCATCCAATAGCTTGGTGAAGATGTCTGCTCTCCGTAAATCAGTGGAAATGAAGACAATATTAATTTTCTTTTTGTCTACACAATCTCTAATGAAATGATGCCTTATATCTATATCCTTAGTCCTACTTTGATGCACTGGATTATGCGCTATGGATAAAGCACTGGTACTATCACATAATATGGTTGAATTATTTAGATTGAACCCATAATCCAGGAGTTGGTTTTGTATCCATAAGATCTGTGAACAGCAGCTACCAGCTTCCATGTATTCATCCTCAGCAGTTGATGTGGACACATGTGTTTGCTTCTTGCAAAACCAGGACACAAGCCTATCACCAAGGAACTGACATGTTCCTAATGTTCTTTTCCTGTCCACTCTACATCCAGCATAGCTAGCATCAGAAAATCCAGTAAGCTCAAATGCTGACTCTGTTGGATACCAGAGTCCTAGATTAGGACAACCCTTTATATATCTTAAAATTCTTTTTAGCAAAATAAGATGAGATTCCTTAGGGCTCACTTGGAACCTAGCATAAAGACATGTAGCAAACATGATGTCTGGTCTACATGTTGTAAGATAAAGTAGGGATCCAACAATACCCCTATACTTGGTCTGATCAACTGGTTTTCCATGTTCATCAGAGTCAATCACAGCATTGGCAGCCATGGGAGTTTTTATTTAGGAAGCATCAGCCATCCCAAATTTCTTAATAAGCTCATTTGCATATTTAGATTGGGATATGAATATGCATCAGGGGTTTGCTTCACTTGTAGACCAAGGAAGTATGATAGCTCTGCCATGCTGCTCATCTCAAACTTTGAATGCATTAGATCAGAGAATCTCTTGCATAGTTTGGGATCAGTAGAACCAAAAATGATGTCATCTACATATATTTGTACTACCAAAATTTTATCATGATGCAACTTAGTAAAAATAGTCCTATCTACCATGCCTATAGAGAACTTGTGTTCTAAAAGAAAACTAGCTAAGGTTTCATACAAAGCTCTTGAAGCTTGCTTTAGACCATAAGGAGCTTTATGCAATTTAAAAACATATGAGGGATGAGTAGAAGAGATAAAACCTGGGGGTTGTTCAACATAAACCTCTTCCTTTAGCTCTCCATTCAAGAAAGCACTCTTGACATCCATCTAGTAGACTTTAAACTTCTTAAAAGCAGCATAAGCAAGAAAAATCCTGATTGCTTCTAGCCTTGTAACAGGAGCAAAAGTTTGATCATAGTCAATGCCTTCCTCTTGCCTATATCCTTGAGCAACAAGACTAGCCTTGTTTCTCACAATTACACCTTGGGTATCAAGTTTGTTTCTGAATACCAACTTGGTTCTAATTACTGGATAGCCTTTGGGCCTTGGAACCAAGTCCCAAACTCTGCATCTCTCAAATTGATTGAGATCCTCTTACATTCCAATAATCCAGTGGGGATCTTTCTCCGCATCATTTATGGATTGAGGCTCAACTTGAGAGAGGAAATAGGCATGCATCACATCTTGGTTGAGTTGATGCCTTATATGTACACCTGCTGACATGTCCCCAATCACTTGAGATCTAGGGTGATCCCTTAGTGTGACAAGGTTAGTGGGTGGAGTTGGTTCAGCATTTGGAATTAATTCCTCTTGTGGAATAATGTATGCTGTTGGAGGAGGTTCAACCACTTCCAAAATTTCTTCTTCACTATCTTCATCATCTTGTGGAGGAGGATGTGATATGACCTTTTGTGTAAGGTTTAACTCACCCAATTTCTCACTAAAGTGAGGTACCTGCAATAAATCTTAGGTAGAAGAATCCTTCTCCTTATAATACATATTAGCTTCATCAAATGAAATATGTACAGATTCTTCTATTTTTAAAGATGATTTATTGAATACCCTATAAGCCTTACTATTTTGGGAATATCCAAGAAAAGATCCCTCTGTAGCTTTAGCTTCAAATTTTCTAATATGTTTCTTATTATTGTTATGAATGAAACATCTACACCCAAAGATTCTAAAGTAATTAATTTTAGGTTTCTTCCCTTTGAGTAATTCATAGGGGGTCTTACCCTTAAGTTTGTCCATCAAACTCCTATTCAGCACATAGTTTGTTGTGCTCACAGCCTCTGCCCAAAAGGAAAGGGGCATGTGTGCATCTGCAAACAATGTTCCTGCAGATTCAATGAGGGTTCTATTTTTCCTTTCTGCTACCCTATTTTATTAAGGAGTTCTAGGAACAGAAACACAATGCCTGATACCTTCCTTATCATAGAATCTTTGCATGGGAAGAGATTCAAACTCAGTACCATGATCACTTTTAATCAATGCAACTGGAGTAGAATACTCAATCCTTATGCTCTTAAGAAAGTCTGAAAGGACTTTAAAGTTATCTGACTTATTTTTCTAGAAGAACACCCAAGAGAATCTAGAGAAGTCATCTACAATAACTAGAGTGTAAGATTTCCCTCCTAAGCTTTGTATAACAATGGGTCCAAAAAGATCCATGTGTAGCAAGTACAGAATCTTAGGTGAGTCACTCTTATTAATTGACTTAAAGCTATTTTTAGTTTGCTTGCCTTCTTAATAATCCTTGCATAGGCTTTCCTTCTTGTAGGGTCCAGAAGGCAATCCTCTGACAAGGTTGTCCCTAGATAGCTTAGAGATGTTCTTAAGGTTAACATGACCTAGTTCTTATGTCATAGAATATTGTTATTACTAAATTGATTGAACAAGCATAGTTCTGAACTAGCAAAGTTAAAGTTTACTATGTATATATTCCCTTGTCTACATCATGTTAAAACAGTTTGGTTATTTGAAGAAATAATACATTTGGAATTAGTAAAGCAAACCTGATAACCTGCATCACATACCTGACTTATGGATATTAGGTTATGTTTGAGAACATTTACATATGCCACTTTTCTGAAAGTGACAGCTCCACTATTGAAGTCTCCATAGCCTCAGTTTGTCGAAAAATGGAATCTCCAAAGATCACCCTTGGACCCAGCTTTGCCTTGAAATTGATTAGGCTATCCTAGCATCCAGTCATGTGCTTTGAGCACCCACTATCCAGATACCACTTATTCCGAGTGATAGGATAGTTCTTCACCAGCAAGGAAAAAAGTTAGATGTTCTTGACCCAGGTCATCTTAGGTCCTTGTATTTTTTTATAAGTAAAACTAGAAATGTAAGAATATTCAGGTTAGCTTTTATAACCTAAGGGGTGAAATCTTCTGGGAGGAATTATCCATTGGGTGAATGGATTGATATTTTCCCAAGGTTGGTTAAGGTTGTTATTATACTGTTTGTTAGATTTGAAGTTTATGTAAGATTGATCTGGGATCGACAAACTCTGGTAAGTTCGTCGACCTGAGGTCGACAAATTGGGATGAGATCTTCGATCTCTTCTCGAAGAATGAAGATATTCATTCTTAGGGCACCAGTATCATCGATCTCTGTAACGCCCCCGGTTTTTTTGTGTTTTGTTTGATCATTGTTTGGCGTTACGATGACGCATTTCCGGCCTTTTGCCGTTGTTAGAGCGTGGTCTTCGCTCTTTAGGTTCCTTTAGTGGCCTGTTTGTAGCATGTTGGCAAGATTCCCTAGCAAGCCGGGTCTTGTTTTGTGACTTAGTGAGGCTCTCGGGGAGTGCTTGTGCCAGGGCTTCGGGTAGTGATAGCCCGAGTTTTGATCGTCAGATGTTGTTTTCGACTTCGTCGTTGGTTTCGTAGCTTGGGTGCTTAGCTACGGTGCGAGTTTTGTCGAAATCCAAGATCATGTGTTTTTTTGCGTCGTTTCGACATTTGTTTTGTTAGCCGGTAGTGGCTACCTGTTTGTTGAGCATGACCTTGTGTGGTCAAGCTTGGTAGGGCTGGTGCCTTGTTTTAGGCTAAGTTTGATTAGCCAATTATTTATATATATATATATATATATATATATCTATATCTATGTAAGTATGTATTTGCATGTTTGGGTTGAGCTTGGGGTGTCGATAGCCATCTTGGTGGCTGTTTTTTTAAGCTTAAGATTATATATTTGTATATATATATATATATATATATATATATATATATATATATATATATATATATGTATCTATAGATATATTATATATTATATATTGTATTATATATTATATATTTTATATAATTGTATATAATAGTTTATATTTTAGCTTAAGTTGGCGGTTTAGGAGAGACAGCCTGGCCGATTGCTTTGAGTGCTAGAATATTTTATTAGCTTTAGAGTAAGTGAGTGGAGGGTTATTAAAAGCTCCAGCTGATCTCCTCCTCCCCATTTCCCGAGCTTGCTGGCTTCCAGCGGAAGTAAGGAGGCGGTGTAGCTGAAGCTTTGGCCGGCGGTTTTCGGTGTTGTTAGTGTTCGATTTTCTCGGGTGAAGGTGGATCCGGCTTGCTCTCGTCCAGATCTTCCTTCCTAGGTTGCCGATCTTGCCGCTGGTGCCAAATTTTGGAAGCAGCTGCTACATCTAGGCGGTGAGGCAAGTGGATTCTTGCCCTTGCCAGTTTGCCCTTTTCTTTTACTTGTTAATTGTTGTAATTAGCTCGGTTTTGCTTCTAAGAGCTAGTGCAGCAGTGTTTCCTTGCTTCAGTTTTGTCCAGCTATAGTGCGTCCAAGAGTTAGGTTAATTTCTCCTTTTTCGTTCTCAGTTGGGTGTCTAGTTAGTAGCTGAAGGTAGGGTTTGCTTTATTAAGCTTCAGTCCAGCTTGCTAGGTAGCTGTGGCCGGGTAGAAGGGGTAGGAAAGAGAGTGGGAATTATTTTTCCAACTCTCTGGATAGTAGGCATTGAGTGGGCTGGGGTTGGGTTAGCTCAAGGTTTTTTTTTCCTGAAATTTTTGCTAAGTAAAAAGCGTTGAGTGAGTGTACCTCACTCAATTCCTAGACTGGTAGGCTTCTTGCGTTGAGTGTGGTGCACTCACTCAATGCCATGGCTGTTTGGAGTTGAGTGTGGTGGACTCACTCAACGCCAAAGCTTTTGTTCTGCGGTCAAGTAATTTGGCGTTGAGTGAGTCTACCTCACTCAACACCATGGGTGTTTTGGCGTTGAGTGAGGGGGACTCACTAAACGCCAAGGTTTTCTCTTGCGGCTAAGTTGTTAGGCATTGAGTGAGTGAACCCCACTCAACGTCGTGGTTATTTTGGCGTTGAGTGAGGTTAACTCACTCAACGCCATAGCCAGTTTTTTGCGGCTAAGTTGTTAGACGCTGAGTGAGTGAACCTCACTCAACGTCGTGGAAATTTCGGCGTTGAGTGTGGTGGACTCACTCAATGCTAAAGCCTGTTTTTGCTCTAATTCCAAAGCGTTGAGTGGGTGGACCTCACTCAATGCCTTGGCGGTCAGGTTTGGCGTTGAGTGTTGTGAACTCACTCAATGCCGAGGCTAGTTTTTGCGGCTAAGTAGAAAACCATTGACAGTGTTGAGTGAGTTGAGCCCACTCAACGCCGTCAACCAGCGGAGGTTTTGCGGCTAAGTCTTTTGGCATTGAGTGAGTGGAGCTCACTCATCTCCGTATCGAGTGGACTCGACGCCGTTCCAGGCTAGCGTTCAGAGCTGAGTGAGTGAAGCTCACTCAACGTCGTGTCAGGTTTGGCATTGAGTGAGTGGTGCTCACTCAACGCCGTGTCGAGTGGACTCCATGCTTTTGCCTTGGGTTTGATGTGTTTCCTTAGGATTGTTAGTATGGCTTTTCCCCTTAGGGGGGGGGGGTGTTTTGTGTTCGGCTAGTTTTTGAATGCCGACTCGTGGATTATGGCAGGTGGTGTGGTTTTGTGGGCTCTGTAAGGGGTGAATTGTGTGTGCTGAGCTGTGGCCACCACCACCTAGGCCATGTTGGGCTTGTATGGTTGGGTGTTTGGACCCTGTAGCTGCCACCGGTTGTTTTCACCCTAGAGTGTTTTTGGGTCTGGTTGTTGGTGATGGCCGTGCCGCCCACTCCGACCCAACGTTTTCACCACGGCCAGTAATTCACAAAGATTAGGACTGTTAGTTCCTTTCCATTCTCATGGCTATTTCTTTTGGCATATGTTTGCCTTGGTGCTGCTACAGGTATTTAGCAGAGCTTTCACACTTGGTGTACTTTTACTGCTCTTTGGACAGTGTTTCTTCTTACTGTCATGCCTTTTCTTCTACTGATAGCTTTTTGTTGCAGGGCTGGTAAACCCCCTTCTTTTATTGCTTATGAACCTAACACTCCACTTCCTTTGTTTCTTTTTTTTACTTGCTGAGGTGTTCTTTTTTTTGAATGCCTCAGGTTCAGGTTGTAGCCAGTTAGACGGCTAGTACTCTTGTGGAGCTTGCTTGTGGCCTCCTAGGTAGCTGAGGTTGTTGTTCTTCATCCTTGTGAGGTAGTTATCTTCCTTTCTGTATAGACATGCATACTCACCAGTGGGTTCGTGTCAGGTTGTTGACGCCCACTGGTGGCTTACTTATGATGCTGGGTATGAACTAAAACTGCTACTTTTGCCTATTTGAGGTTGTTCACTTGTTTTCTGGGAAGGATTTATGCTAGGTTGCATGTTAGGTATTTTAAAACCCTAAAGCATTACTATATGTATCTCATGCACGTCATGTTTCTAAAACTCAGACACTATTTTTCCTAATAGCGTAAAGACTGTATTTTTTATATATACTGTAGTAACCTCTAGAGTCGTGCATACTATGAGTCATCCCTCGGGGACACTTATGCTCATTCAGGGTGACTAAGCAACTTAACCAAAGTATTTTCCGCTGCATATAAATATATATATTTTGGACTAGCTGATCTATTGTGCCGAGGGATACAGCCATTAAGATATAACTGATTTTCTTTCTTATTAAACTATGAATTTTCCTTAAAATCTAAAGTCTGGAGTTTTGCCTGAGCGTGTGCAGTTATCCCCTACACGACGTGGCATCACAGCGCATATTTTCTCTTACTCTGATACGATTTAATCGTTGAGAAAATGTGGGTTGTGACAGTTGGTATCAGAGGTAGGTTGCTTGACAATTGGTCGGGCAACCTTTCCCTGTTAGCATTAGTGGTTTTGCGTCATATCATACACACACCGATATATCATCAGCACGTCTTGGCTAAAGCATGAACACTACACCCATAAGCATGAAGAAGTATACGGGGCATATTATGTAGTATGAGATGCATAATATGTGTTTGTATATGGATCCACCATAGGAGGCAATATGTGAGAGTTATGTAGTATGGGATGCATAACCTCACCACATGAATGCAGCTAGCACGTTTTATTTTTTTCGTTGATGGGAATGTTATGTAGAATGGGATGCATAACATTTTCATGTGTACGCCGCCCATGGCATGCATTAAGACCTTTTTTAGAATGCATAGCACAACATGCATATCATAACATATCATCAGCACAACGTGCCAAGCTAAAGATTTGCATGATGACGTATGTACACACATGGTTTTGAGTCAAAAAAGAATACAAACTCATGCATTTGTGGTCTAGGCACATGATTTTGTAGGATGGTGGTGAACCATCTTAGGTTAAGCATAACATCATCATTGTAAAAACAAATCCCAAAACAAGTTTAGCATTTGAAGTTCATATTTAAGTATGTTCGTCTGTACCGGATAGTTTTGTTCCAGCAGTTGGGGTAGGTTCTAAGTCTTATTGATACGATTATAGAATGGTGAGGTGTCCTTCGATGAGATCAACTCCCCAATATGAGGGTGAGTCTTCCGGAGCAAAGCGAGGCGTTGATTGAAAGTCTGTGGCAAAGTAATGAAGCCTTATCTAGGCAAGTGGTGGATAAGCAGACTCAGATCCAGTCTCTGATAGCAGTTGTGGCGGGACAGCCTCCGAGAGTGTCGAACCCTGCTATAGGAGTAGCTGTTCCTGTTCCTCCTGCTCCCCTTGTACCTCATGTTGTGCTGCCCCTGGAGATGACATTCATATCACACTTCCAGCGACTTGGACCACCTACTTATGATGGGAAGGCAGACTTTATGGTTTTGGATGAATGGCTTAGAGCCATCGAGGAGATGTTCTCCTATTTTGGAGATACCCCCGATCAGAGGGTGATGATCGCTGCCTATCAGCTTAAGGGATTGGCGAAGAGTTGGTGGCTGAGAGAGAAGGAGAGCTTGAAAGAGGGATGCTCTTGGGAGACCTTCAAGGAACTGTTGCTAAGGAAGTTTCTGCCTTCGGTCGAGCGCGACTACCTGATGAATGATTTCCTACATTTGAAGAAGATGCAGCTTACGGTTGCGAAGTACGAAATAGAATTCAGCAAACTGAGTCGGATTGCTCCCAGCTTGGTGAGTTCCGAAGCAGATAGAGTCAAGTGATTTCTTGGCGGCCTGAGAAGTGATGTTCATCAGTTAGCTATTGCTCATAGAGCAGTGAGTTATGCTGGTGCGATAGAAGCTGCTTTGAAGGTGGAGGTCATTGATAATGCTAAGCAAAGAGGACAGCAGGTGAGAAAAGATAAAAGGAAAGCGGTTGAAGGAAAGATCCCCCAGGTACCCGGTGCGTATTCAAGAAAGAAGAGCAAGGAGGGTTGTAGCTTCTGTGGCCGGTCGGGCCATCCCGTGTAGAAATGTTTAAAGAGGTTGGCAGCTCAGAAGAAGGAGCAGGTGCATGTGATTCAAGGCACTCCCAGAAAAGATATATTCTATTCTGCGTGTAAGCGACCAGGGCATGATGTTGCCCATTGCTGGGGCAAGGATAAGAGTAAGCCGAGAAGTTATTTTCTTTGCGGTCAAGAAGGGCACATCAAGGCTAAGTGCCCACAACTCCAGCCGGTGTTCCAGCCAGTGCCACTTCAGGCATTGCCACCGCCTCAGCGTGTGGATAAAGGCAAGGGGAAGCTGAATGTAATTTCTTCAGAGGAAGCGCAGACTTCGACTCAGGTCATTTCAGGTTAGATTTCTCCCTAGCCTGAATGTTTTGTTTCTAGTATAGCATTAGCATTATTTTCCTTAGTTGTGTATGTTATCCTATAGGAAGATTTAAGGTGAGGAACCGCTGGGCGCATGTTCTCTTTGACTCTGGCGCTACCCACTCCTTTGTGGCTAGAGCCTTTGTGGAGCGCTATCGTTTGGGTCTAGAACAAGTTAGTGATTCCTTTTCGTCAAGTTTCCTTCTGGTGATTCTATGGTTTCGGATCAGGGCATTCAAGACTGTCCGATTTTGTTGGGGAATTTTCTAGCGAAGGCAGATTTGAAGGTGATCGACCTGGAAGACTTCGATGTTATCTTAGGCATGGACTTGTTGTCCAGTTATGATGCAGTTATCCAGTGCAAGGGTAAGCGCATGGACTTCATTAAGGACGACGGTCAGCCTGGGAGTGTTTATGCTGATCCACGCCAGGAGTCTCCAATCATTTCTGCGGTATGTGTTCTGAAGCTGCTTGATTCTGGCTGCTTTGCCTATTTGGTCTCTCTAGTAGGGACAGCTGCTAGTTTGCCACATTTGGAGGAGATTCCTGTGGTGTGTGACTTCTCTGATGTGTTTCCTGGCAATCTTCTCGGTCTCCCACCAGATAGAGATGTCGAGTTTGTTATAGATTTAGAGCCAGACACGTGTCCTATTGCGAAGGCGCCGTACCGGATGGCCCTGCGAGAGCTTGAGGAGTGGCGTTCCCAGCTGGATGAGATGTTGGCAAAGGGTTTTATTAGGCCGAGTTCGTCTCCCTGGGGTGCTCCTGTTCTATTTTTAAAAAATAAAGAAGGGTCGTTGAGGCTGTGCATCTACTATAGAGAGCTGAACAAGGTTACTATCAAGAACAGGTACCCTCTTCCTCGGATTAACGATTTGTTTGATCAGTTGCGCGGTAGCACAGTATTCTCCAAGATTGATCTTTGATCTGGCTACCATCAGCTCAGGATCCGTGAGTCTGACATTCCGCGGACTGCTTTTCGATCCAGGCATGGGCATTTTGAGTTTTTGGTGATGTCATTTGGTTTGACAAATGCGCCCTCAGCTTTTATGGATTTGATGAACCGCGTGTTCAAGGACTTCCTGGATAAGTTTGTGGTCGTGTTTATCCTGATTTATTCCCGCAATGCTGAGGAGCACGACCAGCATATGTGTTTGGTTTTATCTGCCTTGAGGGACCACAAGCTTTTCGCCAAGCTGAGCAAGTGTGAGTTTTGGTTGCCTCAGGTTGCATTTCTGAGCCACATGGTGAATAAGAATGGGATTTCAGTTGACCCAGAAAAGATCGCTGCTGTGATGGATTGGAGTAGGTCGGGCACACCCAAGGAGATTAGGAGCTTTTTGGGATTAGCCGGCTATTACAGGAGATTCGTGGAGGGTTTTTCCATCCTGGCTGTACCTTTGACCAGATTGACCCAAAAGAACGCAGCTTTTGTCTAGAGTGGGAAGTGCGAGGAAGCCTTCCTAGAGCTCAAGTACAGATTGTGCAGTGCCCCTGTTTTGACCCTGCCTACTAAGGGTGTGGATTATGATGTTTATATGGATGCCTCGCATGTTGGTCTTGGTTGTGTATTGATGCAAGGCGGGAAAGTGATTGCGTACGGGTTGAGACAGCTGAAGACTCATGAGAGGAACTACCCTACGCATGACCTGGAGTTTGCAGTCGTGATCTATGCGCTGAAGTTGTGGAGACATCTGCTTTATGGCGCGCAGTGCAAGATTTTTACTGATCACATAAGCTTAAAGTACGTATTCACCCAGAAGGAATTGAATCTGCGCCAGCGGCGATGGTTGGAGTATGTGGCGACTACGATGTTGAGATCCAGTATCATTCGGGCAAGGCCAATGTGGTGGCCGATGCCCTGAGTCGGAAGTAAGGGAAGATTTTTGGTCTCTCTGCCGAGCTTTTAGTAGAGGAGTTTCTTTTGATTGGCATTGTCACAACCCGCATTTTCTCCGAATTTAAATGTTTATCAGAGTACGAGAAAACACGTGTCGTGATGCCACGTCGAGCAGGGGATAACTGCCGACGCTCAGGCAAATCACTAACTACCCTCTTTATGAAAAAAAATTCATGAGTTTATTAATTGGAAAATCGGTTATATTTTTAAGGCCGTATCCCTCGACTTTGTGGATCATCTAGTCCACAGTTCAAACTATACTTATACGTAGCGGAAAATACTTTGTTTAATTGGCTTTTTGAAATCCTAAGAGAGATCGCATAAGTGTCCCCAAGGGACATCTTATACTATGCAAGAACCAAGATTTAATTTATATATATATAAAAATGACCTTTTTACGTTGCATTGAAAGTAGTGTATGAGTTTTGTAGAACATGCAGATCATGAGCTATATATACTTAATAGTGTTTTTAGGGTTTAAAAGTAACTAGCATCCTAACATAAATCATCCCAAGAGCAAGTTTAATATATCCAAAAGCAGTAAAACTAACAGTGTAAGCAAGTGCAAAGTATCTAAAAGAGAAACCACCAGTGGGCGTCAACATCTGACACGAACCCACTGGTGAGTAGGTATGTCTATACTACAAGTCTAAAGAAAACTACCTCCCAAACAAGAGGAACTGAGAACCACAGTAGCAGCTGAAATGCTAGAAAATCTCCAGGAACAAACTAGCCGCACAGTCGGCTAAATACCTGTACCTGAGGTATTCAGAAAAAGAACACCTCAGCAAAGCAACTATCAAAAGGAAAAGCAAAGATGCAATAGATTCAAACAGGAATTAAGATCAGGTAAGGACAAGTAGAAATGAAGTAAACAAGTGCAGGAAAAGTGAGGTAAGAAAAACAGGTAAGAAAAATACTCATCAAAAGTGAGTAAAAAGGGGTGCACCAAGTGCACGAATGAAGCCAAGCTCCAAGAATCTCTGCAAGAAGGATTAGCACAATAACAATAACATCCTAACATAGAGCTAGAGCGGAAAGAATCACTTAGTACTGGAGGTGGATAAAATCAGCAACAAGGGCCTAGACTGGTGACCACATGTCAAACCAAGTCTATCAGGCCTAAATATCTTCTAGGTGCTGTGGCGGCGGTATCAGTCCAACTCAACCAAACAGCCCATACTGCCTTAGTAAGACAAGAAGAAAACAGGGGTGGCGGCATCGGTCCAACTCTCCCCTAAATCACATCCTACTCCAGTGCTAAGTGACTCGGGAAAACCCTTACCGGTGGGGTTTCATGAACCACCAAGAAGTCACACTAAATCCTAAACTCACTAGAGCAACCCACCTAGGAGCCCTATATAAAGAAAAACAGACACCGTGACTCAATACACTATAAGTACAACCGGCTAAATACTAAACACCCACAACGATAGGACCTTGAACCTACGCCCGGTTAATTTGTTACCATCACCCCCACACATGACATTTGTGTCAAACTAAGCCCGAGCAAAAGGGCACCTACACAGAAAAAAAAACTAATATACAACTCATGCCTAACCATGAACAATAAGGCTCATAATAAAACAATTTATGCTAGACATGGACTACACTCAAGGGGCAAACCACAGGTTACGCAATAAGTTGCATTCAACGGGGTTCTACCAAGTGACTCATGCACAACTTTAATAAAAGAATTTGCTTCCATAGCAATTTACCACTACCAAGGGACTAATCCCACCGTGAGAGCAATGGAGTTAACAAGATATTGGGCAAAAATCCAAACCCCCAAGCGAGATTTTTATCTCATAACGCAATTTCATAAACACTGCAGTTTTCTTTTATGTTTATCATGACAAAACTGCAACAAGAACAACTACCCACAAAAGAGCGTTCTAAATCGGACAACGTTACGGTTTCGGGTAGGATCTTCGGGTAGGATTTGGGTAGGATTTTTTTTTCGGGTAGGAGCAATTAAGATAACCAATATACGAAAATAAAACAACAAACAAAGATTTAAAGGGGTCAAACGGCAAGAGCGAAGGACGCACTTGCCTCGATTCTCCACCAAAAATTTCGCCAGCACAACCTTGCAATCCGGCCGGCCACAAGCACGCAAATCCCCTCAGAAAAACTGAGAAGAACTACTCATCAAAGCGAGGAACTAAAAAGGGGTGAAATCAAACTCAAGTTCATACGAAATCCATGGAGAAACACCAAAATACTCACCTCGGAACGAAGATCGCGGCGAGGGGAGTTCGGATCCGGCCTCAGAGGAAGGTTTCGAGGCTGGAATCGCGGGAAAAGGGCGGTCGGAGCAGGGTTGGCGTCCTCCTTTCTTCTTTTCTTCCGCACAGGCGCCGCTCGGTTCGGTCCTGCTGCTGGTGTTCGGGATAAGAACAGGAAAAAGGGGGGGAAAGAAACTTAACCTAATAATTTATATATATATACTTATATATAATGATTTGTTTATAAAACATATTTTACTTAATACCCTATATACAATTAACCCCTAACTTAACTACTACCTAATTACTACTAATGCCAGCCCCCTTGCAAATCTAAAAAAAATATTTAAATCAAACTTATAACCCAACCTAAGTCACTGATTGCTTCTACCACCTACCATGCGTAGAAATTGATGCATAACCTCGACACGCACAAACTTTACGCACAAACTAGCGTCCTACAAAACACGCACGTGCACATGCGTATTTATTCACCGGCACACCTAAATCACTCATAATGCCGAAAACGCGTAAATATATATATGTATACGCTTATAAAAAAATGACTCGCTAACTAGCGACCTTCAAAACGACGCGAAAATTGACGTTCTCGGGTTTCGACCAAACTCGCGTCGTAGCCAAATACTCGGGCTACGAAAACAACGGCGAAGTCAGAAACAATTTCCGACGATCCCACAATCGGGCTAGCCTCGCCCGAAGCCAAAGCACAAGGATTCCCTAAGAGCCTCAGCCAGGCCTCCAAAACAGACACCGGCTAGCTGGGGAAACCATACAACAGGCTATAACCTCTAAGAACACCTAACGAGGTACTCTAACAACGGCACAAGCCGTAAATGCGCCAACGTAACGCCAAAGGAATATTCAATCAATACCGAAAAACCGGGGGCGTTACAATCACTCCCCCTAAAAGAAAGTTTCGCCCCGAAACTTTACGCACAAACTTCTGTCATAGAAGGAAAAGAACAGAACTAACCAAGAGTTAGTAAAAAGAATATCAAACATACCGAGCACAATCAGGGAAACAGATGAAGGTGAGCATCCCTCATAGCTGACTCTAATTCCCAAGTCGTGCTTCTACGCCCTGATTCCTCCGCAAAACTTTGACCATCATGATTGACTTTCTCCGCAACTCCTGAACTTGAGTATTTAAAAACGCGGACAGGCGTCTCAACATAAGAAAGATTCGACTCTAACTGAAACACAAAATCCAAAACTTGCCTGCCGTTTAGCACAAACTTCTGCAGTTGATTGACGTGAAAAACATTGCGCATGCCAGGAAAGTTCGCGGGCAATTCCAGTCTATAAGCTGCCACACCAATTCGCTCAACGATTAAAAATGGCCCCACTTACCTTGGGTCCAACTTCTGATTCTTACCAAACCTCTTGATTTCAATCATCGGGGAAACTTTAATAAATACCAAGTCTCCCACAGCAAATACCAATTCAGATCTACGCTGGTTGGCGTTCTTCTCATATCGCTCCTGGGCTATCCGAAGCTTCTCTCGAATAAGTCTCACAGCAACATCCATTTCTTCAAGGGCATCCGGGCCCAACAATGACCTCTCACCAACCTCGGTCCAAAACAGGGGATTCCTGCAATGCCTCCCATACAGAGCTCAAAAGGAGCCATTTGCAGGCTTTCTTGATAATTATTATAGCACGCATATACCATCAGCCTCAAAAGCTCATTCCCCGCTCCTCCATGGTCTAAAATACCACATCTGGTTGTATCCTCCATGATCGGGTTAACTCGCTCCGCCTGACCATTTTTCTGCGGATAATATGCGGTAGAATATCTCAAATCAGTACCCAAACTTTCTTGCAAATTCTTTCAGAAGCGAGACGTAAACCTGGAGTCTCGGTCTGATATGTTGCTTATAAGAACTCCAAGCAACCGGGTGACTTTATTCAAATACAGCTCAACTATCTTCTTCAAGGGGTAATCCATCTCATTAAGGTACGAAGTGAACACACTTCGCTAATCTGACAACCATAGCCAAGAATGAATCAAATTCTCTCGGAGATCGCGGCAAGCCTGAAATAAAATCCATCGAGATGCTCTCCTACTTTCAAGTCGGGATTTCCAATGGAGTCAAATTGCTACCAGGCTTTCCATGATTGACCTTAACATGCTAGCAGGTGGAACACTCAGAAACAAACACAAAGCAATCTGCTTCAAGTCCTAATACATCTTAGTTAGGACACGGGTGGTAGGCAACACTGACACCATGCGCCTCACTACACAATTCAACTCGTATACTTTCGATATTGGGGATACAAATTTTTGTAGCGGTAAATTCCCCTTATCCATTCTATTACAAAGGTGCAGTAAATCAGGATCGTCCTTTTGATGAAGCCTTGTAAAAAAAAGTCCATGAAGGCTAGATCCCCACCAACTACTTGGCGTGACACAACTTCTCACTGAAATGCCCGTTAAAAGAAATTCTTCTATCAACAAATTTAGTGGCGAGATCTGAAAATTTCCAGGTCTTTCTACTTAGGGCGCCGGCTACTACATTAGCTTGCCCGGATAGTATCAAATCTTGACCTGAAAATCAACAACACACCCTAACCATTCCCGCTAATACTTTCTGAGTGAAGACATACTTTAACCCGTAAGAGCAGTGCATACTCAAATCTTTAATTCTTAAAAAGCTTCCTCGCGCTTACTGCTCCAATCAAAACTGCATTCTTATGCTTCGATTGAAATCCTAGCCCATTCCATAACCACAGCTATTTTTCTCTGGATCGGCTGAAATCTCATTCTATAATAGCAACAATCTATTCTGGGTTGACATAAATCCTGTCCTTGCTAATCACATGACCCAGAAAGAAACCCGAGGTAACCAAAACTTGCACTTACTAAATTTGGCGAATAGCTTATGGTCCTTCAAAGCAGATAAACCAAATGCAGATGCCGGTCACCCTCCACAGCATCGCGGGAATAAATCAAAACATCGACGATGAACGCAACCACGAACTTATCCAGTAAGTCCTTGTACACGCGGTTCTTCAAATCCATAAAGGCTGAGGGCGCATTTGCCAAACTATACGACATAACCAAAAACGCAAACCTTCTCATTCTAGCACACATCCTTAGGTTCATCAAGGCAGGCAACACTAAGGACAAGGATGGGCATGTTTTACAACATTAAGAGAATACCCAAAAATGTCACCTAAAAACACAATCACAAAAGGTCCAGATTTAGGACGAACTCTATGCCTCACACAGGAGGAAAATTAACTAGGAAGACATCCGAACACTCGCGCACCAAGGGAATATCCTCTAAACGCGACAACGAACACCGGTTTCTAAAAACTGAAACCAGACAAACAAACATCCCGATGCTAACGGCTTCTAAGCACAAACCACAAAAGATAACTGGAAGCCTAACACGGATCACCATAAACACCCTTGGGTCGACCGTCATCCATCTTGAGGCCCAAGCGCTTAATTTTGCACTGGATAATAGTGTCATGCCCAAACGACCCATACATGCCCAAAATCACATCAAAAAAACTTCCCGGTCTATCACCTTTAAATCAAAAGCCACTAGAAAATCACCCAATTGGTTCGGACATCACTGAACAACTTGGTCCGATACCACCGAATCATCAGAAGGAAAACATGACACAAAACATGTCACCAATCCGACAGAGGGTCAAACCGTGACACTCTACCAAGTCCCTAGACCCGAACGGGTGGGTAGCAACAAAACCAAAAGAACACGCGCCTAACTGTCCTTTACCTTAAACTTCCCTATACAAATCGCGTACACAACTAAACGAACAAACGACAAGCCAGGAAGAAGATAAAACAAGTTATAACCTAACCTGAAATCACTTAGGTCGAAGGCTAAATTTCTTCCTCGATTGACGCGATCAGCTTACCCTTTCCTTTGTCCAAGTACTGCACCTGAGGTAAAACTTGAGGTGGGGCAGGATGAAACGCAGGCTGAAATTGCGGGCACCTTGCCTTAACATGCCCATTTTGCCCACACTGAAAGCAGACCTTACCCTTATCCCAACAATGGGCCACCTCATGCCCCTTCTTCTTGCACGAGGTACACACCAGATCTCCTTTGGGGGTCTTCTGAACCTCCTGAACTTGGTCCTTCTTTTGAGCCTTCATTTGCTTAAAACATCTTTCAAAGGGGTGGCCTGATCGACCACAGAAGCTAGACATTTCCTTACTCCTTTTCGTTAAAACATCACCGGATACCTGGATGGTCTTACCATCATCGGTCTTCCTTTTATCCTTCCTTAGCATCATGTATCTATCCATAGCATGGCCCATTGTCTCAACCTTAAGAGCAATTTCCACTGTCCTTGCATCAGTCTCGAACTGGTAAGTAGTAGAGTGCTGATGAATATCATTTGGGAGGCCACCCAAGAAACCTTTTACTCTACAATCTTTAGTAGCTGACAACCCCGAAGCAATCTTATTCAATTTGCTGATCTCGCTCTCATTTTCCACCACACGGGGGCTGGCTCACCAGGCTATCGTCCTAAGGTTGCAGCCAACAATTCCTGCAACTGCACTTGCATCGCCACTACCTGACCGGCCATGCTCTCCATGCTCTGGCGCAGTTCTACAATCACCATCTCTCTCTGCCCGCCTGACGACTCGCCCTCAGGTTGGGGAGTCGACCTCGACACTATACGCTTAGGCGTCATGCTATACGAGCAAACAACACAATAATCGAAACCTAGTTCAACTACTAGGACAAAACAAACAGGTATAGACAAACCTACATAAGTACTTGCTTTAACTGCCAACTTGCTCTGGGGTTTTATATATATATTTTTTTACAAAAATGATATCATGCTTAACCTAAGATGGTTTACCACCATCATACTAACTCTGGTGCCTAGACCATGAATGCATGTATTTATATTCTTTTTGACTCAAAATCATGTGTGTACATATGTCATCCTGCAAATCTTTAGCTTGGCACATTGTGCTTATGCAATGTTATGATATGCATAATTGTGCTATGCATTCTAAAAAGGCCCTAATGCATGTTATGAGCGGCGTACACATGAAAATGTTATGCATCCCATACTACATAACATTTCCATGCAATGAAAAAGAAAACGTGCTAGCCGCATTCATGTGGTGAGGTTATGCATCCCATACTACATAACCCTCACATGTTGCCTCCTATGGTGGATCCATATACAAACACATATTATGCATCCCATACTACATAATATGCCTCGTATACTTCATGTCATGCTATGAGTGTAGTGTTCGTGCTTCAGCCAAGACGTGCTGATGACATATCGGTGTGTGTATGATATGACTCTAAACACCTAATACTTACAGGGAAAGGTTGCCTGACAATTTGTCAAGCAACCTCCCTCTGATACCAACTGTCACAACCCGCATTTTCTCCGAATTTAAATGTTTATCAGAGTACGAGAAAACGCGTGTCGTGATGCCACGTCGAGCAGGGGATAACTGCCGACGCTCAGGCGAATCACTAACTACCCTCTTTATGAAAAAAAATTCATGAGTTTATTAATTGGAAAATCGGTTATATTTTTAAGGCCGTATCCCTCGACTTTGTGGATCATCTAGTCCACAGTTCAAACTATACTTATACGTAGCGGAAAATACTTGTTTAATTGGCTTTTTGACATCCTAAGAGAGATCGCATAAGTGTCCCCAGGGGACATCTTATACTATGCAAGAACCTAGATTTAATTTATATATATATAAAAATGACCTTTTTACGTTGCATTGAAAGTAGTGTATGAGTTTTGTAGAACATGCAGATCATGAGCTATATATACTTAATAGTGTTTTTAGGGTTTAAAAGTAACTAGCATCCTAACATAAATCATCCCAAGAGCAAGTTTAATATATCCAAAAGCAGTAAAACTAACAGTGTAAGCAAGTGCAAAGTATCTAAAAGAGAAACCACCAGTGGGCGTCAACATCTGACACGAACCCACTGGTGAGTAGGTATGTCTATACTACAAGTCTAAAGAAAACTACCTCCCAAACAAGAGGAACTGAGAACCACAGTAGCAGCTGAAATGCTAGAAAATCTCTAGGAACAAACTAGCCGCACAGTCGGCTAAATACCTGTACCTGAGGTATTCAGAAAAAGAACACCTCAGCAAAGCAACTATCAAAAGGAAAAGCAAAGATGCAATAGATTCAAACAGGAATTAAGATCAGGTAAGGACAAGTAGAAATGAAGTAAACAAGTGCAGGAAAAGTGAGGTAAGAAAAACAGGTAAGAAAAATACTCATCAAAAGTGAGTAAAAAGGGGTGCACCAAGTGCACGAATGAAGCCAAGCTCCAAGAATCTCTGCAAGAAGGATTAGCACAATAACAATAACATCCTAACATAGAGCTAGAGCGGAAAGAATCACTTAGTACTGGAGGTGGATAAAATCAGCAACAAGGGCCTAGACTGGTGACCACATGTCAAACCAAGTCTATCAGGCCTAAATATCTTTTAGGTGCTGTGGCGGCGGTATCAGTCCAACTCAACCAAACAGCCCATACTGCCTTAGTAAGACAAGAAGAAAACAGGGGTGGCGGCATCGGTCCAACTCTCCCCTAAATCACATCCTACTCCAGTGCTAAGTGACTCGGGAAAACCCTTACCGGTGGGGTTTCATGAACCACCAAGAAGTCACACTAAATCCTAAACTCACTAGAGCAACCCACCTAGGAGCCCTATATAAAGAAAAACAGACACCGTGACTCAATACACTATAAGTACAACCGGCTAAATACTAAACACCCACAACGATAGGACCTTGAACCTACGCCCGGTTAATTTGTTACCATCACCCCCACACATGACATTTGTGTCAAACTAAGCCCGAGCAAAAGGGCACCTACACAGAAAAAAAAAAACTAATATACAACTCATGCCTAACCATGAACAATAAGGCTCATAATAAAACAATTTATGCTAGATATGGACTACACTCAAGGGGCAAACCACAGGTTACGCAATAAGTTGCATTCAACGGGGTTCTACCAAGTGACTCATGCACAACTTTAATAAAAGAATTTGCTTCCATAGCAATTTACCACTACCAAGGGACTAATCCCACCGTGAGAGCAATGGAGTTAACAAGATATTTGGCAAAAATCCAAACCCCCAAGCGAGATTTTTATCTCATAACGCAATTTCATAAACACTGCAGTTTTCTTTTATGTTTATCATGACAAAACTGCAACAAGAACAACTACCCACAAAAGAGCGTTCTAAATCGGACAGCGTTACGGTTTCGGGTAGGATCTTCGGGTAGGATTTGGGTAGGATTTTTTTTTCGGGTAGGAGCAATTAAGATAACCAATATACGAAAATAAAACAACAAACAAAGATTTAAAGGGGTCAAACGGCAAGAGCGAAGGACGCACTTGCCTCGATTCTCCACCAAAAATTTCGCCAGCACAACCTTGCAATCCGGCCGGCCACAAGCACGCAAATCCCCTCAGAAAAACTGAGAAGAACTACTCATCAAAGCGAGGAACTAAAAAGGGGTGAAATCAAACTCAAGTTCATACGAAATCCATGGAGAAACACCAAAATACTCACCTCGGAACGAAGATCGTGGCGAGGGGAGTTCGGATCCGGCCTCAGAGGAAGGTTTCGAGGCTGGAATCGCGGGAAAAGGGCGGTCGGAGCAGGGTTGGCGTCCGCCTTTCTTCTTTCCTTCCGCACAGGCGCCGCTCGGTTCGGTCCTGCTGCTGGTGTTCGGGATAAGAACAGGAAAAAGGGGGGGAAAGAAACTTAACCTAATAATTTATATATATATACTTATATATAATGATTTGTTTATAAAACATATTTTACTTAATACCCTATATACAATTAACCCCTAACTTAACTACTACCTAATTACTACTAACGCCAGCCCCCTTGCAAATCTAAAAAAAATATTTAAATCAAACTTATAACCCAACCTAAGTCACTAATTGCTTCTACCACCTACCATGCGCAGAAATTGATGCATAACCTCGACACGCACAAACTTTACGCACAAACTAGCGTCCTACAAAACATGCAAGTGCACATGCGCATTTATTCACCGGCACGCCTAAATCACTCATAATGCCGAAAACGCATAAATATATATATGTATACGCTTATAAAAAAATGACTCGCTAACTAGCGACCTTCAAAACGACGCGAAAATTGACGTTCTCGGGTTTCGACCAAACTCGCGTCGTAGCCAAATACTCGGGCTACGAAAACAACGGCGAAGTCAGAAACAATTTCCGACGATCCCACAATCGGGCTAGCCTCGCCCGAAGCCAAAGCACAAGGATTCCCTAAGAGGCTCAGCCGGGCCTCCAAAACAGACACCGGCTAGCTGGGGAAACCATACAACAGGCTATAACCTCTAAGAACACCTAACGAGGTACTCTAATAACGGCACAAGCCGTAAATGCGCCAACGTAATGCCAAAGTAATATTCAATCAATACCGAAAAACCGGGGGCGTTACAGGCATTCCTATGGGAAGCGGCGATTTGCAGAGTAGTTTGGCAGTGGCAGAACCTTCATGGATTGCGCTTACAAGATAGCATCAGAAGGACGATCCCGATCTTCTACATTTATATCTTCGAGCTCAGAAAGGTGAATTGCCAGATTTTTCTATTGATGATGCAGGTACCTTGAGGTACCGCGATAAGTTTTGCATCCCCGTCGTTGGAGATATCCGGGTGATGGTGTGCAGGGAAGCCCATGGTTCTAGTGTTGCCTACCATCCTGGATCTACTAAGATGTATCGTGATTTAAAGTAGATTGCCTGGTGGTATGGGATGAAGGGAGACATAACCAGATTTGTTTCTGAGTGCCACACTTGCACGCGTGTGAAAGCCGATCATGGAAGGCCTGGTGGCAAGCTGACTCCCTTGGAGATTCCGACTTGGAAGTGGGAAAGCATCTCGATGGATTTCCTTACAGGATTACCAAGATCTCCTAGGGGGCATGATTCAGTTTGGGTGATCGTGGACAGATTGATGAAGTGTGCTCACTTTGTACCATTTAAGATCGACTATCCGATGAGGAAGATAGCTGAGTTGTATTTGAATGAGGTCATCCGGTTGCACGGTGTGCCAGTCAGCATTATTTCAGATAGAGACTCCCGGTTCACATCTCCCTTCTTGAAGAGCCTGCAAGAGGGTTTGGGTATGGATTTGAGATATTCTACTACTTACCACCCGCAGACTAATGGTCAGACAGAGTGAGTAAATTAGATAGTGGAGGACATGATCAGATGTTATATTTTAGACCACGGAGGAGCGTGGGATGAGCGTTTGCGGCTTATGGAGTTTGCGTATAACAACAGTTATCAAGAAAGCTTGCAAATGGCTCCTTTTGAAGCATTGTATGGGAGGCGCTGTAGGACTCCCTTGTTTTGGGCTGAGGTTGGCGAGGGACTGTTGTTGGGTCCAGAGGCGCTCGAAGAGATGGAAATTGATGTGAAGCTTATTCAGAAGAAGCTTCGGATAGCCTAGGAGAGATACGAGAAGAACGCAAACCGTCGTAGATCTGACTTAGTTTTTGCTGTGGGGGACTTGGTGTTCCTAAAGGTTTCCCCGATGATTGGGGTTAAGAGGTTTGAAAAGAACCGAAAGTTGGACCCGAGATATGTGGGGCCATTTGAGATTGTTGAGCGGATCGGTGTGGCAGTATATAGGTTGGTGTTGCCCACGAATTTTTCTGGCATGCATGATGTCTTTCACGTCAGTCAGCTGCGGAAATGTGTGCAGAGTGGCAGGCAGGTTTTGGTTTCTGTGCCTTAGTTGGAGCTGAATCTTTCTTATGTGGAGGTGACTGTTCGCATTTTGGACGCTCAGGATCGCGTGTTATGGAGGAAAACCATTCCTATGGTTAAGATTTTGTTGAGGAATCAGGGTGTGGAAAGAGCGACTTGGGAGCAAGAGTCGGCGATGAGGGAGGCTTACTCTCATCTGTTTCCCTGACCTTATGCCTGGTATGTTTTGTGCTTTCTTTTGTAGCTCTGGCTTAGCTATTTCTTTTCCTTCTTAATAGAAGTGTTATGTGTAAAGTTTCGAGATGAAACTTTCTTTTAGGGGGGGTGGCTGTAACGCCCCCGGTTTTTCTGTGTTTTGTTTGATCATTGTTTGGCATTTCGATGACGCGTTTTCGGCCATTTGCCGTTGTTAGAGCGTGGTCTTAGATATTTAGGTTCCTTTAGTGGCCTGTTTGTAGCCTGTTGGCAAGATTCCCTAGCAAGCCAGGTCTTGTTTTGTGACTCAGAGAGGCTCTCGGGGAGTGTTTGTGCCTGGGCTTCGGGTAGTGATAGCCCGAGTTTTGATCGTCGGATGTTATTTTTGACTTTGTCGTTGGTTTCGTAGCTTGGGTGTTTAGCTACGGTGCGAGTTTTGTCGAAATCCGAGATCATGTGTTTTTTTGCGTCGTTTCGACGTTTGTTTTTTTAGCCGGTAGTGGCTACCTGTTTGTTGAGCATGACCTTGTGTGGTCGAGCTTGGTAGGGCTGGTGCCTTGTTTTAGGCTAAGTTTGATTAGCTAATTATATATATATATATATATATATATATATATATATATATGTAAGTATGTATTTGCATGTTTGGGTTGAGCTTGTGGTGTCGATAGCCATCTTGGTGGCTATTTTTTTTAAGCTTAAGATTATATGTTTGTATATACATATATATATTTGTATCTATAGATATATTATATATTATATATTGTATTATATATTATATATTATATATAGTTGTTTATAATAGTTTATATTTTAGCTTGAGTTAGCGGTTTAGGAGAGACAGCCTGCCCGATTGCTTTGAGTGCTAGAATATTTTATTAGCTTTAGAGTAAGTGAGTGGAGGGTTATTAAAAGCTCTAGTTGATCTCCTCCTCCCCATTTCTCCCCATTTCCCGAGCTTGATGGCTTTTAGAGGAAGTAAGGAGGCGGTGGAGCTGAAGCTTTGGCCGGTGGTTTTCACTGTGGTTAGTGTTCGGTTTTCTCGGGTGAAGGCGGATCCGGCTTGCTATCGTCCAGATATTCCTTCCTAGGTGGCCGATCTTGCCGCCGGTGCTGAGTTTTGGAAGTAGCTGCTGCATCTAGGCGGTGAGGCAAGTGGCTCCTTGCCCTTGCCAGTTTGCCCTTTTCTTTTACTTGTTAATTGTTGTAATTAGCGTGGTTTTGCTTCTAAGAGCTAGTGCAGTAGTGTTTCCTTGCTTCAGTTTTGTCCAGCTCTAGTGCGTCCAAGAGTTTTGTTAATTTCTCCTTTTTCATTCTCGGTTGGGTGTCCAGTTAGTAGCTGAAGATAGGGTTTGCTTTATTAAGCTTCAATCCAGCTTGCTAGGTAGCTGTGGCGGGGTAGAAGGGGTAGGAAAGAGAGTGGGAAATATTTTTCCAACTCTCTGGATAGTAGGCGTTGAGTGGCTGGGGTTGGGTTAGCTCCAGGTTTTTTTTTCAGGAATTTTGGCTAAGTCAAAAGCGTTGAGTGAGTGTACCTCACTCAACGCCTAGACTGTAAGGCTTCTGGCGTTGAGTGTGGTGCACTCACTCAACGCCATGGCTGTTTGGCGTTGAGTGTGGTGGACTCACTCAACGCCAAAGCTTTTGTTCTGCGGCCAAGTAATTTGGCGTTGAGTGAGTCTAACTCACTCAAAGCCATGGCTGTTTTGGCGTTGAGTGAGGGGGACTCACTCAACGCCAAGGTTTTCTCTTTCGGCTAAGTTGTTAGGCGTTGAGTGAGTGAACCTCACTCAATGCTATGGCTGTTTTGGCGTTGAGTGAGGTTAACTCACTCAACGCCACAGCCAGTTTTCTGCGGCTAAGTTGTTAGGCGCTGAGTGAGTGAACCTCACTCAATACCGTGGTTGTTTCGGTGTTGAGTGTGGTGGACTTACTCAATGCCAATGACTATTTTTGCTCTAAGTCCAAAGCGTTGAGTGGGTGGACCTCACTCAATGCCATGGCGTTCATGTTTGGCATTGAGTGTGGTGAACTCACTCAACGCCGAGGCTAGTTTCTACGGCTAAGTAGAAAAGCATTGACAACATTGAATGAGTTGAGCTCACTCAACGTCTTCAACCAACGGAGGTTTTGCGGCTAAGTCTTTTGGCGTTGAGTGAGTGGAGCTCACTCAACGCTGCATCGAGTGGACTCAACGCTGTTACTGGCTAGCGTTCGGCGTTGAGTGAGTGAAGCTCACTCAACACCGTGTCAGGTTTGGGGTTGAGTGAGTGGAGCTCACTCAACGCCGCGTCGAGTGGACTCCACGCTTTTTCCTTGGGTTTGGTGTGTTTCCTTAGGATTATTAGTATGGCTTTTCCCCTTAGGAGGGGGGGGGGTGTTTTGTGTTCGGCTAGTTTTTGAATGTCGACTCGTGGATTATGGCAGATGCTGTGGTTTTGTGGGCTCTGTAAGGGGTAAATTGTGTGTGCTGAGCTGTGGCCACCACCACCTAGGCCATGTTGGGCTGGTATGGTTGGGTGTGTGGACCCTGTAGCTGCCATCGGTTGTTTTCACCCTGGAGTGTTTTTGGGTCTGGTTGTTGGTGAGGGATGTGCCACCCACTCCGACCCAAGGTTTTCACCACGGCCAGTAATTCACAAAGATTAGAACTGTTAGTTCCTTTCCTTTCTCATGGCTATTTCTTTTAGCATACGTTTTCCTTTGTGCTGCTGCGGGTATTTAGCAGATCTTGTTGCTATTTTTGTTCACACTTGGTGTACTTTTACTGCTCTTTGGACAGTGTTTCTTCTTACTGTCATGCCTTTTCTTCTACTGATAGCTTTTTTTTTGCAGGGTTGGTAAACCCCCTTCCTTTATTGCTTATGAACCTAACACTCCACTTCCTTTGTTTCTTTTTTTACTTGCTGAGGTGTTCTTTTTTTTTAGTGCCTCAGGTTTAGGTTGTAGCCAGTTAGACGGCTAGTACTCTTGTGGAGCTTATTTGTGGCCTCCTAGGTAGCTGAGGTTGTTGTTCTTTATCCTTGTGAAGTAGTTATCTTCCTTTCTGTATAGACTTGCATACTCACCAATGGGTTAGTGTCAGGTTGTTGATGCCCACTGGTGGCTTACTTATGATGTTGGGTATGAACTAAAACTGCTACTTTTGCCTATTTGAGGTTGTTCACTTATTTTCTGGGAAGGATTTATGCTAGGTTGCATGTTAGGTATTTTAAAACCCTAAAGCATTACTATATGTATCTCATGCATGTCATGTTTCTAAAACTCAGACACTATTTTTCCTAATAGCGTAAAGACTGTATTTTTTATATATACTGTAATAACCTCTAGAGTCATGCATACCATGAGTCGTCCCTCGGGGACACTTATGCTCATTCAGGGTGACTAAGAAACTTAACCAAAGTATTTTCCGTTGCGTATAAATATATATTTTGGACTAGCTGATCCATTGTGCCGAGGGATACGGCCATTAAGATATAACTGATTTTCTTTCTTATTAAACTATGAATTTTCAATAAAATCTAAAGTCTAGAGTTTTGCCTGAGCGTGTGCAGTTATCCCTTGCACGATATGGCATCACAACGCGTATTTTCTCTTACTATGATACAATTTAATCGTTTAGAAAATACGGGTTGTGATATTCTCTAGTCGACGAACCAGACTTGTTTTGTCAATCATGGATCCAAGAATAACTATTATTGTAGTTGGCGTTCGGAGTTCGTTATTCTGAGGTCGACGAACTGTACCTATTTCATCGATCTGAGTTCGATGAAATCTATTGAACATTGTTGTAGTTATTTTTCTTCTTATTCTTAGATTTTTATTTGAGTTCAATTTGTTTTAAGACTGCATTAACTTTGTCTGCTTGTTCAGTATTCTTCTTACCCTTATCTGAAATGAAATGTATAGGTTTAGATAAGTTATTTTTCTGAATTATAGGTGGTTCACTAGATGATGCACCTAGTCCTAGTTTACTGTTATTTGCCCTAGCATTTTTAGTACTAGTTATGTCTAACAGTTGTAAGCTTCTACCATTAAGTGATTCTTCTAATTTCTTGGCTTTGCTTAATTCAGTTTTTAAGAAAGCAATTTGTTCATTTGCTGAGGTAAGTTCATTTGTTAGTTTAGCATTTTAGCAATGTACTTATCTTGTTCAGTTAATCTTTCTCTGAGAAGTTTGATTTCCTTCTCAGAGCCTATTAAATCTAAGCACAGATTTTTAAATTCAATTTTTAATTCTTCTGAATCAAAATTATAGGATGCTATTACCTGGTCCTCTGTAGATAGAGCCTCTTCATCTTCTGAAGTTTCAGCCTCTGACTGACTGCTGGAATTATCTATTGCCATTAGGCAAACTTCCTTTGACTTCCCTTCTTCTTCATCATCACTGGAGCTGGAGGATGATGACTCTTCCTCAGTATCACTCCAGGTTTCTGCAACAAACCCTTTCTCCTTCCTCTTGTGTTTGCTGGAGGAGGGCTTGCTGTGATGTGTTCTTTTGGAATCCTTTTCTCTTCTCCTGTCCTTCTTCTGAGTTTCTGGACAATCTGAGATGAATTGTCCAGGCTTCTTGTATCCAAAACAAATAATTTCTTTAGATGGAGTCTTGTCATACCTTGGCTTATCATCTTGCCTAGATGACTTTCATCGGAAGTCCTTCTTTGCCATCTTGAAGAATCTTTTGTCAAAGAGGCTCATCAGTTCCTCATTAACTTGATTCCCTTTAGACACTTCATCAGCCTTGAATGCAATGTTGTGCTCCTTCCTGATAGGTGTTGGAGTCTTCTGTTCAGCTGCTGCTTCTCTGGTCTTCATTAATTGCTCATAGGATTTGAGCTTTCCAAGAAGTGATTTAATAGAGATTTCTGTCATGCTTCTGGCTTCTCTGATTGGCCAGATTCTTGAATCCCATGAGCTAGGAAAGCATATGAGGATCTTATCATTGACTTATGTCAAAGTGATGTCCATGTCCAAGTTCTTTAGCTCATTGATGATTGAGCTAAGCCTGTTATACATATCACTTACTGACTCAGCTTCATCCTTCTTAAAATTCTCATATTGAGAGATGAGATTGGATCTTCTATCATTTCTCTCATCAGCAGATCTAGCCACCATCTGATTTAGAGAATCCTAGATGGATTTGGCTGAAGTGCACTCAGCAGCTTTTTGAAATATATCATCAGACATAGTCTGAGCTAGGATGTTCATGGCTTTGGCATCTGCAATCTTAGCTTTCCTCTGTACATCTGTCCAATCTGGAGGTGGAATAGCACTGAGATTTGTTGAAGTAGATGGAGTGGACCTAGCATAATCCTTGTTTTATGCCATGATATAAGATATGAAAGGAATGAGATTTAATCAGAGATTATCTTAGGATCTTAGTTAGTCAAGGTGTTATCCTATTTAAATAAAAATGACTAACCTTCCTCTGATACCAATTGAAAGAAAAGGGAGAGTAATCTCTGGTTAACTATAGAGGGGGGGTGAATAAAGTTATTTAAAAATTCCTTTGCAACTTTTTACAAATATAAAATTAAGTGATAAAATAGGTGATATAGTAATAGCTAAGAGAAGTTAACAGAAGCAAAGAAAAAGCTACACTAAGCTACCACTACACAAAACAAAAAGAAAATAGCAAACACATAGACAACACAAGAATATTATAGCGGTTCCCCAACTAGGTACATCCACTCTTCTACCACACTGGTAGGAATCCACTACAGGTTTTGATTAGGTGACTGCCACCACAAAATCTATTTGCAGGGAGATATTGCAACCCTTTGAGCTTTTGATCAGGTGCCCAAAAACCAGACTCAAGACTTTTGGAAGGTAACTTGTGAACCAGGCTAACTTTTGAAGGGAGTTAAAACCCTGTATAGAGGGGGGGGGAAGATAAAAACTATCTGTTGTCTTCTCTTTTCTAAAAAATAACAAAGAAGACTTGTGGATTCTTGATGGTGTCAAAGCTCCCCTTGAGATGAAGTTTTTGTTCAGGAAGATTAAGAGCTTTGCAGGGTGAGTAGATCTTCTTGAAAAGATTCTCCAGAAGGCTGTAGACAAGTGCAGTTGATTGTCTCTGAGAGCTTGCTGGAAGAAGAACACTTGAAGAATAACAGAGCAGAACTTGTTTTTTTTCTTTTGTAATTTTTTTCGTCTGTCTTGATGTTTCAAATTTTTCTCACAAACTTGATTATATTCTCTACATCAAAATTGGTCTTGAATTTGAATTCAATTGCCTTGATTTACTGCTGAAATCATGGAACTTGGACAACGACTAGAAGAGCAATAAAAGAATTCCTTAACTGTCCCAAGAATTAGCTGTACAATAACTCTGTGAAAGCAAGTAATTAATGCTCCCATATAAACGGCTATATTCTTAGAATATAAGCATTAATTACTCAGAGCAATATAAGCTATAAAATAAGTCAAATCAAATCTGAAAAACTACAAAGAAGGAAATGTTGAACTGGCAATATTCGTCGATCTGAGATCCTAGATCGTCGAACTCATCCTCTCTTTCGTCGAGCTGAGCCCTGAGAACTTTGAACTGATATACCACTTTCCATACTGGGCTCCAAGATCATCGAATAGAGATAGTAGATCGTCGAACTCAAGGTCTGATAGAAGATAAGAGTTCGTCGAACTCAGTTAAACTTTCGTCGATCTTAAATTAGAGATGTGACTCTGAGATCGTCGAACTGAGAATGAAGATCGCCGATCTCTCTTCATAGTTCATCGAATGACTTCTTCAACATGAAATTTCTGCCTTGTTCTGATTTCTGCAATCTTCTAAGTCTTCTGAGGGCTTGGTCTGATCAATATAACTTGTTGACTTACCCTTAAATCTAATGAAGACCTATGACCCTAAACTAAACAAGGAGGGTCATACATAACCTAATTTAGTGAACCTAGCTCAAATCTAACTAGGGATCCAACAATCTCCCCCTGTTTGGGTGAGGTCACTAACACAAAACAAAAGAATAATCATAAAGCAAAAGAACATATATTTGACAGAAATAACACATTCAACAGATATTTATAACATGTACTTCATGATTAAATAGAATAAAGTTCAAAAAAAAATTAAAAAATTAAACATAATAACAAAATTATTATTTCTGTTTAGGAGTTTCTTTCTCTGTCTTCTCAGCATGCTATCTGAATTTGATTTCTCTGTTAGGGTTAGCAGCTTCTTTCTTTGACATAAACATGTCAGATGCACCAATAATGTTCTAAGAAGTTGCTCTGGGCACTACTGCCTCTGGATGTAGTTTCATATAGTCATAAACATTAAAGAATTTATTAGCTTTTGCATACCTTATTAGTTCTTCTTTCCTAAAGAATGACATTGTAGAATACTGAGAAGGATCCTTACCTTTAGCTTTGGCTTTGTTAATCAGAGAGAGTCTTATAAGTTCATGAAATCTACCCATCTTAGCAGAAGTCTCCTGTTCTGGATCTACAAATGGAATAGGAGGAGACTTTGGCCATTTGGACTAGAGTCCTTCTTTGGTTCATCTGTAGGAGTTCTCTTAGAAGAAGCTGGAGGAGGATGTCTTGAAGAAGTCTGCTAACTGCCATGCCTTGACTGTCTTTGATAAGTCTTGGTCACTGGAGTAGCTCTCAGAGTGACATTTCTAGAAGATCCTGAAGAAGGAAGAGGAGTAGGAGGAGGATCTTTCCTGAACTGCATAGGAGGATACCTTTACCTTCTCCTCTTCTTCCTTTCTTTCTAATCATTCTTAGACGGCCACATCCATTGGGGCATCACTAGGTATGGAGTTATTTTCTGTAAAATATAATAGGGAGTGTCATTGTTGGGATTTGGCTTAGGAACAGTCTTTGGAATAGCCTTTCTCTTCTTGATAGCTTTCTTCTTAGAATTAGCAGAATCATCTGAATCATTTTCTGTGTCACCTTCAGAGGAACTTTGGGGATTGTCATATAAAGCATCTATTTCTTTTAATGTTTCCTTAGAAATCTATTTTTCAGCCTGAGAAGAGACTGGAAGTTGAACATCTATAGGAGAGGTAGCAATCTCTGTAAGCATCTGAGTGTCTTCTATTTCTTGATCAGTTAGAAGAAATTCATTTAGCTCTTCTGTAACATCTTGTTCAATAAGTTCATCTAGGCTTTGTATTGGACTATCATCCATAACATAGGTTGGGCCTTTAGGTTCCAAAACCATGTTAGTAACAAAACTGTCCTTAATAGCCTGAAGAGTTGTTGAACTTGTTGGAGTTGTATAGCAGATGATGTCTGTGCAAAAGTTAGGAGAAACAAATAAAAGAATGTTTTTATACGAGATGTCAAAAAAAACTAGAACTGAATTTAGTTCAACTGCTGGAGAGATAGAGCAATCTCCAGAAATAATAACCAAGGAATCTACTGTATCTGCAGTCTCTGCATCTGGTATTACAATATCAACAATTTCTGCTACTATAGTTGTCGTTGCTACTGTCTCTTTAGTTGCTATTGTTTTTGTTGTTTCTATTATTTCTACTAGAAAGGGGACTTCTTCATTGAACACCTCCCCCTGCCTGGTATCAGGGATGTCTGATGCCATGCCCCTAGATGAAGAAGGGATAGAAATAGAAGTAAGTTGATTGGTAAGAGTCTGAATGGAAAGCATAAGAGGTGCAATGGCATCCTCTATGAGAGATTTTATGGTTGGAGTGATAAGAAAGATGATATAAGATGGATCATATGTTGATGATGGGAGAGAAGATGTGGTGATACCATAAGAAGTACAGATGTTTAATGAGGTTGATGGAGTGGAAGGTAGAATTGGAGGGATGATGGTAGATGTGGATGGGATGACTGGAGGAGTGAGAGGAGGGATGTCAGATATGATATCCATTGAAATATCATCAGTAAGTGGATATTATGGAGGATTAGGAATTGGTGATTGTACTGGTGATGGGGATGGTGTTGGAGATGTGAGGAGATTGAATGTGGGTGACATCTGAGTTGATATAGAAGCAGGAATGTCTTAAAGGTAGTTAGGTAGAGGGGATTGAGGTAGTGATGTATTAGGTGAAGATGGAGTGGAAATGACTATGTTAGAAGGTTGTTGTTGGTTTGGATATGGAGCTAGTCTTCACATATATTCTGTGTATTTGGATCTTCTTCAGGGATGAGCACACCCTCATCTTATTCTTTGGAAGTAGGAGGAGTGTCCTTGATGGTCAATTTATCCATCTTCAATTCTATACCTGCAGATCTAAAGGAGCTTGGCAGCTCACTATTAATCATTGAAGATTCATCAAATACTTTTTTTCACTGACTCTTCTACAAGTTGGTTCTTTAGTTTGTAGACTCTATAGGCTTTATTGTTTTTGTTGTGAAGGATCAAGCGCATACCCAACTGCACCAAAAGCCCGGACTATTGGAGAGGGCGCTACTTAATTTCTTAAATAAGTAGCAAAGCACCACGGGTCAAGTGAAGGAACGCCGTACCCAACAATCCACCCCCCCCCCCCCTCCCTCGGCGTCCAGCACAACCCGTTGGCTCAGAGGTAGGGTTACCACATGGCCCACATGGCTCAGAGGTGGGGTTACCACATGTCCACGGTTTGCCTGACCCGCCGGACCCACACAGGTAGAAGGGAAAAATCAGGATTTAATAGCGCCCCCCGGTCTTGAACCTGTAACCTCCCTCTGATACCAATTGAAGGATCAAGTGCATACCCAACTGCACCAAAAGCCTGGACTGTTGGAGAGGGCGCTACTTAATTTCTTAAATAAGTAGCAAAACGTCATGGGTCAAGTGAAGGAATGCCGGACCCAACATATTGTACCCAACAAAAATTTCCTCATAAGATTTGGCACAAACTTAGTCAAATAGGACTTCCCATTGTTTAGCACAAAACACTTGCTTCCAAAGATCCTGAGATAGGCAAGATTTGGTTTTCCGCCTTTCATAATCTCATAGGGAGTCTTCTTGTGCTACTTCTTGATAGAAGCTCTATTCAGGTCATGAGTAGCATTGTTTACTGCCTCAGCCTAGAAGTACTCTGGGAGAGTAGTGTCATTGAGTAATGTTCTGCCACCCTTTATGAGAGTCCTATTTTTCCTCTTAGCAATCTCATTTTGCTGGGATGTTCTTGGAGAAGAAAATTCTTGAAGAATACCTTGCTCTCCACAAAACTTTGTCATGCATTCAGACTGAAATTCAATACCATGGTCACTTCTAAATCTGAACATTGAGTTGTCCTTTTCATTCTGAACTTGCCTAACAAAGGTCATAAAGATGTTATGGGTTTCAAACTTTTTCTTAAGAAAGAAGACCCAAGCAAATTTGAAATAGTCATCAACTATCACAAGTGTGTAGACTTTCCTACCTAGTCTATGAACTAACATAGGACCAAACAAGTCCATATGCAAGATGTACAAACACCTCTCAAAATCCTTGGCCCCAATGCTCTTAATGGATGTCTTTGTCTGCTTGCCCTTTTGGCATGCAAAACAAATGCCCTCTTTAGTGCATCTCAGATTGGGTCTATTTCTGACTAGCCCTTCACTAAAGAGCTTGCTGATGGTCTTGTAATTCAAGTGAGCAAGCCTCTTATACCATTATACAAAATAAGAGACTTTCTCATTTGCTACCATACATACTGGTGAGTCTATATTTAAATGTAAGAAGTTTAAACAATAAATATTTCCACTCCTAGTGTCTGTTAGTATGACCTTTTGGTCACTTGACCTTTTGATATGACACTCATCCTTGTGGAAGACAATGACATAGCCAATATCACATAGTTAGCTTATGCTAATCAGATTATGTCGCAATCCTTCCACATAAGCTACCTTTGTGATAGAGACTATGCCATTGGTGATAATACCATAGCCCTTGGTAACTCCTCTGTCTGAACCTCCAAAAATCACTTTAGGTCCATTCCTCACTGGAGTCTAATCTTTAAGATGGCTCCTTATTCCAATCATATGTTTGGAACATCCACTATCCAAGTACCATATTGTATGGGTACTTGGACTATCCTGTAAATACATATTAGATTACATTAGGAACCCAAAAATTATTGGGTCCTTGGTTCATGTTAGTATGAAAATGACTATATCTACTTGCAGCAGCCCTAACAGGAAGACTCACCCTTACCCTTGACACACTTGGGTTGTGCCAATAGTCTATGGCAAAGTGACCCACTTTACCACAACACCAACACTCATGAATATTATATCTCCTCTTCTGAAAAACCTTTGAAGTGTGAAATCTATCAATATTTATCTGTTCATAGGGGAGAGTAGTAGCCTTCTTCCTATTTCTTTCAGCAAGTATTTGACTGAAAGTGAGTCTGCCAGTGGATGTACTTGGCTTATTCTGAGTAGAATCAACATATGTCATATTTGCAGTTGGCATGGAGTTGATGGCATCATAAACTACCAGGTGAGGCTTACTGACTGAATTGCACTTAGTCAATATTTTACTGAGTGCACATGGGAATAGGCCACACCCTTATCCTTGAGTGTGGGAGCTGGAGCACCAAAAACAAATGATCCATGATGGGCCATTTGGATTTCCTCATGGGGAGCCTTCAGTGCACTCAATCCCATGCCCTTTCTCCTTCTATTGTCAAGTATACTTGCATTCTTACAAGAAGAGTTTCCATTCTTCCAGTGACCATACATGTTGTCTTGGAGGATTACCATTTAAAAGGTGGTTTGAGGCATAATAGGATTCTTGCCTTTCCCTTTATAATGGCAGCTCTACAGTTCCACTTGAACCCTAAACCTCTCTTATCCTTTTTAGAGGTGAAGGAGTCAATTATAGGAAAAACAATTTTGGGCTTATGGAATTAAGCCACAAGCTTCCTCTCCTTAAGGAGCTTCTCTTCAAGATCTATGATGATCGTATTCTTCTATCTAATGGTGCCAATTTTGATAACTGAGATTATCTTCAGCTGACTAACATCCCTCCTAATTTGGGCTAGCAAAGGTGCTGACTCAGACTGCAGGGAGGCAGCTTACCGAAGAGAGGCAATCTCCTCAGGTTGTCTCTTGACAAGCCTTTTTATCCTCTTCAGAGCTTATAGAATTACACCATACTTGTCAATCAATTGATTGACATCATCATAAGATTTTTATCCATCTTCCCCACTAGAGGAAGTTGATGCTTCAGAGTCTGAGCCAGAATCATAGACAAGGGAAGAGCTAGGGATAAAGTATACCTTATTAGGAATAGAATTGTCCTAATTGTCTTCAGTTATGGCCATGAAGCTGAACTCATCATCCTTATCAAGATCATTGTCAATAGAAGACAGTGAAGCTCATATGATAATTAAGGTAAATAGAGAATAGGCCTCTTATTCAACTGAAATGAGACCAATGTAGGCCTCTTCCTCCTCAGATCCTGAAGACTCAGACTCACTATCTTATAGGCTGATCTTCTTCTTGGCCAAGAAGCACTTTTTCAGCCTTCTTATTCTTATGGTGCTTCTTATCTTCAAACATCTTGTGCTCCTTCCTCTTTATTGGACAGTCTACAATGACATGTCCACTCCTGTTACAGCAGTAGCAAACAACATTAATCTTAATATATTTGTTCTGCTTAGATCATACTTTTCCCCAGAGGGGACATTTCTGGGCTTGTCCTTACTAGAATAGGGCTTTCTTGATGTGGAGCTTGAAGAGCCTTTGTTCTTCCATTATCTTCTTCTGCTCAACATTTTCTTGAACTATTTGGAGAATAAGGTGAGTTCTCCATATGATAACTCATTGCCTAAGGAGCTAGGATCTGAGATTTCTGACTTTGTAGCTCTCCTTGGTGGAGGAGTCTTTTCTCTGCTCCTTGTGTCTTCAGCTTTGAAGGCCACTTCCTTCTCTTTGTTGAGAGTTCTGGCAACATCTTCTTCTGCCCTTCTTGAGTTTAGCTGCATCACATGAGACAGCAGCTTCCCAAAGAAATTTTAAGGCAATGTGTTGGCCAAGTTGCCAACCTCTCTAATGACACAGATCTTGATATCCCATTCCTTATTTAGGGATCTTAATAACTTGTCATTTGGCTCATAATTTGTGAACTGTCTGCCATAGGTGATCAGACTATTCACTTTCATGAAGAACTTTTCATAGCATTCAACTATGGAATCTTTCTTACCTTGATTGAAGGCCTCATATTGATAATTCAGGATAAATTTCCTATCATCCCTCACCTCCTCTGTCCCTTACATATATACTATAAGAGAATCCCACATCTCTTTAGCTTTCCTGCAGTGGAACAGATTCTAGAAAGTGGAGTCATCTATTATACTGGAAATGATGTTTTGAGCCCCTTTATTCATGGTTGCCAGAATGACTTCATCCTTGGTCAGCTCAGTGTACTTTTTTGGAGTCTAGACAATTGCATCTATAGTAGAGACCTTTATGGGAATGAAGGGTCCCTCTTGAACTGTTATGAATATCCTTGGGTCCGAGGCTTCCATAAATAGCCTCACCATTTCCTTCCATATCCCAAAGTCTCTTTCCTATATATACGAAGCTTCATTAGGCTCAACTCCTTATGGTTCTCACCTGAACCCATAAGGATAATCTTTGTTATTCTTGGATATCTATTCAGACTGTTGAGTCCTTTTTGAACAACCTCCCTCTGATACCACTTGAAATTTATTAAAATAGTAAACTAAACCACTTAGCGGGGGGGTGAATAGGTTGATAATCGCTCTCTTACTTTTCTTAGTTGTTTTAGGTTTAACTACACAATAATAGAAAGCAAACATATATTTATAGTGGTTCTCCAAGGTATGGGTACATCCACTTTCCCTCCCACCTTTCTAACAGTGTGTTAGGCGAGGCAATCCTCTCCATGCTCGACTCAAAGAGCTTACAACACAGATCCCCCGGGATATCTCAAGCTTCCACCAAGCCCTACCTCAGACCATAGCCCTACACACTCAAAGTAATCTTTACTCCTACAGCTCAGTGACCCTCTAGATCACCTACCTCAGGATTATCAAGAAGCCCTACAACTCAGGCTAGGATGATAGCCCTACATTCAGAGATAATAAATCTCCTACCTCAGATCTTGACCAAGATCCTACATCAGGTACACATGCCCTACCTCAGATCCTCAACAGGATACTACAACTCAGCCATTATAACTTAGGCTTACAACTCAGATCACTAATAATCCTATAAAAGTAGAGAATGTATGATGATGATTGACTCTAGAGAGAATGTTCTTTAAGTCTTCTTCTTCCTGAACTGAGAAATCTCAGTCCTTACATCTTCACAGCAGCAATATTATTGATCTTCAAATTTGTTCTGCTTATGCTGAGAAGTAAACTTCAAAGTTCTATTTCTCCAAGCCTTTGATATAATAGTGTTGAGTGCAATGGCCTTTTAGATGAACAACAACTTGAGTTTGCTCTGCTTCTTCTTCTTATACAAAAAATGAGTTTCTTGTTCTTGCTGTAGAAGATTTGATGATTTTTCTGTTCTTGATCTCTTCAAATAGCCAGCAATTTTCTGTATTTTGCAGACATTATGATTTTCCCTATGTGAATGAATTTTCTAACTTGATCGAGAGAAAGAAGATTGCAAAAAGCTCTATTTTATTTCTCTGAAATGTTCCTCTTTATGACTTGCCATCCAACGACTCTATGAGCAGTATTGACCAACCGAAAGTGGTAACTACAACATTCCTTTAGCTTTAATTGATGTACTAAAGGCATATGATGCCTTTTATCATCTAGTGTGCAAGTCCCACAATATTTGAATTTTGAGTGAGGCCATGTGACTCAATGAAGAAATACTTAATAGGAATTTGCTTCCTGAGACATTGAGTGAGTCTTCATCACTCAATGCATCTGACTTGAACATCCTAACTGATAAGGCATTGAGTGAACCTTCATCACTAAATGCTATTGGACTTGGTAGAATTTTCCTGTATGAAGTCATTGAGTGAAGCTTCTACACTCAATGCTTCCTGACTCTACTAAATTATTGATGAGGCGTTTAGTGATCCTTCTTCAGTCAACGCTTCTGTACTTAGGCAGTTTTCCTCTTGAGTAGGTGTTGAGTGAATTGCCTTCACTCAACGCTTCTGTCCTTAGACAAATTTTAATTCAGCAACACTGAGGCTTTGACTGCTAGATCTCCTGTCTATGCTTTTCGGCTCCTGACATTGCGTGAAGTGAACTCACTCAATGCTTCTGGGTTTATCCAGTTTGGTTGTCTTTCCAGTAACTTGTCTTGAGTCCAAATAGCATTATGACCTAGACAACCAGTCTAATCAATGAATAATAAACAACCTGCAATAAACTTGAACATATATATCAGATGCAAACATGTGTATACCATTGACCTGTGGGCCTTCTTCAAATCTAGGACATTGTGATCAATGGACCCAATAGACTCAATGAAAGAAAAACAATAATTTTTTATTAATAAGAATTATTAAAAAACTTTCGATCCCAATCATGCTTGGGGTCGAGGTGATATTAAAAACTTTTTTTCCATTTTTACACCGACCCTTATCCCCTAGGACTGGTTGGTGTTATTCCATCTCTCCCAAATAAGTCCTTGAACCACCCCTAGATCTACCCTTGAACTATTCGCAACAACACACGGTGAATTCATGAAATCCTCCTAGAAAACCGAAATCTGTCCCAGACAAATTTACCACCTAAGTCTCATAAGACTTAGTCACCCTTACCGACAACAAATTTACAACTTGACAAGATACAAGGAAAAAAGAAAATACAACAATAAAATAAACTCCCTCAAATAGTTGGACTTATTAGTGAGTATGCATGATCGATCCATTTTCCGAGTGCGTAGCCTTCAGGTGAATTGAGCAGAGTTCTTGTCACCAAGGGGAGGCACTCTCAAAATAGTAGTTGTTCTGGCTTTGGTTGTGGCCTCCTATTGGTATCTCGTCATTCCCTCTTTGAATGGTGGAAGACTACTCTTTTTTGGGAACAAAACCTACTGTTAACGGTAACACTACCACCTTAGGATGGATTCTTTAGGCAGCCTTTATCTCTAGTGGATATCTTCGTCTTTATCAACTTTCTATATCAATATTAGGAAACTTTCCAGTCCAATTTAGGAAACTTTATATCTTTAAAGTCCATCATTGTTGGCATCTAATTCTTCCAAAATGGACTTTCCAAAACAGTATCACTTGTCGGTAGCAGTATTGCCCGACAGTAGCAATTTCCATTTTAAGTAATTTCCATCATTGACCGGAATCCTTCCTGTTGGAACCGATGTTTTACATTTTCTGTGTTTGAGAATATCAACTCCGGGGTTGTATTTGATCACGTCTTGTGTTAATAGAGTGTGCAGGTTGACAGGTGCAAACCAAGAAGAAGAAGACTTCTATGGGCACTAACGCCGAGCGATAAAATTTACCGCCGAGCGGTAGCCGTGAATTAATTGGATAGAGCTCTCGAGAACCTACCGCTCCGCACTAGTCCTACCGCCCACGCTAATGGAAGGAATTATTTTGGCCAGCCTCTCGGGAAACTACCTCCATGCGGTAGTGCTTACCGCGACGCGCTAGACTCTCGACAAATGCATGATTTCTTGAGTAACCGATCTATCGCCAGGCGATAGGTGTTACTATGTCGCGCTAGCCTCTCGATGAATGTCGAGTATGATTTCTCGAGTAACCAATCTACCGCCAGGCGATAGGCATTACCGTGCAGCGCTAGTCATTATATGATAAGGATTAGTCGACTACTGACCTACTGTGTGATGCTATCTTTTAACGCGGGGCGTTAGCTCTTTGAAAAGGAAAAATATTTGGTTTGAAATATTATTTCAAATTTGGATGACAGCTGGCACAACAACCGCGCAAACCTACCACCAAGCACGAGTCTTACCGCCGACGACAGCCTATTTTCATGAAGATGTATAAAAGGTCGTCTCAGTTTCTGTGCCTTTTTTTATTGAAGACTGAAAAGTCACGGGAGTTCGTGAATTCTAGGTTTCGGCTGTCTCCTTGCGCTCCGTTCCAAAAGTCTCCGTCGAAGAAGAATAAAGTCGTCTCCCTCCCGTTTGTGAATGAAGAACTCCGGCGATCCAAGATCTACATCGAATACGAAGAGCAGACCGGTTGTTAGCAAACGTAGATCTCAAGCATCGGTCGCGGTTCGCGCAATAGAGAAGTCTTTAAGTGGGAGAACTTAAACTTTTTGATTATTTACATCCTTACTCTTGTAAACTTTTCTTTTTCTAAATCTTATGGTGAGGAAAATCGACCGGTAAGGGTCATCAAAATCTGGGTAAGATTTCATGGTAAATCGTCCTGGGGATAGGGACGTCTAGATCGGAGGATCTAGCGGGGATCTAAGACCCTTCCTTGTAAGGAGGTGAAGAGTCGGCTCGAAGACCTTTCTTAGAGGGAAAGAGAGAGAGACAACCCGTCTGTGTATCGGATCGGTATAGAAACCAAAAGAGTTTTCACTTTCAACACCTTCGATCCCCGACGTCACGGGGATCACAATTTTGTAATTGTAAAACCATTTGCTGTTAATTCTTATAATGAAATATATTTTCTGTATTAATGCTTCTACGATTCTGCTGTGAATGTTAGTTTAATTTCTTGTGTGTGGTGTACAAGAAAATTTGCACAGGAAACGAGTTCATAGACTTACCGCCGTATGTTAACTACTAAATACCCTGCGATAGCTTCCAGAACTCGATTTCCTTGGACGAAATATTTTAAATTTCAGTTAACGCATAAAACCTTATTCACCCCCCTCTAAGGTTGGCCACAAGATCCAACAAGTGGTATCAGAGGGAGGTTATTCCAAATCGGTTTCACCACCGGAAATAATGACCAACCCTGATCTTGAATCGACCAGTGGGGATGAAAAATTGTACACTGATAACTCATTAGCACCACCTCTATTTACAGGAGTGAACTATAATGAATGGAGAACACTAATGAAGAAATTTCTTATGTTATTAGATATAGAAGTTTGGAACATAACTTGTACCAAGCCCCCAAATAACATAACTAAGCACGAGTGTCATGTAAATGTCAAAGCTATGAATAGTTTGTTTTGTGGGCTTGGTAAAGAAAATTTTAAACTCATATATACGTTCACTACTACCTATGATATATGAGAATTTCTTTAATATACTTATAGTTCTTCCTCCACAGATGTTGAATCCGAGAAATTTCTCATGGATCAAAGTGAAAAACTAAATGGAGACTTGCTCTTACAGAAAGACAGGATAAACACATCAAGTGGAAGGGAAGATGAAAACATATCGTTGGACGAGGAAAGCCAAGAGGAAGATGAAAGAGGGACCTTGCGTTCAAATCATGCCTTGTCCAAGAGCGCTGTAAGAAAAACAAATTCACATCTTGTATGCAATTCTATTTCTACACTGAATATGTTATATACGGCTAAACACAGAGTTAAGAAACTAAAAAAGTATTAATTCAAAACTACATTTAGAAAATAACAATTTAAAAGCAAATGCTAATGTAGAATCTACCGTTGATGTGTGATGAGTTGTAAAAATTCCTTTTTTTTAGTACTTTAGATAAGTAATTTTAGGGTATTTTTATAGTGTTATTGTTATTTTTATTAAATAATATGCTCCTTTTCTTTATTTTATTTTATTTTCTAACTTTTTATTTTTTTTCATTTCAGCAAATATATGCATTCAACAGAAATGCCTTGTCAGAAATTTCGTCGAACTCAGCTCGAAATTCATCGAGCTGAGCTCGACGATTTGACTCTTGAGCCGATGGAAAAATTCAACATATGCGAAATTCGTCGAACTCCGCTCGACTAAATTTTGCCTGTCCTACGCTCGAAGAATTTCTCCAGTCTCAGTGGTCGACGATATGTGCAGGACTCAATGAATTTCCCCAGTCTCAGCGGTCGACAAAAGTTTGCGAGCCTCAATGCTCGACGATTTCTTCTCCCAGCGGTCGACGAATTTTGATAGACTGTTGCGCTCGACGAATTTCCCCAGCTGGAGCTCGAAGAAAGTTTGTCAGACTGCTGCGTTCAACCAATTTCCCCAGCTGGAGCTCGACGAAAATTTGTCAATCCTGCGCTCAACGAATTACTGTACTTCAACGCTCGACGATTTCTTCTCCACTCGACGATTTCTTCTCCACTCGACGAATTTCTTCACCACTCAACACTTCACCAGATAAAGCTCACTCCATGTTTCTTCCAGAAGCTTCCAGAACCAGGCCAATCATCAATTTTTTGCCTTTCCCTGCACACCAGCGTGCCGACTCTTGTAAATTTTTTGTCTATAAATAGAACTTCTCTTTAAGGTCAAAGGGTTCAAACTTTTGGGCCAATTTTACTGTTGTGGGCTGCTTAGATGCACTCCTTGCTATGTAAGGAGAACTTTCTCCCCCTCTCTTTTATGTTTGTTTTAGCTTTATAATCAACTTTTTTTTTCTTAATAAAATATGTTAGATTTTGTCTCCTTATGTTGTCTTGGAATGGATGTGAGTGCCCCACTTTTGTTCTCTTTTTATCCTTTGTTTTTCTCTTAAAAGTGTTTGTGTGTGTGTATGAGTTAAACTTCGTGTTTTTTTTTGTTTTCATAGTTTTTGTTTTGCTTGGCTTTTGTTCTAGGTTTTCTTTTATAGTTATTAGTTGTTATGATTAACTTTTAGTTTCATGTCTGTTAGGATTGTTTAAGTTTAGTTTTTTTAGTACAATAATTTCATTTTTATGGTTTTATGCAAGTGTTTTCAAAGTGGCTTTCTATCTATTTTTTTACTTAGTCTTTTTATTTTTGTAAAACTTGTTCTTTTCAACTTTTTTTTCACTTTTTAAAATCTTTTATAAAATTATAACATTAAAAAAGTTGTTATTTTAATTTTTAAGATAAGTTTGTTTCTTTCTCTTTTTGTTGTGAGTGTGTGAGTATATGAGATAATTTTTCTTGTTTTCTTTTATTGCTTTCTTTATTGTTTTCTCAATTATGTAGAGTTTGTGTGTATGAGATAATTTTTGTTGTTTTCTTTCGATTATGTAGAGTGTGTGTGTGCGCGCGCATTTACTTCCCACCTACTCATTTGAGTAGGACTTGTAACTTCCCGCCTACTCGTTTGAGGAGGACTTGTAATTTCCCGCCTACTCGTTTGAGTAGGACTTGTCATTTCCCGCCTACTTGTTTGAGTAGGACTTGTCATTTTCCGCCTACTCATTTGAGTAGGACTTGTAATGCATTTATTTCCCGCCTACTCATTCGAGTAGGACTTGTAATTTTTTTTTGTGTAACTTAGCTTTTTATTTTATGATTTTGAAAGGAGTGAGTTCTCGTTTTAGTTTTATAATTTTCTAACGTTATGTTCTTTTTTGTTCCTTTTTTGTAACCCTTTAGCGCTTAGTCTCAAACTCACGTCTCATTAAAATCATAAGTTATCCCCATACTGATGAGTGGCTAATCGTTCTTAGCCCTCGGCATCGAAGAGCCTTGGGACATATGAAATCACTCCAAATAATTAAAGGATCTTTTTCTCACTTTAATTAAAGGGCTTAATATTTGCACCGGGTATACGACGCGTAGAACCACATATCGATGTGTGGGCTCTATTTTCGTTATCCATACGCTAGCTAGTCGAGAGGCCATGCGTATGGACTTATCACTCTTGGGTAAAAAGAGTTGCGTGTATACCCTCAAGAGAGGAGAAGCGTAATTCTACCGGATTCGGTTCCCTCCCAATAGTGGGGTTCTTAGCGTAAAACAGGCATTAAGAGGAATCATTCGTCAGACGAGAGTTCGGTCGAATAGTCTTAATGTTCAGGTGAGCGATATTCCTAGAGATAGGTGAGCTCATGTTTGTGGAAACTCCACGGCCAAGTTGCCTTTAATTAATTTGAAAATTTGGTTCTCTAATTATTATGAGTCATTTTAGTCTTAATCCGATTCGTTGCCGAGCGTTAATGATGAGTTTTAAATATACTCATATTTTAGTACTTTATTTACATCATTTTAGTTCATATTTATAGTTTTTAGTTATTTTTGTTTATAAATATGTTTCTTTTTTTGTAAAAACATATCTAACTTAGCTTAATTTAATTTTCAGAAATTTTCCAGAAAATGGTAAAAAATTTACCTGACACGCCCGTGTCGCATAACTGACACACCCGTGTCACGCCCTCGATGATCGTTGACCTCAACCCGACGCTCGACGTTTGGCCTTCATTAACCAGAGCAGGACACGCCCGTGTCCGAAGACCCGGCATGCCCGTGTCGCCACTCAACGCCATCAACTCGACACTCAACACCACTCAATGCCATCAACTCGACACTCAATGCCACCAAACGCAATCAACTCGACACTCAATGCCACTCAATGCCATCAACTCGACACTCAATGCTTTACTGTTCACCACTTAAAGCCTCCAGCCAACAAAGATCAAATTGATTTCCTCCACCTAGTTGTCTAGTCACGCCCTCCTACACGCCCATGTCCAAGTACGACACGCCTGTGTCGGACACGTGTCCCGTCCCAAAGCTTCCAAAAACAAGCCAGCTCGTCAGATTTCGCCAAGTCAACCCAAAACAAAACAACCCGGGACGGTTTTCTATCTCGTGCCTTTTTGGCAATATATTAGTAAAATATGCTCTAGCAGATTTAGGAGTGAGCATTAATTTGATTCCATTCTCGCTCTTTAAAAAATTTGGTTTGGGCACTCTGATCCCTACTAATATGCATATCCAACTTATGGATCGCTCGGTTAAGTTCCCCATCGGGGTAGTGGAGGACGTCCTTGTCTGAGTTGACAAGTTTATCTTTCTGGTAGACTTCGTCATCTTGGACATCGAGGAAGACACCAATGTACATATTATACTCGGTCGCCCTTTTCTCACCACCTCCCGCGCATTAACTGACATGAGTAACGGTCATCTCCTCCTTTGGGTGGGAGATGATGAGGTTACTTTCTCTATTAATCCCTCGATGGAGGACTCATCATCGAGCGATGATTTATGTTATAATTTAGATATTTTTTCAGAGATCGTTCTTCTCCCGTTTTCAAGTCAATTTTTTTTAACGATAATATTTTTGCGCTCGAAGCTTTTAATTGCGATGAGGATAAATCTATAGGTTTTCCTTTCGAACCAATTGGTTCTAAAGACATTAGAATCAAAACCTCACTAGAAGAACTGCCCATCCTAGACCTCAAACCCCTACCCGAATCTCACAAATATGCTTTTTTGGTAAAAATGATACCCTTCCCGTTATCATTTCTTTGCATTTGAGTGATTTGGAGACTTCTAATTTATGTGAAATTTTGCTCAAACATCGCCACGCAATTGCGTGGCAAATTTCTGATCTTATGGGGATTAACCCCTCTTTTTGCACTCATAAGATTTTCCTTAGTGATAATTGTCGCAAAGCCATTCAGCCGCAGCGACGTATTAACCCAAACTTGAAAGATGTCGTTAATGCCAAAATAATAAAGTTATTAGATGCGGGGATTGTTTATCCTATTTCTGATAGTGCTTGGATTAGACCGTTCATGTCGTGCCCAAGAAGGGCGGTCTAACGGTAGTGGAAAATGAGCATAATGAACTCTTCCCAACTCGTACTATTACGGGTTGGTGGGTGTGCATCAATTATAGGAAACTTAATGATGTCACCCGTAAGGACCATTTCCCACTAGCATTTTTAGACCAAATTCTGGAGCGTTTATCCGGTCATCCGTATTATTGTTTTCTTGATGGTTTATCGGGGTTTTTCCAAATCCCAATTTCTCTCGATGACCAAGAGAAAACAACTTTTACCTGCCCATTTAGCACCTTCGCCTACCGAAGAATGTCATTTGGCCTCCGCAATGCGCCAGCTACATTCCAAAGATTTATGTTGGCAATCTTTGGCGAGCTAGTAGGAGATATCATGGAAGTCTTTATGGATGACTTCTCTATTTTTGGATGCTCTTTCCCTGCTTGTCTTCATAATTTAGATCATGTCCTCCAGCGATGCGAGGACACGCATCTCATTTTTAATTGAGAAAAGTGTAACTTTATGGTTCGAGAAGGTTTGGTTCTCGGACATAAGGTTTCGTCTTAGGGGATGGAGGTAGATAAGGCCAAGGTAGAAATTATAGAAAAACTTCCTCCGCCTTCCAACGTAAAATCCATTGGGAATTTCTTAGGCCACGCGGGCTTTTATAGGCGATTTATTCAAGACTTTTCTAAGATCACAAAGCCACTTACTCGCCTCATGGAAAAGAAATCTAGTTTTGTCTTTAGTAGCGAATGTGAATCCGCATTTATTTTTATAAAACAAAAATTTATAAATTCTCCCATTTTAGTGGCGCCCGATTGGTCCCTTCCATTCGAGATTATGTGCGGCGCTAGTGATATTGCCTTAGGTACTGTTCTTGGCCAATGCGTAGACAAACACTTTCATCCAATTTATTACGCTAGCAAGATGCTCACTTACGCACAAGTAAATTACACAACGACGGAAAAGGAACTCTTAGCCATCATTTTTGCTTTCGATATGTTTCGCTCATATATAACACTATCTAAAGTTATAGTATTTACCGACCACTCCGCCCTTAAATATTTACTAGCTAAAATGGACGCCAAGCCCACCTTCTTTGATGGGTTCTCCTCCTTAAAGAATTTGATTTGGAGATCCGGGATAAGAAGGGCGCGGAAAATTTAGCCGCCGATCACCTCTCCCGTTTAGAAAATCCGGGTGCGGAAGCGCTCGTTGAATCTGACATAAATGATAGATTCCCCGAGGAACGCCTCCTAGCCATAAATGTCATTTCATCTTCCCCGCCTTGGTTCACAGATTTTGCACACTATTTAGTTTCGTGGGTGCTCCCAAAAGACTTTTCAAGCAAGCAAAAGAAAAAAATTCTTTTCTGACTTGAAAAATTTCTTTTGGGAGGACCCTTTTCTTTTTCGTATCTGCGCGGACTAGACGGTCTGAAGATGCGTCGCGGGTGTGGAGTGCATGCAAATACTTAGGCACTGCCACGAGAGTCCGGCTGGTGGGCATTATCAATCTAACCGGACCACGCGGAATGCGCTGGAGGTGGGCTTCTTTTGGACCACTCTTTTACAAGAAGCACACACTTTTGTGCGCTCCTACGATATCTACCAGCAGTCGGGTAACATCTCTCGTCACGACAAAATGCCTCAAAATTTATTTTTAGAGTGTGAAGTCTTTGATTTATGGGGCATCGATTTTGTTGGCCCCTACCTCCGAATTTTTAAAATATTTATATTTTAGTGGCGGTTGACTACGTATCAAGGTGGGCGGAAGCGAAAACTCTCCCCACTAATGATGTGCGAGTCGTCGTTACCTTTCTTAAAAAACTATTTTCTCGCTTCGGCACACCTCGGGATATTGTGAACGATAGGGGAACGCATTTACATAATGCCCAAATGGCTAAGTCATTAGCTAATTACGGAATCACATACAAACTTGCCACCCCCTATCACCCGCAAACAATTGGCCAAGTCGAGGTAGTAAATAGAGAGATTAAGTGTATATTAGAAAAAATCATTTCACTTAATAGGAAAGATTGGTCTGTAAAACTCGACGATGCATTGTGGGCGTATCGTACGACATACAAAGCCGCAATTGGTTGTACGCCGTTTTGATTTGTCTATGGCAAAGCGTGCCATCTCCCCATAAAATTAGAGTATCGCGCTCTTTGGGCTTTAAAACTCGGCAACCTCGACGCCAACTTAGCCGCTCAGGATAGAAAACTGCAACTAAACGAGCTCGATGAATGGCATACAAACGCTTACGCGAGCAATAAATTCTATAAGGAGCGTTCTATGTTCTATCATGATCGAAAAATCAAGTCCCCAAAATTTTTTTCTCCGGGCGATCTTGTCCTTCTTTACAATTCTCGTCTTAGACTTTTTCCGGGTAAGCTAAAATCACGATGGTCCGACCCCTTCAAAGGGGAAGAGGTTTGGCAATATGGGACCGTACTCATCTCCCACCCTGAAAAAGGTTCTTTCAAAGTAAACGGTCATCGGTTAAAGTTATACATTGCAGGCAATTCTGTGAACTGTTTTAACGAAACCATAACCCTCCTCGACATTATAACCCCACCATAATAGTCAAGCTACACGACTATAAACAAAGCGCTCATGGGAGGCACCCAATGTCAACCTTTTTCGCTCTTTCCTTATTTTGTTTTCTACTTGTTCTAATAATGCAGGGTTTCTTATTGGGTCTCCCCGAATGCGTTCTAGGGAAGTTCCTACCCTCCCTTTTATTTTTTGTACATATTACATTTCATTTCATTTTTGTTCCGCATACTTATATTGCAACATTGTGGACAATGTTGGGATTAAGTATGATGGTGTTTTCGTGCTTCCTTTCTACACTTCCATTTTCCACACTTTTAAATTTTTTTAAAAAATAAAAACACAAAAAAATTTCAAAATGAAAACTCCAAAAATAAATTTTTTTTATCATCAAAATCTTAAAAAAAATACAAAACAAAAATTTCAAAAAATATATATATATTTAGTTTTACTCTGTAAATATTTTTTGTAAATATTTTCTGTATATATTTTTTGTAAATATTTCTGTAAATACTCTTTTCTCTCTCTCCTCTTCCTTTCTTCCTCCTTTTTCTAAATTACTTTTCTCTTTTTCCTCTTTTGTAAATAATTGCTTTAAAATCTCTAAAATACAAAAAAAATTTAGAAAACAAACATAAAATATTTCAAAATATATATATATATATATATATATATCTTTTTTGCATTTTTAGTATGTATATATTCGAGAAATAAACACAAAATACAAAATAATAAAAAAAGATAATAACTCAAAAAAATTCAAAAAAAAAGATGATAACTTTAAAAATCCAAAAAAAATATTCGAATATTCTATTCTTAACCCTTTTTTCCTCCAAAAATATAGTTGCAAGTTTATTTATATGCGAATTTCATTATTTCTTTATTTACTATTCGTTTATTAATTAGAGATTGATAGATTTAAATAGCGGGGTTAAGTTTTAAGAATATCATATGTTTTTTTCTTAAGATAGGGGACATGTTTTAGGCACTACTTCTAATTTATCTAAAACAGAGGCACGTGTATTATGTTAGAAAAAATAACTGTAGACTTCAATTATTTCTACTTCAGGCTTTTTGAAATAACGGAATGTTTAATTTATTAAAGGTGGTCTCAATTTTTTTTTATTTTTAACTAGTTTTCTTCTTGAAAAAATATAAACCTTATCTACCCATATTTATCATGTTTTACTTGACATGATAAAATTTCTACCCTTAAAAGAATCTATGTCAATGGGAATAAGATTTCGTTCCGTAAATATAGGCATCCAATATTTCAAAAGATTATATGTTATGGAGTAAGAGGATACAATTCACTACACATATACATATACAGTGGGTTAATATGAAGTTTGTTGCGGACTAACTCGATGCTCCGGTCGGACCGGATATTCTTGGACCGCCTTAGCTCGCGGAGCGGTCGAGCGCGCACACAGTCAATTGAAAAATGGGGGACGGACACAGGAGGTTTTAATGTGGAAAACCCTTCAACCGGGTGAAAAACCACGTGACCGGGTCGGTGCCGATCAAAATCCACTAGATTGCTGGAGGTTACAATTTGACGGGGGAAATCGGGGCGACAGGCCGCTCCCGTTACAACCTTGAGGAGAGAGAGAGTATATGCGCTCGTCGGTGGGCAACAGACTGCCACGCCAACGGGACTTGGATGGTGGAATGCGCGGGATGCTTCAGTTGCGTGCGCTCAGAGGCGACGCATGTCCAGAGGTTGTCACTGCTTCCTTGGTGCGTCTTTCTCGGTCCTTGGAGTGTTTCCTTGGTAACTGAGCTCTGGTGGGGTGCAAATAGCCGATGATAGGTTCTGGTAGCTGTTGGCAGGAGCTGATAGCCACTGGGGGCCGCTGGAGGCCTCAGGCGGCGGCCGGTGGTTGGCGGCGAGAGGCGGCCGCTGGTGGTTGGCGACGAGGGGTGGCCGCCGGCGGAGAAGAACGGGAAAGCTCCCACCTGAGGAGGAAGAAGAAGAAGAAGCGTAGGAGGAGAAAGTTGAGAAATGAAGAGCTCCTGGGGTCCTTTTATAGGCTCCAAGAGGAGATCATGGTGGGCCCCACCACTAACGTAGTGGGTTAGTGGGTGGTTGCCCCTTGATCGGACGGTCGTGGTAGCGCGCCGTGATCGGATGGTGGAGGTTCGGGCGGCGAGCCACCGACTGGCGGTGGAGGTGGCCGGTGATGGCCGGCGGAGGCGGCCGGGAGGCGGCGGCCGGGCGGCGGCGGCCGGACGGCGGCGGCCAGACGGCCGGGCGGCGGCGGCGGCCGGGTGGCGGCGGCGGGTGGCGGCGGCCGGGTGGCGGCGGCCGGGCGGCGCGGCGGCCGGGCGGCGGCGGCCGGGCGGCGGCGGCCGGGCGGCGGCGGCCGGGCGGCGGCGGCCGGGCGGCGGCGGCCGGGCGGCGGCGGCCGGGCGGCGGCGGCCGGGCGGCGGCGGCCGGGCGGCGGCCGGGCGGCGGCCGGGCGGCGGCGGCCGGGCGACCGGGCGGCGGCGGCGGCGGCTGGGCGGCGGCGGTCGGCGGCGGTTGGTTACGACGGCGGTGTTCTCTCTCTCCCCTCTTTCCCCTTTTTGTGGATCTTATTTTTGGTGGGAGAGAAAGAGGGGGGAATTGGATGGAGGAGATGAAGATGAGAGAAAGTGGGCTCTCCACTTCTCCCATCATGAAGGGAATCATGGGGTTGACTAGTCAACCCCATGATTTCATTTTTGGGATCGCTATGTGCACCCCTAAAACTATGAAATGGATCCAATTCCTATCAAATGCCCCCCAAATCCTATGTTGTTGGTGAGCCGTGAGAGAGACAACCTAGGATTTTTAATCATCATGTCCCTTGCTTCCATGCCTTCCTTCGGGGAGAAGGCCAAGAAGGCGAAGAATGGTGCCTCGAAGGTATGCTCGTACTTATACGATTGGCGACAGTGGTGCTACATCAAATTGAAGGAGCGGCGACGGGGGCTTTTGGCAAGGTGCCGGCGGATCCAATCGCGAAGGAGTCTGCGCACTTGATGGTGCGGAGGCGCGTCGGCGCAACGGCGGGCGAGTGCAAAGGTGCACCCGGAAGCACGCAAGCGTGCGCAGAGGCGCGCTTGCGTAGCCCTGCGTGCGGGGGCGCACGCCCGACCCAGCGTGCTTGCGCGAGAGCGCGCACGTCCCAGCGTGCGGGTGCGCGCGCGCGTCCCAGCGTGCGGGTGCGCGCGCGCGTCCCAGCGCGCGGGTGCGTGCGCGCGTCCCAGCGCGCGGGTGCGCTCGCGCAGGTGTGCGCGTGCACGACCTCGTGCGCCTTGCGCGCGCGATCCTGTGCGCGGGTGCGCGCGCGGGGGTGCTCCCGCGCGGGTGCGCGCGCGGGGGTGCGCCCGCTCGGGTGCGCGCGGGCGGCCCTGCGCGTGGGTGCGCGGGCGCGCGCACGCGGGGAGCGTGTGTACAACTTGTGTGCGCGTGTTGTGCACGCGGGCTCGCGCTCGTCTTGCGCTCCTGGAAGTGCTGTTATGGGCCTTTTCGTACCTGCTTGTTAATCATGATGGCCGCGCTAAGCGCCCAAGGGAAGAGATTTCTGAGATGTGGAATTTCTGCCCCCGAGTATACGGCCGGAAGGAAAAACTCGTTGCGGCGATATATGGGGCCGCGTACACAACGCCTCCATTTTTATCGGGGTCAAATGATACCTCAGTTGGTGAGGTTCATGTTATTTTACGTAAGTTTGACGTGCATCGTCGTTTTACGTGAGATTGACTCGCGACTCTTACCTGTACGAGATTTACTCATGACTTTGTTTGGCGCGGATTGTGACTGCGGCTCGGCTGTCGCAAGGGTTGCTCGCGGCTTAGATTCCGCGATGGGTGCTTGCGGCTTAGGTTGTGCGTTTGTACGGAGGTAGTTGCTGTGCGGAGCGCGCTGCACGGAGGCAGTTGCTGTATAGAGCGCGCTGCACGGAGGCAGTTGCTGTAAGGAGCGCGCTGCACGGAGGCAGTTGCTGTATGGAGCGCGCTGCACGGAGGCAGTTACTGTATTGAGCGCGCTGCACAGAGGCAGTTGCTGTATGGAGCGCACTGCACGGAGGCAGTTGCTGTATTGAGCGCGCTGCACGGAGGCAGTTGCTGTATTGAGCGCGTTGCACGGAGGCAGTTACTATATGGAGCGCGCTGCACGGAGGCAGTTGCTATATTGAGCGCGCTGCACGGAGGCAGTTGCTGTATGGAGCGCGCTGCACGGAGGCAGTTGCTGTATTGAGCGCGCTGCACGGAGGCAGTTGCTGTATTGAGCGCGCTGCACGGAGGCAGTTGCTGTATGGAGCGCGCTGCACGGAGGCAGTTGCTGTATTGAGCGCGCTGCTCGGAGGCAGTTGCTGTATTGAGCGCGCTGCACGGAGGCAGTTGCTGTATGGAGCGCGCTGCACGGAGGCAGTTGCTGTATTGAGCACGCTGTACGGAGGCAGTTGCTGTAAGGAGCACGCTGCACGGAGGCAGTTGCTGTATTGAGCGCGCTGCACGGAGGCAGTTGCTGTAAGGAGCGCGCTGCACGGAGGCAGTTGCTGTATGGAGCGCGCTGCACGGAGGCAGTTGCTGTATTGAGCGCGCTGCACGGAGGCAGTTGCTGTATGGAGCGCGCTGCACGGAGGCAGTTGCTGTATGGTAAATGGATGTCTTCGCACTTTGGCGAAATGAGTATGCATTTCAAATTGCACGGATGACGCTTGTCATGAACAAACCTATAATGAGAAAATGTTAACTTTTTTAGAGTTGCAGTCATGAAACTATTCTTGTGGGAACACATAATTTATAGGGAAATAAAATTGATAAATGCTATAATAGGTAGAGCCTTTCTGACGTGCGAAGCCCTCTCTTGAGTCGGTCATCTTAGGGGTTGCCCCCCAGTCCGGTCTAGTAAACGGTGGGCCGAGTTCCTTTCGGTGGACTTGGTTCCTATCCCTGTAAGTATCTCCCCAGGCGGCCTTGTTTGATGAGATACTCGATCTCCTCCTTGAGCTTTGAGCAGTCTTCCGTGTCGTGTCCTTGTCCATGGTGAAATTCACAGTACTTTGTTTGGTCCCCAGTATTTTTAGCGAGAGGTCTTGGCTTGCGGAGCGCCTCTTTGCCCTGAATTGCATAAAATACATTTGTCCTGGAGTTGTTGAGGGGTGTGTACTCCCGGGGCGGCCGATCTCTCTGATGGTTACGTCGGAATCTTCCTTCTTGTTGTTGAGGGACCGACTTATTTTCCCTTTTTCGCTTCTGGTTGCCATTAAACTGTTGACGATGAGCTTCAAAAGCCTCGTCGGCAGCGATCTGCGCCTCTATGCGGTGCACGAGGTCGGGGTAGCTAGCGACAGTTTCCCTCATTAATGCTGAATAGAAGCTGCTCGGGCGAAGACCTCCGAGGAGCATTCCTCTTAACAGTTCAGGGTCGACCCCTGGGATTTGGTGGGCTTCTGCGGAGAACCTGCGGAAGAAATCCTTTAAAGACTCCCCTTCGTTCTGGCGGATACCTGATAAGTGGGAAGGGTCGCGGACGATCCTCCGATTTGCTATAAACTAATCTGTGAACTGTCTTGTTAGTTCTGTGAAGTTGGCAATAGTGCCCGCTCTCAAGGAGTGAAACCATGTGCGGGCCTGCCCCTTGAGAGTGGTTGGAAACACTTGGCAGAGTAACTGATCAGGGGCGCTGTAGATCCTCATAATGGTAGTGAAGTGGTTGACATGTTCCATCGGATCGTCAGTTCCATCGAAGGTTTCAATATTGGGGAGTTTGAAACCATGAGGAATTGGATGATCCAGAATCTGGGGCGTCAGGGGGGAACCCTGACAGAGTGGTCGGCGGGTACAGATATCTCTTGCACCTGCTTGATGATATTCTTTGGCGATGACCTCTCGAATTTCCTCCCGAGTAAATCTTTCTAACGGATGTAGACGGACTTTGTTAGCGGGCTCATGATGACGATGGTCCTCTATCGCTCTCCTCTGAGCCGAGTGAGTGGAACTTGCAGCTTCAGAATATTCTTCGGATATTTCCTGCCTTGGAGGAACCTCTTGGGCTCTGCCCAAATTTTGTTGCGGCGGTAGATCCACATAGGTTGGTCGCAAGGGAGGAGCTGGAGGCGCTCCAAGGATTCGCAGCAGGGTGAGCATTTCGGTTTGATGTTCTCCCATTTGGCGAACACGTCCCTCTATAGGAGCAAATGCAGCTTCAGCAGTCAGTGGCACGTCCACCAAAGAGTGGGAACGTGCAGGCCCAGCATGCATGCCAAGGGCGGAGCCTTCAGCGGTACGGATGCTCCTCTTTGTCATTAAGGCAGTACTTGGAGGGGGCGATGCTGGTGATCTTATGCTTCAATGGATGTTGGGAAATCGTTTCCCACAGACGGCGCCAAACTGTTGCGGACTAACTCGATGCTCCGGTCGGACCGGATATTCTTGGACCGCCTTAGCTCGCGGAGCGGTCGAGCGCGCACACAGTCAATTGAAAAATGGGGGACAGACACAGGAGGTTTTAACGTGGAAAACCCTTCAACCGGGTGAAAAACCACGTGACCGGGTCGGTGCCGATCAAAATCCACTAGATTGCTAGAGGTTACAATTTGACGGGGGAAATCGGGGCGACAGGCCGCTCCCGTTACAACCTTGAGGAGAGAGAGAGTATATGCGCTCGTTGGTGGGCAACAGACTGCCTCGCCAACGGGACTTGGATGGTGGAATGCGCGGGATGCTTCAGTTGCGTGCGCTCAGAGGCGACGCGTGTCCAGAGGTTGTCACTGCTTCCTTGGTGCGTCTTTCTCGGTCCTTGGAGTGTTTCCTTGGTAACTGAGCTCTGGTGGGGTACAAATAGCCGATGATAGGTTCTGGTAGCTGTTGGCAGGAGCTGATAGCCACTGGGGGCCGCTGGAGGCCTCGGGCGGCGGCCGGTGGTTGGCGGCGAGAGGCGGCCGCTGGTGGTTGGCGACGAGGGGTGCCCGCCGGCGGAGAAGAACGGGAAAGCTCCCACCTGAGGAGGAAGAAGAAGAAGAAGCGTAGGAGGAGAAAGTTGAGAAATGAAGAGCTCCTGGGGTCCTTTTATAGGCTCCAAGAGGAGATCATGGTGGGCCCCACCACTAACGTAGTGGGTTAGTGGGTGGTTGCCCCTTGATCGGACGGTCGTGGTAGCGCGCCGTGATCAGATGGTGGAGGTTCGGGCGGCGAGCCACCGACTGGCGGTGGAGGTGGCCGGTGATGGCCGGCGGAGGCGGCCGGGAGGCGGCGGCCGGGCGGCGGCGGCCGGACGGCGGCGGCCAGACGGCCGGGCGGCGGCGGCGGCCGGGTGGCGGCGGCCGAGCGGCCGGGCGGCGGCGGCCGGGCGGCGGCGGCCGGGCGGCGGCGGCCGGGCGGCGGCGGCCGGGCGGCGGCGGCCGGGCGGCGGCGGCCGGGCGGCGGCGGCCGGGCGGCGGCGGCCGGGCGGCGGCCGGGCGGCGGCGGCCGGGCGGCGGCGGCCGGGCGGCGGCCGGGCGGCGGCGGCCGGGCGGCGGCGGCCGGGCGACCGGGCGGCGGCGGTCGGCGGCGGTTGGTTACGACGGCGGTGTTCTCTCTCTCCCCTCTTTCCCCATTTTGTGGATCTTATTTTTGGTGGGAGAGAAAGAGGAGGGAATTGGATGGAGGAGATGAAGATGAGAGAAAGTGGGCTCTCCACTTCTCCCATCATGAAGGGAATCATGGGGTTGACTAGTCAACCCCATGATTTCATTTTTGGGATCGCTATGTGCACCCCTAAAACTATGAAATGGATCCAATTCCTATCAAAGTTGTTCAAAAAATTTTATGTTAAGGAAAATAATATTTCATTTTCCTAAAACATCCAAATGCAAAAAAAAAAATTATTAGAGGTTTGAGAAAAAAATTACCTCATCTCTAAATCTAAGTCCTCTTCATAAACCAAAATACCCCCCTAGCCAATTTCAATGATTCTAGAATTAAATTAAAAAAAAATTTGAGAGCATAATTTTAAATTGCATTATTTCCTTTAAAACTCTCATAAGCTAAAGTTCCTATAATTCCAATATATTTTTGTTAGCTAACAATTACAATTTATGCTTGTTATTTGGTTACTTCAGAAAGTCTTTTTGGCCGAAACTTTCCTCTATTTAAATCATTTTCATGAATCAGGACTTAACTCTTATACCTCGTATGTTCATTTCGATCTCTCTTTTAATTAATTCAAGCGGTAGCTAAACTTTGGATTTCTCTAATTCCTTATAAGTATATCTCCAACTTTTACTCTGGAATAGCAAAAGCTTAAGTATGGGGTATTTGATGAGTTGTAAAAAATTCTTTTTTTTAGTACTTTAGATAAGTAATTTTAGGGTATTTTTATAGTCTTTTTGTTATTTTTATTAAATAATATGCTCCTTTTCTTTATTTTATTTTATTTTCTAACTTTTTTATTTTTTTTCATTTCAGCAAATATCTGCATTCTGCAGAAATGCCTTGTTAGAAATTTCGTCGAACTCAGCTCGAAGTTCGTCGAGATGAGCTCAACAATTTGACTCTTGAGCCAGTGGAAAAATTCAACATATGTGAAATTCGTCGAACGGAGCTCCGCTCGATGAAATTTTGCCTATCTTGCGCTCGACGAATTTCCCCAGTCTCAGCAGTCGAAGATATGTGCAGCACTCGACAAATTTCACCAGTCTCAGCAGTCGACGATATGTCCTGCACTCGACGAATTTCCCCAGTCCCAGAGCTCGACGAAATTTTTCCAACCTCAACGCTCGACAATTTCTTCTCCCAACGGTCGGCAAATTTTGCCAGACTACTGCGCTCGACGAATTTCCCCAGGTGGAGCTTGACAAAAGTTTGCCAAACTACTGCGCTCAACAAATTTACCCAGCTGGAGCTCGACGAAAGTTTGCCAATCCTGCGCTCGATGAGTTACTGTACTTCAGTGCTCGACGATTTCTTCTCCACTCGACGATTTCTTCTCCACCCGACGAATTTCTTCACCACTCAACGCCTTCACCAGATAAAGCTCACTCCATGATGCTTCCATAAGCTTCCAGAACCAGGCCAGTCATTAATTTTTTTGGCTTTCCCTGCACACCAGCGTGCCACCTCTTGTAAATTTTTTGTCTATAAATAGAACTTCTCTTTAAGGTCAAAGGGTTCAAACTTTTGGGCCAATTTTACTGTTGTGGGCTGCTTAGATACACTCCTTGCTATGTAAGGTGAACTTTCTCCCCCTCTCTTTTACGTTTGTTTTAGCTTTGTAATCAGCTTTTTTTTCTTAATAAAATATGTTAGATTTGTCTCCTTATGTTGTCTTGGAATGGATGTGAGTGCCCAACTTTTGTTCTCTTTTTATCCTTTATTTTTCTTTGTATTTCTCTTACAAATGTGTGTGTGTATGAGTTTAACTTCATGTTTTTTTTTGTTTTCATAGTTTTTGTTTTGCTTAGCTTTTGTTCTAGGTTTTCTTTTATAGTTATTAGTTGTTATGATTAACTTTTATTTTCTTGTCCGTTAGGATTGTTTAAGTTTAGTTTTTTTAGTACTCTAATTTCTTTTTTATGGTTTTATGCAAGTGTTTTCAAAGTGGCTTTCTATCCGTTTTCTTACTTCGTTTTTTTATTTTTGTAAAACTTTTGTTCTTTTCAACTATTTTTTTCACTTTTTAAACTCTTTTATAAAATTATAACAATGAAAAAGTTGTTATTTTAATTTTTAAGATAAGTTTGTTTTCTTTCTCTTTTTATTGTGAGTGTGTGAGTGTATGAGATAATTTTTCTTGCTTTCTTTTGTTGCTTTCTTTATCGCTTTCTCAATTATGTAGAGTGTGTGTGTGTGTATGAGATAATTTTCGTTGTTTTCTTTCGATTATGTAGAGTCTGTGTGTGTGGGCGCGCATTTACTTCCCGCCTACTCATTTGAGTAGGACTTGTAACTTCCCGCCTACTCATTTGAGTAGGACTTGTAATTTCTCGCTTACTCGTTTGAGTTAGACTTGTCATTTCCCGTCACACATTTGAGTAGGACTTATCATTTCCTATCTACTTGTTTGAGTAGGACTTGTAATGCATTTATTTCCCGCCTACTCATTCGAGTAGGACTTGTAAATTCTTTTGTTTTGTGTAACTTAGCTTTTTATTTTATGATTTTGAAAGGAGTGAGTTCTCGTTTTAGTTTTATAATTTTCTAACGTTGTGTTCTTTTCTGTCCCTTTTTTGTAACCCTTTAGCGCTTAGTCTCAAACTCACGCCTCATTAAAATCATAAGCCGTCCCCATACTGATGAGTGGCTAATCGTTCTTAGCCCGCGGCATCGAAGAGCATTGAGACATATGAAATCACTCCAAATAATTAAAGGATCTTTTTCTCACTTTAATTAAAGGGCTTAAGATTTACCCCGGGTATACGACGCGTAGAACCTCATATCGATGTGTGGGCTTTATTTCCGTTATCCAGATGCTAGCTAGCCGAGAGGCCGTGCGTATGAACTGATCACCCTTGGGTAAAAAGAGTTGCATGCATACCCTCGAGAGAGGAAATGCGTAATTCTACCGGATTGGGTTCCCCACCCAATACCGGGGTTCTTAGTGTAAAGCGGGCATTAAGAGGAATCTTTCGTCGGATGAGAGTTCGGTCGAATAGTCTTAATGTTCAGGTGAGCGATATTCCTAGAGATAGGTGAGCTAATGTTTGTGGAACCTCAATGGCCAAGTTGCCTTTAATTAATTTGAAATTTTGGTTCCCTAATTATTATGTGTCGTTTTAGTCTTTATCTGATTTGGTGTCGAGCGTTAACCCTTCATCGAATTTCCTAACACGTTTTTGTGCCTTTATTTTATCCTCCTTAGTTAATTAAAATCCCCACAATATTTTTAGTAAAATAATAGTTACTCCAGAAAGAGTAAAAATAATAACCCCGTCCCCGAGAACAATACGACCTCGATATTCCCACCGAATATCGGGTACTACATGTGATAGGTGCACTTGCCTCCTTTCGTTAAAAACTTGCTTTTTAGCAGTCCGTGACGTTCGACCAATCGAACCAACCACCTAAATAAGAGCAGTTGTTGGGGAGCTCTTTGAGTTGTTATTTCGAATTCTGGAGTCTATTACTTTTACCTATTTTCTAAAAATAGAAAAAAAAAACTAAAAAACTCTATAAAAAAAGAATAAAAAGGAGTTTATTATTTAGTTTATATTTTAGGGTGTATGATCCGTGGACAACCCTCGGAGTCTGAAGATTTTGATTTCGATCCTGAGATCTAACGCTCCCTTGAGCGTATTCGATCTCAACACCGAAATCCTTTTTTAGACCACGAAGAATATATCGGAGAACCCTCTGCTGTAGTTATGGTCGACCCTAACCGTCCCCAAGCGGCCGAGGGTACTATGTCGTATTACGCCTGACCTAACCTGGATGATACTGGGTCTAGTATTATTCGCTCTACGGTGGAGAATAATAATTTTGAAATAAAATTGAGTGTCACTCAAATGATCCAAAATGCTATGCAGTTCGTTGGACTGCTGGATGAGGACCCGAATGTTCACTTGTCTAACTTTTTAGAAATTTGCGACACCTTTAAGATTAATGGCGTTACTGATGATGCCATTCGATTGCGCTTATTTCCTTTTTCCCTTAAATCCAAAGCTAAGGCATGGTTGAATTCCCTCCCACGAGGATGTATCACCACCTGGGCCGAGCTTGTAGAACGGTTCTTAACGAAGTATTTTCTGCCCGCAAAACTGCAAAGTTGCGCGCGGACATTTCTTCATTTGTGCAGAACAATTTTGAGTCTCTATTTGAGACTTGGGAGAGGTTTAAAGGATTCCTCCACAAGTTTCTGCACCACGCGCTGCCTGTGTGGTTGCAGGTCCAAATCTTTTACAATGGGCTTAACTATCAGACGTGTCAAATGATTGACACGGCTGCCGGGGGCACTTAAATAACAAAACCCATGAGGCTGCCCAAGCGCTTATCGAAGAGATGGCTATGAACGCCTACCAATGGAACGTCTCGCTGGGACGCTCCAAGCCGACGGCTGACCTTTTTGAATTGGATGTCACTGCTCTCTTAACCCTTCAAGTTGAAAGGTTAATAAAGCAAGTAGATGCCACTGCTCTCTTAACCTCGTTCATCCGCCCTCCAGTACCTAGTAGTTCTAAAGGACTCCACAATGTCGAGGACTGGACAGTTGGGGGTCCAAACATATTTAATGTCGAGATCTGCATGGGTTATTGTCACTATCTCTATGTCAATGCAGGATTGGACACACACCTAGGTGCATCTGAGCGAGATCCCGGAGGTTATTGTAAAACTCTTGGGTGAGGGCAAAGGAGAATGGGGCACCAGATGAGGTCACTACAAGCACACCAGATCTCTTCAAGTACTCATAGATATTAGCATATCGATCATCAATATCTATGATCATCGGAATGCTCACAGTTGCATCATCAATGGCAGGGTAGGTGGAGACCGGCCCCCGGGATCTCTTGGAAAAGCTGCGGTGTGTAGACTGGGAACTTGACAAAGCCATATCCTAAAAATAAACCGTGAAATAGTTTAGAAAAATCTATAAGAAGGGGGTTAACCAAAAAAATAACAAAATAGAAATTGAAAACCGGCCTCTAGTTCCTTGTGCTGAGCGGTAATTTGTTACCGCCCGACGGTAGCGTGATGGACTGACTTTGTCCTCTTCCGCAGGACATGTTTCAAGACACCATTTTGGCTTAAATCCTCTCCGAAACACAGTAGAAAGCAGAAATCCATGTTTATGAAAAGTAGATCGGAGATAATAGCCAAGATCCGAAAGAAAAACACACATCCAACATGGAAAATCACAGAGAGCTACACGGATGAGATTCCAGCTCCGGATCATACCAAAAACGTGAATTTTTTTTGGCAAATTGGTCGGTTGAAAATACTAGAGTCGTGAAATTCGACCCTACACAAGCCAGATCTATGGAAACGACGATGATCTGTGGCAAAAATTAGAAAACAAATGCACAATCAGATCACAAATCATCGCGGATCTCTCCCAAAAACACGTAAAATCAAAACCTATAGATCTAAAATCCAAACTACAAGAAATTAGAGAGAGAGGGGGGAGAGAGAGAGAGAAAGAGGGTTCCTTAAGGAAAAGAAGAAGAGCTCTAGTGAAGGAGAATGTCAATAGTAGTGAGTGGAAGTGAGCAGGTGTGCAGATCTAGATCTGAACGGAGGCCTATATAATCGAAAGCTACCGTGGAGCGATAACTTTACCGCTGACGATAACACTTCTTTTTGTGTTGCTTCTTATCTGCCCAAATAACTTCATCACATTACAAATACAAACATCAACACAACTCAGTCAAGTGTGTCACACATTAGCGGGGGCGTAGGTGTGTATCCTTTAGAAATGCTAACCTGTAAACCACGTCTTGTCCTTAACTGGGGAGGGTTCCAGTAGGTCCTTGTATGGCGATGAGGGAAAAGAGTGTGAGGTCGATCGGGTTCTTCTGTGTTCACATGGGATTAACACCCCACCCAACGACATTTATGCAGCTCCTTATGCCCATCCATCACTTAGTACGGGGCTAGGGTGTAGACATATAACTTAGGTATTGGATTATTGGGCATACTTAGGATTCACATATCCACTGCATGAACATTATTCCACTTATCATGTTCGGTATATTCATGCACAATATTCTACGATCAATGTTTGTGTTTGCCTGTCTTGTTTATGGTTATTTTACTTTGTACATGTTTCATTTCTTCGTGTATTTGCTTAATGATTTGTTTACTTGAGTTTCCTTGTTGTTTCTTAAAAAAACACAAAAACAAAAAAAAAACTATGAAGTGATCATATCTTATTGGCTCACATGATTGTGACTTAAACCATAACACATGCGTACAATGTTTGAGTTAAGACTCTTAATCTATGTAAACATTGTCCTCTGGTCATAGTGGGCTGAATCTATATGTGCTTAACTATTAAGTGCGATATAATGGGGTCGTGTTTGTTTACTATGCCTCTAGGTATGTGTGAGGACTTAGATAGGGGAATGACTTCACATGATACACACATCCCTAGCCGGTGCACTCAAGAAGAAAAAAATGCTACACGTACATATTGTTGGAACACCCTATTACTATTTTGGGTAAGGATCACTATGCTTGTCTTAGGATCCTAGTTGACCTAGTTGTATAGTTGAGAAGGTCAACATTAGAATGAGTCTAGGGTCTAGAACTTAGTTTTGAAGCTGCCCCCAAGTCCACTCCAAGATCAAGGATGAAGAGCTAAGTCTAAGGCAATTTTCGTCGAGCTCAGATCGACGAATCGTCGAACTCAGTTCGACGCTCTCTGAGCTCAACTTCAACAAATCGTCGAACTCCGGTCGACGATCTTCGAGCTCAGATCGACTATCTGCTTTTAGCTAGCTTTTGCTTAATCGTCAAACTCCCCTCGACTATCGTCTAGCTCAGTTCGACGATGCCTCCTTCAGCTGTTTCTCAGGTCGCTGAGCTCAGTTCGACGATCTTTGAGCTCAGTTCGACGTTTTCTGTCTGCTTATCTCGGTTCATCTCTGAGCTCAGTTCGACGATCTTCGAGCTCAGATCGACGTTTTCTTTGGAGAGATCGACGCTTTCAGGATTTCAAATGCTGCTGTTCTTTGGAATGTTTTTGAATATTATCAGCATTTATGACAGAAGATCTCCCAGCCAATTGGAGCAAGTTTCAAGGAATTATTCAGAGAATGTTTGCTGGACTTTCCTCTAAAAGACAAGACCATTTATGGAAAACATTTATGACTGACCAACGGCTATTTTTTGGACAAGAGAATCTTAGAAATTATTATTCATCTCATCTGCCTCTTAGCTAGAACACATACACAGATTGACAAGAAGAGTGAACACAGAATAGAGACTACTGATAGCAGAAGAATAACAGAACTGCAACTTCAAAATTCTTCTTACTGACTGAAAAGTGTTCACAATCTCATCATCTCCAGACATCCCATCACAATCTTTTGCTGGAGATCAAAGTTCTGAAGACCTATCACCCTTCTGCAAAGCTTCTCTGCCTGAACCTCTCTACATCTCAGGGGGAGCTTTGACATCTTCAATCCACTTGTGCTTCTCTCATTTGACTGAGAACAGAGAAGACAAACTCAACTTTTACTTTTTCTTTTCCTGCTGTAAAAGGGTTCTTGAACTCCCTTCAAAAGTTCTGTCTGGTTCTGAGAGCCTTGTCAAAACTCAGTGGTGGCAAGACACCTTATCAAAAAATCTAGCTTTGGTTTTTGAGCACCTTATCAAAAGCTCATTGGTGTCAGGACACCTGATCAACTCAGTCCTGAGTGGATTCCTACCAAGGGTGGTAGAAGAGTGGATGTACCCAGTTTTGGGGAACCACTATATTTCCTTGTGTCTTCTGGTTTTGCTTGTGTGATTTGTCTGCTGTGTGCTTTGTCCTTTTCCTTTCAGTTTTTAAGTTTCTGTTAGCACTCTACACTACAGCTTAAATAGAATTTTAATTTGTGCTATTTTAATAATTCAAAAATTATTTTAACTAAACTCTATTCACCCCCCCTCTAGAGTTGAGATAGATCTTACCCTCACTTTCAATTGGTATCAGAGGGAGGTTGGTTGCTCATACTGGTTAACACCTGAACCAAAAGATCCCTGATAAGATCAATCTCTGTAGAGGATTACTTTCTATTCATCTATCTACTCATTTAGAGACATGGCACAGAACAAAGATTATGCAAGCACCAGACCACCAGTGTGCAACCTCTCCAAGTTTGCACTCTGGAAGGCAAGGATTAGATTGTATATGAATTCTATTGATGAGGATATCTTTAATTCTGTCTTGACAGTGTGTCCAACTCCACCAGCAAGCTCAAGTACAAGTGCTGTTCCACCTCCTTCTGGAACAGATGCAGATATAAAGAAGTGGAAGATTGCAGATGCTAAGGCTATGAACATCTTAGCCCAAACTATGTCTGATGACATTTTTCAAAAGGTAGCTGAATGCAACTCAGCCAAAGAAACCTGGGACAAACTCTCTGAAATTGTCTCAGGATCTGCTGATGAAAGAAAGGATAGAAGGTCTCATCTGATAAGTCAATATGAGAACTTCAAGAAAGGAGAAGGTGAATCAGTGGCTGACATGTACAATAGACTAAGTCTGATTGTCAATGAGCTAAAGACTTTGGACAAGGAAATTTCTTTAACTGAACTAAATGATAAAATCCTGATGTGCTTTCCTAGCACCTAGGATTCAAGAATCTGGCCAATCAAAGATGCCAGAAGTCTGAATGAGATTACCACTGAAGCTCTCCTGGGCAAGCTCAAATCCTATGAGCTGCTCATTAAAAATAGAGAAGAAGAACAGAAGGCTGCCTCTCCAGCCACAAGGAAAGAAAAGACCATAGCCTTCAGGGCTGCAGAAGAGGAGCCTGAAGATAAAGCCACAGGAAATGATGAGCTCATAAGTCTACTGGCTAAGAGATTCTACAAAATGGCCAGAAAAGATTTCAGAAAAAGGCCATACAAGGGTCATGATAAACCAAGGTATGATAAATCAAACAACACTACAGAAATCATATGCTTTGGTTGCAGGAAACCAGGACACATTGTGCCTGACTGTCCAGAGAACAAGAATAAGGACAAGAGAGATAGAAGAGAAAGAAGAAAAGGAAAGGATCACAAGAAGAACAACTCAGACAAAGCCTCCTTCAGCAAAAACAAACATACAAGGAAGGGCTTTGTTGCTGAGACCTGGAGTGAGACTGAAGAGGAATCTGAAGCCTCATCCAGTTCCAGTGATGATGAGGATGATGCAGATGAAAAGGAGTTCTGCATGATGGCTATCAATGCATCACAACAAAACTCTGATGAAGAATCAGAATCAGATTCAGACACTCACCCAGATGAAGATCAGGTAATCAATTCTTTTGATTTTCATTCTGAAGATTTCAAAAGTGAATTTAAGACACTATGCCTAGACCTATTAAAATCTGAGAAGGAGATAATATCTCTCAGGAATCAATTGTCTGAGCATAGTATCCTAAACTCAAAGAACCTCAAGCTCTCTGAGGAGTTAGAATGCTGTAGGGAGGAGATAGCTTCACTGAAAAGTGAACTATCAAAGGCCAAAAAGTTTGAAGAATCTCTGAATGGGAGGAGTATCAGACTTATGGACATCACAAGCACAGTGAACTCTAGATTCAATAGTACACTGGGTTTGGGTGCCTCCCCCAGCCAACCTATAGTGTTAACAACTCCAATCAAATTTGTCTCTGACAAAGGAAAGGGAGTAGTAGAGGTGGCTAGGAAGAATGCAGACCTGCCAGAGAAAATTTCAGTTCAACAAAATGCGTCGAGCAGAGCTCGACGATCGTCGAAGAGAGCTCGACGATCTAAGCACAGATCGTCGACCTCAGCTCGACGACACCCAAACTCTGAACTCAAGCACTATCGATCTTCGAACAGAGATCGACGATCTGACCCAAGATCGTCGACCTCAGATCGACGATCGTCGAACAGAGTTCAGAATTGTGAACACATTTTCAATGGCTCAGTCAAATTCAATCCTAGAAGTTGCACATCCCATGGACTCAACCCCTATACTGAGTGGATAGCAACTCCTAGGAGATACCATCCTGAAAGCTATAAGAGTCAACCTGGGATGTCCTTTATTTCAGAATTTAAAGGTTATCAACCTAGGCCCAAGGTTAACTGGGTCAAAAACAAATAAGCTGTTTGTGTGCAGGTGAAGACCTATCCAGCATCAAACCATCAATGGTATCTGGATAGTGGGTGCTCAAAGCACATGACAGGGGACAAGGACAATTTCACTTCCTTCAAAGCCAAGCTTGGACCCAAAGTAATTTTTGGAGACTCAAGCTTTGGAATTACAAAAGGATATGGTGCAGTCCAAATTGGCTCAGTCACCTTCAAAAGGGTGGCATATGTTGAAGGACTCAAGCACAACCTGATAAGTATCAGTCAATTGTGTGATGAAGGATATCAAGTAACCTTCAACAAAGCCATATGCAAAGTCCAGTCAGTGGACAACACAACTGTGTTGACAGGTAACAGAAGAGGTAACATTTACTTAGTGAATTTTCTTTCACCTGTAGTAGATATCTGCCTGTTTAACTCCATTTCAAAACCAAACAATTTGTGGCATAAAAGACTAGGACACATTAACCTTAGAACCATTGCTAGGCTATCCAAAGACAACCTTGTTAGAGGACTACCTTCTGGTCCCTACAAGAAGGAAGAACTTTGCAAGGCATGTCAATTAGGCAAGCAAACTAAAAATAGCTTTAAGTCACTTAATAAGAGTGATTCACCTAGGATTTTGTATTTGTTGCACATGGATCTCTTTGGACCCATATCTGTACAAAGCCTAGGAGGGAAGTCCTATACTTTAGTGGTTGTAGATGACTTCTCAAGATTCACATGGGTATTCTTTCTGAGAAAGAAGTCTGATAACTTCAAGTGTTTGACAGATTTTCTCAAATGCATTCAGATTGAGTTCAACACTCACATTGCCCTGATCAGAAGTGATCATGGGACAGAGTTTGATTCTCTTCTCATGCAAGAGTTCTGTCAAAGTGAAGGGATCAGGCACACTTTCTCAGCTCCTAGAACTCCTCAACAAAATGGGGTAGCTGAAAGGAAAAATAGAACCCTAATTGAATCTGCTACTACATTGTTGTCAGATGCTCACCTACCTCTATCCTTTTGGGCTGAGGCAGTGAACACCTCCAACTATGTGTTGAACAGAAGCCTGATACATAAACTGAAGGGCAAGACTCCCTATGAATTGCTCAAAGGGAAGAAACCTAAAGTAAACTATTTTAAAGTTTTTGGTTGTATTTGTTATATTCATAATAATGACAAGAAATATCTAGCAAAATTCCAAGCTAAAGCTGATGAAGGAGTGTTTCTGGGATACTCCATGATCAGCAAGGCTTATAGGGTTTATAACAAATCTTCTTGTAAAATTGAAGAGTCTGTTCATGTTGTTTTTGATGAAACTAACATGTCTTTCAAGGAGAAGAATGCTTCTACCATAGAACCTTTGCAGGTACATTCTTTAGCTGAAGACTTGAACAAACTGCAAGTTACTGAAAAGAATGACAGCAGTGATGATGAAGAAGAAGTTCAACATCTAAAAGAAAATCACCTTGAAGAACCTATTGTTGTTCCACTAGAGGAAACAACAACACAGGCTAGTGAACAATCAACACCTCCTGTTGATTTAGTAACAATAAGAGATCATCCAACTTCCCAAGTTATTGGAGACATCTCAGCTGGTGTGCAGACCAGAAATCAGGTCAACCAGAACCTAATGCACACTTGCTTCCTATCTCAAATTGAGCCTCAATCCATTCAAGATGCAGAGCAAGATCCACACTGGATCATTGCAATGCAAGAGGAGTTGCATCAATTTGACAGGAACAAGGTTTGGAAACTAGTACCTAAGCCAAAGGATCATCCCATTGTTGGAACAAAGTGGGTATTCAGGAACAAGCTGGATGATCAAGGAGTTATAGTCAGAAACAAGGCAAGGCTAGTTGCTCAAGGGTACTCTCAACAAGAAGGAATAGACTATGACCAGACCTTTGCACCAGTTGCAAGGTTAGAGGCCATCAGAATATTTCTAGCTTATGCTGCTCACAAAGGCTTCAAGGTCTACCAGATGGATGTGAAGAGTGCTTTTCTCAATGGGGACATCAAAGAGGAAGTCTATGTTAGACAACCTCCAGGTTTTATCTCTCTAACTCACCCTGATTATGTTTTCAAATTGCATAAAGCATTATATGGTCTCAAGCAAGCTCCTAGAGCATGGTATGAGACCCTAGCATGCTTTCTTCTGGAAAATGATTTTACTAGGGGGAGAGTAGACCAAACTCTTTTTATTAGAACCCATAAGTCCCATACCCTACTAGTGCAAATTTATGTGGATGATATTATATTTGGCTCCACTGATTCAAACCTGTGCAAAAAGTTTTCCAAGCTTATGCATTCTAAGTTTGAAATGAGTAGCATGGGTGAGCTGTCCTTCTTCTTAGGACTGCAAGTCAAGCAACATGCTGAAGGCATATTTATTTCTCAAACCAAGTATGCAAAAGAATTGGTTAAGAAATTTGGTATGTCTGATGCATCAAGTATGAAAACACCCATGCCCTCAAATGCTGTAATAGATGCTGATGAACATGGGAAACCTGTTGATCAGACAACATATAGAGCAATCATTGGCTCTTTATTGTACCTTACAGCCAGTAGGCCTGATATAATGTTTGCCACATGTCTTTGTGCTAGATTCCAAGTTAGCCCTAGAGAGTCACACTTAATCTTAGTTAAGAGGATTCTTAGGTATGTTAAAAGTTGTCCAAATCTAGGACTCTGGTATCCAAAAGATTCAGCTTTTGACTTAACTGGATTCTCAGATGCTGATTATGCTGGATGCAGAATAGACAGGAAAAGCACCAGTGGAACATGCCAGTTCCTTGGTGACAGACTTGTCTCCTGGTTTTGTAAGAAGCAAACATCTGTGTCAACTTCAACTGCTGAAGCTGAGTATATGGCTGCAGGCAGTTGCTGCTCACAAATATTGTGGATACAAAATCAGCTTCTAGACTATGGCTACAACCTAGAGAAGTCAAAGATTTTCTGTGATAATACTAGTGCTATTTCTATAGCCCAAAATCCAGTCCTCCATAGTAGGACAAAACACATAGAAATTAGGCATCATTTCCTAAGGGATAATGTAGAGAAGAACAAAATTGAACTTCAATATATTCCTACTGATTTGCAAAGGGGAGATATTTTCACCAAGCCCTTGGATGAAAAGAAACACAGGTTCTTCCTAAATCAGTTAGGCATGATAGATGGAGGAAGTCTTAATTAAAATCCAAGATTTTGAAAAGCTAAAACAGATCAAGACTAGGCTAAAAAATTCTGTCTTTTGAATGAGTTTAGACTCTGAACTACGCTCGACGTTTTCTCAAAAATCGTCGACCGGAGTTCGACGATTTTCCTATCGTCGATCTGAGTTCAGAGCCTTCGCTAGATCTAGAAGTTTTCTTCTTCTGTTCAGAGGCCGTCGAGCTGAGCTCGACGTTTTTCAACATCGTCGAATGAAGATCGCCGATTTTGAAGACTCTTCAGATTCCCTCTGTAGCCTAAATCGTCGAGCTTAGATCGACGCTTCGTCGAGCTGAGCTCCACGATTTTCTTTTTCGCCGTCGAACCCTAATATAAAATCATCTTTCAGCCGTCGTTCTCCTTTTTACGCTTTCATACTCTGCAACTTTCTTCCTTTTCCCTCCAAATTTTCTACGCTTGGTCGTTTTTGGTTTTCTGTTGCAGGTTCATATGGCTGATTCGAGGGCTGCGATTGCCAAGATGAAATTCGACACCGGTTTCGACATAGACATAAACTCATTTGATGGAAGCGACCAGCGCTTCAAGGATGTTCTGAATCTCTTCAGAGAACAACAGCTAACCAAGATAATGACTACCAGGATGAAGATTGCATCTGAGGAGATTAAGGAATGGTGTTATACCGCAGCAGATGAGACTGAGAATACTGTTGTCGGCACCATTAAGGGGACCCAGGTAATTCTCTCCCCGACTTTATTAACTGACGTCTTTCAACTCAGTACTGGAGAAGACTCCATTGATCTGTCTGGAGAGGAGTATGCCTTCATGTTAGATAGGATGGGTCATAATGTAATTAACCCTAATAAGCTGCTGAAAAAGAATCTGGCTATAGAATTCCAGTTCCTGGCTGATGTAGTTGGGAAGGTGCTGTTGGCCAAGCACTCAGCGCATGACACAATTTCCAGGTATCAGTTCTGCCTGATGGGAGCCTTACTGGATAAGAAACACCTCGACTGGGGCTCCATCTTCTTCACCCTGATTAAGAAGAAGATAAGCAAGTCTGCAGTCAGTTTTGGAAGAATCTTGGGGGTCTTTCTGCACTCAAGGTGCCCTGACCTTTTGACCTCTTCTGGGATGTTCATCAATGCATCCAAGAGGCTCTCCTGTGCCCTCTTCAGTAAATGGGACAGGCAGATAATCAACCCCTCCAGGGCTGCTGCAACACTTCTATCAGGCACAAGGACCAACCTGGTCACTCCTCTAGTAGAAGAGCTGCCTGCTTCTTCTTCTCCCCAAGCCACATCTTCCCAAGCCTCATATACCCAAGCCATCACCTCCTCACCACCAGTCTCCACCATTATTATCTCATCTCCCATTACCATTTCCTCACCAATGTCATCCCCTATTACCATCTCTTCACCAGCCTCATCTCCTCCAGCATCTACCTCTGAGGTATTCCTCCCTCTCTTCTCTTACCAAACCCTTACCTCTCCATCCTACTCTCTTTTAGAGGATTCCTTCATGGATGACAATCCCTCTTCTCCTCCTGAGACATCTTCCCTCCAACAAATGCTTCATGACATTCTCTCTCAACCCTCCTTCACACCCTCTCTCACTTCCCCTATCTTCTCCTCAACCTTCTCTATCCCCACTATTCCTTTTTCTGAACCCTCCATCCCTACTCCTCCTACCTCCTCCTTTTCAGCTTCAGCCACCATCCCTCCATCCTCCTTGACCCCTACCTCTGCTCAAGCCTCACTTGGGCATGTAGATCTTTCTAGCCTGGCTGATAGGCTCTATGAGTTGCTAGCTCCCAAGCTGGTATCTCTGCTGGAGTCCTCCCTGACTCCACTCCTGAAGCAAGTCCAGGAGCTGTCCTCCAAGCTTGATTCTTTTTCCTCCTCCCAGGCAATCCCTTCTACTGGGTGCCTTGGTTCACCTCTCTCTGAACCAAGGCAGGGGGAGATGCCTTATGAAGAAGTGATTGTGCCAGCTCCAGCTCCAGCTTCTACTCTCTCAGCAAGCTCAGGATGTGCTTTTGCACTTAATCTGCAGAGGTTGCTATCCAGATTTGATACAGCCTATCTAAGCTGTCTGCCTCCAATTACTGCTGAAGATCTGTCCAAGGCCATTGTGCCTGTACCTGTCTGTAATCCCAGCCAGATTGTTTCCTATATCAAGTCATGGAAGGCTGTGGATGTACCTGATGCTGCTACTAAGGCCACTGTGCCTCCTTTTGTTGATACTGCTGCTGCTGATACAGAAATGATTCCAGCACCTAATGCTGAGGAAATTGTTGTTGAAACTGATGCTGCTGACTCTGCTATCCCTGCTGCTCTTGCTCCTGCTCCTGCTCCTGCTGCTGCTGCAAAGCTCAAAGCTCAAGAAGAATATCTCAGAAGAATTGATGCTTTATATGATCAACCTCAGAGTTCTGAAAGTGATCAGTACAGAACTGATTCTGATGATTCTGCCAGCACAATTGCCAAAAAGAGAAAAGCCAGAAGTAAAGCAATGATGTCAGTTCCTCCTGCCATAGCTAAAGACTCCAATGACATTCCATATTATATTCTGCATGACTGCCCCATCACTGAACCATGGATGCAATTTTCCAAGAACCAACTAAAGGCCATGAAAAAGAGAAGAAAGCTTGACAAATATGAAAAAGGATCATCTCAACATCAGCCTCCTCCTCCTCCTCCTCCAGACTCTGGATCAGGCTCAGCTCCTCAAGCTCCAGCTCCTAGACAAAGTTCCTCTCAATCCTATTCTAAGTATTACCAAAAGGGACAACATCAAAGAGGATATCAACCCAGAAGGGGTAGTTACAGAGGAAATCAAAGAGGACAGAGACCCTATCAAAGGGAAGGACAAGGCCATTCTGACTCTACTTCAGGTCCTTACCCTTACAAACTGAAAGACACAGTTGCTCCAAGGACCTCTCCTGCTCCTGAATCTCTCAACAAATATGAACCTGCTGTTCCATATGAGGATCCTGAGAACAATCCTGTGGCCTGGACTGCTAGGATGAAAGAGTTGGCTGCTCTTGATCAGATTAAGAAGGCTAGAGAACAAGGCAAAGAAATATCCAATATTACAACCTTATCAGAACAAAGAAAGAAAGAACTGGAAAAGTATGCTTCAAAGAAATTTTTCAATCCAGAAGAGTACATGAAGCTGCACCCAGAGGCTGTAGTTCCAAGGCCAAGATCTCAAACCTCTCTAGGTGCAGAAGATGACAGAAGGTCCAAGAAAGAAGCCCTAAACCCTAACAGAGAAATTTTATTTAAAAAGGGAACTGAAAAGAAGTGATCTGTGTAAGCAAACATATCATCCACCTTTGGATATCTGCTCTATTTATCTGTGATATGCATTGCTGTTTCTCTGCATTTTGTATTTAACTTCTGTATTATTGAATGCTCTTTATGATTGTCTGTAAATAGTAATCCTAACCCAAATAGGGGGAGATTGTTGGAACACCCTATTACTAATTTGGGTAAGGATCACTATGCTTGTCTTAGGATCCTAGTTGACCTAGTTGTATAGTTGAGAAGGTCAACATTAGAATGAGTCTAGGGTCTAGAACTTAGTTTTGAAGCTGCCCCCAAGTCCACTCCAAGATCAAGGATGAAGAGCTAAGTCTAAGGCAATTTTCGTCGAGCTCAGATCGACGAATCGTCGAACTCAGTTCGACGCTCTCTGAGCTCAACTTCAACAAATCGTCGAACTCCGGTCGACGATCTTCGAGCTCAGATCGACTATCTGCTTTTAGCTAGCTTTTGCTTAATCGTCAAACTCCCCTCGACTATCGTCTAGCTCAGTTCGACGATGCCTCCTTCAGCTGTTTCTCAGGTCGCTGAGCTCAGTTCGACGATCTTTGAGCTCAGTTCGACGTTTTCTGTCTGCTTATCTCGGTTCATCTCTGAGCTCAGTTCGACGATCTTCGAGCTCAGATCGACGTTTTCTTTGGAGAGATCGACGCTTTCAGGATTTAAAATGCTGCTGTTCTTTGGAATGTTTTTGAATATTATCAGCATTTATGACAGAAGATCTCCCAGCCGTTTGGAGCAAGTTTCAAGGAATTATTCAGAGAATGTTTGCTGGACTTTCCTCTAAAAGACAAGACCATTTATGGAAAACATTTATGACTGACCAACGGCTATTTTTTGGACAAGAGAATCTTAGAAATTATTATTCATCTCATCTGCCTCTTAGCTAGAACACATACACAGATTGACAAGAAGAGTGAACACAGAATAGAGACTACTGATAGCAGAAGAATAACAGAACTGCAACTTCAAAATTCTTCTTACTGACTGAAAAGTGTTCACAATCTCATCATCTCCAGACATCCCATCACAATCTTTTGCTGGAGATCAAAGTTCTGAAGACCTATCACCCTTCTGCAAAGCTTCTCTGCCTGAACCTCTCTACATCTCAGGGGGAGCTTTGACATCTTCAATCCACTTGTGCTTCTCTCATTTGACTGAGAACAGAGAAGACAAACTCAACTTTTACTTTTTCTTTTCCTGCTATAAAAGGGTTCTTGAACTCCCTTCAAAAGTTCTGTCTGGTTCTGAGAGCCTTGTCAAAACTCAGTGGTGGCAAGACACCTTATCAAAAAATCTAGCTTTGGTTTTTGAGCACCTTATCAAAAGCTCATTGGTGTCAGGACACCTGATCAACTCAGTCCTGAGTGGATTCCTACCAAGGGTGGTAGAAGAGTGGATGTACCCAGTTTTGGGGAACCACTATATTTCCTTGTGTCTTCTGGTTTTGCTTGTGTGATTTGTCTGCTGTGTGCTTTGTCCTTTTCCTTTCAGTTTTTAAGTTTCTGTTAGCACTCTACACTACAGCTTAAATAGAATTTTAATTTGTGCTATTTTAATAATTCAAAAATTATTTTAACTAAACTCTATTCACCCCCCCTCTAGAGTTGAGATAGATCTTACCCTCACTTTCACATATTATAAATTATGACACTATATTCTAACACGCTAGCAATACATTCAATAATCAATGTCACAATACACTTGTGATTATACTAGGTGTGAAACTTTGGGCCAAATCTCTAGTACAAAAGTCGTTTGTATACAGTTTAAAGTGTATCTATCAAGGTGGATAGATTTCGATTGACTCGAGTCTTCTTGAACTCAAAAATATATAAAAAAAATGATAGCTCAAAGCAAACTAAAAAAAACTATGCAAGGTATCCAAAGTCATGTCAGGGACCCCCCCCCCCCCCCAAGCACTACTCATTCCTCCGGATAAGTCATCATAAGCATTGTGAGGATGAGCACATTGGTCAAAGAGTCACTTCGATCATGTGCAGCGACTCTACATTTAGCTTAGTGCCCCTAGTTTTCACCTATATATGACATTAATTGACATGTTAGGTGATTATTCACCCTATTTCTCTTGGGTTAGGATCCTAGATGATTGAAATAACCATGCACAATATGCTATTTTTCCCTTGGTGTTATCTCACTTTCGATGCTACACGAAGACATGTCATTGCCTTGTCTAAGACTTCCACACATAAGAATTGGACTGTAACTACACTATCTCTTTATAGCACAATACATACTTGCAAATGATTTACACTCATAATATTTTCAATGTTTGTTCAACTTGATTACTTCCTAACTCTTATAGCATTGTAGACGTACTCGTTGTGTGTTTAGTTTAGTCTGTGCTGTCCAATTCATATTACCTCTGAATATTGAATTTCTCTGTCTATGTACCTTGCTCCATTTTGTGACATATGTGCTTACAATTCTCTGATATGTATTTCGTTTTGAGTCATCACTATGATTATCATGTCTAACTTTACTTTATGTGTGCACCATCTGCTATTTGTCTAACGCTCATCATATCTACTATTTTTCATCTCGCATGGCTAGTTGGCCTTGCCAGCCCCTATTTGATATTATCAAAAGGGGAGAATGGATCGTTCATGAGTAATAGATAGATTTCATGAATAATAGATTGTTCATGAGTATGAGTCAGACGTTAGGAAAGGTCACATGTAGGGGGAGCATGTTAACAATGTGTGCACATAGATAGGGGGAGTAAGTCGAACATGTAGATAGGGGGAGCGTGCGTGTAGGGGAGCTATATAGAGAACCTGCAACCTGATGTTAGCTTATAACTCTTATTCTTTATATGCACTCTATCTCATTGTTATTTCCCTGATGTTAGCTTATAACTCTTATTCTTTATATATGCACTCTATCTCATTGTTATTTCTCACGATCGAGATTTTATATTATCAAAAGGGGGGAGTTTGTTAGAACCGATGTTTCACATTTCCTGTGTTTGAGAATATCAACTCCCAGGTTGTATTTGATCATGTCTTGTGTTGATAGAGTGTGCAGGTTGTCAGGTGCAAGCCAAGAAGAAGAAAACTCTTATGGACACCAATGTTGAGCTGTAGAAGTTACCGCCAAGTGGTAGCCATGAATTAATTGGACAGAGCTCTCGAGAACCTACCACTCCGCGCTAGTCCTACCGCCCGCGCTAACAGAAGGAATTATTTTGGCCAGCCTCTCGGTAAACTACCGCCAAGCAGTAGTGCTTACCGCACCGCACTAGGCTCTCGACGAATGCAGGATTTCTCGAGTAACCGATATACCACCAGGCGATAGGTGCTACCGTGCCGCGCTAGCCTCTCGACGAATGTCGAGTATGATTTCTCGATTAACTAATCTACCGCCCGGAGATAGGTATTATCGCGCCGCACTAGCCATTTCATAAGAAGGATTCATCAACTACTGACCTATCGCGTGGCACTATCTTTTAACGCGAGGTGCTAGCTCTTTGAAAAGGAAAAATATTTGGTTTGAAACATTATTTCAAATTTGGATGGCAGCTGGCACAACAAGCGCGCGAACCTACCGCCGGGCGCTAATCTTACTGCTGATGGTAGCCGATTTTCATGAAGATATATAAAAGGCCTCCTTGGTTTCTATGCCTTTTGATTGAAGACTAAAAAGTGATGGGAGTTCGTGAATTCTAGGTTTCGGCTGCCTCCATGCGCTCCGTTCCAAAAGTCTCCGTCGAAGAAGAAGAAAGTCATCTCCCTTCTGTTCATGAATGAAGAACTCTGGTGATCCAAGATTTACATTGAATATGAAGAGCCGACCGGTTGTTAGCAAACGTAGATCTCAAGCACCGGCCGCAGATCGCACAACGGAGAAGTCGTCAAGAGGGAGAACTTAAACTTTTAGATTATTCACATCCTTTATTTTTGTAATCTTTTCTTTTTCTAAATCTTATGGTGAGGAAAATCGACCGGTAAGGGTCGTCGGAATCCAGGTAGGATTTCGCGGTAAATCATCCTGGTGATAGAGGCGTCTAGATCACAGGATCTAGCGGGGCTCTAAGACCCTTGCAAGGAGGTGAAGAGTCGGCTCGAAGACCTTTCTTGGAGGTAAAGGGAGAGAGCCAACCGGTCCGTCGAGCAGATCGGTAAAGAAACCAAAAGAGTTTTCACTTTCACCGCCTTCCATCCCCGACGTCACGGGGATCACAATTTTGTAATTGTAAAACCATTTGCTGTTTATTCTTGCATTGAAATATAGTTTCTGTATTAATGCTTCTACAATTATGCTGTGAATGTTAGTTTAATTTCTTGTGTGTGGTGTACAAGCAAATTCGCACAGGAAATGAGTTCATAGACTTATCATCGCGCGTTAGCTACTTAACGCCCCGCGGTAGCTTCCAGAACTCGAATTCCTGGGATGAAATATTTTAAATTTCAGTTAATGCATAAAACCTTATTCACCCCTCCACCCTCTAAGCTTGGCCACGAGATCCAACACTTCTTTTTTGTCTGATATCTAGCGCTATTGCCAGCGGTTGCGATACTGCCCAATAGTAGCAACAGAAACTTTGACATCTTTGTGTTTTTGATTTGTCTTCCATTGGGGTACTGAACTTATAGTTCTTGCACCGTCGGCCTAGAATTACTTAATCGTCAGTCTAGAATTACTGAACCGCCGACCAAGAATTACTTAATTACCTGCCATGAATTACTGAACCACCAACCATGAATTACTGAAGCGCTGACAAATAATTTTTGAACCGCCGACCAAGAATTACTGAACCGCCGACCATGAATTATTGAACTGCCAATCATGAATTATAGAACCATCATCCTTGAATTACTAAACCACTGGCAAGTAATTACTGAACCATCGATCATGAATTACTGAAGTGCTAGCCATGAATAATTCTTGAACAGTAACACTCTAGTTTCCATACAGTTGAAAAATAACAGTCTGGATTTTGCAGCTATCGCTGGCGTTAGCGATATCGCTGGAGATAGCAATGCATTCAACATTGATACAGTCGACAGATCGATGCAGTCGATTTGCTACCACTGGTGAAAGCGATATCATCCGACGATAGCATGCCCTATGTTAGGTTGCTATGAAGCAACCGTTAAGCGGCAAAACAGTGCTAGATAAGGCTACTACTACTGTATAAGATATCACCCAATGGTAGCGATATCGCCTGACAACACCAATTTTTGATAGAATGGTCAATTTGAATCGTGGTCATTCATTCTATTTAGATTTAGGGTCCAATGGTTCAGATTTCTTCTGAATCAAATAAGGGGTTGAAGATGAGACTTATTTCTCATGAAGACGTATAAAAGGCCATCTTGGTTTCTGTGCCTTTGTATTGAAGACTAAAAAGTGACGGGAGTTCGTGAATTCTAGGTTTTGGCAACCTCCTTGCGCTCCATTCCAAAAGTCTATGTCAAAGAAGAATAAAGTCGTGTCCCTCCCGTTCGTGAATGAAGAACTCCAGCGATCCAAGATCTACATCGAATATGAAGAGCTGACCGGTTGTTAGCAAACGTAGATCTCAAGCGTCGGTCACTGATCGCGCAACGGAGAAGTCATTAAGAGGGAGAACTTAAACTTTTAGATTATTTATATCCTTTATTCTTGTAATCTTTTCTTTTTCTAAATCTTGTGGTGAGGAAAATCGACCGGTAAGGGTCGTTGGAATCCGGGTAAGATTTCGTGGTAAATTGTCCTGGGGATATGGACGTCTAGATCGGAGGATCTAACGGGGCTCTAAGACCCTTCCTTGTGAGGAGGTGAAGAGCCGACTCGAAGACCTTACTTGGAGGGAAAGGGAGAGAGCCAACCGGTCCGTGGAGCGGATCGGTATAGAAACCAAAAAAGTTTTCACTTCACCGCCTTCAATCCCCGGCGTCACGGGGATCACAATTTTGTAATTGTAAAGCCATTTACTGTTAATTCTTGCAATGAAATATATTTTTTGTATTAATGCTTCTACGATTCTGCTGTGAATGTTAGTTTAATTTCATGTGTATGGTGTAGAAGCAATTCACACAGGAAGCGAGTTCATAGACTTACCTCCACGCATTAGCTACCTAATGCCCAGCGATAGCTTCCAGAACTCAATTTCCTGGGACGAAATATTTTAAATTCCAGTTAATGCATACAACCTTATTCCCCCCTCTAAGGTTGGCCACGAGATCCAACAAGTGGTATTAGAGGGAGGTTATTCCAAATCGATTTCACCACCGAGAACAATGACCAACCTTGATCTTGAATCGACCAGTGGGGATGAAAAATTGTACACTGATAACTCGTTAGCACCACCTCTATTTATAGGAGTGAACTATAATGAATGGAAAACACTAATGAAGAAATTCTTATGTTATGAGATATAGAAGTTTGGAACATAACTTGTACCAAGCCCCTAAATAACATAACTAAGCACGGTGTAATATAAATGCCAAAGCTATGAATAGTTTGTTTTGTGGGCTTGGTCAAGAAATTTTTAAACTCATCTATACGTTCACTACTGCCTATGATATATGGGAATTTCTTAAATATACTTATAGTTCTTCCTCTACGGATGTTGAATCTGAGTAGTTTCTCCTTGATCCAAGTGAAGAACCAATTAGAGACTTGCTCTTAGAGGAAGACAGGACAGACGCATCAAGTGGAAGGGAAGATAAAAACATATCGTTGGACAAGGAAAGCCAAGAGGAAGATGATAGAGGGGCCTTGCGTTCAAATTATGTCTTGTCTAAGAGCGCTGTAAGAAAACAAATTCCCTTCTTGTATGCAATTCTATTTCTATATTGAATATGTTAGATGCTGTTAAATGTAGAATTAAGAAACTGAAAAGTATTAATTCAAAACTACGTTTAGAAAATAACCATTTAAAAGCAAATGTTAAGGTAGAATCTACCGTTAATGTGACTTGTCCTCCCAATTGCTCTTTAAATAGCATTTCCACATCTTGTATAAATTATAATGAACTAAAAGGAAAATATAAGGTTCTTGAACAAGAGCTTAGTCTTACAATAGAACAAAATGATAAGTTATGTCTAGAGAACTCATCATTAAAAAGTGACTGTGCTGAATGCAAAAATTATAAAGTTGAAATTGAAGAGATGAACGAGACATTTGATGAATTTAGGAGTAAGTATAAAGCTCATATCAAATCTATTATCACCACTCTAAAAAACAATACAATCGTGTACAATGAAGCTAGACATAACCTCAAACTGAAGAACAAAGATATAACTATAAAAATCAGCATGCTTAAGGAAATAATGCTTAAAAACTCGTAAAGTTCAACTCCTAAGCTGCATGTAAAACCCAAAAGCATGTTGAATATGAACCACCATATACAAGCTGAGTTAATCAAAGGGAGTAGAAAATCGCAAGCTTGTGCAAGGGAAACTCTTAATTATAGAAATAACTCTCACTTTGAAAAATGAATTACTCCCAACTCAAAAACAAATGAATGTATATTTCTGGTTAACAACTACTATATTATGAGTCCAAATGTTAAGCGAAATAATCTTGACTTAAAGAACAACTTCAATATAATTAACCTTGCAACGCAATATTATTCAATTAAAGATCATCACATAAAGACTCATAGACTTTTTGATGGAAATCTGCAACATAAACATAACATTAAACTAAAGTATGAATGGAGGCCCATCTTTCAAAATAGTGCACCCATTTCGCTCAAAAGGGCCCATTCACCGTCATCTCCGTAAGGTGTACCACGTTATGTTTGGGTACCCAAAGGAACCGCCTACCATGGTCCCTTTTGGATACCTAAATCTCTTATCCATTAGTATCCACAAATTACGTGGTGTAGAAACTAATCAAACCAAAATAACTCGATAATCAATATCACGATATGCTCAATGTTCTGTCTATTCTTATTATTTTGTCTTTTTGATTGTTTTGTTTTTCTGATTATTTTTTCAGAGTTTGTACTTCATGATATGCTCATTATATTTTTTGTATGTAAATATGCTTTAGTTTAGCACGCAGTGTATTTTCCTTCTGTGCGTGTTTACTGTGAGTTAGCACGAGGAGATGACAATATTAAACGAATTAAAGCACGATATCAGAAAATCACAATGAGTATAGGGGTAGCACAAAACACATCACATGATAAACAACGATTAACTGAGTCTGGAGTTCACCTGTTTATTACTTAACAAACTACAACTGATAAAACATGAACAATACATATAAGCCGCTACTCCTCTGAAGAGGTGGGAGAAATATTGAGCTTGCCCATGATCTTTTTGAGCATCTTTCTCATCCCCTTCACCTCCTTCGCTGTCTGTTTGATATCCCGACCTAGCTCCTCCACCAGGTCGTAGATGTCCTGGCTGGTTTCCCTGAGGGACCCGATACGGTGTATTGGTGGCTGCGGTGGAGGTGCCCATGCCCGTGAGGAAGAAGGAATCTCACCTACCCTATTCCCTGCGGGAAGCTGTCTATGGGGTAGGCTAGCCAGTCGATGGCAAGGTAATTCTCTGTCAGGACGCTTTGGATAACACCACCTAGAGGCAGTGTGTTCACCCGCTGGCGGTCAGGATATTTCAGGAGAAAAGTGTAGCGCATCATGGATAGAATGAGATCTGAGACAATGAAAGACTTCTTGGCCAGGATATAGTATGTCACCATCGATAGCTCGGCCGTGACCTTCCTGGTGTACCCAACCTTGAACAAGAGGGAGTGACGTAGGATATCCTGGATGTTGCGGGCGTCAGGAGTGAGAGTATCTACCGAGGTGAAGAGATCTGAATGCCCCTCCACCCCGTGAAGAACCTCGTTTATCCCCCTCTAGTCCCTAGTAGTTCTAAAGGACTCCACGATGTCGAGGACTAGACAGTTGGGGGTCCAGACATATTTAGTGTCGAGATCTGCATGGGATATTGTCACTATCTCTGTGCCAATGCAGGATTGGGCACCCCCACCTAGGTGCATCTAAGCAGGATCCCGAAGGTTATTGTAAAACTCTTGGGTGAGAGTAGAGGAGAATGGGGCACCGGATGAGATCACTGCAAGAACACCAAATCCCTCCAAGTACTCATATATATGATCATATCAATCATCAATATCTATGATCATCGGAATGCTAACAGCTGCATCATCTATGACAGGGTAGTTGGAGACCGGCCCCCGGGATCTCTTGGAAAAGTCGCGGGGTGCAAACTGGGAACTTGACGAAGCAATATCCTGAAAATAAACTGTGAAACTGTTTTAAAAAATCTATAAGAAGGGGGTTAACCAAAAAGATTACAAAATAGAAATTGAAAAACCGGTCTCTGGTTCCTAGCGCTGGGCAGTAATTTGTTACCTCCTAGCTGTAGCGTGACGGACTGACTTTGTCCTCTTCCGCAGGACATGTTTTAAGAACCCATTTTTGGCTTAAATCCTCTCCCAAATGCAGTAGAAAACATAAATCCATGTTTATGAAAAGTAGATCGGAGATAATAGCCAAGATCCAAAAGAAAAACAAACATCTAACATGGAAAATCATGGAGAGCTACACAGATGAGATTCTAGCTCTGGATCTTACCAAAAATATGATATTTTTTTGGCAAATAGGTCGGTTGAAAATACTAGAGACGTGAAATTCGACCCTACACAAGACAGATCTATGGAAACGGCGATGATCTGTGGAAAAAAATTAGAAAACAAATGCACAATCGAATCACAAATCATCGTGGATCTCTCCCAAAAACACGTGAAATCAAAACCTATAGATCTAAAATCCAAAATACAAGAAATTATAAAGAGGGGGGAGAGAAAGAGGGTACCTTAAGGTAAAGAAGAAGAGCTCCAGAGAAGGAGAATGTCAGCAGTAGTGTGTGGAAGTGAGCATGTGTGCAGATCTAGATCTGAACGGAGGCCTATATAATCAAAAGTTACCGCGGAGCGAAAACTTTACCACTGACGATAACGCTTATTTTTGTACTGCTGCTTATTTGCCAAGTAACTTCATCACGTTGCACATACAAACATCAACACGACTAAGTCAAGTGTGTCACACATTAGTGGGGGCGTAGGTATGTGTCCTTTAGAAACGCTAACCTGTAAACCACGTCATGTCCTTAACTGGGGAGGGTTCCAGTAGGTCCTTGTGTGGCGATGGGTGAAAAGAGTGTCAGGTCAAGCGGGTTCTTCTGTGTGCACATGGGATTAACACCCCACCGTACGACATTTATGCAGCTCCTCATGCCGATCTGTCACTTAGTACGGGGCTAGGGTATAGACATATAGCTTAAGTAATAGATTATTGGGCATACTTAGGATTCACATATCCACTGCATGAACATTATTCCACTTATCGTGTTCGGTATATTCATGTACAATATTCTACCATCGATGTTTGTGTTTGCCTGTCTTGTTTATGGTTATTTTACTTTGTCCATGTTTCCCTTTCTTCGTGTATTTTGTCACAACCCGCATTTTCTCAACGATTAAATCGTATCAGAGCAAGAGAAAATACGTGTTGTGATGCCACGTTATGCAGGGGATAACTGTACATGCTCAGGAAAAACTTCAGACTTTAGATTTTAAGGAAAATTCATAGTTTAATATGAAAGAAAACCAGTTATATCTTAATGGCTGTATCCCTCGGCACAATGAATCAGCTAGTCCAAAATATATATTTATACACAGCAGAAAAATACTTTGGTTAAGTTGCTTAGACATCCTGAATGAGCATAAGTGTCCCCGAGGGACGACTCATGGTATGCACGACTCTAAAGTTAGTACAGTATGTATAAAAAATATAGTCTTTATGCTATTAGGAAAAATAGTGTCTTAGTTTTAGAAACATGACGTGCATGAGATACATATAGTAATGTTTTAGGGTTTTAAAATACCTAACATGCAACCTAGCATAAAACCTTCCAAGAAAACAAGTGAACAACCTCAAATAGGAAAAATTAGTAGTTTTAGTTCATACCCAGCATCACAAGTAAGCCACTAGTGGGCGTCAACAACCTGACACGAACCCACTGGTGAGTATGCATGTTTATACAGAAAGGAAGATAACTACCTCACAAGGATGAAGGTTAGCAACCTCAGCTACCCAGGAGGCTATCAGCAAACTCCACAAGAGCACTAGCCGTCTAACTGGCTACAACCTGAACCTGAGGCATTCAAAGAAAGAACACCTCAGCAAGTAAAAGAAAATCAAAGGAAGTGGAGCATTAGATTCATAAGCAAAAAAGGGGTTTACCAACCCAGTAACAAAAAGATAAGAGTAAAAGAAAAGGCATGACAGTAAGAAGAAACACTGTCCAAAGAGTAGCTAAAGCACACCAAGTGTGAACATAAAGAGAAACATGCTCTGCTAAGCACCTGCAGCAGCACCAAGGCAAACATATGCCAAAAGAAATAGTCACTAGAAAGGAAATGAACTAACAGTCCTAATCTTTGTGAATTATTGGTCGTGGTGAAAACCTTGGGTCGGAGTGGGCGGCACAGCCCTCACCAACAACAAGACCCTAAAATACTTTAGGGTGAAAACAAACGGTGGTAGCTACAGAGTCCACACACCTAACCATACCAGCACAACACGGCCTAGGTGGTAGTGGTTACAGCTCAACACACACAATTCACGCCTTACAGAGCCCACTAAACCACACCATCTGCCATAATCCACGAGTCGACATGCAAAAACTAGCCGAACACAAAACACCCCCTCCTAAGGGAAAAAGCCATACTAACAATCCTAAGGAAACACACAAACCCAAGGCAAAAGCGTCGAGTCCACTCGACGCGGCGTTGAGTTACTCCACTCACTTAACGCCAAACCTGACACGGCGTTGAGTGAGCTTCACTCAATCAGCGCCGAACGCTAGCCAGGGACGGCGTCGAGTGCACTCGACGTGGCTTTGTGTGAGCTCCACTCACTCAACGCCAAAATACTTAGCCGCAAAATCTCCGCTGGTTGACGGCGTTGAGTGAGCTCAACTCACTCAACGCTGTCAACGCTTTTCTACTTAGCCGCAGAAACTAGCCTCGGCATTGAGTGAGTTCACAACACTCAACACTGAACCTAACAGCCAAGGCATTGAGTGAGGTCCACTCACTCAACGCTTTTGACTTAGAGCAAAAATAGGCTTTGGCGTTGAGTGAGTCCACCACACTCAACGCCAAAACAGCCACGGCGTTGAGTGAGGTCGACTCACTCAACGCCAAATGACTTAGCCGCAAAAAAAGGTGCTGGCGTTGAGTGAGTTCACCACACTCAACGCCAAAATAGCCACATCATTGAGTGAGATTGACTCACTCAATGCCAAATAACTTAGCCGCTGGGAAAAACTGTGGCGTTGAGTGAGTCTATCTCACTAAATGCCAAACAGCCATGGCGTTGAGTGAGGTCCACTCACTCAACGCCAAAACACTTAGCCGCAAAAAAGACCATGGCGTTGAGTGAGGGCACCATACTACTCGCTAGAAGCCTAACAGTCCAGGCGTTGAGTGAGGTACACTCACTCAACGCTTTTGACTTAGCCTAATAATCAGAAACCCTGGAGCTAACCCGACCCCAGACCACTCAATGCTTACTAACCAGAGAGCTCTATTTGGCCTAAAAAAATTTACCTCCTAACCCTTATACCTGAACAGCAGCTATCTGACTTAAATTATAGCGAAAAATAACTATACCCTACATCCAGCCATCTGACTTAAACTATACATGTATAATAGCTACAGCTATACCCTACCTCTAGCTACCCTTTGGACACCAAACCAAGGATATAAGGGAGAGATTAGCCAAAAAAACACTCATCGCAGGAATAATCAAGTAAAAAAAAGTCAAAACAATTGGCAAGGGCAAGGAGCCACTTGCCTCACCGCCAAGATGCAGCAACTGCAGCAACACTTCCTGGCTTTGGAGGCAATCTCGGCCACCTACGGCAAGAACAGGGCTCAGGGAAGAACCTGGAAATCCTAGCTCTCAAACCACAGCTCTAGAACCACAACAACTTACCTAGAAAGGAAGATCGGGACGGGAGCAAGCCAAAACTGCTCTTTTCCCGAGAGAAAACCGCTCTCATCTAACAGCAACCGCCGGCCGGAGCTCCAGCGCCTCCGCCTCCCAATTCCTTCTGTTGGAAGCTAAGCTCTGGCTCGGGAAATGGGGAAAAGAAACTAGCTAAGCCTTTTTATAATATCTCCAACCACTAATGCTAATATAATAATACTAAAGCTTGGAAACTCCCCACTCAGCTAGATAGTTGAAAATAAACTAAGCCTGAAGCCTTGCACGGTCGGCCACTAGCAGCAATGGGAAAGTCTTATACTATAATATATATATATATATATATATATATATATATATATCCTGACAGTATTATATTAACATATATAAACATATATATATATACTTATATATCTATAACAGAACCCTCTTATGCTATAACCAGCCAACCCAGATAAACATATATATATATATATAAATATATATACTTATATAAACATATATTTATATACCTATATATAAACCTATAGTTATAACATATATACCGATATATATATAAATATATACTTATAAATAATACATAAATAAGGCATGAGCCTCACCAAGCTCGACTACACAAGGCCATGCACATCAATAGCAACCGCTACCAGCTCGCATAAAAAAATAAATACAACGTCAAAACGACGCAAAAACAAAAGATCTCGGAATTCGACAAAACTCGCACCGTAGATAAACACCCATGCTACGAAAACAACGGCGAAGTCGAAAACAACATTCGATGACCAAAACTCAGGCTAACACCTCCCGAAGCCAAAGCACAAGCATTCCCTAAGAAGATAAGCCGAGTCACCATAAAAGACTCCGGCTAGATAGGGAATCTTGCAAATAGGCTACAAATAGGACACTCAAGGAACCTAAAGAGCTAAGACCACGCTCTAACAATGGCAAAGGCTGACAATGCGTCGTCGTAATGCCAAACAATATTTAAACAAACACAGAAAAACCGGGGGCGTTACTGTCACTCCCCCTAAAAGAAAGTTTCGCCTCGAAACTTTACACTCAATTCTTCTATCAAGAAGGAAAAGAAATAGCTAAGCTAGAGCTATAAAAGAGAGCACAAAACATACCAGGCATAAGGTCAGGGAAATAGATGAGGGTAAGCCTTCCTCATCGCCAACTCTAGCTCCCAAGTCGCGCTTTCCACATCCTGGTTCCTCCACAAAATCTTAACCATAGGAATGGTTTTCCTCCGCAACACGTGTAACATCCCATGTTACTTCTAGGCCCCTTAACTTAGATTGGGTTAGGCATATGGTGAGTCAGGGGGAAATTAGCTAGGTTTGATCCTAGGTGGTGAGTTGTCACAAGGTGGGCCCCACTATAGGACCAAGTCAAACTATGACTAAATAAGGACCCTAGCCATACCATGACCCTCACCACACTGCCCTAACCCTAATTGCAATCTAAGTAGACCCAAGGTCATGCCCTAGGTCAACACTTTGACCATAGTTGACCCAGGTCAACCTTAGGCCTAAAAGGGGTCAAACCCTACACTCTTGGGTCCAATTAGGTCAAGTAAGGCATCACCATGACCCAAGCCATGTTGGGTGATGATTTAGACCTCATGACCACTAGGTGGGGTCAACCCACACACCCATTTGACCAAGTCAACCCTAAAGTCAAACTTGGTCAACCTTAAGCCTAAATAAGGGTAAATGAAGACCTAACCCATTCCTAGTGGGCTAAGACCATCACCATGGCCCAACCCATGTTTGGTGGTGACATGGAGTCCATGACCATCAAGTGGGGTCAGCCCACTCATCAAGTTGACCAAGTCAACCTAAAAAGTCAACAAGTCAACAAATGGCCTAAAGGAAGAAAAGTGAAGGCCAAGCCCATTCCCAATGGGCAAAGCCCATGAGCCAAGGCCCATGACCAGCCCAAATGGACAAGGACAGCCCCTAACCCCCAAAATGAGGAGAGAGATTACATGCAAAGGGGTAGTTTTGGAATTTTTGTGAAAAGGAAGAGAGAGAAAGGAGGAAATGAAGGGATGGAGGCCATGTGGCCCTCCTCCTCTCTTCCCAAGCACTCCTCTGAGCTCCAACAGCATTTACCAGCCATTTCCAGCAAGCTTCATGCCACATGGCATCTTGGAGGAGAATCCAATGTAGAGGCCGAAATCCCCTTAATGGCAACTCACTATACAGCCAATATCAGCTCATTTTAACCCTCCCATTAGCTTCAGAAGGTCCAAAGGAGTGGAATTCGATACCTAGATCGAAGCTTTTGGTGGAGAATCGGGTTCGGGAGCAAGCTCGCCGGAGAGGAGAAATTCCATGGCCAACCACCGCCACCGCCGCCGCCGGGCTCCGATCAAGGTCCGTTTCGCCTCACCTCTACCCGTACTAGCTTTCTAGATCGATTAGGCGAGGCATCGGGCTCAATTGAGCCTGATCTAATGTGAGATTTTCATGGATTTTTGGATTTTAATGGAGTTCAAGTTCGCCGGAAACCGCCACCTCCGGCGGCCAAGTCGCCGCCAAACGTTAGCCCTCACCTCAACGGAGGTGGTGGTGGTGGCCGGCCAGGGAGGTGGCCGAGTGGCCGGGAAATGACCTTGGAAGGAGCTCCAGGTCGGGCAAATCTCGGCCCTTGGCTGTTTGGAGAAGATAAACGGATGCCCTCCATTTTGCTTTAAGATTCGTGCTATAATGATTTTTGGCATTCTGTCACATATTTTCCTGTACCTTGCGGGCTACTTTTATGCCCCATAGAAGAAGATTCATAAATAATGGTTAACATGAAAAATGTAGCCTGTTCTCCTAACTTTAATATGCCACCTTAAACTTGCATTTTGGCCAAGTAGTTTGTCCTGTAGGGCTGTTTTCCTAGGACTGGTCCTAGGCTAGGGCAGAAATTAAAAATGAAGCCCATGCCAAACCAGGTGTCCTCATGACCTGAAATTTTGGTCATATGCATGTCTAGGGCATATCTAGCCCCTGCCAAAAATTGGAAATTGTTGGGAAACATTTACCTATAGTTTTAATCAAAATGTCATAAATTAAATGAATGGAATAAATGGAGTGTTAGGTCTCCAAATGGTCCCAAATTTTGGTGGCAAGTCCTCTGGGACATTTTTAGGGTCTGACAAAAATTTCAGCCCATTTGGACCTCTGCATGATGGGTTAACCCACTTGCAAGTGTAGGCTAGTATTAGCCTTGGTGTGCCAATAGCAAGTTCTACTATAATGTGAATCTATTCTTTATGGAGCTTTTGCAGACCATGAAATTAATTCTAGAGGGTATTTAGGTCAAATGTAGTCCCTCAAAATTTTTATGGGATTTTTGGGATCAAAAATCCCATTATTTGGATTTTTGGAAATTATGGCTCTATTTGTAAATTAAAAAGAAAATTGGAATTAATTAGGTAAAAATCTTCAAATTTGGCCCTGTTGTATAGTGGATCATAATTGACTAGGGGTAATTTTAATTTCTCTGTTTGAAGTCTTTTGAAGTAACATGACATGAAATGACCACTTTACCCCTATTCTTTCTATTTCATAAATCAATACAAATATGGGTCAGAAAAATTTGTGAATATTTCCAGAGGTATATATAGGTATGAGACCACTGAATTATTTATTTCAGAATTTTTGAATGTACCTATAAATTTTAAATCATCATAATGGCATTTTGGTAATTATCCAATATAATGATTTGCAAGTTTATAACTTTGTTAAAACTGATGAAACTTGGTCAGTAGAATTATTTTGATGAATTAGATTCCCTGTAAATTTATTGGAATTTTTTTGATTAAATTCCATATACTTCATTTGAAAAGTAGTAATTATGATGGCTTATGTAAATTAATATTTAAATACATAAATTTGGGGAGAAATTATGAATTTTGGAAAATAGTGATGATTCATCATGATAATGATAAGATAATTATTTTGCATCATTAGGACTATGCAACGACATACTTCATGTGTTAAATGACCTTGGGGAAATATTTGGAGAAAATAAAATAATTATAAAAATAATAGAGAAAATTATGAAAATTACCATACACGTTCTAGTAGGTCATACCACCTTAGGATAAATATTTGGGGTCTGGTGGCCCAAGGATTTGGAAGTTCGATTTCGGGGTGGTACTAGGTCATGGGGTGCGCATAGAAAAGGTAGGCTATACTATAGGCCACCAGAGAACGAATCAACAACTGAGTTAGAGTTTAAGATCAGAAGTATAACCCTAGGTGGCAGATGTATTCTAGAGACGAGAGTAATAGTGCAACCTTAGACTTATCTAGGAGGAGCCGACGGAAGACCGTCATTCCTCAACCCATAGCTTAAGTCACTAAGTCACTCTATGTAACAGGGAGAGAAAAAGGGGTTCTAGGTAGACATCAACTAAAGTAAATATCCTTGAGATAGGGAGCTTTGGGATTCAGCCCATCGTAGCTCCTAGTGCCTCTGAGAGCCCTTCACCGGGAATACCTTGGGCAGTCCTGGGATTAACCTTAAGACTCTAAGTATGATAATCTGTAGGCAAGAGTAGTCTAATAGGTTAAGTGAACTGGACATGTGCTCACTCGTGCCGGGTTGGAGGGACTTGAAGTCTTTTGACTACTTGCTCACCCGTGCAGAGTTGGAGGAAAGAGATTGGCTTATATACACTCACCCGGGCAGGGTTGGAGGTTCTGTAGCACATACTCACCCGTGACGGGTTGGAGAGAGTTGGGACTGGTTAGTCCTTCGAGCTGGAGGCTCAAGATACTATACTTGCATGTGCATATACTAGTGGCGGGCCATGCGGTACTGGCCAGTCGTCACACCGACGGCAGTACGGTGGACCAGGCGGGTGCGAGGGTTAGAAGGACCGGTAGGATGTTTATACTGGAGTCTGGAGGACTTTTCCTAATAACGCGCACCCGGCCCAACAAGACTGACGGGTAGTCAGCAAAGTGGTACGCAGAGACTCTAGAGTGCACCGTCGGTGTACAGAGGCGTACATGAGAGGTCTAGGCCTGGTAGTGTGTATACCCGCCTAGAAGGCGGAGATGCCCGCTCCGCTGCTGCCGTAGCCACAACGGTAGTACCTGAGAGTGATGCTAGCTCTCGAAAAGTGGGAACTAAAGGTCTGTGATCACGGAGTCGTGTGTGTGTGTTGCACTGCATGTTCATATCATACCCACCATATAGATGCATATCATAAATATACATAACAACCTGTGACACCTAATGTATAAGTGGTATGGGACGCTTATACATTAGGACCTGCTAAATGATCCCTTAGCCTATAAGCTTGAGTGGGCAAACTTATAGGTTGAGGTTACTTTCCTTTTTATACATATACTGTTTATGATACCTGACACCCCATCGTATAAAATGGTATGGGACATTTTATACGATGGGAGCCTTGCAGAAGACCCCTTGCTTATGCGTACTCACATAAGTGAAGGTTACTTTTCATTACTTACTTGGTTACATATTCTGCTTAGTTTCCTGTCACCTGCTCCGCCTTTGTCACCCCTTGTTGTCCTCCGCTTCGTCCTCCCGCACGGTGCCAAGGAGTTGCGGGGCGAGGTGTGGAGGAAATGACTTAGTCTTTTTGACTAATGGTCGGTGACCATACTATTTTTAGGAGCTCGAGGAGATGGACCAGCACGACGAGGAGGCAGGACTTGAGGAGCAGTTACATGCACCTTCTACTACTACTACTGGAGCACGTCTGCAGGTGTGATGAGTGAGATTTTAGATTTCCGCTGCTGTTAGTTGAGAGAGAGACTTGATTTTGATGTACAGGGCATAAGCCCGTTTTACTCTCATTATATTGTACTCATTGTGGACTGTACCTTGTACTTTTCATTTGTTATATATATATGTTTAGTACTGTGGCTGTGGACTTCTCCATTTTTGCTCTGCTTTGTACTCTTTTATTCTCATATTGGCCGACAGGTTATGATCGTACTAGCCGGCAGAATCGGCGTCTTGCGGTGTCGACTAACCCGTGCGTTAGTGTCACTGTAAGGCGGCGGTTCTGGGCATAAGATCCGGGTTAGCCTCAGAATGGGGAGACAGGATCTTACAAACTGGTATCACTTGAACACACGATCATATGAGAACAAAAGTCCACAACATTGGAACACCCCGCTCGAGCATTAGTTTGCGGACAAACTATGCAGCGGAAGCAATGGTGTGCCCATGTGTAAAAAGCCACATAAACCAGTCCATTAGCAATGAGTTAGGCCAATCCAACTAGGACACCACCCTAGTTTGACTTACCAAGAGGATTTTGTGTCGTACCTTAGGCCAAAGATCGACTTCAGGTGTAGATTAGTTACGGTACATGGATAACCAAGTCGATTAAAGAAAGATCTAAATGTCAGAGTCCCTACTTAAGGCTTAAACCTCGGTGTTCCTAAGTCGTAGATCGAATGATATTACCAATTCTTACTCAAACTGATAAGGACCACCTCGAGAAGAATTGATGCATAAGCTTAATGGTGGATTAGTAGGGTACTCGTAAGCTTAATCCTAGTACCGATGACTTGATTACGTCAAGACAACCACGATGATAAGTATCCAAGGTTGAATTAGAGTTCAGATTTTAGAAGAGACACTTCCTAGTTTGGTCACATGT